>JAAQQX010000002.1:3610000-4210000 GCA_017639365.1 Yarrowia sp. E02
CGACTGTGGGAGAGGATGCAGCTGTTTCTTCTCCAGTCACTGTGACTGTTGATTCAAGTGTTTCTCTGGAGTCAGAAACGTCTAGTGACTCAGGAACAGTTTTGGTTACTGTGCCAACCACAAAGACTGTACCCACTGTTGCTTCAAGTGTGACACCATCTACAGCCACTGGATCTGTTCCCGGTACATCCTATTTGTACAACGAATTTGGAGAGCTTACTGGGATGATCATTACTGTCGTACCTTCTGACATTAGCTCAGTTACTGAAACTGAAAATGTTCCAGTTCCTACCCTCTCTGGAGATGTCTCGAGTTTTGTTGCTGTGGAGACGGATACTGAATCTACGTCAATTGGAGACAATGTAATGGAGACAGGTTCTCCTATGTCTGAAGATAGTGTGATTGCTTCTGACAGTACAGCAGGTTCTGACAGTACAAGTCCTTCTGACACTATTTCTTCTGACCCACTCTCTTCAGCCATTCTTACTTCTGACTCTCTCACATCTGATACTGTCTCTTCTGACATTGTTACTTCCGACATTGTTACTTCTGATACAGTCAGTTCAGAAACTATCTCCTCTGATACTGTTTCTTCTGATCCACTCTCATCTGCTACTCTTACTTCAGAAACTGTTCCTTCAGTCACTGTTCCTTCAGTCACTGGAGTGTCTAATTCCGAGGGAGGCGTTACAGCTGTTCCAGAATCAGTCACTGTACCTGAATCAAGTCACGTGGTTTCTGAAACTGTTTCTGGAGCATCTACTAACTCCGACTCAGATAACCCCGACTCGACTTCCGCTTCTGGTTTTGGAGTCGAAGATGAAGGTGCGACTGTGACTGTTCCCACGGTTACAGAGAGTGGAGGTAGTGAGGTGACTGAGTTGACAAGTATTTCTGGAGCAACAGGAACGTCTGGTAACGTGGATACTACTGTTCCTGGTTCAACTTTGGTGGATACAGTCGCATCTTCTACAGACACAGCTACATCAGAACCCGTTGCTGGTACTACCGATGGAGTTCTGGTTTCGACTTCTGTTGAAGAAACGACTAGTGTTGCTGTCTCTGAAGTCACAGGAGCTGTTGAAGTGTCTGTTACTCCAGACACTGGAAGTACCACATTTGGTCCATCTTCTGAAGGTTTGACTGGAGTTGATACTGCTACTTCTGAACCAGTAACTGAATCAGGACTTGATAGTTCAGAGACAAGTACTCAAGTCACTAGTGCTTCTTCTTCTGTCACTATGGCAACTTCAGAAATGTCTAATGACCGTTTATCTGTTGTAACAGTATCTCCTGTTGTCTCAGATACAGCCACCAGCTCGACATATTTTGACAATGAGACTCTGGATGTCTCAAGTCCCGTGTCAGGATCATCTATTGGTGTTACTGGTTCTGGTTCTGTTTCAGAAAGTACTATTCCTGAGACTGGAGTTACTTCCTCTCTTGAATATGGTTCTAGTGTTACGTCCCAAGTAACTGCTTCAACTACATCCCAAGTAACGTCTCCCGACCCAGTTGAATCACTCACCACCTCAACTAAACTCCAAGTAACTCCTCCATCGTTCACCACTGGTCCTGTTCCCGGCACTAGTACCTTTATCGACCACAGTAACACCATCACCTTAGTGACTCTCGTTCCCACCACCGTCACCGGCTCGCCTACTGGTACCTTCAGTTACTACGATCTTTACGGATTTCTTACTGCTGTTGTTGTCGTTGTTGGAGAAGAGAGTGTGACAGCAACTACCCCAGAAATTGATACAGCCAGCTCTGTCCCAGCTCTTCTACGGCCTTCTGTTACTGGATCAGCTGAGACTTCTGAAGACGTTTTTACTTCAACAGAAACTGGAACTTCAGACGCTGGAACTTCTTCCCCAGACTCCAGAAACCAGATCACTGTATCCAGTTCTGAGCCAGTTCCAACTTCAACGTTGGAAGTCGACCCTACGGTTGCTGACTCTGGAGACCCTACAGTTACTGATTCAGTGTCTACTGACTCTGGAGTTAAGGCTAATACTGCTGACTCGTCTGATGCTGGAGACAAGACCAGTACTTTCTCTGGAAGTCTCAGTTCGGAAACTACCTCAGCGGAAGAATCTGGATCTGGATCTGGAACTCTTTCAACTCCGTCAGCAGTTTCTGCAACTTCTTCTCCTTCAACTCCAACTGAAGCAGAAGAGGGATCTGAAGGAGAAGGAGAAGGGTCTGAGGATGGATCTGAAGGAGGGTCTGAAGGAGGAGTGGAGTCTGGAGCTGTTGCTGACTCAACGGGATCTGGCTCTGGAGTTAATTCTATGACTTCTAGAGTTTCTTCTAGAGCTTCTAGAACTTCTGGTTCTTCTACAGTTTCTGGAGTCACTCAGACTAGACCTACCTCTGACAGTTCTATGTCAAGTGAAGCTGTCTCAGCAGGATCAGGATCAGGGTCTGGATCAGGATCAGGTTCAGGAACTGATTCAAATTCACGTGACTCTGTTCCACCGGTTGCTGTTCCAACTCCTGGAACTACTCAGGACAGAGTTCCTAGCGGAATAATGTCTTCAACCTCATCCAGTGCGACTACCGACCCGTCGTCACTCTCAACCTCTTACAGAACAGGTGCTTTGGAGTCTGGTGGAGTTTCTGGAGTTTCTGGAGGTTCTGGAGGTTCTGGAAGTGGTTTTGGATTTGGAGGTGGAGATACAGGTTCTACAGGTTCTACAGGCTCTACAGGTTCTGACGATACAGGTTCTAGTTATGGAGGATCAGTTGGTGGATCTGATGGAGGCTTTTCTGATTCAGCTGGATCTGGATCTGGACAACTAGGGGAAGACTCTGACTCTGGATTAGGACAGTCTGATGTTACAAGTGGAAGTGGTGGAGACTCAGGAGGAAGTGGAATTTCTGGAAGCTCTGGAAGCTCTGGAAGCGAAGTTGGATCAGGACTTGGAGATGAATCAGACCACTCGGGTTCAGGTTCAGGTTCCCTTGGAGATCAATATGGTTCAAGTTCAAGACTTGGATCAGGCTCAGGACTTGGATCAGGTCAAGGAGATGGATCGGGATCTGGATCAAGCCTTGGTTCAGGACTGGGAAGTGAGGCAGATGGATCTGGTCTTGATGAGGGCTCTTCTTATTCTGGTTCTGCTAACTCTGGTTCTGACTCAGACTCTAGACCAGGATCTGAGTCTGTCTTAGATAATCCCAAGTCTAGTCATGGTGGAATTGGAGGAGGACTCGGTGAAGAAAACCCGGACGGTTCCTCTCAAGCTAACTTTGCTCGAGGTCTGAGACCGACTCGGGGATTTGTTCTAGGGTCTTTGGTGGTTTGGTTGGTGTTTGTTTAGGAGGTGAAGGGTTTATTTGGCGGGATGATGAAGACTAAGGGAAGGGTTTTTTATTATTGTGAGATTATTAATTGAATTATTAAATGTATTTGATGGGTAGATGTAGGGGTGGACTTAGACTCGATGATTAAAGAGTACAGTATGTAGAAGTAGAAGTAATAATGCTGGAAGAGAAAGACTACAAGTAGTTTTTAAGGTGAGATAACCAGCTTTATTCAAACTCAGGAGATTCTAATTGCAGTTTGTCTTTTTCCACATCCACAGCTGCATACCAACTTTTTTCTCACGTACATAACAGCTTCCAACTTATTCAAAAATACCAGTATCGTTAAGGGGACTTGACCAACACTTTTTTCAGCATTCGAAAATCCAAATGGTACCAAACATGTCTCCGTTACTACATAATTTTACCTGTTTTGTGCTACATGACAACACCCTCATTCCTCTCGACTCCAGAAATCCCCCTAACTTTACGAGAAATACTCTCATCGTTATGGCAACTTGACCTGTATGTAGCCCAGAACGCAGATATTCGTCTAATACCCCACATCCTCTTCAACTCTGCATTTCAACACCGAAATTCCAAATTCACTTTTTCACAGAGCTCACTTCAACTTTGCAAAAAATACTGACACAGCTACGGGAACTTCGCCAATGTATTCTTCAGAAGGTGGCGAGTCCAGAAATACCCATGGATGTATGTTCTCAGCTTTTAGACATTTTTTACACCCAACTTTACGTCTTGCATTCGCCCTCAAGCTTAGAGAGATGTGGGGTTATAGTCAGCTCCTTGAATTTTCTGCATACAGTTAGCTGGTCAAGTTTATAGTCGTTGTCTGCACCCTAGAGTCTAGACCGTTAGAAGCAAAACTACCGTACTTGTATTCATAGAAATGCCAAGTCTGAAGAAGTACAGTCATCCTGTAGAAGC
Organism: Yarrowia sp. E02; assembly: GCA_017639365.1. NCBI lineage: Eukaryota > Fungi > Ascomycota > Dipodascomycetes > Dipodascales > Yarrowia > Yarrowia sp. E02. The sequence goes on from JAAQQX010000002.1 coordinate 3,614,258, forward strand.
ACTTCAAGAGTACAGTAGACAGGAGTTGACTTGACCCTTCCTGCGACCCCTAAACCCTGCCAAGACAGACTGCATCTAACATGACTCACTGGTCTAGACCACCACTGAGTCTAGACCTAGATAAGTCTACTCCATATCTAGGACTACTCCATACCTAGGACAACACTACAAAAATGCATCATTCTCACCCAATCAAATAACTCCATCTTATCTCCCAATCTCAACACTCCCGCGGGGTTACGGCTGTGCTAGACTAATCATTTATAGTCTGACTAATACTAGTCTAATCACTGTACCAATACCAGTCTAGTGCTAGTGCTTATTGAAGTTTTTCCGAGCAATCAATTGAGCAAACAAGGTGGGTGGGGGTCATATGGAGTAATTGGATGCTTTGTCAGTGATAGTTTTTCCGTTACTTTCAGATCCCCTCATTTCTCCGTTTAACTTTGTTGGGTGCATCGTCGAGCCCCACTCGAGATATTCTAGTGTCGTGCAGGAGAGCTGCACCTTTTTTTAGCGAGAAAATAAAAGGAAATTGAACCGAAAATGAGAAAAAATGCCTGTTTGGGGGAAACGCATATGGTGACAAAAAACCGTTATCAAGTATTCTTACACTGTTGTAACGGCAAAAACAGCTATATCTGTCTTCCTCGATACTGTCACATACGATGTACATACATACATCTATATACGTTATACGCACAAGTCAGATAAGTGAGACAAATTACTCTCTTTGTTTTCAAATGAGCAATTTCATCTGACAAACGCTCGTGTGCGCACAAAGATTTTAGTCATGTCTCTACCTTCAATCTCCACATTCTCTCTTACCCTACCTCTCTGCATTCTTCCCCAGGTTTTGTAAACCAGTACAACGACTTTTCTGGGCTGGAATCTGGGTCAAATCTGGACACAAACGAACTCCAGAAACGTCAAGTTAAGCGCGTTGGGCTAGACCTTGTGCCGAGAAAACTGTACGCACAGTCCGTTCTCAACTCTTGGCATGCTTGAGGGTATACGCCCAGACCCTGACTGTTGGAACTTTTTCCGAGCGGATTTTCCTCGTCACGCCATACCCCGCTCTACGGATAAAAGAGGGGACGCGGCTGGTCATACTGCAGTGTCTTGTTGAGCGTGAAAGGCTTCTAGCCCAGAAAACAGCCGAGGTACGAGTGACGGGTGTCATGTGGGTGACTAGGGACTAGGCTACTGTACGGTATAGTAGGTTGTACGTCTTGATCGTACGATACTGAAGATACATGTGTCGTTGTTACTTCGTGTAGGGAACGGCTCTACCGCCAATTTAGTCAGTGGGGAAGATTTGTTTGATCTTGTTTGGTGTTCTTGTCGGTGAGACTTTCTTCTTGTTCAGTCTCACTTTTCTTGTCCTTATTTTGAGTCTTCGTCTAAGCCTTATTTTGATGTTCTTATTTATTACCCTAATTTTGAGGCAAGAAAAGACAGAAAAGAGGAACAAGTTATACCAGTACAGTACAGTACAGTATTCGTAGTAACACTCCACACACCACAACCTGCTCCAATTCCTTCCTCAACGTCTTCTTTTCCCTCTGTGTCACTTCTGTCCTCCTGTCATCTTTTAAACTTTCATGCACTCTTTTCGTCTTCCTATTTTTCCGTGCTCCTGCCAGACAAGGAGCCGTGGACAGGAGACGTCCAGGTTAGTGGGTCCCCGCGCAACGCACAAAGAGACGCTCCAGCCCGCTTCTCAGCTGCATCTGCAACCGGGGCAAGCTGCGGAAAAACCGACTGAACCAAGACAACTAAGGGGTACATTCGCTTAGGCGGTGGTGCAAGTGCAAGAAGTGGTGCAGAAAAAAAAAGATGCAGAACTAGTTGATCCGAGGAGGAATATTTCAGGTTGATAGTTTCGTTGACGGATGATCTGCTCATTTCGCTCATTTCTCTCATTTCCACACTTTTTATTTCATCTCTCCCTCTCTCTATAATCAGCTATTTTAGTAGCACGGCTGAACACTCCAAAACACCCAACTCCTTAGCGTTAAGGCACGGCTGAGGACTGTAGCAGCCCCACAGAACTTTAACTGTCGAGAAGGTGAAAGTGAAATCAACAAGAAGAGAAACGATTGAACAGTGAGAAAGAAGAGAAATGAAGAAATAAAAAAAAGGAATGAAAAAAGATAGTACCTGGTACTAGACCAAGCGCATCCTTCCCACTCACCCAGTCTACTCAACCGCATACCCCACTCTGCAACGTCCACGGATTCTAACCTGGGGAAAGTTTTCTCTAGCGTGCGTCTCTTCGGCAGACCAGGCCTTTGTCCGACAGGCGGGGAAAGCTGCAACTAGTGCCATCCCAAAGTCGTGTTTCGTGTATATAATGTTGGTAGGTGGCAGGTGGCTGGTGTCAGCTAGAGTACGGCATTCACGTCTACAGTTTCAGCTACATCCACAGGACTAAAGAAGCTCAGTCTACAGCTTCAGCTACAGCTAGAGACATTCACAACAAGTCCTACGGCTAAGAACACTCACTCTACAGTACTTCTGACTCAACTTCTTCAGTACTTTTAGGTACTCTCACCCTACACTTCTAGGTACTCTCACCCTACACTTCTAGTACTTCTCTTCAGGACAGTACCCGTACTTCTCTCTCCCATGGGCCTAAGCTACATCATCAACCGGGGCGAAAAGCCCGAGGGTTCAGCCTTCATGGCAGCTTTTGTTGCCGTTTTCGTGGCATTCGGAGGAATTCTGTTTGGATACGATACCGGAACTATTTCCGGAGTCATGGCTATGCCGTTTGTCAAAAAGACGTTTACCGACGACGGATTTGAATTCACGTCTGAACAGACATCTCTCATCACTTCGATTCTCTCTGCAGGCACTTTTACCGGTGCTATTTCTGCTCCCTGGGCTTCTGACACGCTAGGAAGACGTCTTGGTCTGGTTCTTTTCTGTGTTGTTTTTTCTGTTGGAGCTATTCTTCAGACTGCTGCTACTGGTCGAACTCTGCTGATTGTCGGACGAGTAGTTGCTGGTCTTGGCGTAGGAGGAGTCTCTTCTATTGTGCCTCTGTACCAGTCCGAAGTGGCTCCCAAGTGGATTCGAGGAGCTGTGGTTTCCATCTACCAGTTTGCCATCACCATTGGTCTGCTTCTGGCAGCTATTGTCAACAACGCTACCAAGGACAGAGACGATACTTCTTCGTACCGAATTCCGCTTGGTCTTCAGCTTCTCTGGGCCGTTATTCTTGCCGGTGGACTTATTCTTCTGCCTGAAACTCCTCGATTCTGGATCAAAAAAGGCGAATACAACAAGGCAGCAGACTCTCTGCGAAGACTACGACGTCTTCCAGTCGAACACGAAGCTGTCCAGAGAGAACTGCTTGAAATCCAGTCTTCTCACGACCACGAAATGCAGATTGGAAAGGCTACCTGGGCAGCCTGTTTCTCTCCCAAGGGCTCTCAGCTCAAGCGAATGATGACTGGAATCTGCATCCAGGCTCTCCAGCAGCTCACGGGCATCAACTTCATCTTCTACTACGGCACCGAGTTTTTCAAAAAGTCCAACATCGACAACCCCTTCCTCATCCAGATGATCACCAACATTGTCAACGTGGTCATGACGATTCCGGGCATTATGTTTGTGGACAGAGTTGGTCGAAGAAAGCTGCTTCTTATTGGAGCTGTCGTTATGTGCTCTTCTGAGTTCATTGTTGCTGCTGTGGGAACTGCTATCGACAACCAGACCTCGTCCAAGGTGCTTATCGCCTTTACTTGCACTTTTATCGCCGGATTTGCAGCCACCTGGGGCCCCATTGCCTGGGTTGTCATTGGAGAAATCTTCCCACTGCGAATCAGAGCCAAGGGAGTCGCTCTTTGTGCTGCTTCCAACTGGCTCTTCAACTTTGCCATTGCTTTTGCTACTCCTTATCTGGTAGACGAACGACCTGGATCTGCTGGTCTCAAAACAAAGGTCTTCTTCATCTGGGGAGGATGCAACTTTCTGTGCATCGCCTTCACCTACTTTTTCATCTACGAAACCAAGGGTCTCACCCTGGAAGAGGTGGACCAGATGTACGCCGAAATCAAGATTGCCTCTCGATCGCACCAGTTTGTCCCTACCACTCGAACTGCTTCTTATGACAATGTCTCTGACGACAACAAGGACAACCAGCAGGTGTTTATCGAGCAGGTTTAGGTAATATCAGTAATTAATTAATTTATATTAAAGAAAAAATGCAGTACAGTAGAGTCTTTTACTATGATTGAGTCTATGCTTCTTTTAGATTCATCTTTTCGTTCAACATTATCAACTCTACGCTTTTCAATATGTTTATGTCAAGTTATGATTTTGGAGAGGAGTTTAGAAGGAGTTTAGAAGGAGTTTAGAAGGAGTATTAGGAGCGTGAAAGGGTCTGGTTACGAGGTCAATAATAGTGGATTTAGTACCACTTCACAGATACTCGTCTTTGCTATTGTAGATTGTTACAAGTACATCCCAAGATACCTCAACCAAAGTCAACAGACATAACTCGCTCAAAAATACTCCCATCACTGTAAAGGAAATACCAGGGAGTTCCCCATCGCAAGGGTGTTCATTTGATGCCTTCCATTCCCATCTCACTAAATCTCCAAACACTTAGAAACTGAAACTGATTTTCTGCATTCAATAGAACTGAAGCTGACTCTTTCAAAAATGCTTGTATCAATAAGTCAACAGGACCACTGTGATCCAGAAACGAGGTTTAATCGAATGACTCCTTTTACTTTTGTCCAGATATACCTATCCCACTTTTATAACCAAAACACGTATATACACTATCTACAAATGTGCCTCAAACTCATGGAAAAACACACATATTGTCCCATAGACTTGATAAATACAATCTCGAGAGCCAGAAAATTCACCTGGTACCGTTTATATATCCCCTACTCTTTCCTACCAAATTTTACACCGACGCTCTCAAATCTCTAAAACCACACATGTGCCCTTAACTTCCGCAGAAATGTTTACACAAATATAAAAACTGACCAGAGTGTTTCAGAGACTCGAGCGGTTCATTTGAGACCCATATTGAACCCACCACTATCTCATTTCCATTCCTGAAACCGATCACCCAATATTACTCCCCCACACAACTCAGTCTAGCTGGCTCAATATTACTCCCATAATCATGGATACTTGATCAATGTAGTCTTATGGACCTGTAGATTTCAGAAATAGCATTCAATTTTCACCTACAGTACTACTTCATTTCGATTTCTATCCCTTCCACTCTCAATTCCACCATTTACAAAACTGCCGCTAATTCAACCTTGAATATCTACACATCTAAAGAGACTTCATAATAGTATTACCATTTCGATATATATTGCCACGATACCAATTAATCCTTTCCCACTAACTCTTCACATATTTTAAAAACAAGACCTATGATACGCCCACACAACACTCGACCTACCTGCTTCAAAAATGTCAGGATCAAAAAGCTGAGCTGACCAGAGGATTCCCTGGAACTATGCGATTCTAATGAATCCATAAACCTCTCCCCTTCCCCCTCTTGTCAAGTTTTGACAGTAGAACCCAATTCTACACTTTCAGGCAATGTCCATAGCTCCTTCAGAAATATCAGCACTATTTTGGGGTGTGGACCATGTTATTCATTGAGCTAAGATGATCTCAATGATACCTTTAACCACTTGAATACAGCTCCTTCCCTAATTGTTATTCCAAAACACACTTTTTCTGTCATCCTACTTCAGGCAAATGTAGCTTCCAAAAACATCAAAAATATTCATATTACAAGGGGGACTTAATCACTGTGTTCCTCAGAATGCTGTGATTCTAAAGGTATCTTAAATTGCACAACTATTACTCCTATTGCACTTTTGGCACTGCACTTCTCTCAGTTCTACATGACCAACTTCCTCCAACTACTCGAATATTATTCGTACAGCAATGGGGAGTGCACCCAGGTGATTCTCTGAGTCTAACAGGTCAGAAATATGACTTTCATTCTCTTCCTATTAATCCCCCCTATATTAACAACCATTACAACTCTACCTACCTGCACAGCTGAACTCCTACAGAAATACCCTTTGGGACACAGTGACTTCACAAGAAAGCTCGAGGGAATCTAACGTGTTTCAGTTGCCCCATTTGTTTCAGTCCCTCCAAAATCCGCTTTCTACAGTGGCTTATCCAATGTCATCTTGTTCTCATGCCGAACTCCACACACAAGTCCCTTCATCCACATAAATATTACTCACGGAGTTAAGTCGACATGACGGATGTGTTCCACTGTTTATGGGGAATCCACAGATACCACATTTGAAGTATTTATCATCTCTATCACCGTTTAAAAGAGACCCACCCAATTCAACTTCTTGCTAGAACTCCCCTAATTATATCAAAAATACCTATTTATCCACAGTGACTTAGCTGGCAAGTTAAATCATATTTGGAGGCTTCTGTATTGCAGCTTATCTCTTCTTCCACACTCCCTTCTACTTTATACACTTATACTCTCAATTCTGGTACATCCCAAAATACCTCTAGCTCTCTCAGTAATATTCGTATTCTCCTGCAGACTTGACTAACTTGTTATTTGAGACCATTAAATTGTCTGATGTCATTGTAATATTATCTGCTATATTTTTCGGACTGTTGGTGTAGTACCCTTCTCTCATGAGCTAGCTTAATGTTAAAGGAACTGACTGAAAAAGGCTGTTGTTAGAGACCTAAGGGTATCCTTCGGATGATATTTGTCAGGTTAATAAGCTGTTCAAGTCGCTGTGACTCTATGATTGTTTCTGGAGTAGTTGAAGGGAGGTGAAAGGCGGTGTAGAAATGGATGTCGGGGTAAAAAAGTTGGTATGAAGTGGCAAAGAAGACATTCATGGTATCGATACAACCACCTGGCTTCAAAGAATACAGTGATCAACTCCCCATTATGATACGGGTATTTTTAAATGGTTTGAGGCAGCTTATGTGTTAAGTTGAAAAAATGTGATTTGGATTTAAAAATAGAACAGACATTGTAGGTGGTAATGTAGCTGAATAGATAGAATTATTTCACCCCAAGGATCACGTTGATTTACTCGCCAAAGTTATGGTACAGTACAGTACTAATTTTGACGAGTTTAAGAGAAATTGTATGGTCAAGGAAATGTGTGATGATGGGTGTCAATGGACGAAAAGAAGCGTGAATCAAGACATCAATGGAATAATTAGAATCCCCTAGCGTAGAATAATGCGATGGTTGAGTCCACATTTATAATGCGTCAGTTTTAGGAGAACTAGGGGAAGGTGTGCGATCAGGTAGAAGTGGGGTGGAAAGAGATTAGCTTGTAGGAGACTTAACATGATACAAATGTGGTACTTCTGGGGACTCTTAGCTCCAAGGAACAAGATGCTCAACTCGCCAGGTCGATGCCTGTATTTCTGCGAGAGTAAAGTGCAGTTGTGTGAGGAGTACATTTGGATGAGTTGGTGCTAAAAGTTCAAAAAACGTACGAGGAGAAACCGGAAAGGTACCACTGGAATACCAGGACTAGTGTGACCTCTGAAATCACGTCATTAGGATGATGGGACTATTATTGAGAGAGATAGTAGAAGTTATGTTGAAAAGTAGAAGTGTGAGTGTCTGAGTTAAAAGTGAGTAGGAGGTAGAACTGGAGGCATGCAGGGTATCGTTAGATTCACCTGGCTCCGTATATTACTCTCATCAAGTCTGTTTAACAAACTACGCATTTCTGAGAAAGTTAGGGCTGTTCTATGAAAAATTGAAAATGGTAGAAAATGAGTGTGTTGGTTTAACGAGAGTTAATGGGATAAAAAACAAGCGTTCCAGCCATCTCTGCAGCCTGTTAAAGATAATTGTTGAACACCCCATATTGATGCAGATATTTTTGAGAGAGTTAGAGGGCAGTTTCGTGAACTGTAGAACTGGGGGTGTCATTGTCAAAACAAGACAGGAGGTAGAAGGGGAGAAGTTCATGGTACCGTTGGACTCGTTGTGCTTTCTAGATTTCGCTGGTCAGATCGGTATAATGTTTCATGTATTTTTGAACGAAGTGAGACGACTTCTGTTAAGAGGGGCATTGTATTTGGTTGTTATAATAGGAAATATAGTAGAGGGAGAAACATTACGGATACTGTTAAAATCCTTGTCATCTGAGAAGGGCAATAGTCAAGTTGCCTTTACGATGCGTGTATTCTACGAGGAGTTAGGTTCAGTTGTATGACAAAGTAGAATTGGGAGTGGAAGTGAAAAAAGTGTTTAAGCAGAATCAAGATATACTTATTTGGTATCATTATGATCCCCTAGTATTAGAGAATACACTCGTGATGTCCTCCTGTTGATACTGATATTTTTCTGAGGGAGGATGGAACTCAGTCAAAGGGCAGTAGGAGCGTCGTTGTAAAAATTTGTGAAGAGATAGAAGGAAAGGGCAATTGGTATCTAAAGAATCATCTAGAACTGGTAAACTAAACGGTCAAGTCTCGATGATGATGGAAGCATTTATGATGAATGTGCGAGAGTTCTGAGTGCAGTAAGAATCAAGAACTTCGGTGTAAAACGGTGTAAAAAGTGTACGAGAGATAGAATGAGAAAGGTGAAGGGTAATTTAGAGTCTCTTAACTCAATAGTTTCAATGCTGGACTTGCTGTAATGAATCTTGTATTTCTAAAGAAGTTGAAAGCAGCTGTGTTATTTTTCGAATTTAAGTGGTGGCGATAAAAGCGGAACGGAGGTAATAGCAGAGATGAGGGGTGATATAATTTGATCCACTGACTATAAGGGGTCTATTGATCGAGTCGCTAAATCTCTGCTAAACGTTTTCATGAAGTTGGAGGAAGCTCTGTGAAAATCAGAAAATCATCTTGTTGCTTAGATGTATCCACGAGATTACAGAGAAGAAACCAGTGGTACCACATGTATCACATGGGTTAATATGACAGATTTATGAGTTTGTAGCTCTCTGAGAGTATTTTTGACCCAGTTGAAGTCAAGTTTGCGTGGAGCAGTTTCAGAGTGTCGCAGTGAAACTCGGTGATAAGATTGGAGTTGGGACTGAAAGGGATGATACAGAATCCTCACAGTTCCAGGAATCTTTTGGTCCAGCTGCTGTTAAGATATGAGTATTTCTGAGAGAGTTAGGGGCAATTATGAGGGATAGCAACATTGTGCGGTGAAAGTATTTTGCTGCTCACCATCAAAAATTACACATACGTATTTGAGAGGTGTCATTCGATTCTCAAGCTTCAGCTGGTTGAATATCACAACTTCTTTCTCTTGTATTATCTCTCCACCTAAGTCATACACGCATCTCTCGTTTGTAGAGTTACCAGAAGACTCACATTATTGGAACCAAAAATACTCACACGGGGAAATCGGATGAACTGATGTGTAGCCCTTGGTTGGTTGGTCTCAAAACTCAACTCCTCATTCATTTACAATCTTTTTACATGATGTTATCCCTATTTCCCTTTTTGACATTTTCGCTCTTGAAACTCTTACTTCTTGATCACCCTACAGTCTTTGGCACACTCAGATATACTCCTATGGCTATGGTGGCTTCATCGTTCTATTTACTGAACTCTGGCAACCTGTAGATCCCATTCTTGTCTTCTGTTTTTTTACCCACTTAACACCTACATCCCCATTCCGTGGGACCACACAACACCATGTAACTTGATCCCATGTAACTTGATCAATAATATCCATATAGCCTCAGAGACTTTACAAGAGTATTAGTCAGTATCAGCGCATTCCAACGATACCATACATGCCTCTACTTTTACCTCTTACCTACTCTTTGCTTAAACCCTCGCACTTCTAGTTTACAGCACACCCCCTTCCAACTCTCTCAGAAATACTTCCATTAACAGGGAGACTTGTGTACTGTGTTATAACGAGCGATTAGGTCTTATAATACCATTTAGGGCTCTCCTCTTACATTATTCCAACTTTTTGCGCCTTCACTCCACATCTACTTGAACTCATATCTGCTATCAAATCCCTCAGAAATACCTATATGATTAAGCCAACTAGACGAACTTATTCATAGACCTTTTCAGCCTCTAAATGTACCTTTCAAGTAACCCTTATGCTCTCTCATCTACGTTTGACGCAGATATCCAAATTACCACTGCACGACACAATGGTGGCTAACTCCTTCAAATATTGCCCGATTGTCACTGTGACTAAACCAATGATTTACTCTCCATCAGAGAACGATTTTTGATACCATTCAAGCCAACAACTCCTCTTAATTTTGCAGTATATTGACATTTTCGAAAATTGGGAAAAAATGTTGAGCTGGTCTAGAGGTGGAATGGGTTATTTACTTAACAGAGGCTCGTAATATCGTTCAAGCTGGACATCAGCACCTGTAAGCTTACTTTCTGTCCTATTCAGTGTATTTATTCCTCTTTTTCTTCCAAGACATCCGTTTTTGGAAATGTATGGTGGTTGCGAGAAAGGGGGGAATCGACCCAATTATATACAATGACACACCAGGGAGTTGAGTTGTGGGTACTGGAAGGCTACATGTACCTTCCTGAACGTCTTCTTATTAGAGTGTATTACGGACTTTGAACGACAATGGGGCAGATGCTCTGATTTCAACTAGATTCTGAGGTTGGGTTAAAATCCAAGAAGAACTAGTAGCAGACATTCAATGGGTACCATTGTAATCAGAAGGCCTCAGGAAACAATTCGGTCAAGACGATATAGTGATGTGGATATTTTTGGAAGAGTTAGGCTCAGTTGTGTGGGGAGATAGAATAGAGAGATATGCTGTCAAAAGTAGAAAAAATGTAGTTGGGAGGGCGTATAAGGTGTCATTGGAATCCAATAGCCTTAGGGAATTACAGGGTTAAGTCTCTGTGGTTCTGTGAGTATTTTTGGAGAAGTTAAAAACAGATCTATGGAAAGTGTGAAAAGAGAATGTTTCTGTTTAATGGTATCAAAGAGATAGAAGTAGAATAATAGACAGTATCAATGACATTCACTCAAGCCTGGAAACACTGTAGTCAACTTCCCTCAAGTATATGGGTATTTTTGAGAGAGCTACCCAGGTAGAGAAAGTTTCGAGGTGTAAGACAAGTGACTATGTGGTTGTTGAAAGCGGGAGAGAAGATGTAGGAGATTAACAAGTGGTACCTGACGAATCTTCTCGCAGGTTACTGCAGAACGGTCAAGTCTGTTTAGCGATGAGAGCATTATTGGAGGAGTTGCATGCAGCTGAGTTGTTTAAAAGAGACGATACAAGGGCAAAAAAGTTGGAAAGATGTAATAGAAGATGTAAATGGACTTCATTGGAATCTACTCACACGTGTGAATCTAGTGGTTAAGTTGCCAAGGTTATACCAGTATTTTTGAAGAAGCTGGGTTCAGTTGTGTGCTGAATAGAGAGTTGGTGCATTGGTGTCAAAAGTTATCCAGTGATGTATAAGAGACGTGCATGGTATCAAAATCATTGCCTGGGTGCAAGGAATACTCTCATCTACATGTCATGAAGATATGACTATTTCTGAGGAAGTTGGGGCCAGTTCTGTGTGGGGTGGAATGAGGGTGTCGGCGTTGTAAGTGGACAAGCAGTAACGTGGAGGAGATATAATGGGCACCAGATGATATTTTAGACTCAGTAGAACGTGATGGTAAAGACTACTTTTCAATGCGGGTATTTTTGCAGGAGTTGGGCTGAGTTGTGTGGGGATGTAGAATTGGATGTGAAGAGGTAAAAGGGGAATATTGGGTATAAAACTAGATTAACATGGTATTTGTGGAATCCACTGGAACCAGTGATTACGAGGGTCAAGTTGCCTTGGCTATGTGGGTATTTTTCAAGGAGTTAGGTCAAATTTTGTGTTTAGATTGAAAACTAGCATTTTCGGCTTTACAAGCTGTGGAGAAATAAAAGGGGAGAGGTCAGGTGTACCAGGGTAGATATATGAGTCCATTTAACAGAATTATAGCTTGCTGTTGTTCTGAGATTACTTCTGGGGAAGTTGAGGTCACTCATACATGGGGCAGTATCTGGGGTGTCCGTTAACATCTCTGAAGATGCTGTAATACAATCGTGACGGGTGTTAAACGAATCGTCCAAGTCTAAAAAGACCAATGGTTTAGTCTCCTTCTTTATCTGAGAAGAAGTGTGTATTATCAAGGGAGTTGAAGACAGTTTGGTTGGTAATTGAAAAAATGAGTTGCGGTATGAAAGCGAGAATAAGTTAGTAATAGAGATGGGAAGATATAGAATGAATCTGGTCAATATAAATACCAATATGACAATTTTCTATAAGTCTGCTATCAATTCTGAGCTTTTTATTTGTTGTTGGGGGACGAAGTAAAATTGAGGTGTTAGAGTAAAAGCTTGGGAAGATGTATGAGAGATAGCTTGAGGGGCACAGAATAATAGCTCTTTCTCAACTGAATAAAATGGTCAAGCCTTTTTCGTAATGCTGGTATTCCTTGGTTTGTAGTAACAAGTTCTGTAAAAGGTGTGAGAGGATTGTTTCAGTTTTACAAGGGTAATAGAAGTGGGAGGTTAGTAAATGGGGATTCCACGGAATGCTACATCAATGGGAAGCAAAAGGGCCAAGTCGCCTGGTTGATGCTGCTATTTCTTGAGGAGTTAGACTCGGTTGTGTGAGTAGAAGAGAAAAGAAATTCGCCAGCAGAAGCGGAAAAAATAGTGGTAGGTACAGCTGAAATGCTGTCAATGGAATCAAGCGACGACTAGAAACGGAATTGGTCAAGTCACTGTGGCTATGTGAGTATTTCTGGAGAAGTTGAGGGCAGTTCTGTGGAAGTGTAAAGTGAATGTTGCAGTTAATAATAGTTGTGAGAGGATAATAATAGAGACATTAACGGTCCTGTTGGAATCCATTCAAGACAGAGAACATTATTATCAAGTCCCCATGGCTATGGGGGTATTTTTGCAAGTGTTGGGGACAGATGTGACCAGGTGGATTGTAGCCTCTCCTTCTGACAGAGCTGTGAGAATTGGTTTAAAATGATAATAGGAGAAAATGAATGGTAAAAACGCGGTATTCAGGCTCTTTTGAATACTCTGATCTACTCGCCTCGGAGATACCACTATTTCTGAAAAAGTTGGGGGCTATCCAAGTGGGGTGGGATATTATGGCTGCAGGTGTTAAAATATGTGGAAAAGCAATAGGAGACAAGTAGAAGGTATCAAAGGAAACTACTCGATCCAAGGAACATAATGGTCAAGTCGCTACTATTCTGTGATTATTTTTGAGGGAGTAAAAGGAAGTTGGGTGGGCGACCAGAATCGAGATGGTTGGTGCTAAAAGTGGCCAAGAAATAGCATAAAGGATATGAATGGTATTTTTAGATTCATTTTGATTCAGATAATGCGCTGGTTCACTTGATATGTCTATGCAGATATTTCTAAAGAAGTTGAGGACGCCTCTGAGTGAGGACGAGGTGGGACGTAGGTGATAGAACCTGTTAAAAGATGGTGGGAGAGCCATGAAGGTACAGATGAAACAGCCAGGTCAAAGGAACAAATATATTTAGTCACTGAAGTTATGTGGGTATTTTCCAGGGAGCTACCCGGAGGTGTATAATACTGGGAGTTGCATGGCAAAGTAGAACAGGGAGAGTAAGTGTATAATGAGAATGACAGAAGATATTTTAAGACCAAATGAGTCCCAGTCATCATTAGGACCATTTGGTACCCTTAAAATATCTACTAACACATCTTCTCCCTTTTTAACGACTACATCCCTCATTCTAACGGGTCACAAATCTGTCCCCAACTTTCTCAGAAATACTCCCATTATTACGGTGAGTTGATAAGATGATTGTTCGAGCCTCAAAGATTCAAATGGTACCATCCACCTCTCTTCTACTATAACGGCACAACTTTTAACACCAATACCCCCAATCCGGCTCATAAACCCAACTCAGTGTAACTTCATCAAAAATACCCGCATAGATATACTGGATTAACCAGCGTATTACCCAGACTCTAGTGATTCTAATGATACCATATACGCCTCTACTACAACTGCGTAGCAACTTTTAGCAGAACCCCTCCCAATTCTACTCTAGCACACAACTGCATGCAACTCCTTCAATAATACCTGTATCAAAAAGGTAACTTGACCAACATATTCCTCTGTCTCATTGATTCTTACTGCACTCTTTAAATGTCCGCAGATATCTCTTGTCCCTTTTTGACAACAACAACCCAATTTCCAGCTGATCTTTATAAGTGGTTCAATTCGTACAAAAAATACCCACATCATCAAGACAACTTAATCAGAGGGTCTCTACGGATGAGATTACCCCAAATAGACCTTATATATCTCTTCTAATACCTCCTACACAGTTTTAGCACAACACTTCTTGTTGTACTGGATGAGAGAACTCTCCATAAATCAATCAGAAATACTCCCATCGCCATGGCGACTTGACAAACGTAATCCTGGAAACTAGGAGATTCGTTTGATATCCTGAATGCGTGTTCTATTACTTTTTCCCAGTTTCAACACCTTGTCTACTCTGTCGCCCTGTCTATCATACTCAGGTCCCAGGGAATTTTAACCCAATAAAATGCTAAAAAATTACTAAAAAATTAAAAATATAAATCTGCTAAAAAAATAACAGCTCCAAAAATATTAACGAAAATTGCCATAAAAACTATGAAAAATCATTTCCAAATACTATCTAAATACCCCAACTACTCCAGATCACTCTGACTCATAGACCTCCTCCACAGATCACCATTTAAGGTTTCCAATCAGCGCTAAGTTTAAAAAACGTCTCGAAATCATTCTCACCACCGTTCTCTGATCATCTCTCTCAACTCGTCAAAAATGATGCAATTTGCGGGAAAACGACTGGTAGCTCGAGCAGTGGCACGAACAGCTCGTCCCATGCTGCTGGCCAAGACTGCCAAGCCCTTGGCACTTGTCTCAGCCCTTTCCAGACCCATGCACTCTTCTTGCACCGTCTTCTCCGAGGTCAAGAAAACTGCAGACTGGTACAAAGCCTCCCCCCGAGGCGACTACGCCGTCATCGGCAAGGCGGACATTGACTACTTCAAGTCAATTCTGCCTGACAGCGGTGTTGTGACGGACAAGGACGATCTGGACTTTTACAACACAGACTGGATGCGAAAGTTCCGAGGACAGTCGCAGGTTGTGCTCAAACCGCAGACAACCGAGCAGGTGTCCAAGATTATGGCCTACTGCAACGACAAGCGGATTGCTGTGGTTCCTCAGGGCGGAAACACGGGTCTTGTGGGAGGTGCAGTTCCTGTGTTTGACGAGATTGTAGTGTCTCTCAGCAACATGAACAAGGTGCGGTCTTTTGATGACGTGTCCGGAATTCTGGTTGCTGACGCAGGTGTCATTCTTGAGGCTGCAGACAACTATCTCGCCGAACGAGGATACATGTTTCCTCTGGATCTGGGAGCCAAGGGCTCCTGTCAGATTGGAGGCAACGTGGCTACCAACGCAGGAGGTCTGCGTCTGCTGCGATACGGCTCTCTGCACGGTTCTGTGCTGGGTCTGGAGGTTGTTCTTCCCAACGGCAAGGTTGTGAACATGCTGTCCAAGCTGCGAAAAGACAACACAGGTTATGACCTCAAGCAGCTGTTCATTGGCTCTGAGGGCACCCTTGGCGTGATCACCGCTGTTTCCATTTTGTGTCCCCAGCGACCTTCGTCCCGAAACGTGGCCTATCTTGCTGTCGACTCGTACGACAAGGTGCAGAAGGCGTTTATCGAGGCCAAAAAGGGTCTGGGCGAGATTCTGTCTGCCTTTGAGCTCATGGACGGCCGGTCTCAGGGCTGGGTGCAGCAGCATTGTGATCTCACACGTCCTGTTGACACAGAAAGCCCCTTTTTCATTCTCATTGAAACCGCAGGCTCCAACAAGGAACACGATGATGCCAAACTCGAGGCGTTCCTGGAAGACGTGATGGAGAAGGAGATTGTGAGTGACGGAGTCGTTGCCAGTGACGAGACGCAGTTCCAGAACCTGTGGGCGTGGCGAGAACGAATCACCGAGGTGATTGGCAAGGAGGGCGGAGTCTACAAGTACGACATTTCGATCCCCCTGCCCCAGCTGTACAACATTGTGGACGATCTGCGGGCTGTTTTCGAATCCAAGAACATGATCTCCAAGACCGATGCCTCCAAACCTGTGGTTGACGTCATTGGCTACGGTCACGTTGGAGACGGAAACCTGCATCTCAACATTATGACTCGAGAGTACTCCGACCGGGTTTCCGAGGTGCTGGAGCCCTGGATTTATCAGTGGGTCCAGAAGGTGAACGGATCTATTTCTGCCGAGCATGGAATTGGTCTCATTAAGAAGCCTTATATTCATTATTCTAAGGATGAGGATAATCTGGAGCTCATGGGTCAGCTCAAGGAGTATTATGATCCCAAGAAGATTATGAACCCGTATAAGTATATCTAGACTGGGACTCGAAGAGTTCCAGTCTGAGTATAGGATGATAACATATAGGATGATAACATAGGACAATAACATGATATTTGAGTTGAATCTACTGCCATAGGATAAAGACCTACTTATGGTGAGAGTTGAGATTTTTAAAAAATATTGGAAAATAAAAGCGAGTAAATCTCTTTCACCTTGATAGAAGAGTTCCTGAAGTTGTACCAATATGTATTACGGTACATACCGTTCAAATCCTGAAATAGATGAGACTTGGTATCTTCCTTGTCTGTTCACACGATCGTTCATTTGTTACAGTACTATGTGAATAATTCTGCAGAATATGTGGTCTGTTACATCTCGAGTCTACCCATCAGGAACTGGAAGGCAATGGTAGTGTACCCGTTAAGGATGTAGCTGTCAGTATCCAAGTCAGTGTATGTCACTATCTCCCAAAAATACTAGTCCCATAGTTTGTCTATCCATGTCGTATGTCCAAGTATCTGTTTCTGTTCAGCAGTATCCAAGCTCATATAAAAGGCATCTAATACCATTACTAGGACATTCTTGTTGAAGATTTACTTGGGATTTGTTGGAGACGAAATTCTGCTGGGGGTTCAGATTCGAGGTTCCAGGGGAGGTAGAGAAATTATATCTGCATAACTAGAATTATACTACCATCATCGATAACAAATATGCCAAAACAATACCCAGTTGTCACACAAAATCTCAAGATAAATTCATCCTCAGCCACTTTTTCTAAACCCTCTAGTTGGGTCTTTACTTGAACTTTAGTGAAACATTGAAACCCATAAAACACTGCCTATTGTGTCTTAGTTCTCTCTAACACCAACTCTAAATGAACTACTCAACTGACTGGTCCAAATTTTCCGAAATACACCCCAAACCGAGCCAATAACAGTATATTCGAAATCCTGAGCTTCTGAGGATCCCATTGGTATCTTCAAAATCTCTTTTCCATGCATATTGCGGATTTTCGTCTATTCAACTGGCTACCCCTATTTGATGAACTTGACCTAGAGCTGTCATAAAAGGAGCAAAACATACCGTATAGCAATATAAAGGTAACTATTACATTTTCTGACTCTTGAAACGCTTATGATACACCATTCTCTGTCATGCTGTAACACTTTATGCCAAAAAATCTACCTCAACCAACGCGACGATCATACAAGATATAAAACGACAATGCTCTCAAACTTACCAGAAATGCCCGTATAGTCACTGAAACTTGAGTATACTGTTCCCCAGAGATAGAAGAGTACAGTGATACCTTTGAGTCTCTTCTATAACCTCTAGAACTCCTTTAAGCTAGAGACGTCATTTTCTCTGTTTACAGAACTGAGTCCAAGTCCATCAGAAATACTCACATCGTTAAGGTGAGTTGACCATTGTTCTTGTCTCAGTCTGAAGAGTCGTTTGATACCATGTACGTCTCTCCTAGTGTGTTTGCACAACTTTTAACGCAGACACCCCAGTTCTACTTTACAACACAACTGGAGATAGATCATCCAGAAATGCTCGCGTTAACATGATGACTCGACTGTAGTATTCCCTGGAGTCAGGCGATTCTAAAAATACCCTTTCTGTTTCATATATCACATTTTCCCCCTTTTTATCCCCCATTTCTCAAAATATGTCTCATAAATGTCCCTCTATCTTCGTTTGAAATACTTATATCACAGTGGTAAGTTTGTCATTGCTTTTGGACCAGTGGGAAGAGTCTCCTGACCCATTTCCCCCTTCCTACCTTCTATTTACGGTATGCTGAAACCCACACAAAATATGTCTCGTCACGTTTTGTTACATAACTCTCCCGAAACTATCCTAATTATTAACACGAGCTCACCACCGTATTTCTCCGAGCCGTGCGTTTCCGACGATACCCTTAACTGTGTAAAAATGGTGTTTAGATGTGTGGAGTTGTTTCAAAAGATTTAAAAATCAATTAAAACTCCTCAAATGGTCGAAATTAAATTCAAATTGAAATTCAATAATATCTTCGATAAAACCAGATAACCAGATAATATCTACACCTTCTGAAACATGGAGAAGCGCTAAAGTGGGGAAGATCAGGAGGATAAGACACTGAAACCAGAGATAGTGGAATACGGAAGTGCTGTAGAAGCACAGTCGATATTCGATTTCTGGTAATTTTGGTTTTATCAAAAATGGCTAAAAAGAGTCAAAAATGGGATAAATTAGGGAAACACTTATCGTAGTATGGCAACCACGCGGAATCAATGATCCCAGACTTGGAATTCATGAAACCTCTGAAATTCCGTTTTGAGATATTTTAATCGGATTTTTCTGGCAGGATTTTATTTTTTACCATGGGAATATTACACCAGAAAGACGTGAACCGATCTGACCTGGTACGATGTGGTACATAGGGGTAAGTCTTTGGGGCCTGACGATTCTTTTATTTTCTGGCTTTCTTTTTCTGAGAATTTTCTTCTCCAAAATACGGAAAAACCGCAAAAAAGTACTGTGTACCTACCGTACAGCCGTTAACCGAGGTCAATCCTCTTCTACCGTGCGATTTGGAGCGAGATTTATTTTTTGAAACGTTGTGTATGACAAAGAGAAAACCAGGGGAAACAGGGGAAAAGGAAAAACGGTGACTTTAAGAGGGTCAGACACATGGTGCAAATAGGGTGCAAATAGGGGACCTGGGATCGTCTCTTGTTCTCCTGGACAGGCCCCATCGTCTCTTGTCCCATGTCTCACATATATTTTAATTATCCGCGTTTCCACAGGTCATCTGGTCCGTAAACTAACGCCAGCCGTGTACGTGTAGAGTACAACTAAAATCGTACACACCATAAGTAGACTTCTACAGAGCCGTAGTAAACTTCCACAGCATAGCGTACAACTACAAAGAAGTGCTGTAGGGTGTAGAAAGCACGCGGCTCCACTTAGGGTCTGTAAACGTGTTACAGCACGTTGGCTATGTAGTTCAGACAGTTAGCTGAGACTTGTGTCATGATTATCAATGCTGAAATAGGAGAACAGGAGAAGGGGTCAGAGCCAAGATCGAGCCGGTATATTCCTAGTAAATATTCTCTACAGAGCTAGCGAGTACGAGAAGTACCAGTACCCCTATTCTGATAACGATAATACATGTATTTATGAATATCTCTCTATGATATCTACCGTAAATCTCTATATTCATCGCCATGATGTCATTCTACCATACCATCAAATCTCTCAGTAAAACATATACACTTGTACCCCCCCATCCCCTACCCTACCCGCTTTCCGAAGCCACTCCGCTTTCCGAAACCCCTACAACCCCTCAACCTACCGTTCCATCCCCCTTGCTCCAAAGATGCACTCCGATTAAGCAAGCTAATCGGCAGCAAAGCAAGCAAATGATTCAAAAACAGAACACGAAAAAAACACCAAAGACACGAGAATCCAAACAAACGGAAAGAGCAAGCTAACAACGAAGCCGCCTGCAGCCAACAGTCAACAACGCGTCCCTAGCCCAATGTGACCCTGTCAACTGTTTACACTAGCCTGAGGCATTTCCCCAACTGCAACACAGCCACATGCAGGTCAATCGAGAGATGGTCTGATAAAAAAAGCACTAATAAGCCCAGAAAATGCTGTCAAAACAGAAAATGCTGTATAACTAGAAACGTCATGTGGTATTGCTCTTTGCTCTGACATGATACACTTTCTTTTGGCTCTCCTAAAGTCAGTCTATTTTTTAACCCCAGCTTTGCTCTAACACCTCCTAATTAAGACACTAATGATGAGACCATAATTAGCAAATATTATCACATTAGGACCTCTTGTTCAACCTCGTAGAAATCAGAAAATAAATAAATAAATTATATAAAATCACAATGACACAATGCGCTCAACAAATGCTACCTGAATTACTCATCCAGTCATACTTAGAAAGCACAGATCAACTACTGGTGCTCCATCTCATAAGGGTATAATGTATTATGGTCAGTACTTTTATGTCATTGTTCTTTTCGTGTCTCCAGACCGCTGCAAGGTCCAGAGAACACAATGGACAACCATCAAGGCCGCCCATCAGAGACTTGTGTGTGGTATTAGTGGAAGAAGCAAGAGCGGGCCAAAATGAAAAAATGTCAAAAATGTCATTTAGCGCCACAGCTGGCAGCTCACCACCCGCTTGGGGCGGTGGTAGTCGACGTTTTCGCTCAGCGAACGCGACAGGCCTACAGGCGAGCAGATGACGCTCTGCTGCTGCTGCTGCTGCTTGCTGGGAGCGTCGCTCCGCAGCTTCATGTGGCGCCGGAACCGGCCCATCTCTCGCTCACAAGTGCTCTTATGCATAGAGTCGTTCATCTCAACGTATTGCGGCGGGTAGCACCGCGTGTGGAACTGCTCAAAGAAATGGTTGTAGCCGCCCTGCAGAATCACCACGTCCGGAAAGTTGAGGTGCGGGTAGTTGGTCATGTTGAGCCGCCGGTCGCGGTTTCGCAGATGCATCGCCATCCGGGGGCCCCGGTGCGCAGAGTACTCGCAGTGGAACACGAGCAGCGTCCGCTTGCGCGCGTCTCCGCTTCGCTTGCCGGGGCGCTCCAGGTTGGCGCAGGGGTTGCCCAGAAGGCGCTCCTCGTCCGTCAGCAGCTCCTCGAGCCGGTCCTTGGAGTTGATGTTGATGGCACCGTCAATGTGCCCACCCTCGTACTCGTACTCGAACCGGCAGTCGATCACAACGTGCCGGTCGTAGTAGTGCGAGTGCTGGCCGTCGAGAATCTCGACCAGCGTCTCTCGCTTGATGCGCCGGAATGGGTCGCCCTCGACGGAAAAGGACTCGAGCGTGCAGTCGGACGAGACGAGGAACGAGTCGACGTTGTTGTTCACGTCGGGCGACAGCGACAGCCGCCGCACCATCTCCTTCTCCTCGTCCAGCTCCTCCTGCATGAGCTCCTTGGGGTCCTGGAACATGGAGTGCGTTCGCCGGGGCCGCTTGAACTTGGCGGCAAACGGCGTCGACGACGAGTTGTAGGTCCGCTTGCACAGCGGGTTGAGGGACGGCCGGACTGGCCGTGCGGACGGCGTGTCGGTCACGTCCTCCAGAGTGGTGTCTGCGGAACTGGCCGCAGCTCCCCCAGCTGACCCCAAGGGCTTGTCTGCTACAGCGCTGCTGCCAAGCGTAAAGCCGTTAAAGTTCAGCCCATGTGTGTTTGTCTGAGATGCACTGTTTCCTCCCAACCGGAAGCTCTGAGACAGGCTACCGAGCCCGTCTTCGTCCGTGTCCATGCTGCTGTCACCGGCCTCGTTCATGGAATGCACAAAGGCCTGGGGCGCGGGGCGCGCGCGCGGCGAGTCCAGCTCGAGCGAGAAGCGGAAGGGTTTGCGTAAGCTGCCCTCTTCGTCAATGGGGTCAAACGACACGCCTGCGCTCGTGAGCCGCAGGCTGGAGGTGCTGCGGTTGTTTTTTCGCAGCCGGTGCATCTGGAGGCTGCTTGCGCTCGAGGTGCTGGTGCTGCTGATGCTGCTGCCAAAGGAGATGCTGCTGTCCGAGCCAGCGGACAGCGGCGACATGGGCTCCATCATGCTCAGCGACTTTTTCATCGGCACGCCGCATGGCGTGGACGAGTCGTTGGGCGGCGGGAGGTTGAGAAATGCAGGGGTTTTGGCAGTGAAGAGCGAGCGTCGCGGCGTGGGCAGGGTGGGTCTGCGTTAGTGGTGATAATTAACTGCACTGCGTTCTGCTGTGCGTGCCCCATGTAAGCGAAGTCTACAGTGGAAAATTTGGCGTGGGTGGGTGCTGGCAGACATGATCAGGTTTGGATTGTAGGGATCAGGCTTGGATAGTAGCTGGTAGTGGTTTGGTAGTGTGGTAGTGGCATTGTGGTAGTGTGGATGTGGCATTGTACCATTGTAGTTGTAGGACATATCTGTACCGTATCCTGACACTGTCTATGTTACAGGCAGACACAGATCAATCCAGGCAATACCAAAGATACCACCACAAAACCAAGACCAAACCAGAACCAAACCAGAACCAAGCCAATGACCTACCCAATGACCTACCAAGGACCAAACCAAGTCCCATTCTCAGAACCACACCTCATAACACCCTCAATGTCATTCATGACACAGATCACAACCATACTCACGTCTCAAGATGCACGGTGGCAGAGAGGTCTGGGGCCAGATAGACCGGCGAGACGAGCTTGCGTTTGTAGGACGGCGAGTCGTCAAACATGTGCCGTCTGGACAGTGGACTGGTCACACTTTGCATCTGGGTTAGATAGGAGATCAAGTTTGGTTTGGGTCGCAAAGGTTTGTCTTTGCCCCATTAGAATTAGCCTTGGTTGTTGGGCCAACGGATATTGGAAGGTAACGTGTGGTTGGAGACTGAGACTTGTAATTGTAAACTCTTCCACTTTGTGTATGGTTTTGTGCTTCAGAAATGGCAGACACTTTCGAGAATCAGACAGAAGCAGACAGACAGAGATTGAATCTGAATCATACTGAATCAGACACAGACAGAATCAGTACCAGACACAGACTGAATCAGTACCAGACACAGATAGAATCAGAACCAGACACAAACACAACCAGAAAAACCAGACACAAAACCATTGACAGAAACCATTGACAGAACCATTGACACAAACACAACCACAACCAAACACACCCTCTCACACTCACTTTTCGTGATATCGTCAAAGCTAGGGACCAGCAGCCTCTTATACTGCCGTCTAGGTTTGTAAACAATGGTGGCCAGCCCTGTGTGATTGCTAGACCCTGACAAAGAGACTGTAAAGTTTTGGGCCGTCATATATATACACATAAGTCTTTGGTGGAGACAATAAAACTATTGTAAACATGCCTGGACAAGGGCAAACTCACTTGGCCACATGGGTCTCATTGTCTGCGATAATATCGACATGTCTGGAAGAAAATATCGTCA
Source organism: Yarrowia sp. E02 (assembly GCA_017639365.1). NCBI lineage: Eukaryota > Fungi > Ascomycota > Dipodascomycetes > Dipodascales > Yarrowia > Yarrowia sp. E02. The sequence continues at coordinate 3,637,620 of JAAQQX010000002.1, forward strand.
GAAAACGGGAAAAGAGAAAACGAAAAAAGAAGAGGAAACGAGAAAACGAAAAAAAGAAAAAGAAAAAGAAAAAGAAAAAGAAAAAAAGAAAAGAAAATCAAACCCAGCTAAATCCGCCCTAGACCGAGTGGTACCATCAACCCTGTCTAAATCTGCCACACTGTACCCCTTGCACTTGCCCACCATGACAAACATTGACAGCACGGTGTTTTTGGACCGGATCCCCCAACCCTGCAACCCTAACCCACCATGTAATCTCCCAGACCCTAATCCATATTTACGCTCTCGTTTTCTCTAAACTGTATAACCTTGTTCGGCTGCAGATCTCACGCATGCCGTGCGTTAACAGTCGAGATATGAGCAAGCGGGGTGCGTGGTATTACGTACCGTGTGGCAGGAGCATGCATGCGCGCAAAAGCGCAGTTTTCGCGATTACGTAATGCCGCAAAGCGCTGTTGATTACGTAAGTACGTGCCGCCCTATGCTGACTCAGCCGCCTGCCGCCATGGCCCTACGCCTCTCTTGCTGTGGAATTCGTCTCGCAAGTTGCTGCACTGCAATGCATTCGGCTGCACCAGGCTGCACTGTGCTGCAGCTGCGTCTTACCGGCTTCCGAAAAGGGCCTGGAGATGGGTGCATTGATTGATCTGCGCTAAAGATGTTGAGGGTTTTTCAGCGGGTGCAGGTCGTGTACGATACCACCAAGATATCTGGAAAACATGCGGGTATATGCAGACTATCTATTTGCGTGTATGCGTGGACAGGTCGGGCAGTACATCATGGCAACGGCTACAGTGTATGGTTTCGATCTTGTTGTGCACACAATGCCAATGTAAAAGGCTAACTCTAATTCTATTCTAACGATTTTAGGGTTTGCCAGGACGGGGTAAGGAGCCCTAACCCTGACGCTCCTACACTGTACGGTGTCCTTCGATTAGGTGAGGATGCAAACTGAATCAGCATTCCACGAGAGCAAAAAACAAAAGTGAGGAAAGAAGCAAAGCGAGTCTGGGTTAGGCGGTAGGTACGGGTATGGGTTTTGGCAACGGTTTAGGGCTGTGTATATTTTTTGTATTTTTCTATTTTTTCTTTTGTTTTTCTCTGACATTTTGGTGCTTCTGAATCCATCAATATGGCCGAGCGGTCTGTAACGTTGTGATAAATGGGGATAATAATTAACAGAAATAAATTTATTTTTTATTCTAGGGAAATGGGAAAAACGGGGTAAAAATAAAGCGACGTGGCCCAGGAGAGAGCAATAATTTGGGTTACATCGCAATTGGGTCAGATCTTTAACGCTGTATTTTCCAGATTTTCCAGATTATTTCCGATATTACAGAATATTCGCTACCTTAGCGACGCCCCTGAAGAAAATGAATATCGCACTTTTTTGCAAAAAACAGCCGAAAAATGCCAGAGAGAAAAGAAAAAATACACGCGACTAGTCCGCCCCGTCTCTCCACCTTGACACGTGATCAGCAGAGAATCGGCCGTCTTAGTGCCTGGTAGCTGCAGTGTCCGGAACCGGCTGTGATGTGCCATTTTTTAGCTGGCTGCTTTGTCGACCTGTTGCCACAACAACGGGCCTCATGGGGTGGGCTAGTCGTGGGCATAATAATGGTATTTTCTCTTTTTTTTGTGTCCCGTGTGGCAATTATCATAGCTAGATTGTGGCAATGTGGTAACTGTATGTGAGCGATATTATGACTGGCTTTAACTGAAGACTTGTACAGAGTATATACAGTATAAGAAGAAGCAGAAGAGAAGCAGTAAGATACAGTATAGAGCAGAAGCAGTATAAGAAAAGAAGCAGAAGAAAAGAAGCAGTAAGAGAAGCAGTACAAGTAAGATACATTAGAAAACCACAAAACCACATACTTGTACTGTATCTATGTCTAGTTGTGTATGAGTACTCGTACTTGTAGATGAACATACTTCAAGATACTCTCCTCAGTCATGCTATACTGTAGTATCGTACCGGTATTATATCTCTCACCTTTCCAGGGTAATATTTCGCACTCTGCACTTGCCACATCTGTATCATCTTTGGGCCAAATATAGAAGTTTTTACAGTAATGACGGAAGCGCCTCGGATCCGACCCAAACAGGCTAGCTGATAATATGGAGAGAAATTTGAGAGAATTCTGAAACGGCAGCCGGCTATTTTTGGCTACTGGAAAGAAGTATGACTAAGAGGGGTTTACTTGTACGAGTACTTGTACTGGATATGTGTAGATATTGTATACTGTTCTTAGTGATAGTATATAAGCAATAGTCTAATTTCACCTAGTCAAAAACTACCACCATAAAACAACTATCACTTTTAAAACCATTCCTATCACTTCGGCTCGCTTCTTTGCCCGTTTTGTAGTGCTATTTTCATATTTTTTCGTCTTTTTCGCCTTTTTCGCCTTTTTCGCCTTTTTTTTTTTTTTTCTCTTGAATTTTTCTCACTTTTTTCAACGGTCAGCTCCAGCATACACTGTACAACTTCAGAATTGCCATTTTCGCGGTCGTTGCCGTTGCAGGCGAGGACGAGCAAGCGGTGCAGGCGGCGGATGTTTTTTCGGTGCTTTTTGCAGGATTTACGCGAGTTTGGCACACGCGTCGTTTTTCGTGACTCCGTGTTTAACCTTCGCTAGCGAGTCAGGGGTAACGGTTAGAGGAAAGAGGGTAACAGAAAAGAAGAGAAAACGAATAAAAAGGAGATATTATGAAAGCACGTGACTAGTATGCCTTATGAGTATCGTTCACGTGACTGTAAATCTATTTGACGTTTTTTCCTCTTTTTCCTCTTGTTTCCTCTTTTACCCTCTTCTTCCCCTCGTCTCCACTTGCCTCAATACTTGTATCGTACCTGGTATACTGTATAGCTCATACAGCCCAGAAACGCGCTCAAGTGCAGTAGCAGATCCAGACTTGGTGTACGTATGGTAGGGTACGTACTGCACAGCCTGGAGATGTACAGATATTGATGCTACTTTTTTTGAATATTGCTTTGGAAGTGGTGGATGCCTTGGTTGTGCTTTTTCGTCTTTTTTTTTTAGGCTGTCTTAAATCAGCCCCAAATCAGCCTCAAACTGGTCAGCTTTTGGGGCCAGTTTTGGGGCTGAGTCTGAGACTTTTTTGAGGCTGATTTTGAGACTTTTGGGCAGTGTTTTTTTTTTTCTTTTCTTTTTTTGCCAAAAATACATTTTGTCTGCACCCGTCAACGTCCACATGTCACGTGCAGACTTGCTTTTGCAATTTGCCAACAGTGGTATTTGTTCGTTTGTACTACGAGTATGTACAATTGTCTTGCTGTGTCTGAGAGTATTTAGAGTGGGATTTAAGGTTGTCTGAAGTGAGATTTGTCTGAAGCGAGATTGTAATAATAGAAGGAAGAGGGAAGAGGGAAGAGGGAAGAGGAAGAAGGAAGGTAGAATTGGGAAGAAAGACAGTCGAATTTAGACCTTGAGATGTATTCCTGGTACTCGTACGTAAAGGGAAAAAAGCAGAAATATAAAACTGGAGATTTCCTGGAAAAAAGAGATTCAGTGCTGAATAGGTCACGTGGAAGCAGTAAGTCACGTGGATTTAGCATATTACCTGTTATTGACGCCCCTACGCATATATGTCTCTATCATACACTGGTACCCACCAATACGACGTAATATCTACATACTTGTAATATCTACAACATACTTGTAATATCAACGTAACATAAAAAAAAAATACCACCTGCTCGCGTAATATCGCTCTCCTGATCCGGTAACAGGTCCTATTCGGGCCAGCTTGAATATTAGCGAGTGTGGAATGTACTTTGGAGTGTGGAATGTAGCACGAGATAATACTCATAATCTTAGATGAGGAATAGGTGAGGAGTGTAAAGTGTGGAATGTGAGTAGTCAATTGGCCTTGAGAATACTTGGGAACCTACAAAATCATCTCAATATAGTCTCAAGACCCTGAGTCAGATAACGTACATTTAGCACTCAATGGTTAGTCTCTCAATATGTGATGAATTAGAACATCTATATTCGTATAAAGAACCAATAGTGCTTACAGCCTCAAATTCATAACCCCAAAACAAGTAATTACAGAAAGCCTCAATACACATTCTTCATCAGTTGAGATGGAATGTACAATTTCAACACTTCTGGTCATAACCTGCATGACTATAATACTTCTAGTCGTTTATTATTGACCAGCTGGTGTTATTGATATTACTGTTATTGATCCAAGACTAGTTAGTGGAACGTCGTATCTATAGTCTAGACATAACACCTTAAGTGAAGTCACCTTAAGTCAGAGTGATAGCCTCAGAATGTCTATCCTCAGATATCTTAAAAACCGAATTATCTCATATCTCATGCTATCTAATCATGATCTCCGACATTTCAAGTTTTAAAAAGGATTTACCTCGGTCTACATATTCACATTTTTAGGACGTCGGACTTCGGAGTTCAAACGTTATAGTTACAAGTGTATTGATAGAACAAGTGTATTGACCCTACTTACGACCTAAACACATCATTCTATACAACATCATTCTATACAACATCATCGTATAGACATGTATAGACATCACCTATAGGCATTGTGTAGACATAGACCTATAGATGTTGTCGTATAGTATGACGTCATAACAACTGTTGATACGAACATATCAAGATCAACAACATCAACAGACAACATCAACAAGACAATCAACAAGACATCAATTGCAATTGACTCACTGTGGCTGTCTAATGCATTCCACATTATCTTGTCAATAGGACTGACTCAATCAAAGCAGCCTAGTCGTATTCTTGTCTCGTCATGATCAACACTAGCCCACCATATGAGACTATTGGGCAAAAGTACGAATGCAGACGATCCGACGTGGAGCCGTATGTCAAGCCGCATTCCTACAGTGACAGACGAGTTACAAGATTGATGTCAAGTTAACTGTGATGATAGCCATAGATAGCCAATGAGGTCACAATCTGTTATGGTGTCTGTTTTATGTCATGTTCTGTCTGTGTCATGTCATTTTCTCAGTCTGTCATGTTCTGTCTGTCATGTTCTGTCTGTCATGTCTGTCTGTGTAACTAATGACGATCTGTCTGATCGTACGACATCTGTGTTAGTAGTGACACAACTGTTGCAACTCCTCAAAGACACAACTCTTGCCACCTCACTGACATGACACCACTGGCTGCAAATACCATGGCCCCATGTCTCTTACTCTGATCTCCAATCCACGTGCATGTCTATCGTGAGATAAACAAGCTGTGGTGTGGAAGAAGCAAGGTGTAGTATAAGGTGTGAGCGAAGAACGTGGAGAATAATGTTTAGTGAGACAAGGTTCACAATAACTTTCCATAACGAGAAATGTACGAGAAGAAATGTACGACTATTAGATGCCATAGCGATCAATTAGATATGCTGAACTTGGAATGGTATTTGTCGATGACGTCATTCTGATAACATGGTGGGAATTGTTTTTACCTTTTCCATTGTCATCCAGTTGACCCACTATTTCCACCTAAAGTCCAACAATGTTTTCAACCAGCCATTTCCCAAATACACCCTCAAAACGCCATTATTTCGAGATTTTGTATGACACAAAGCTGAGATGAATACATATTTGTTAGGAACATGATAGTAATACATCTATTTAGCCCCTTTTCCATGCTCCACAGTGTTTGCAACCCCAAATAGACACCCCCAGCGGACTTTTTCTTCTAACTATTCCCAAGTAATTTCCCAAGTAGTCCCAACTAAAGCTCTCCTCGTCGTCCACCCAACCACGGACATACAGCAATCCTTCGACTTGTAAGACATGCCTCAAGAAGTATCGTAGATCTCACCTGAAACACGTTTCTTGCAGTTCCAATTGTGAGCTTTAAATGTGTCTTATGAACAGAACTGCTTGTACTGGTTGATATGGAGTTGTATAGAAGAGATGAAAATGAGATGGATCTTGAAACTGTCAAAACCAAGGAGAAAGAAATGTTGAAACTGACAAAAGAATCCCACCTGTTTTACTCTTGTATGTACCCCTTCCTCCGTGCATCGTATCTGGAGTTATACTGTTGTAAGACAGTGTCTCGATCGATGCAAGGCACACGGCATCATCTGGCTTGCCTGCATCTAGCAAGAAAGAAGGCGGAATGTCAGTGTTCGATCCAGTCATAACACAGACGCAAACAGCTGCCCGTCTGGGTCTAGTGAGAACGCAGACATGTGGCCCATTGTTCTCTGGGATCCGAGAAGCGGTTTCAGATCTGTAACAGTTCCCCTGCGCCATCTGCTGCCTCGAGCTCGATATTATTCTGACTGAACCTGACTAAAACGCTTTTCAATCACATGCCTAGGCGATATTTTTTCGCCCTCGTTTTTTCCCGCTTGTCCACAGCTCCACACACTCGTCTACGCACCACTTTCTGCGGACCTGGCATGGTGCAGGTGTGGAATGCGTTGTAAAAAGCAAGTGGAAAAAGCAAGTGGAAAAAGCAACGCCAAAATAAACAAACGTGCTGAGAGAAACGGAGATAAAAAGCAAAGCGAGGAAGGGTGGGAAGGGTGAGAAGAGTTACGGAAGGGTTAGAGGTTAAGGAAGGGTTGGAGGGTTAAGAAAAAGAAAGACCGCAAGCAATTGAGTAGCAAGAGTAGCAGTGTTATTTATACGGTAATAGTAATAACAGATCCAGTCTACTCTACCCGTACCTACCCTACGAAAAAAGCAAACACCAATGTCCATCGCAAATCCTCGTGTTTGGTTGCTTCATACCAAACTCATTAGGCTGCTTCATTCCAAACGCCTAACCGTCTGGCTGCACTGGTATAGGTCTCGGCGAGGGTTACTGGGCAACATATTGGAACATATTGGAGAGACGCTCTTGTGGAGAAGGTTACCAGGCAACATATTGGTCTTAAGATATTGGGCTGGAGAAGGTCTGTCTCAGACATGGAAGAAGGAATAGTTCCGCTAGGGGTGATCGAGAATGGTAGGAGATGGTACAGTGTCAGCACTTGTGACTTGGATGAAACCAAGGTACTTGTATCAGGCTACGTGTGATACAAGAGCACAGGACGACCGTAGGGGTACTTGACAAGTGACTTGAAACGTCCAGTTGTAACATATCATGTCAGTATGTTTGATACTTGTACCTGGTATGAGTACCTGGTTCGAGTACCTGGTAGTACGAGTAAACCTGGAACTAGAAGGTCTCAATATTTTTCTATCCCTGTATAGGTTCTCTAGTCTGGGGTAGTGTGGGGTACAAGTACATGGGTATAAGTACATGGGTATATGTTGTTAGTTATATATAGACAACGTACTGGTCGGTTATAAAGCGGGGAAGAGTACAATGAACAACTGGTGAGTGTTCTGACCTGGTTGTCTCCATAACCTGACCTCAATTATTTCGTACGCACACGACACCCTCGAGCTAAATAGACTTGAGACATGGTTTCAAAAACGGAAGGGTGAAAAATATCTGTCAGCAGTCTGGGAAACGGTTTGTCTTCTTTCCAGAGTTCTATTATGGGTGTTTTTGAACGAGTTGGAGTAGCTCAGTCAGATGACAGGATTACTGATGGAAGTGAGTGGAAGAGTTTCAGGTGAGTTGAGAATAGTAGGAGAGACGGAACGAAACCAGATGCATTGTCTGAGTGTGCAGAACACTCCCATCTGCTTGAAATAGAGATGTTGGTATTTCTCACCAAGTTGGGAACAGTTCTGAGGGTGGTTGGGATGTAAGGTATTGTTGTTAAAAGAGGGCAATGGAACGGGAAGAAGATATATACGGTATCAATGGATTCTCCTGACTCAGAGGAATCGAACGGACGTTACTATGTTCCAATGTGAGTATTTCTGGAGGAGCTAGGGGGTTGCGTGCTGATGTAAACAGTCTCTCGCTCACACAACAGCACATAAATCAGCCAAAAATATCCCCATCACCGCGGAGACTAGATAGTTGCGTTCACACGATTCAGGTGACCATTTTGACCCCTTTATGTCTCAGCCACATCTCTACATCAAATTTTAGCCCAACCACATCACTCATGCTTGGCAGCACAGCTGAAGACAACTCCACCAATAATACTCCAATCGCAAAGATGACTTAACCTTCAGTTTTCTGAAATCCATGCGATTTGAATGATACCATGTAAGCCACCTCTACTACCCCCAATCCACCTGAAACTTTTCCACCCGCAATTCTAGAGTTTCACATAACTGCACCTAGCTCTCTCAAAAATACCCCTACGACAAAGGTAACTTGTCAATTGGCTTCTCCCAACACGAAAGCTTCTGCCCCCCTCTTTAATATTCCCCTTTCCATTCATTTCCTATTTTTTATCCTGGCACCATGATACTGCCCCGAAACGTAATTGCCACCAACTTGTTCAAAAATACTCCCATTCCTAAGGCGACTAAACAAGAGAAATTTCCACCTTCAGGGGATCCGTTTGATACCCCTTATGCCTATCCTACTACTCTTCCAAAGAATTTACTACCGAGTGCTGCAGTTCTGTCTCCACACCAAGTTGCTCCTAACTGGCGTAGAAATAATCATATTCTTAAACTGAGTTTACCATCATTTTCCCAGGCTCTGTCTGCTTGAGAATTATACCTTGTAACTCTCCTTGTATCTCTATTTCACTTTTAAATCGAAACCTCAGACCAACTCTACTTGTTAATATTCATAAAACTTCCTCTAGCACACTCAGTATTACTTCCATGATTATGGCGACCTGATCATCATGATTGAATCGTCCAGTTAATCTCAATAACACCTTACAAGTTCCTCCTATCACATCCCTCCATCTTTTAGCACCTACATCCCCACTGCTACTCTGCCTTGCAACTGCCCCCAATTAACTCAGAAATACCAGAATCAATAAGCTGACTTGACAGTCCTGTCATACGTCATCGTGTAATCCATTTAACACCGTTAGTTTCTTCCTGATACCTCTATTTCTTTTAAAAAACCAAAAACACTCAAATGATGCATTTTACAGACCTGCCACCAACATCGTAAAAATACCCGTACACGTACAGCGACTTGACAGGAGTATTCCCTGTAGTAAGACAATTAAAATGATACCCTGCATGTCCACCCCACTATTCCCCACCCACTTTTAACACTTCCCCCTCCAATTCTAACATACAACATAACTGCCCACAACTTGATCAGAAATACCTGTATCGCCAAGGAGACTCTACCACCGTTCCTCCTGGAGCTAGGAAATCCAATGATTCCATAAAATTCTTGTTCATCACCACTTTCCCGCTTTTAACACCAAAGCTGATTTCTAACCTTTCACATAACTGCACTCAATTCCATCAGATTTGTTTACATAGTGACAGCGACCTGACCAATAGACTCTCCAGACTCCCAAGTTTCCAATGATACCCAGTATGTCTCCTCTTTTCTGCTCTGTCTACTTTTAGCGCCGACACTCACAATTCTGCCTTTTACTTCGTCGCCCTGAACTTATGCAAAAATACCCATATCGTCACGGAGACTTGATGAACGTGTTCCTTGAAGCCATTAGATCACAATGATACCATCTGAGTATCTCCCAAGTCCTTTTGCATCATGTTTAGCTCCACACTCGGAATTCTTCTTGTTCACACAACTGCCTCTAACTCTCTCAGAAATACCTGTATATGTATGCCAATGTGGCCAGTATGATCCCCGAAGATTTTACATGCAGGTTTAACCCTTTTATACTCTCTGCTATTTCTGACTTTTCTCTAAAACCAAATTCCTCATTTCTTACATTTCACAGAACTGACCCCAACTTCATCAGAAATAGCAGTAGCATCACGGGGACTTGACCACTATCTTCCTAATACTGAGAAGATACGAAATATACCGTTCAATATCCCTACACCACCCCTTTCCCCCTTTTAGAACTTCCACCCCTTTCACCACAGGCACCCAGCTCCCTCTAACTGCTCCAAAAATACTGGCATCTTCATGAACTGCCCTTCATTGCAATCCTCAGAGAACAAGGCTCCTTTTCGTGCCATATAGACACTCTCTGCTACGTCTTCCTATTTTTTTCACCCCAGACTCTGTTACCACCGCTCCACACACAGCTTCCAATTCGCTCAAAAATACTCACGTGGTCATACCGAGTTGACCATTGAAATAGTACAGCCTTGGGGATTCGTATATTACCTATTGTTCCTCCCATTTATCTCTTTTCAGATTTTTACAACCAACTTAACACCCTTGATAATGAGGTCCCAAACAGAACTGCCACCAACTTGATAGAAAATATCTGTATTGTTACAGAGACTTGACAGACGTACTCCTTGTATCTTGGCGACTCAAGCAGTACCATATAAGCCAAGTATACCACCTCTTTCCCCCAATATATTTCTACACCTCCAGTTCTCCCTCACCACTTAACTGGTTTCAAACTGACCAATAATACTGCCACCGTCAGGGAAACTTAGCAGTTCATTTCTTCAGAGGCTGATAAATCTCCTGGTACCATCTATATCCCCCCCACCACTTCTTCTCTACTTTTAACACGGACACCCCCAAGTCTCCATGACAATACAACTCCCTCCAACTGACTCAGAAATACCCGCATCATTTAGCGGATTTGACCATTGTATTCCTCAGAGATAATAGAGCCCCGTGGTACCTTAAATTCCTCCTCTATTATCTCTTACCAGATTTTGACACTGATTATGACTGTTCTACGTTACCACAAGAATATGGCCAACTTCTTTAAAAATACCTCCACAGCCAATCCAAGTTGATATTTTATTTGTCAGAGCTTAGACAGTCCGAAATATCCCCGTTTGTCTTTCCTGCCACCCTTATTCCACTTTTAAAATCGATAATCCCCATCTTACTTTTCGCAGAAACGACCCAACTTCATCAGAAATAGCAGAATCGTCATGGAGAATTCACCAGAGCGTTAATACAAACCTGGTGAATCCAATGGTACCTTTCACCTCTTCCCTACCACCCTCCACCAGTTTTTAATAGCTTTCTCCCTCTCTGCTCCTTCACGCAACTTCCCACAACTTCATCAAAAATGCTCCTCCAACTAAGTCGACTTGATCACTGTGTTGGCACAAGATGGGGATTCTAATGATACCATTCATATGTTTCCTTTTACACCCTTCCGGCCTCACAGCTAGACCCCCAGTTTCACTTCACAATACATGTGACTTCAACTCACTCAGTAATACCTGCGTTACTACGGCAAGTCCATCATGGTTTTTTACATACTTCAGCGATTCAAACGATCCCTTTCACATCATCTCTCCTGTCCATTTACACAGTTTAAAGCTGGATCCCCCATTTCATACCTCCCACATTATAGCCCTCAGCAAGTTCAGAAATGCAAACATAGTCATATAGACTTGACAGGTGTTCTCATTGGAGCCGTATCATTCCAACGGTACCAATTATATATCTCTTACTATCTCTCCACATGTCTAACAACTTTTCTCGCAAGTCTACTGCACCATACAACTTGGCTCAACTCTTCCAAAAATAATGTCATTTCAACTGCGACTTGACCAGGATGTTGACTGGATTCTTTCAAATCGAATAGTACTCATTTTACCCCCCATATATGCCTTTTGTCAACTTTTATCACTCCAATCCTACTTGTATCTGTGCTGGTCACAGACCTGAACTCAAACTCTCCAGTAGTACTAACATTGTCACATAGACTTGACCAATGTGTCCTACAACTTGAGACGACTCTGACAATATGTCTAGCATTTATCTCCTACTACTTCTTGCCCTTTTTTTACCCCAGAACCCGCAATTCTGCTCTAACACACAGCTCCACCTAACTCATTTGGAAATTCTCACATGGCCACGGGGGCTTGAAGTTTGTAATCTGAGACCTTTTTAGATACATTTATTACCACGGTGTCTCCCACGCAAGCCCTTCATATATTTTTATAATGACAACCCTACTTGTCCTACAGACGCCTACACACCTGCCTCTAACATCACCAGAAATACTCATATTATCAGGGCGACTCTACAATGGTGTTCTTTGGTCTCAGGAGATTCAAACAATACCCCTAACACCTCTCCTACTGTCGCTGCACACTATTTAACGCTGACCCCCCTAATTCTACTTGATCACTCAACTGCACTCAACTCCATCAATATTAGGCGCATGGGGAATTGATCGGTGTAAGACGCTAGCGGCTGTCACAAATCTGACACAATTGAAGTATTGTACTCCCTGCCTTCGCCTAACCTCTTTTTCTCTCTCCACACCTCTTTTCCCCATATATAGAAATGCGCCCAACTTGATAAAAAATACCCGTATTTTTGAGTAGTGTTGACCATAATGTTCCTCGATACCTGGACATTCAATGATACCCTTCATTTTTCTCCTGATATCTCTTTATATCTCAATATGTCTTTCAAGTGCACACCCCACCTAACTTTGAACTCGTTTATTGGATTCAATTGATAAAATAATAGAAAGAGGACTTCAAAATATGTTTCAGAAAGCGTTAAAATGACCATAATAAAACTCTCCGTATCATTGTCACTTTTATATTAGCTTTTTGACGAGTTTCAGAGACCTATATTACAAGCACTAATTTGTTGTTCAATAACTTGATCAGAAATACTCCCATAAACAAGGCAACCTAACTGGTCTATCTACACATCCCGGTAATTTCAATGGTACTGTACCCATTATACCTACTTTACATTCCCTTTCCTGGTTTTCACAACCACACCCTATTACTGTCCCCTTACAGAAAATGTCCGTGAATCCTTCAAAAATACGAGTACAACTAACTCGGCCTGAGAATAGGATTTACTGACGTTGTAGTAATCTGCCGGTACCTTTGAAGTCCCTCTTGCTATGTCTTTCTTCTATTTAAACTCGAAATTCTTTTTTTTCAACTTCACACAGAGCTGCCCTCAAATCTACCAAAAATAACCTCATTGATATGGAGACTTAACAAACGTATTCCTTAGGTTCTGGAGAATCGCATAGCACCTTTCACCTCTGTCCTGACACCTCATTATACCATTGTACACCTAACTCTCGCACATGTGATAATACACTTGAGCCCAGATCAATCAGAAATACCCGCATCACCACTGCAACTTGACCATTGGGTTTCTATGAGTTGGTAGATTACACTGATGCCATTTTCATTCCTGCTGATATCTCTATACCACGTTTACAACTAGACATCTCATTTTGAACTGTATGAAGAACTGCTCCTAACTTTTCCAAAAATACCCCCATCCTATTGGCTACTTTACCATTGGACTCATCTCCTCCTGCTGGTTCGTTTGAAACCGTCTAACTCTCCCCCAGTGTAGCTCAACAACTTTTAACACTGACATCCCATTTCTACTCTACATCTCAGCTGCGTCTAACTCCCTCAGAATTACTCTCAGTAACATGGCAACTGGACCTGCGTGTTCTATGTGACCATGTGATTCATATCGTTCCTTTCCTCAGTTGTCTTCTCTTACCCACCTTTAGCCCCAGTTCTCCCGATAACCCTCTCCATAAAGAACTGCCCTAACTTCCTCAAAAATACCACCATCGCAAAGCAGACTTGCGCAAAGTATTTTTGGGAGTTATTGGAGCTTAAAGATACCCATTTATGCTCTCCTATTACATATTACCCGATTATAACCCAGAAATCCTCAATTCTACATATATACAGACCTCGCTCCAGCTTTACCAAAAATACCCCCAAGCTAACGACAAGTCCAGCAAGTTATCTCCTAGACCCCAGAGTCCATTTGCTTCCCTTCATGTCTCTACTACACTCTCTCATCAACTTTTATCGCCCTCGGCCTAACAATTCTGTATTTGAGAACTGCCTCTATTTTCATCAGAGATACTCACATCGTCACAACCACTTGATCATATTATTCCTCGGGGCATAAAACTTCCCCTTATACCACTACAGTATCGCTACTGCATCTTACGCATCTCTAACTCCACACTCACTAATAATACTGCGCAGAGAATCTCCTACATCGAATTCAGAAATACCCGTACAGAAACATGGACTTGACCAGAGTATTCCCCAGAGCCCAAATATTCTAACGGTACCATGAAACCCCCTCCAGCTATGTCCTCTTCTCTTTTCACACCTGCACTTCGAATTCTATTGTTAGTAAAACTTGTTGTAACTCTGTCAAAAATAACTCCATGACATTGGGGACTTGACCACTGTATTCCTCTGACTTCTTTCACCCCCCTAATCCCCTCTCCTCTGCTTGTTGCCTCTTAACAGATTCTCTTGCCTGGACCCATAATACAGCAACCAGACTGAACAGGCCCAACTCCTTCAAAAATAATGACATGCTAACAGAAACTTGACTAACATGCACTCTAGATCTGTAGGATCTAAATGGTACCGTTCATTACTCTTCCACTATCTTTGCAGCACTTCTAATACCCGCACTCCTAATTCTACATGGCACAACTGGGCCCCCAAATTCACCAGAAATATCTGCTTCATAAAGGCAGAGAGATAGACACGTTCCCATATGCCAGTCAATCCAAATTATACCTTGTTTGTCTCTACTTCTATCTTTTATGTCTTGTAAAAACCGAATACCCATTTACAGCTTCTCACAGACTGCTTCCGAAATCTCCAAAAATACATCCATGATTATGGCGACCTGACCAGTGAATTACTGAGAGTCAGGTCAGTATTTTGATACCATACAGGTCTCTAATACTACCCTTTATCCATATGTTTCACTTGCACTCTCAACTCTACTTTATAATACAACAGCCCCTATCTCGTCCAAAAATACTTCCATGACGACGATATCTTCACCAACAGATTCCTACATTTTAGGGGATTCTAATGGTACCCTCTACTACAGTTTCCTATTGACTGACTGCTTTCAACGTCACCAGCCACGACTCTACCGAACCAGGTAATGGATCCAGCTCTCACGGAAATACTCGCACAGCCATGGAGACTGGGCCATTGTGTTCCCAAAGATGCAGCGATTTCAACTAGTACCTCCATATATCTATTATATCGTAGTCCCAAATTTTACGCTCAACCTCCTATTTGTATTGTTTTTTCACCTGCACCCAACTTCACCAGAGATACCCTCACAGTTTCGGGGACTTGGCAAAAACTCTCTTCAGTCACTCACAATTCAGATGGTACCATGAGTTTTCCAGTCGCTATCTCTGCATCACTTTTATCTGCCACTCTCCAAATATGGATCCTCCCAGAACTGCCCCCAACTCGCTCAATGATACCCATAATCTCATACAGAGCTGGCTATGCTGATCTTCAAGCCTCGTAGCTCTTATAGAACCATTCGATTCCCTTTTAATGTCTATACCACTTCTAAAGCTGATACACCCATTATCTGTAGCAAACAGTCTTATAATTAGTGAATGATTGAATGTGTTCTCTAGGATAATCTTGAAAGAAAAGAAAAGAAATGAAGATGATCATATTGCCATCACCGTGAACGTTGAGTAGCCCAATGAACTAGTTATTTCTTCTCATCCTCTCCATACCAGTATCTTCCCTATCAACACCTCTCTCATAAACTCTATGCTAAATAAAGCCTTGGTTTTGTGAATTAATTTCCTCTACCCATTTTTAGAAAAAAAGCACACTTGGCACCTGTTTATCCCAATCGGGAAATAGAGTTTGATTAGAAGTCGGCAAAGAGTATGAGCTGCAACAAGTCTGTGGAAGAGTATGGAGTTGATTGATGTTCGACTATGGGTTGGTTCTTATGACCTGTTCTGTTTCATTCCAGTGCTTTTATTGATTACTAATCCCTACCTTATCTTCAATACAATATGAGACTCCCTCTATAGACATGCCACCAACAATTTCTCCCTAACTCGCTTAGATATGTTCACGTTACATTAGGGACTTCACCAACGTGTTTATTGAGTATCGGAGATGCTTCTGGAACCGCTTATTCTTCTTCTACCTCCCACTTTCCAAGTATTTGCTCCACTCTTCCAATTCTACTACTTCATAGAACTTGATCTAACTCCTCCAGAAATACTCTCAGCACAATGGAGACTTGTCCATATTGTTCCTCGGACTCCTTTATTCCTTTTAGTTCCCTCCCATGTCTCACATAATACCTGTTCATGAATTATTGCACCTGCAGCCGTAGATCTGTTAGAACTGCCCTACCCTCAACTTTACGAAAACCACCTAAAGACATACGACGTCTTCACCAACGTATTCCTCAGTTTAATACGACTCGAATGATACCCTTGATGTCTCTCTTATTCCCTCTTATCCTCATTTAGCATCAACCGTGCCAATTCACAAAAACACACAACAGCCGTCAACTTCATCAGAAATACCGGCATCATTAAACCGATTTGATTGAAGGCTTTAAGTAGCTCTGGATGATGGCATGGTGCCCTTAATAACACTCCTATTTTCCTTGCACGAGTTTTAATGTTGCACTTCTCACTATAGTCTCTCAATCAACTGCCCCCAACTTTCTCAGAAATACTTCCATCATAACAGCAACTTTACCAACGTATTCCTGGGACTCAGGAGATTCTGTTTGTCCAGTTTCCGTCCCAATTGCAGTCATTTCACAGATTTTACCTGCAACCCCATATACTGACCCACGCAGACTTGGTCTCAACTTACCAAGAAATACCCTCAGTGTAACAGAGACTTGACCACTCTAATATTCAAGCTCTGTTTGCCCATTTAGTTCCCTTTAACTCTCTCTTAATACCTTTTGGTAACTTCTATAGCCGAAACACTGATTTTTGTTACCAACAGAACTCCAATCAACTCCTTCAAAAATGCCCATTTCATTATAGCGACTTGCCCAACGTAATCCCCTGATCTCCCTGATTCTTATGGTACCTCTAAATACCTCTCTGATATCTCTTTGCCACTTTTAAAAGTCGTAACCCTTTTCCCAGAGGTCCCACACTGACCAAAATACTGACCAAAACTGACCAAAAATGCAGACATTTCTATAAAGAGGGAACTACATTATTCTTAGGGGCTTGAATACTCAGATGGAACCCTGTACTTCCTCATTCCCATCTCTTTCCCGGTTTTAACCCCAACAATCACAATTCTACTGTTTCACAGAACTTCCCTCAACTTGGTCAAAAATACTCGTATCGTTATGGTGAGTTGACTAAAGTTTCATTGAGACTCGTGCAATTCAGATGATACCTTGAAACTCTTGTATACTCTCTCTTTTCAACTTTTATATGCAACCCTCCCATTTCTACGTAACCAGACAACTGCCCTCAACTCCCTCAATAATATATCCATCAGTCTGACAGCTAGCTCATTTTGATCCCACTGATCGGGAGATTCGAATTATTCCTCTCTTATATCTGCTCTCCATCTCTTATTCACTATTAACACCGATTGTAAAAAGTGTGTTTAACACTCTGTCATATATAACTGCCTTATTGGCCAGAAAAAAGGGAACATCGGTATGGCGACTCAACTGGTACATTTCTGAAGCCTTTACAATTCAGAAATTACTATTTGGTCTTCCCCTACTATCTTTCTACATCACTCAAAAACAAAAATTTTCATCTCATCTCTTCACAGAACAGCTTCCAACTTTACCAATAATATCAACATCCCTATGGCGACTTACTCTGGGTAATCTACGGGAAAAGAGAATTATAATGACTCCATTTAGCTTCTCTCTGTCTCATCTATACGGCTTCTACCCCCGAAACCCTCATAATTGACTTCTGACTGAACTCCCTGCCAACCACTCAGAAATACTTGTATCATTACAGAGACTTGACCAACATTTTCCATGGAGTCAGACAAGTCCAATGGTACCACACATGTCTCCTTTACTACACTCTCTGAGGAGAACATCTTCAAGTTTTCGCCTTCCCTTCAAGTGTCAGAAACCATCATGAGAGCAAAGGAGTTAAACTACACTAGAAACATTAACAGACCTTCCAGGTATAGTTAGTGATCCATACTAAACACATTTGAACCACCTTCCCCATCTTTCCCCCAAATTTCACTGATTTCCCCTCGAGAAGTGTTCCTATATGTTCACTGCAGAACTTCCAAAAGCTGTATAACACGCAACACTAAATGGACTCTGAAGAGAACTTTATCGTTTAAATCTCCATCACTCAATACGTATCCCTATTCTGATTAATAGTCTCAATTGTGAAAAAATTCGAAAAATCGCTTTTCTGATATACGTGGCGACCATTTCCAATTTTTTAAATTCCATTGGGCGTCTGGTGTAGTTGGTTATCACATGCGCTTAGCATGCGCGAGGTCCCCGGTTCGATTCCGGTGTCGTCCATATTTTTTTCTTCTAGAACTTAGGCGAGTTGATGGTTCTTTTTTCCTTCTTTCCATTTTAATTGCTTTTCATTTCAAGAGTGTTCGTCTTAGCACACCTTTATTTTACCTCGTTATAATAAAATACTGAGACTTAACACAATGGTATTGTTCTCCACATCACTGATTTTCTTAAGTCGCTGCCGCGTAGGTTAAATAGACTGATTAATAAATGATTTACAACAACTGATTTTCCTAATACACAATCAAATATTATTATATGGTTATAACTTATCAACACCAGACCCTCTACATGATAATCTCGGGCTTCTCAATGTTGCCAGAGATGGTCTTGTGAGGCAGAACTCGTCCTCCGTTCACGTAGACCTCGTCCTTGACCTCCACATCGTCTCCAAAGACGGAAACGTTCTCGATTCGAGCCCATCGGCCAACTCGGCCGTTCCAGCCAATGATGGAGTTCTTGATGAATGCATGGGGCTTGATGGTGGAGTTGGCAAGAACAACACATCGAGAAAGTCGAGCACCCTCACCAATGACGGCGCCGGGACCAATCACAACGTTGGGACCAATCTTGGCCTGGGGAGAAATCTTGGCAGTGGGGTCGACCAGCACGTTTCCGCCGGTAACGTAGGGCTCGGAGGTGGGGACCAGAGCCTCGGGGTTCTTCTTGGACAGAGAAGAGAGGTAGAGACAGGTGCCGGACAGGAAGTCCTTGGGCTGTCCAACGTCCATCCAGTAGCCCTCCAGGTCAAACGAGTACAGAGACTCTCGGGCAGCCAGCTGGGGGAAAGTCTCCTTCTCAATGGAGGTGGGCCGCAGATCAATGAGATCGACGACAGAGGGGTTCAGAATGTAGATTCCGGCGTTGATTCGGTTGCCGACAAACTCGACAGGCTTCTCGACAAACCGGTCAATCTTGGAGGTGCCCTGCTTGTGCACAATGACTCCGTACTTGGAGGGCTCCTCGACCTTGGTGGCGACAATGGTGGCCTCGGCGTTGTTCTTCTTGTGGAACTCGGCCAGCTCGGCAAAGGGGTAGTCGCAGATAACGTCCGAGTTGAGCACAAAGAAGGGGGTATCGTCCTTGCACAGAATCTCCTCGGCCAGCTTGAGGGGGCCGGCGGTTCCGAGAGGCTCGGTCTCGACGGAAAAGGTGATGTTGACGCCGTACTTCTCCTCGTACTTCTTGAGGGTCTCGATCATGACCTCGGGTCTGTAGTTGACGGCCAGCACAATGTCCTTGACGCCGGCAGCGGCCAGAGACTCCACCTGGTGGAGAATCATGGGCTTGTTGCCAAACTCCACGAGGGGCTTGGGCAGAGTGAGAGTCAGGGGTCGCAGACGGGTGCCGTAGCCTCCAACAAGAATAAGTCCTTTCATCTGGGTTAGTATTGTCAGGAGGAGGTTTTTTCGGGGTTTTTCGGGTTTTTTGGTGGCCGCTTTTCTCTCTCCAATGTGTGATCCGTTCCATGCATATTGAACTCAATTTGACAGACCTGTTCCTATTCTCCTGCATCTCTTTGGTTGGGACCACTGTGGACAATGAAACAGACTTCTAATTATAGCCGTCTTGGGAAGAAAGACAAAGAGAGCTCAGAACAGGTGACGTGGAACAGGAATAGCTCAGAGCGTAAACCAGCACACGGCTCTAGACCCTGGATCTTAGATATCGCGCGCAAAGCTCACTGGATAGGACAGGAGCTATAAGCGGATAGATCCAGGAACGGGCCGAGGGGAGAAAGTGGGCTCTTTGTGCACCAGACGTACAGGTCGCATGATGCAAGCTGTTCTGCCGTTCGTTGAGAGGTCTGGGTGACGTCAACGGTGTAGTGCAGGGCTCCATAAGAGGCGTGTGGTTCCGGTTGCTTGCATTGTTTCCGCGAGCTGAGAATAAGAGTCTTTATGAGCTGAGAATCTTAAGCTCGCATAGCTAGCTCGCATAGCTTAGCCATGTCACTCTACTCAGGTATCATAGGTGTCTCTCATAAATGTCGTTTTTAGAACGTCTGAGGACACGTAGACAGACCGAGAGGGAAACAGCAGACACCAGACGGAACAGCAGACACCAGAAGCCAACAGAGAAACAGCAACTGACACAAACGCCATTGAGCCAACGTTGCAACCATTGTGTGATGGCCAGACACGTGTCCTGATCTACGCTCCAGATAGCACCGTGACGACCCCTGATCTGAGAGAAACGACTGGAATCGTCGTCTCTCTCACGCCAGCTGTCTGTGTCAATGCCCCAGACACACCTCCACGACCTCAGCGTCGTCACGACTCTCCAACCACTTGGACATGATACTCACTTTTTTTGTGGTCAATTTGCAAGGAAGGGAAAGGCAGGGCTTATATGACGTGTGGGCTTTTTTTGAGTTGGATCAAACACGTACCACGGGGAGTATAGGGTTTTGCCGAATTGGGCTGCGGCTGGATTGTTCCCGATTTGGAAGGAATGGGGGGAGCAGAAGGGGGTCTCTGACTGGCTGGATATAAGTCTGGGAGCCACAAAAAGCGGTCTGACACAAAGAGCCGGCTACGAGGACCGCTAGCGTGTTTTTCCCGCTGGGTTTCGGCCCCCATTCGGCCTCTTTGTGACGTTCTCCATTTCTCCCACGTCAGCCAAAAACCTCTGAATTAACTCGCACCTTCATTTTTCAAACCGCGTCACATTCCGCACCGGAGCTTGAGTTAGGAGTGACATAGGGGAGAGGGAGGAACAGGGGGTGAAGAATAGGAGGGTGGAGAGAGTGTGTGGTTGCTACAATAAAGTAGCACAGCTACCTGGTAGTTAGTCACGTCCATATACCATTGTCCTCTCTACTCTCTACTCTTCTCTCCAAACACACTACACCTTTCAACCCCTTGCATATCCACCATTCAGAGCATTCTAAGAGCATTCTAAGAGTACAGCTAGTTAAAGGTAACTCTTGAAGCTTGGAGGGTAGTTTTGGTAGATGTGGTGATACGATACTACGAGTACTTGGAGTGCTTCTTTACCCTCCTATACTACTTCTAGTACAGTACCATACAGTACTCGTAGATCATCTCATCTACTATATGCCTACACCAATCTCTCCATTCATGCTCCTCATCGCGCCATGCACTATTCTTCCGCCTACCCCTTACATTCATTTGATCCGTCAACTTGTCTCTTGAAACCACGTGTGGCTGGAATGCAACCTTGTTGAGGCCTGAGAGAGGCATCTGGCTGCTGCACAAGCTCGTGGACACGTGTCCAGGCAGAGTCAGACGGAGACAGGTACAAAAACGGTATGCCTCGTTGTCTACCTTAGCATTGTCTGTAGCATTTTCTGTAGCATTGTCTGACGCGTTACTGTCTAGCTTCGCGACCTGTCATATCGCGTACCAGTCTAATGGTACATTTTGTATCATCCATAAGCACCCCAGTTTCTCGGAATAATGATAGACACGATCTACAGGAACAGCATAGCCTGGAGAGACGAAATCACGTGAATTGACCGTATGGTGATCTTTCCTTGGAGGTGAGAATTGTTTCTTCTCAAAGTGTCTTTCTATGTCTGACACGGCTTCTTTAAAGTTGACTTTACTTCACTTCAAACTGAAGGATATTATTTGGGCCCCTGAAAACAAGAGGGCAAAGAGGGGACGTGTGGAAGCAGTAGAAATAGCCGGAAGAGACGGCTATGCAACTGGGTTGCACCAAAGAGCTCAATTATGCGTTTTCCAGGTCACCCACGACTCTGAACCGCGTTATATAGCTCACTATAAGAGAATACATCCACACCCCTAAAATAGATACACAGAAAGCTTATTTGCAGGATTTTCATTTTAATTTTGAAATCGCCATAACTCCGTGGATAGGGGTGGGATTTGAACCAGGAGAATTCAGTGATAATCGTCTCATTCAGGAGATTCAGATGGCACCAAAAACTTCCGTTTTCCCTTTCATTTCACCTTCCCACCACCTTTTTCAAATTAACTCTCGCTTAACTTCTGTGCCTTTTCTGTCACGTGACCTGTTGCCCAATCTAGAGATGCTCCTGCCTTTTCTGGTGTTCTATTTGGTATTATTGTCTTGTAGGTATTATCGTATTATTATGGTGAGAAGAGTCCATAATAACACATCTTTGAAGATGACCTTAAACAGCAAGCCTTGAGAACAGTAGGAAATACAAGCAATAATATACTTGTAGTATTACTGAGATAAATACAAGTCCACTGTACTTATTACCGCATTTGCACTTATTACCGCATTTGTACTTAACTGCTTATGTGTCCTTTTCGTTGCCCAGTAACGTCAGTCAGTGATCGACGGATCTACAGGAACCCGGACTATTTTGGGCAGATTGGAGCCAGCCAACATGTGCAGATGTATGATAAAGTGGAGGAATTGCAAAAAGCAAAGAGACATCAGGTGGTGGGCAGATGCAGTGGTGTGGTTTACTTAAGTCTTCGTAGTTGCTTTGATGTGTGAAACAAGCCAAGCAATTGCGACTCGTTTGTTATAGAAAAAGAAAAACCTTGAACGTTGCGATCTGACCATAATCAGATCATAATACTGGCCATTGAACACTCAACACCTTTTACATATCAAAAGGTCTTCAGGCTTCAGTAACTGGTATTTATTGTCGTGTATCGTACAAGCCACTGTATATCTAGTTATCTTTGCTTTCCAAGTTTTTCCTCTAGTATTTTGGGTGGTCTTACGAGGGTTTGAGGAAGACAGCTGCCTAAGTATATATCAACTAATAAGCTAACAATACCTACTTCAGACCAATGCTGAAACGTGCCATATTGGGAAGATATTACTACTAGAGCTGTCCCAGAAGATGGTATATTTGTTAGATACGTATATTAGGAGAAACAAATGACACTATAACTCATCCGCTTGCTACCCCCTAACATCAAATTTGAACCCCCAGCAGATATCTTACCTCAACAAACTGCCAAGTAATCCTAACTAATCCAAGTCATGATCATCCTCGTTTGCAAATAACTTCGGTGGAAGAACTTGCTCGTCTCCAATAACAGAAATGAACTATATTTAGGCTGGTATACAGACCAGGGACACATTAATTCTCAATTTGACACCAATCTACCTTTTTTGGAGTAGTTCAGTCATACAGTAGCTAGCACCAAGAGGTCATACAACGATGGAGTGAATCTAGAGAAGGAGTCATCATTACGAGGTGGTGGGGCTCCAGACTTCTGACGGAATATAGCAAGGATATGCTATCTACGTAACGAGTAGGTTGGCGAATTCTTTTACTCAGTTATCGCAACTTTGTCAACATAGGAGCCCATACCGGGAGTTGAAATAAAGGGAGAAAGAAGATGACGAGAACTTATTGGAGGAGGTCGGGGGGTCATGATTTCGTAGTAACACCAGATTACTCTGATATGGTGCTCATTAGGACTATATAGATCTTTGTTTCGAGTTATGTGCCAGTTTCCAGTCTGAGAACCTGAAGAGGATTCACATAATCGAGCACAACTTTGTTAATATTAGTGCGAGAGGTTTGCAAACTCGATCAGTGCATTCGGATAGTCGAGAAGAGTGCGTTGGTACCAAGAACCTTCTTGATATCTATACAGCTTGATGAATAACGTCTCATTCTTGTTTGACATCCACCTCCAAAGTGCACAAAAAATCGTATTAAAAATCTTCACACGACCAACTAGACTTGACCAATGGATATTATTGCACTCGAACATATCATATCCTCTTTCCCTTTCCTTAAATACGTTTTATTGGTCCCGATATCATCTTATGTGGAACCGTGTATGTCGAAGCTAGTGACAACTTTCCGGCTTGGAGTTTGAAATAATACCAATAAAAGACCGAAGGGTAGAGTCGATTGATAATCTGTATCATCTGAGTCGCCTACTCATACATATCATAAGGAGGCATTATAACATTCAAGGAGAGTCCAGTCAACTGCTCCATAAATCACCAAAAACGCTGGAAGAGTAGACTAAGCAAAGAGAAAGATACAGTACTTTCTATCTTCTTCCACTTTTTCCTCATACAATTCAGCTCATACAATTCAGTTCAATCAATTCAGATCAATAGTTTCAGACCAGTAATACTGCAAAACAATAACGGTATCAAGCAGACAGATACACATAAAACCAGGTCACAGGGTAATAACAGCATAAATGTTCACAGTTCCTGCTGGACCGACAAAAAGACACTATTGTGAGTCCGTATATTAACAGCATCTAGGACACAAGAGTAGAACCATTCCAGTTTTAATATCTAAATATATATCATTATTATTTAAATATTTTATTATATTTGTAAATTATTTTAATAAAAAGTAATTAATTTATTTCACCGAGGTATGACTAGTCTATAAGCCGGTACTTACTCTCAATACAACCTAGTCACTACTGAGAACACCTTCCTATTACTGATTAACTATATACAAACTCCTACTCAACCAAGGTTGCGTTATGACCAGGGCTATGTTCATGGCCAGGATAATCCTTCCATCGCCAGTCTCGACCGTGGTCTGTGGCTAGAGTGAGCAGCGAAATCATGAGCAGGATGAACAGCACCGCGGCAATGACGACAATGACGGACTTTTGCCACCAGCCAATGGCGCCTCGAGGTCTGTATCTGTTTGCGCTTGAGACGGACGATCTTCGTCTGATTTCGCGCTGGAACGGGTTCACTTCTCTTGCGTACGAGGATGCCAGCAGGGGAGTAGTTTGTGTTGCTTGAGTGATGGGTTGGGGTTGGGGTTCTGACATGTGTGAAATAGATGGTGTTGGTGTGTGTAGTTGGTGTGTTGATATGATACCTTATGGTGTGTGGAGTGTTGGTACCTTATGGTTATCGATATTTGCTCGTTTGGTGTTAGAGTGCGTGAGTGCAGATATTGATTGTCTTCTTTTGCGTTCTTCGGCCTTCTTCTGACTGATCGACTTCAAACGTGTCTGTTGGTTTCTGTTCGTTTGTGTCTGTGCTTCGTTCTTATGACTGACGTCGTTTCGCTATGATGTCCGTAAAATGTGGGGTAAAGTTGAGGCGGAAATGTACGACTGTTGTTTGTGTCTGTGTCGCTGTGTCGTTATCTAACTATCTGTGTCACTATTGCTGTTTCTGTGACTCTGACTATGTCGTGGGAAACTGGTATATGATGTCAACTTGCGAAAAGACCAGTCTATAAAGAATCTGATAATGCTCAGTTCGCATGCAGAAGGTTTATGCCTACGGCTGCACGGAAGGCGGAGAAAGCTTACTGGAAAACAGAGGAAGGTATAACCGGTGAAATACCTATCCGATCGAGACGAAAATAAATGCATTAGACTCTCCTCGTTGCCAGCTCCATTTTAACACCTTTAAACCTCATTTTAACAGCCCAAACCGCCAAATAAACACCCCCTCCTACCGACCACGTGCATACTTTGTGGCGGTGCATGTGGCGCAAGTGGCGAGTGAAATTTGCTGTCAAGCATAGAGTGGAGTTATAAAGTACATACGAGAACATTGTAGGTGAACGGAACGGAACGGAGAAACGGAAAATCGGAAAAAGAAAGTCAAATATGTAATTTCTCCGTTGCCTCCTTGTACTCCACGTGACTCCACGTGACCTCTCTTCTCACCAGAATACCTGCTCACTAACTCACATTAACTTTGTCGATCACGATGAGTGACAGGATGTAAAATACGAGACTGACCTGAGCTGTAGAACAAGTGAGAGTAATAGAGACTCAATGGGTATTCTGAATGTGCTGATTAAGCAATAATATCCGCAGACCACGTGACTTGATACTCTCTTCCTATTGGCTAGTTTTTGAACGCCAAGTATCGTTGGGTGATACTGTCAGACTTCAGTATGTTACTCTGTTTGAAGGTTGACTCTGTTGACAGAATTTCTAGCTAGAATAGTGCCATATGTTCAGATAGAAACACGTGACATCACGTGACTATAAACCACTCACCATTTTCGTTAAACACATGACAAGGCCACGTATCCATGGTTACCCGGAGCACGGCAAATGTGGGGTGCATTGTTTGGTGCATGTCTGGGTGTGGGCGGTTAGGGTCGCAGGAGGAGACAAGAGGAGATGGGTACGTTTCCCGATGTGGACGAGTGGAAGAGGGGAAGTCACGTGACCTGTTCGGGTGGCGGTTTTGTGTCTCAGGAGCTGTTTTCGCCGTACTTGTAGTTGGCAGCATTTTACCAGGTATTCTCTCCTATCTCTTTGAGAGCAAAGTTCCGGGTATCGGTTCGTTTAGGTTGGTTTGGGGGGCTTTGAGAAGGTGCTAAGGGTAGTTAGAAGGGTGTGGGGGTTTAAGAGGTGGGTTGAAGAGGCTATTGGAGGTTTTCCTGTTTTTGGCAATTTTTTGCAATTTTTTGGTATTTTTTTGGTACTTTTTGGGTGTTTAATGGTTGTTTTTGGTACACTTCAATTCACCTGAGAATTATGGTATGTTTGGAGATAGAGTTGCAGTGTAACGGTAAGAGATGTGGTTTTGAGGGTCTCTGAAGTGGTCATTTTTGTATAGATGTTGTTGAAAATTTGGCACATCGTTAGTAGTGACTATATCAACATTTTGACCAATTTTCAGCCCTCCACCACCTCCCCACCCTCCTCTACACTCACCCTCTTGTTCTGTTAAACTCGAACCTCTCCCAAAACTTGTATGGAGTGTTGGACAGTGTTTCGTATACTTTTACACACGGCAAAAACGCCATAGTATAAAGTGTTTGAGAGACGCCACCAAAGGTGTGTTTGTGTTACTTGTAGCATTTTTTTACACGCAAAAGTATATAATCCGGCCCGTAGAACCGCCTGCCGCTCTCCGTTTCCCCCTCCGACCCCTCCCGCAGATTATATACCCTTTCCTACCGTACCCTGTCTCCTCTACAGGCGCCAATTTTGCCCGACTTTGAAAAATAAACTTGGGGTGCATTTTTGAACCGAGCTTGAAAACAAGGTCCGGAATACTCTCTATTCAGTAGAGACAAGCCAACATAGCGAGTTACTATTGAGCTGTGAAGAAGAGGGATACAGTGACGTTATACGGTGCTACCATACTCAACAAAGGCTTTCCCACAACCTTTACGGCAACTACACAACTTTCCCACGACAACACAACTACGACACATCACCAGACCAGGTTACAACCAGGTAAACAGGATCCAGGCAGTTACTGCCAGATATTGCATGTGAGTGGTGATAGGGTGACAAGAAGGATAGGGTGACAGGGTGACAAGGGCTTTGTCAGTGGTTTGAGAGGTGTGGTTAGAGGTGGTTAGGAGGATGAGGTTAGGAGACAGGGGACAGGAAGAACAGGGAGTGGTTGAAGAGTCGTTCAGTTACATGAACTAAGTCGTCCACATCAGCTTGGTCACTTTACTTTGGGTCGTTACTCTGTGCCGTTTATTATGTGCCTTGTCTTCCTCCTCTTTCTCTTACTCTCCGTCTTCTCTCCCTCTGATCAACAATATTTGGACTCAACTAACGCAGACTACTATTGAGCTCTGCTCGTCGCATTAACATACAAGTGAGTACAGCGGTGGTTCAGGAGTTATCATCTGATGTGGTAGGAGTGGAGGAAGGTGTACGACAAGAGTGCGATCTTTGACATCAGAGATTGTACGGGAGGGGTGGAGTGGCTTGATGTGGCTAACAGACTACATGTGGCTTGTCAGGGTGGCTTACTGGAGTGGCTTGTCGGGAGTTAGTGGGTAAGAGGGGCTTGTCAGGAGAAGCTGACTGGTCATACAGGTTGTCACAGTTTAGATGGGTCTATCTGGTTGGTTCAGGCAGTCTAAACGGTCAAACAGTCTACAGGATGTCTTATGACGGATTCGATTCTCTTATGACTGTTTCTATGGCCTGTTTCTATGGTCTGTTTCGGTGGTCTCTGAGTATTGCAATGGTCTAAGGACTGTTTCAGACAGGCTACAGAATGACTATTGGAGGCCTTATGAGTGCTTTGGGCGGTATCAAACAGCCAACGGAATGTCTCGATACTGTTTCTATGGTCTCATGACTGCATTAGACAGTCTACAGAATGTCCTATGGTTGTTTTGATAGGCCTATAACTACTCAGACGGTTCTCCAATGGTCAAACAGTTCACAGAAGGTCTTATGACTGTGTCTATGGTGGTATGTCTATTTGGACTTTCTGCTTGGGACTTTCTCAACGGTCTAAACTGATCTGTCGATTTGAAGGGTCATGTCATTCAGAGCTCTGCACTAGACCTACGATGTGTTCAGCATGTCTGGAAATGTGTGAGATTTGTTTGTTTGGAAAGGTATGAGATTCTGTTGGGTTGGTTCCAGCCTTGTCGACTGTTCTCTCATCTTTTTACCACTCTTTTTGACCGTCTTACTCCTGTGTTTACTCACTCTTTTTACCCACTCTTTTTACCCACTATCTTCTCTCCACATCAGCTCTTCTTTCTCCCCATGAGCTCTTTTTCCCACTCTTTTCACTCCAGCTCAGCTTCGCTTCGCTGTCGTTCTGTAGCTCATACTAACTCAGTGTCATCGCCACAGTCCAACTACTACATCCCTGCGTCGGTGAACATCACTTCCCTTCCCCCGGAAGTCCTCTCCAAGGTGATGCAATGGGCCCTTCCCTCAGCTGACGCCGAGTCTGGAAACTCGGGAGAAACATACTACAGCCAGACCAACTGGCTGGCCAAATGCATGACCACACACTCGTCCTTCTACAACGCTGGAGTGCCTCTTTTGTACCGACATGTGGCTTTTTCGCACTCTTTGGAGTTTGATCGTTTTCTGAAATCCATTTTGGAAACCGGATACGGAGTGCTGGTCAAGTGTCTTGATTTCTCCGATTTCACGTCTGTGGGACTAGGAAGAACCGCCAGAATGAACCAGGAGATCCAGTACGTGACTGCAGAGACCATTTGCCACGCTCTGGAGCTGTGTCCGAATCTGTCCGAGTTTCTGGGCTCCGAATCCATCGGAATGGACATGTCTGCCAAGGTACTTACTCGTCTGCTGTCCATGCCGTACCTGGAGGCTCTGGACTTCTGTGGAGCGACCCATCCGACCTTTACGCAGGGGTTCATTGAGGCCATGAACTTTTACTCGCAGCAGGAGGTGTATTTTCCGAATCTCATCCGACTGTCGTTCCACGCATGTTCGAATCTTTCTGATGATATTTTCCAGAAACTGCTGCCACGACTGCCGAATTTGGAACAGCTTGACTTAACACACACGCAGGTGAAATCTGCATCGTTGCTCGACATTCCTGCGTCTGCCAGAATCAAATATCTTTCTCTGGCACGCTGCTACCATTTGGACTCCCAAGGTCTGCTCAAGTTTCTGGTAGTCCATCCTGCCACTCGACAACTGGAATGGCTATCACTCATGTTTGAAGCCACCAAACCGTCTCCCATTGCTGCTCGTGACTTTGACATCATTCTCAAGTACCTTCCCATGGACACTTTGACGACTCTCAACCTGCACGGCTGTCTTCCCGTCAACCAGACGCATCTGGAGCTCATTTGCTCGCTCAAAAACCTCGAGTCGCTCAGCCTGGGCTACACCAACATTCCGTTTGAGTGTCTACGTAAACTGCTGCCGGAACTACCGCGGCTCAAGTACATTGACATCAGTGGCAACCCTTGCATCAACCAGTGGTCCATTCAAGACCCTGCTCTGCTCAACGCAAATCGCAACGTGGAGATGTTTGAAATCTCGTCGGATGTGCTTTCTCGACTCACCGGAGTCCGAATCCCGGGCTTCTGTGTGCTTCAAGGACAGGGTAACCGAGGCTGGGTCACCAGAGGAGACGATCCTCCCACTCCCCGACGTCTGGCAGCCACAGGAGAGTCTCCTCTCAGCAGCTATCTTCATACGGTTCCCCAGGTGACCAACAATTCGGAAACCCATGCCACGGCACAGACGGCAGCTCCTCCAAAGTTTTCCTTTTCGCAGTTTGCCCAGGCGAAAATCGAGCAGAGCAGCAAGTCGCCTCCTGCTCGAAGAACTCCTGGAATGCGACCCCTCGTGTCTTCCAGCACGGCGTCTTCGTCCCGTAAGGTCAAGACGCCCATGATGGTGCTCAATATGGACATGGGCTCTTCCATCTGGATCAAGGCCAGTCGCAAAATCAACATGTGCCAGGTGGGCATTGGAGGGCTCAGCACCTCGGATGCCGTCAAGGAACGTGGTATTTATTTGTACTACGCCTTTAACAAGTAGATTATTTATAATGAATGATGATATGACCGAGAGAGGGGTGGGTTGAGGAGGTTGAGGAAAAGAAAAACACACAAGAAGAATTGTTTTGACGGGGTAGTGGCTGTTTAATGTAAGTAGTCTACCAACCACTTTTTTTTCATCGTTTTTTCGTTTTTTATCGTTTTTTATCGTTTTTTCTCTTTTTTTTCTGCATATTGTACATTAATTCGCACTTCCCTTGGAGGAAACTAAGTATTGTCGTCTTCAAAAGGTCGTCTTAAAATGGTGCTAAAAAGGTAAACCTGAGAGCTCTTTCATATGATTCTTATCAAGATCACAGTATATGATGACTTGGTTATTGTTCACATCAATTGAACTTGTCGAGTGAACAGTTACCCGAAGTATAGTAGCTCATAACTGGTATAATAGTCCGTAGAACGAGTTGCTGGAGTTACTGGAGTACAATGTGAGCGTCTTATCTTCTTACAAACTTAACACAAGTTAAAGGAGTGAAACGGTGGCACCATTTGGATAAGTGTATATCGTAGACCTGATATCACGTACCTTAAACATGGGAGATGTCGCTGTTAGTATCAATAAATAAGTGGAGTGAGATGTTAGGGGTACCAAAATGATCCCCCGAGTCGGATGGACACAATGGTGAAGTCCTCGTGACAATACGAGTATTTTTGGTAGTTTTGGAGACCATATGTGGTCAAGTACGACGTAGAGTAGAATTAAGTGAGGTAAAAAGTCGGAGTGAAGTAACAGTAATAACATAAATGGTATCACAAGAATCCCCGAGCGAGTGGTAACACAATATTTAGCTTGCAATGATGATGTGGGTATTTTTAATGTTGTTAGGGCAGTTTTATGAAACGAATAAGCTCAACCTGGTATCTGAATGGGCTGGTAAGAACGATTTGGAAGTACAATTGGTAGGAGGTAAACTGAGTATATGGTATCGTTCGACTCCCCTAGTCGTGACAAACACGTTGGTAGTGTCGGTATAACTGTTCCGGTATTTTTGGCAGAGTTAGGTAGTTCTTTGTAAAACAAGTATTTCGCTATCAGAGGAAGGAACACCATATCTCCAGCAGTACTGTTTTTGAAAACTGGTTTGATAATGATACTCCAGCACTATGAACTCCTAACACTACTACCTCCATACAACTAAACAATAACATTAACTAAACACTTCCCAGTGCACAGGCAGCTTCGTAACTGATGAGATCAGTGCACTGTACAACTTCGTAACTGGGACGCGAATAAAAGAAACGAACTCACCAACTCAGACTAACCATTTCCAGCAGCCTTGGCAGCAGCCTCGGCGGCAACGGCCTGAATGGGGGTCAGGAAGTTGGTCATATCGGCCAGAACCATTCCAGCAACACAGGCAGAGAGCAGGGTGGAGATGGCACCGGTAATAAGAGCAGAAATAGCCATCTTGGAAATGTCTCCGGATCGACCGGGAGCCAGCTTTCCAAGCACACCAATCTGGGTACCCACAGATCCAACATTAGCGAAACCACACAGAGCATAAGTAGCCAACATAGCTCCTCGCTTGGAGAGCTCGGTGTACTCGCCCTTGGGGTCGGACAGCATTCCG
Source organism: Yarrowia sp. E02 (assembly GCA_017639365.1). Classification (NCBI taxonomy): domain Eukaryota; kingdom Fungi; phylum Ascomycota; class Dipodascomycetes; order Dipodascales; genus Yarrowia; species Yarrowia sp. E02. The sequence continues at coordinate 3,669,677 of JAAQQX010000002.1, forward strand.
TAGGCCACAAACTCGTTCTGGATGATCTTGACGCCAATGAGCTTGGAGATTTTGTAGATTTCGTTTCGAGGAGTGCCCAGCAGGAAGCCGATGGGGTAGAAGAGGTAGCCCAGCATCATGTCGATGGTCAGGTTGGGGTCGTGGATGTTCCAGAAGCCTCCGAACCAGGTCAGCAGCGCGTTGATCAGCGCCACCAGGGCAATGATACACAGCTGGGTGGTCATGATGGCTCCTGCGATAACCAGACCGAGCCAGGCACCGTTAGCAAAGGCGTGCAGGACGTTATCGGCCTCGGCAGTGTCGTCTTCGGGAATAATGACTCGTCCAGAGGTCAGGGTCTCTTCAGTTTCGGGGAATCGAAGCTTGGAGCAGACAATGGAGCCAGGAATGGACATGATACACGAAGAAACAACGGCCTGGGGGTTGATTCCCATACCAATGTAGGCGACAAGAGTGGATCCGGAAATGGTGGCAAAGCCAGAAGCCATAATCTGATGAATCTCGGCCTTGGTCAGATGGGGAATAAACGGCTTGATGAGAATGGCAGACTCTCCCTGGCCAATGAAAGGCGAGGCAGCGGCCACAATGGACTCGGCACCAGACACAGACATGGTCCAGAAGAAAAAGTACGCAAACTTGCACACTCCCCATTGGATCCAGCCCCAGTAGAAGAAGATGTGGATGAAGGCAATGAAGAAGAGCACGGCGGGGAGGACAGTGAAGAAGAACATTCCAAGCTGGGAAGTCTCAGGCGAGGTGATGAAGGCCACACCGTCCTTGGCAAACTCCAGCAGTTTTCGGGCCAGAAACGAAATGAAGTTGAAGATATCGTATCCACACTTTGTTCTTAGCACAAACAGCGCCACAATGTACTGCATCAACATACCGGTGATGATAGTATGTGGCTTGACGGCCTTTCTGTTGTTGGAGGTGACGTAGAGAGCAAAGATGGCGACGATACAGCCAAAGAAGGAGATGGCTCGGTCAGACCGTTTCGAGTCGGGGTATTCTCGGGTGACAAAAGTTCCGAGGAGAATAACACCAACACATCCAAGAGCAGCAAGAGGAATTCGAGCGACAGGAGGAATGTACGAGACGGCTACCACTATAGTTCGTTGCCAGATCCAGTTGGCCCAAATGAGCAGATAACGAGCAGGAAGGTACAGGGTGATCAGACGGGCCATGATGAACATCCACAGAATGGTGGGAATCAGCCACATGTGTCTGTGTTTGTCCTGGGCCACAATGGAGATCCACCAGGCCGTGAAGAAGCAGCCCCAGAAGAGATGGAAGCACCATCGGTACTTGCGGATGATGTATTTGAGCGACCATTTCGAGATGTTGGGGTCGGTATCGGGGTCCAGGGGGTCCACGACACCTGTTTCTTCGCTCACAGAGGCAGAAAGACCTCCCTTTTCGTCCATCTTTTCGACCGTGTTGATCACGTCCTGGTCCTCAACATGGTGAGAACTGGAGGAAGAGTGTCTGTGCAGCTCCGGATCAGCAGGATAGTGGCTGTGGGGAGGATGGGAAGTGGGCTCGTCCATTCGTTCTCGAGGAGGAGAAGTGTCTCGCTGAGGAATGTGCAGATCGGCATACACAGTGGGCTTTTTGTGAGCAGATCTGGCATGATGGGGATGGGTATGGATATGCTGGTTGTGGGGGTCCAGAGCAGGATCCGGGTGGATGTTATGGGGTCCATCTGCGTGGATTCCCTCGCCATGGTGAACAAAGTGAGGATGTCCGTGAGAATGGGTGCCATGGTGGTATCCCTGTTCCTGTCCGTGTTCTCCAGTGACTCGGACTTCGGCCAGATCGGGCTCGTGAGTGGCCTCTGGGTGGGCAGACATGTTGTAGTTGATTGATTAGCTGTTTAGTTGAGGTTTTTCGAGACGACTTCTCGTGGGGGAAAACCTGTAAGCACCTTGAGTTGGGGTTAGAGCGCTACTCTATGGACTTGTTGAAGTCACCTGGTGAGCTGAGTGTTGAAAGAAAACGACGCTTGGATCGAAGTCTCTACTGGCGGGCCAGGCAGCGTATATATTCTCTTTTTTTTTTTGCTCCATTTGGCGGCTCGCTTCACTTTTACTTTTTTCCAGCCCCGAAGGTTGTGTCAAGCCAGCTCTTTTTCTTTCTTTCGCTTGTTCTCCGGCGACTATGCTTGTCTTTAGACTGGCTTTGAGGGCCTAAACCTTGGGTCGAAACCTTCGGAAATATAAAAATTATTCATTGGCTAGAGTTTAGATAGCGAGATAGCGATAGGTAGAGGTATGGGGGACGACTGGGGGTGTTTTTGAGGTTGCCTGGGAGGTTGTCTGGATGTATTTTTGTCATTTTCTGGTACAATATGTCTAGACGTTGAGTACTCGTACAACTACATACAATGCATGTTCTTACATTCTCATACATCGTCGTACTTTACATAGTGATAACTCCTTCTCACACTCATAATACCCATACTCCTACACAGCTTTGTGTTAATTGAAGCCCTCTCACTCTCACTCTACTCTACTAATCGCCGTTTGCCACTCTAGGGCTCTGGCTGTTTCACAGATAACGGTGTCAATCTCCTGGACTGCTCAGCTATCATCGTGACAATGCAAACTCAAACTCAGCTGAAGAGAAACAGCAGATAGGCCTTTCCAGCGCCCCCAAACCTCGCTGAGGGGAGTACGAGCGGCTAAACAGCTTGCTGGGCGTCCCCGGTTTCATTCCCCGGCCTCTCCCCGTTTCCACCGGCTTTTCCGTCCAAATACTACCCCATAAATCCTCCCCTGGCCCCAGAGTTCCCCTCCTACACGGCATCAAACTGTGATTGCTCAAACTCTGATTGGAGACTGACTTTTGCAGAGATGAGCCGGGAAAGACGGATTTACAAAAAAAGCGAGTTAACGAGAGAAAAAAGGCGACTTTTCAGTCGTATGTTCAGCCTCTGCCCTCAGACGACCATCTTTCGTCGAGAAAAAACGCATCTACTAAACCTAGCAGTTTTACATGTTGTAAAATCGAGATACGCTAACGTTACAGCAGAGAGGAAGACAAGACAGACCAGACTACTGACATAGATTAGTCACGTTCCATATAATAAAAGCCATAATTAGCCGCTTGAACGAATCATGATGGAAACAAACCATTTGCCTACTTTTTTTGTATATTTCGTCTCCATTCCGTTTCATCGTAAAGTCGTTTTCTCTCCTCCTGACCGCCAAGTCGCTTACTTTTTTGCACATGCCTGACAGAGGCACAGGAGACATGATACAGGTGGCTAAAAACAAGTGCAACGTGCCCAAACTTGGCCCGAAACGCTGCTGGTGACGTGGTGCTGGATTGGGCTGAGAATGGGGGCTTGAGACGGGTCGGAACAGCTCGGCCAAGGGAACAGATGTCGCAAACGTCTGGAAAAGGGCTTATTCTGATGTTTAAAAAGGATAAACGGGCAAAGTGAAATGAAATGTTAAAAAAGGTAATTCAAAGGGGGACGAAATAGAGGCAATAGAGGACAAAATAAGAACGATAAATTGACGGTAAAATTGAGATAAATACTGCAATAGACCTGGAAACCGGTAAAGAAATAAACGGTCCACGGCCCCCAAATTACCACCCCCTCATCCTCCCCTACACGTGACCAACACGTCTCGTATTGTCTCACTTGTCTAATCTGCAGCCCTTGTCCGCCAACCCTAAAACTCCTCGCTGTCAAACCCCACCAAACGGCGCCGTGCCGTGCGTGATAGTGGCTCGCTTAGAGTGTTGCTGAGAAGAGCAAGGAGAGTAGAGTAAGGAGATATGGTGGTAACTATATATGTTGAGATTGTGTTTGTGTCACAATAACGACACAGCAATTGTCACTTGCCACAAATAGTCAACATTGTAGTAGTTATACTAGCCACCATAGTATAGGGCATAGTATAGCCACAGCTCTACATGTCGACTCACTGCATAGAGCCACTTTGCCAAGAGTAGGTGGGCGGTGGAGGAAAACGTCCCCAAAAAACGACTCCAAATTATTGTAGTCGAAATACCCCAAAATACCTCCATTTTTTCCTGCAACACGTGACGTCCCGGACAGACCCCGGAACCACTTTTACATCCCGTCCACCACTAAAAACTTGTCTGATTCTAGTCTGTCAGGCTCTTGTTGCATGTCTCTAGGTTTACGCTAACGAGTCTCTTTTAGATTTGGCGTACAAGATTTTCCACCGAATGATTTTCCGATTCCGAGTCGACGAAGCTGTTTTTGGATGACAGGTGAATTTTGTGTGAAGATACAACTACCAGAATCTTGTAGCAGTGTACGGTGCAACAGTACTTCGTATCGTACTTTTATAAGTTGAAGACGGTGTCATTTAAGACATACTCTCTTCGGTATCCTCACGCTAATGTCGCGTGCCCCTTTGCACTGGACCACATCTAATCTCCCTCGAGTGGCAGGCTTGTGGCTCTTTTTAGCCGTGTCCAGGGTCGGCCGTTTAGTACGGCTATACCTGAGAACGATGATTGGATGCTTTTGAAGGCTTAGTAATTGGTGACAGTTATTGTTATTGCTAGGTTATCACACCTGGTTGCCCCACAAGACCCCACAAATGTGGGGAAACAAGTCTCTAGCTGGCGACTAAAATCCACGATCCAGCCCTAGACATCTAGCCTTCCGGCGGATCTACCGACGCTCCGACTCCAGACTTAATACGAGCTTGTTCGTCAACGTTGCCTGCTTTGGGATAAGCTCCTTGTCCTGCGGAAATGATGCCGTCCGTCTCTTATCAGCACACGTCTCTTTGTCGCAACCTAGACAAGCAGCCAGCTTACGATATACGGCTCTGGCAGATACAGACGAGATCCTTGGTCACGAGTGTCTGGACAGCCAGGAACTAGGCTGCTCTAGCTCTTATCGTGCTATCAGAGATAGTACCAGTATGTAGGCCAACTCCGATGATAGCGATATAGTGTAAGTAGGAAGATACACTATCAAGGTATCTGAATCATACTTAACTAAGGAAATGTCAGGATATAACGCAGCTGTAAATGTACAACTATCGACTATGCTGACTACTGTGACTTAACTGTTAGTTACTTGTGATCTTGATACTGTCTTGATACTGTCTTGATACTATAGTCTTGACACTGTCTAACCCATGTCATTTCTTGTCCACTGATTACAGCAAGTACGTACAATTACAGCAGCTTACAGTAAGTACAGGCAAATGCTGTATTGCACTAATAGCTAGAAGACCATACCCCTGTAATACTCACAGTTGCTTCTTATCGCACTTATCGCTATTATCAGACCACACCTTCTACTGTAGCTTCTTTACTTGCGCTACTTTACTTACTCCTAAATATTCTTCCAGGCAGTGTTCTAAAAGAAGAGCTTTCTCGGGCTTTGAACCTCACTGTGAAACGAGTCCTTTCTTTTGCCTGGGGAACGGATAAAGTGAAACTCCGAACTAGCAGATCCACATGATAACAGTTAAAATTACCAATACGAGTAGCGGTTTTATTTTTTCCAACAAAGCAACGACGACACTCGTATTAAAATCATCTGACTTTACGGGCCGTAAATTGGGCTGGAGTTTCAAAGTGACATGTGGTATCTTCTTCGTTGGCAGCTCCAATAGTGTCTTTTGTGAAACACTGTACATTCAGTAGGAGGCCATTTTCTTTAAAATGAGTCTTTTGATTGAAAGGGAGAGTTGTCTAATGCTTCCTTTGCTGTCTTTTTGATCTTCTGAATTGCAGCATGTCCCTTTTCTATTTTTATATCGTTTTTGGCAGAGTGTTGTTGGAACTTGGGTAATGTAAGAACGCCTATATTCTGATAAAAAGTAGTTATTTGAAGTAAAGAAAGAATCTGAGCACTCCTTGAGAGTCAAAGGAGCCTGAAATCAACTCCCTGGGATCTCTCTACGCTTTTCTGAAGCTCACTATGTGCAGTTCTCCAAGGAGTGTATTTCTCGACTTTTCTGATTTGAGAATAGGAGAAGGTGAAATAGCTACAGAAGTATGAGAGTTGAAGGTGGACATTCAGGGAGAGCTATAGAACACTCTGAGCGAAATCTGGAGCACTCTCTCAATTTCTAGCTGCTACAGGTCAAGTTCAGTGTCTACAGACCCCACAGTGCATTAACAGGTACCAAGAAGCACTATGAAAAGGAGAATTGGTAGAGAGTAATCTCCATACCATATCTTAGTGTCCATTTCTTCCCTCTGAACCCAGAAAACACTTCTTATGTATCTCCAGCTGCCTTGAGAACCACCTTTGTAGTTCTGAGCAGCAAACTAAGAAGAGACCTTGAGGAGTTTGCAGTCTAATATCTGGTGTTGAGACGTGTTATATGGGTACAATAAAGCCGTCTTAACATCATTATCAACTCCCTGGTGTTGAATGAACATTATCAAGCGCTTTTGACTGACATCTCTATATCAACTCCAAAAGTAAAAAACAAAAGTTCCAGTAACAGCACAATATAAGCCCAAAGGTGCATAGCGAGTTATTCATGAGATAGTTAGATCCTATATCTTCCCAAATATCAACTTCCCTGTTTTATTCGTAACTTTTCCTCTCCAATATGTCCCTTTCGGTTTTCTGAGGAATTTGAACTGGGGTCAAAAATCTCTCTGACGGGGCGATTAAAAGACTATTGTGTCAATTCCACAGTTAATGAAATCAGGTGGACTCTTCCATCCAGGATTCTTAGTGTCTATACCCTAGGGCATTTTCTGAAAGCACTTATCTCGAGCCAGGAGAAGATACTCCGAGTCCAGCTCTCTCAAAAAAAGGAGATATCAACACTTTTGACCCAGTCAAGAATAGTACAGAAATGGTCTTTCCAGTCCCTTTACCAACCACTGTACCTATTCCTTTACTCTAGTTTTTTTTTGTTCTTTTTTTCTTGCATTTTTCGAAGGCCGTTTGAAGGCTAGAAATTATAACCTTACACTGAAGAGAAGAGTATGATAACTCGATGGATTATTGATAGAAAGTTATTATGTAAGCCCAGATCTAGTATAGAGGCTTGGGGAATATCACTGCTCTTATTAAATTGTTTCTAGCATATCTGGATCATGTATTTCACCTCCCCTTCCTGCTGTACTTAGACTATCCCAACCTACTTAGCCAAACTAAGTAATACCAACTAATGATAAACACACTCACTAGACCTCTTTACAACTCTCAAAAGCCGCCAGAAACACCCCATTTTCAAACTACTGTCGTCTGAATAGTTCATCAGATATTTATACTATGTACATAACTTTGGCATTGCTTTGGGCTGCTTTGGACGACTACTGCAGAGAAATTCCACATTTATCATAAACCTCAGCTCGAGTGGTGTCTCGAACAATGCCCTCAATGGTCCGTTCGGTCTGGACCCAATCAAGGACTCGATCGGCGTCCGATTTCTGCGCATTTCGGGCCTCGGAAGCGTACGGATCCAGCGGTTGTCGTTTTGCAGGCGTCTTTGTCTCGGCTTCAACAGCCTGGGTCATATCTCCTCCCTTTTGGTCCTTGGCCAAACGAGCCACGTCTTCACAGTAGGTGAGAACTCGGTCCCGCTCGTTCCATGCCGGCAGCAGCACCTCCTGAACAAACTCGTTACAAGCAGGCTTGTATCCTGTGTATCCTGAGTTGTGTTTGATTTGCTCGGCTGCGTTTTCGTTTCCAAGCTTGGAAATGGTCACCAGAACTCGGTCATCTACCGTTTTTCGACTGGCTCGGAGAAACTGACGCAGAGCACGCGCCTCGATGCAATTGGCGGCCGTCAGACCGGGTTTCGGAGGGGTCCAGGAAGACATGTTGTGTGGAGTAAGATGCCAGAGGCGGATTATGCACCTTGCTGTGGTTGATCTGAAACTGTGCTTACTAAGAGATTAGTAAGGGGTTGGGGAGGAGAAGTGATTAGGCGGTTTTAGGGAAATTTGGGATTTTTTGGGCTGTGGTAGGACATTTTAGCGAGTGTTATATCGAGTTCTTGAACATGGTCTATTTTGACGTTGAGAAAACAAGGTCGAAAAGAGGGTCGAAAAAGAAGGTAGAGAAACAAGGTCGAGGAGAGAGATGGAAGGTAGAGGGAAAGTAGACTCGGTCAAAAAGGCCAATGAAGGGTAAAAAACGTGACAACGGGGGTTTTTGGTGTTATTGAATAACAGATAATTGATTCCTGGCTTTGTTTTTCTTTTATATCGACTTTTTCGCCAATATGACAGCATGATACCTCTCTTATCAGCTTCACTATAAGGTAAGTAAATTACTCCGTTATGGTTGGTATTATACTTAGACTTACTATGTTCTACCTCACTATTCTTCTGCACAACTTATCCCTAAGTAATGTCATAATTTACTCGATTGAATGCAAATACAAAAACTGACACACCCAAAGAACACTTGACTATCTGTTACCCTCCACCTCCCCACAAATGTGGCTGACTGTCACCTTCGACAATCCCTGCAGCTATACATGGTTGCTAATCTTCAGGCTAAAATAACCATAACTGTTATCAGTTACAGGGTCCATATAGGAGTGTGAATACCGTGTTGAAACTCATCAATAATGGTACCGATGTATTCCCCTTGACGCACTGATTCCAATGGTACCCTTCTTTTCCCTCTCCGAGCCTCCCCCGTCGAAATAACAACATTTTAATCCATCCTTATCCCTCCCCACAATCAGCCACACTATAAGAAGCCACATGTTACAAGCATAAGTATCGCGTACCCTCATCTTGGGGCCACTCAAGAACCAACCCCTACCCTTCTAAGCAGCCAAAATCATGCACGCCGGCATTTGAAAACTCACAGACGCTCGTTTCAGTATTTTTTCCGCGTATCTCCCACTCACCTTCCTCCAAAGACCCTAACCCCACTCGCGCCAAGCAACAGATATGCAAGGTGGATACAACCGTCTAAAATTAATTACTCTCGTCGTCCTTCCAGCAACACCCTCCTATGCCCCGATTTCTGCGCAAATTCCGGCGTTCGCGGCCCGTATCTACCGAGCTGGCGCCGCTGGAAACGCTGCCTGTTGAAATCGTCGAAAAAATCCTCTTTTATCTGCAACAAGACTGCCATGCGGCGGTGGAGAAACAGGGATATACAGACCACGAACTGGCCATTCGCAGCAAAAACATGTACTTGCGGACGCTCATTTCTCTCGCCAAGTGCTCGAAAACACTTCAGACCGATCTCCTCGCACCAGTCATCTACAGACAGGTGCTTCTGACCTGTAAAACGCAGGTCGAGAGGTTCTACAAGGCCCTATCCAAAGGCTATATTCGACCCGAAATTGTAGCTGCCGTGGAAACAGTCATTTTCGAAGAAGTCACCAACGACAATCCTCAACAGGTCACCATCGCGTCGTACTCGTACAACACAGATAGTCACCAAAAAACGTACCAGGAACTGCTGGTCGCCATTGTCAAAAAACTGCCGTCTCTACAACAGGTCAGAATCTCCAATATGGCTCCCAAGTTCCAATTCCGAAGCTCTAAACCGTCTCTTCACGTCAAAAGCCTCACAGTCTCAACAGAACCAGGATGGAGAGTCTACATCCAACCAGACATGCTGGAACAGTTTCCAAATATCGACACCCTCAGCCTGCAGGACATTGTCATTGACGAAAACTCGCTGTCGAGAAAAACAAACGGAACAACTTCGCCAGCAGGAGGATCACCTCTGGCACCTACAAAGTCCCAAAACAGAACCTCGTCGTACTTCTCCTTCAGACCGTCTTCTCCTAAACAAACTAAAGATGACAAACAAAAAGAAGAAGAACAAAAACTGCCTCCACCAAGTATCTCAACACTGGAACTCACAGACTGTATCATCCACCCTAGTGCTGTGGCTGAACTGCCTCAATTCTTTGACAGACTGCATACCCTGACACTCAGAGTCAAGGCAAAATCGCAAACAAAACTGCTAGCCGTGGCTCCACTGCTTGCTACCCTGCAAGACTTGACTGTGGAAATCCAACCAAGCGGCCAAACAGATTTGTTGCCTCACCTGGAGAAATACAATGCCGAAACACTGCCAAACCTGCAAAAACTCACCCTCGTGGGCATCACCCCTTCGCTGCTCACCCACCCCCAGTTTGTCGCCGCTCTGGAAAAAATGGCAATCAAAACCCTTGACTGCCACTTGGTCCAAAAACCGTCCGCATCCTTGGCCCAAGATCTCAAACTGCCCCTGACCCCGACCCTGTACTACAAGAACCAAAGACTCAACCTATAGACGCTCTGTTCCCACAACAGACCCTTATTTATTTGACCATAATAATATTCATGCATTTTTTAATTGTTAGCAACAGTGCCCAAGATGAAGAGGAAAGTGAGTGAAACAGTGAAACGAAAAAGCGATATCCTCCTATAAAATAATCACAAGCTGGTTGTCTTGGTTGCGCGCTAGCCTCACGCCCCCAAGCGGCCGCCGAGCGCGCCGGGGGAAGGCCCGGAGACGCGAGCGCGGGTAGGGTCGCGGCTTGAGTCGGGGAGCGTGGGCCGCCCCACGGGGTTGACTTCCACCACCGCCTCGCCGTCGGCTAGAAGCAGCGCCAGCGCCAGGCACAGCCCAAACACCAACACCTCCTCGACCTACATCAGCCGCACCACCTCCACCACCACCACGCCGAGCATCACCGACACCAGGTACTTGATCCACCCCAGCACTGCCGTGTCTCGGAAGGACCCGGAGCTTGTCTCTAGTAAGTTAGCATAATTAAAGGACGAAAAAAAGTCTCGGCTCCAGCCGTCTTCGCTGCTGGCGTCGGTACCGCAGTCATCACACTCACTCTTTCGCTCAAACGGTCTTCGTGGGTTCACTGCCTCGTAGTCTTCCTCCTCTTCGACAGTCGCGACTTTCTTCGGGTACTCGTCGTAGACTGGCTCCACAGGGTCTTTGGGCGCAGGGACAACGGGGACTTGCCGGACAGGTCGCGAGGGAGGCGGTGCGGCGAGGGGCTCTTTCAAATCAATCACCTGCTGCACCTCGGTGTCCTCAATCACGTTGCCGTCCAGATCGTAAATGGCATACGAAGTGCCCCGCTTGTGCAAGTCGACGTACTTGCCGCGGGGAGCCCGCACGCCACGGGTGATCATGTCCAGACCAAAGGTGTCGGGAAGAGGGTTCATGGTGTTGATGTTGGGGTACACGAGCTCGCACTTCTGGGGCCGCTCCACGGCCCGGAAGTCGGACAGCTTGGCCTTGGGAGCGTCATTGTAGGCCTTTCTGAGAGCCTCAAAGTCCTGGAGGACCTGGGCCGAGTGGTTCTTGTAAATCTGGACAAGACCGTAGTCATTGGGCTCCTGGGAGTACTCGTAGATGAGACCGCCAGAGAAGACATCGGTCATACTGCTAGAGTAGACGGCACGGACCTCCTGGAAAGTACGGGGCTTGACTTCGTTACATCCATATTCGGAGAATATGAGCGGCAGCGAGTAGTCCCTGTAGTCGTCCACAAGTCTGTCGTATCCAGAAGACACAAACGACTGTTCGCCACACCACTGGTACGAGTTGACGCCGTAAAAGTCGACGGACGACATTTCGTCACCACACTCGAGGTACTGAGCCAGGGAGGTTCGGTACTTGAGGTCATCGGCAGCAGAGTATCCAACGGGGATCTTACGGGGCGACTGGTTGGCGAGGTAGTACTTGAGGTCTCTCACGACAGCCTTGATGTAGTTGGGCGAGACCATGGCGGACTGGTCATCGTTGACAACCTCGTTACCCGCAAAGAAGGCCAGGGTGTTATTGTAGTGGGAGAACTGCTCGACAACCTTGAAGATATGCTCGAGGTACTTTTCGTGGTAGGTGGTCCAGGGCTCGTATCTGTTCAGGGACTCGCCAATGCGTGGTGAGTTGACGTCGAGAATGAGGTAGATGCCTGCTTCGGCCAGCAGCGTCATGCACTCGTCGTGGTTGATATCTGGGTTGACTGTGTAGACTCGGATAGCCTGTGTTAGTGGTTAAGGTCGGGGAGCTACATGTGTCACGGTAATATACTCACGTTGACTCCGAGTTGCTGAAACAGGTAAATGTCTCTGGAGCACGCCTCGTAGTCTGACAGTGGGTCCGATCGACCGACAAACGCTGACGACCCGCCGGGCTGGTAGTCTATACCCTTGAAAAAGAACTGAGTTAGTAACACAAACAGGTATCACGACATGTGGTATTTGGGGTGGGTATCATACCGGTTCTTTAGTGACCGAGTCGCGGAAGTGTTTGCCTTCCCATTCGATAGGAGCAATGCCGGCCAGAGCTGTAGCCGCCAGTCCGATAAGTCGCAGGACGGTCCTCATCTTCTTTTGTGAGTTGTGAGTTGTAAGTGAGTGTGAGAGAGTGAGTGTGGATGAAGAGTTGAGGTGGATAGACTATTTCTTTTTGAGTGCAGGCACAAAAGGCGGTTGTCACGGAGACTGTGTGACCACCTTAAATATGAGAGCAATGGATCTCAGGCGGGAGATATAAAGTGCCTTATAAAGGTGCTTTAACCTGTTGTAGAGATAATCGGACTTGTATAATCTTGTGTGGTTATATAACTACGAATACAACCACTACTTCTACAGATAAGTCGGCTAACCACAGAAGTGATGTTATGGAGCAGTCAGGCTGTGTCATACTTGTGTTTATTCGTGACATAATATTAGTGGAAGGTCCAATTCCCCTTGTCTCATATACTTATTATTACACATCCCATTTAATATACATTAACTGATCACATTTAATTATTACCCTTTTAATTTACATTAATTAATCTTATTTAACTTAATAACCACCTAAAATTAACCCCACATTTCAGCCGCACCATCGCATCACACTTTACCAAAAAGTCATACAACAATGTGCTACCCTACTAGAGTCAAACCGATCAAATTTGAGACTCCAGAAACAACTTCTGGGTCTATTAATCCGTACCAAACCAACCCAAAAAGATATCCTCAACCCGTCAACTACAATCCCATTCGTCCAGGTGAGTTAGGAACAGAGATGAATGATATGGTATGAAGATGAACGAGATCCTGATCTACAGTAGGGATGAAATAGAACCGTCACCGTCATTATTTACGGGTCCTCTTTCCTCTCTTTTCTATTTTCTTTCTTTTTTTCCTTTTTTATCTTTTTTTCCTTTTTTATCTTTTTTCTTGGGTGATTTTTCAACTTCCAGATTCCACTTTCACACCTTCTAACTCAGACACAAAAGAGAGAAAGTGTTTGATACAATAACAACTGTTGTATCTTCGCTTTCTTCTTCTTTTAAAGCCCTCTTTATTACCCCTCTCTTCTTTCCCACCATGTTATCCTAACACCCACACCTCGCTCCCGCTGACTAAGACAGAAATACCTCCAGGAGTAACAAAAAAACGTGCCTGGGCACTCTCTCCGCAACGGAGAATTGAACTCCGGTCCCCCGCGTGCTGAACAGATGTTCTGACAGGCGGAAATTCTAGCCACTAAACTATTGCGGATGACGGTGGGAAACGAGGCAGTGGAGAAGCGCCTTGAGAGGCATTTTGATGACTAATTGGCAGAAAAAAAGGCCAAAAACGGGTCCAAACTGACATATATCCTTGTACATATCTTTTCCTCTTAAAAAAATTGATCATTTTCATGCTATTTCTTGGTTTTTTCGAATTTCAAAAAAAAAATTAGAATCTTTAGTTAAAAAAGATTGCAGCACCCAGGATTCTCGTATGGTCTCCCACTACAATACTAACTAGGCTCTCTGGTGCTTGACTATGGCTGATCGGACGGGAAGCCGTATTTTCACCAGGATATGGCCGCAACCGTTAAAAAAAATAAAGCGTTGGACCAAAATATAGGGCCAAATAAGTCACGTGACAGGATTTTTGAATTTGATTTTTGAAGATATTCTGGGATATTAATGGGAATTAAAATAGTGTAGAAAGAGTAAACTGAGGCTTAATTTTCAAGTGGGATCATTCATTTTACTCTCAGACTTGTTTATTGTGGTATTATGGGGTGATACAACTTTTTCAGGTTAAAGACTGTTTCTGGGAGTAATAGTGAAATTGAGAGTATGATAATTATAGGGGGTATTAGAAGGGCTGTTTTCAGATGATCAGCTTACTTTTGGCCTCTTTGGAACATTTTTACTAAACTAAGTCTTAGATCTCTTCTTAGTCAAGTATAATGTCCCCTTTAGTTGGAGTATTTGTTAAACACTACATTACAACTATAGCAGTAATAGACAACTAGACCTGTTTCTAACTAACACAGTAATCAATCATTCTATGTTCCTCTTCTTACCGGCTTTACTGTACATACCAGGGTACATTCAAACGTCAAAAGTTGAAGGTTGAAAAATATTCACCATATAAGGACGTGTCCTTCTGGTGTGTGTATCTCTTTGTTATGAAGAGAAGAGAGAAAGAACAGAAGGGGTGTTAAAAGAGCTCTAAAATAAAATGTCCCCATAAGAGCCATATATGTTTCCTATCGTCTCCTATCGTCTCCTTTTGTGGCTCATATGAAGTGTCTCCTTATAACTCTGCATATTTTTTCCAGTCGATTTTCCCGTTCTGCTCCCCACTTAGCTAGACCACTGGACACATGCCTGGGTGCATAACTAGTTTTAATCAACATCGATAATGCATCTTTGAACCTAACTATAACAGAGAGGGACTTAAGGGTCCCGAGATGAGCTGTATACAGGACACAAGACAGTATACTGGAGACGATTCAGATCAATAAAAAATGAGGCAAAAACCACCAATCGACTAAGTGACACAAAGCGAGCAAATATCTGACACTCGCTGACATTTTCCGCCCTCCCCACCACGTCATTCGTGTGCTTGCTCCCGCTCCATTGGGACCAAGAGGGTTAGGGTCCTCCCAAATCTACAGCCCTTTATTTATCAGACACTTTACACTCACTTTCACACACTCTTCAGCGTACAAAAATGACTCTTCCGGTGGAGCTATGTGTGCAGCTGTTTCGGCTATGTGATCTGGAAAGCTGTCTGGCTCTCAATGAGACCTGTCGCACCTTTGGTGAGGTGTTTAGCGGTCTAGACGACTCTTTGGTTAGATCAAAAGTCCGAGATCGAGTGCCGTGGATGACTGTCAACGAATCTGGAACCGAAATCAGATCCTGGGCCCGGGCTGCTCGTCTGATTCGAGCCAGAACGAAGGCTGTACGATCCAATTCGCCTAGTTGGAAGGTGGTCAAGAACCTGAGACCTCTGCTTTCTGTGTCTCCAATTATCGAGCTGCTGCCTCCCACAGCTGTGGACACAAATCTGCCTGATTCGTTTGAACCCATTTTCGACGAAATCAACCCCCGAAACGAACCCTACAAGTTTCAAGGGGGAAATCTGTGTGTTGAAGACATCTCCATGGACCTCAAGACGCTCAGAAAGAGCGTTATTCAGCCAAAAGAACTCAAAAGACAACAACAGGTGTCTCGCATCGTTGATAATAGACCCGCTGAGAGTTTTATGGTCATTCACGAAGACGATCCTGCTCCTCAACGTCTCTTTTTCTCGGGAGAAAATGATACAACTATCCATCTCACAGAACGAAGAAGAGGCCAGAGGTACTCGCAGATCGACTACCTCATCCACAAACCAACGTCTGCCCTTGAAAACGGTTGCATCAGCTTTGATCCTGGCTCTACAGTGGCTCTCTCTCTTCTTAGAGACGATGGAGCAAACGGTCACTACCGAATCAAGATGCTGCCTGCACCCTTTGGAGGAGCCTTCATAGTGGAGTACTCGACACCCACTCTCCGGATATCCTACGTGGATGCAAATCCATACAACAACAAGGTGGTACTCTTGACAAAACTGGAAGGACACACCATCACCACTTTTCCGGTGGACATCCAGATTGAAATCTACAACGGGCTGCTGTACTTCAACGTGGACGGCCAATTTGTGCGTCTGTGGGTCGATCTGGGTTTCCAGAAACGTCAGACGTACCAACACTTTACAAAGCTCAATGCCAGCTCGGAAATCGGAGGCTGTTACCGTCAGAAAAAGTACACAAGAGCTCTGAGCGCTACTCGAACGGATTGGGCACCTATAGGCATCTACACCGTGACCACCGGACACCCAGATCTGGACCCTCGAGGAAAAGAACGCTACGTGACAGCAGCCAACTCGGATCTCTTTTTTGTCGGAGATTTGCTCACGGGAAAAACGTACATGGCAAAGTACGGAGACGGATGGCCAGTAGTCCATGTGGCTGGTCTGGCAGCTGATTCAGCTACTCCTGTGTTCTACGAATGGGCCATGGACGACTTTGAGGGGCTGTGTGACGATCTGAGGGCTAGTTCGGATTCACAGCCTACAGAGTCTCGAGAAGAAACGTGTACTACCATTACAGTGCACGATTTCTGGTCACGGGTGTTGCGCATGGATGTGGATGTGGAGCAGGTGGTCATGACTCTACAACGGACTGACAATGTTACTATTGGCTATGTTGGTTTGCAGGGTCAGAGTCTGGGAAATGAGGATAGGCGGGTGGGTGTTTCTTGGAGAGAAGGGGCTTTTGGCAATGTGGACATGTATGAGGAGGTTGAGGGGATGGATGAGGAGGAGGAGCATGAACAGGGTCACGAACAGGGTCACGAAGTGAGCCTGTGAGTGAGCAGGAGGAACAGGATCACGAAGTGAGCCTGTGAGTGAGTAGGAGAAGGAACTGGTCAACAAGTGAGCCTGTAAGGAGGAGAAGGGGTGGGAGACCAGTGAGCTGTAAGCCAGGGCAGGGTGTCAAGGATGAGATCCTGCTGAGAGTAGCTGTTATCACTGGTAGCTGCTACTGTCGCACGTACATATTTATTATCTATAGCTTCTAGAATGTATTGTTATCGATAGCTGTCTATAGTTCATCTCGGAATAAATTATTATGTACTCGTTTAGTTAGTAATTATGCATCATGCTTCCAGTGTTCTGGATGTTTTTGGCCCGCAAGGGTGAATGGTGTGAATGGGGTGAAAATGGCAAGGGCAAAAGTCCCATAAAGTGTGTGCTTAAAAAGTGCCCAAAGTGCTCAAAAAGCGCCCAAAAAGGGCCAAAAGAGTTAAAAGTGACTCTAATCTTGAGACTTGTGTCTTGTAGACTCTGAGAGTTGTGAGAGGGTATGTCTGTGGAGAGTAGAGAGTCAGTATGTTGAGATTTGAGAGTGAGAGTTTGAATGTTGACTTTTTGAGAGTCACTTTTTCTGATATGAGTCTGTGTGTTGAGAGTGAACGTGAATGTCTGGTGTCTCAGTGTCGGTGAATCGGCATCCAAATGTCTTCGTCACTTCGCCACATAAATGTCCGCCAGATAATATCACCTAATATCATCGCTGTCTCAGACCTGTCTCACTCCTAGCCTCCTAGCCTCACTCCAACAATCTCAAATACTGCTGCTCCTCCTTGTGGTCCATCTCTTCACAAATGCCGAGAACCACGTTGATCAGATCCGACGTTTCCAAAACAGCGTCGTGATCATGGATATCCACCAGCCGCAGAGAAGCGTGAAAGCCCGCCTTGGTCAGGGTATCTTCAAACTGCAGCACCTGTCTGAGAGGCACCAGGGTGTCGTGTTTCGAGTGCACGAGAGTGAATTTGAGGTCGGCCACGTCGGGACCGTAAAGGGCGTCCCATTCCAGTCTGGCTGGCGACGAATCGTCCCAGTTTTCGGCATCTGCTCCGTAGGCGTCCAAAATGTAAGATTTGTAGCAGGGCGAAGACTGTGACACATCCAACAGGTCGTAGACGCCTCCAGAGCCCACAATGTGCTTGACCCACGTTTCTCCTAACGACAGACGTGCTGCCACGTACTGGAACGCCATGCAGGCTCCTGCTCCGTGGGCCAGAATGACCGCAGTTTTGATGCCGTAGGCGTTTCTCAAAAACTGAACGGCAGCCGTGACATCGTGGAGGTGGTCAGGATGCTCCACCTCGGGACTCAGACGATAGTCAATAGACGCTCCAGCCCAGTGAGGAGGCAGACGGGTCAGAATACTGGCTCCTACGTCCTTGCTCTGAGAAGCGTCTCTCCAGTATCCTCCATGAATGAAAATGAGCCACTTTGTGGTCGGACAAAGCCCCGAGTCAGGGAGATACAAATCCAGCGTGTGAAAAGGGTTAGGAGACGGTATATAGGGAAGAGTGACTGCTGGTGGACGTCTGGTTCGAGGCACCATGAGCGAAAGCACGTCTCTTGAGTACGTCGACATGTCGTCCGAGACCATGGACCCGTTATCCAGGAAGATGGCTGGCATGGTGTGGAGCGAGAGAGTGTTGTTTTTTTTGCTGCGATTTTCGGCAATTTATTTCAACCTCAAAATGTGGGGCAAACTGCTTGTATATATACTTTGGCTATTTTTTCCAAAACCACTTTTGCCTAACAGCCGAGCAATCCAAAAGGTTATTTTTGAGAGGGGACGAATATGAACGGGTGGAACAGGAGTATGTAGAATGGCGAGTAGTGTATGTATTTCTTCGGGAGTTGCGCCAAAATAATTCTGGTCACGTGCCGAATCGTTTTGTGTCCTTTTCTCCCATTTCCCCTACCCAAATACCCCCCAGAGCCTCCCCTACTCCCTCCCACTCCGATTCCGAAGCAATCCGAAACCTAGATGTACTAGCTACCGTCGTCACGTGCACTAGCCTCTCTTGGTCTGCTCCTCTGCAGATATTACCGAGCCAGTCACCGAGGCCAGATATTATTGCTGAGCGCGGCTTTTCGGCGAGGCTTATCCGCTTTGGCGGAGACTTGCTAGATGTCTTTTTTTCGTCTTTCGGCGGCTAAAAATCTCCTGTTTTGGTATGTACGAAAATGCACTCACTCCAGGGTGTTTGTTTCGAATCTCAGAGTCGGGTGTTTTTTAACGTCGTGTTTTTTGACGTCCTTCTGCGCCTTGTTGTGTTGTCATTTGACTTGCGTTTTGCTTCGCACCTGTCTTACCTTTATCAGTCGGAGATTGACAAGGAGGATAAAGGACACAAAGAAGGAGGGGGGTTGATAGTGCAGGAAAGCGGCTGTATTTATATTAAGACATGGTGCCAGAAACAACAGAGGTAGTGTGACGGGGCGGATTATAAGTCACGTGACTCCTGGCGGTTGGACTAGGATATTCCGTGTTGTATTAGCCTCAAACTAGTGTTGATCAGGGTAGCATTCGGGAGAAATTGGGACAGAAGAAATGGCAAAGAAATGGCGAAAATTACACGATAATCGGAAAATTGGAAAAATTACATAAAATCCGGGACGGATAAAAAATGCCGAAAAGGTGATATTTTGCCTCATCCCAGCAGACTGGTCATTTCAAATCGTCATATCAAAATAACCCGGATAAATACCGGGCTAAGAAGGTCATCTAGACTGCATATACATCTCCTATTTACATGGTTTAATTTGGCAGAGGGAAACCCGGAAATCATGTGATAATCGAGTTGAATCACGTGACCGTGCGTGTTTGCATGAATATCAACAATATCACGCAACCAGTTCGGTTATGACCTGACTGTGGTTTCACTGGTCTCCAGATAGGGTTAAGGAGGTTGATTCGATTTAACCGATCAAATAAAAAACAAATGAATTTTAAATGATTTTTTAAATTAATTAAATTAAATACATAAAAATCAGATAAATACATCCGTGGAGTGGAAGTCAACGCTCATTCCACGGAGATTGACATGACAAAAAAAAAGGAGTTGGTATTTTTCGAGTGGCAAAAATCACGTGACCAAATTGAGGTGGCATATTAAATGACAACAACACGTGACTTGATTCGACACGTGACCTGACAGCACTCATATAATCTCACCAAGCTGACGTTTAACATTTCAGAGGCCGATTTCACGTTATCCGTGAAGATTCCACCAGTGAAAATATAACGAAAATACAATAAAAATACAACGAAAATACAATAAAAATACAACGAAAATACAAGTGAAATACACAAAAGAAGTTGAGAATCGCACCATACTGAGTAATGCTTCGTCACCAGTAATTACCTCTCTTCAGCTGACGTAAACCTGTGTTGTTACGTAAATGCACGCTGACAAATACGAGATTACACGCGGTTAAGATGCGCGGAAAGGATCTCCGGAATGTCGATCATTGGAGAGGTAGATGGGCTGATTCTGTGTGACACAATGACGCAAAATGTCTATCGGTTTCAGTGAGCATTTCCTATAGGTCAAATACTGTATACTCTTGGAAAGGTTAGGCCCTAACAGTGTCTAAGACAAGTCTACTGATACTGAGACCTCAAGAATACAAATCTCACCAGAAGTGTGAGAATATTCTCTAGAATCATAGTCGAAGAAATATTTGTGATTACCTGAATAACTGTCCAAAAATGTGCTCCTCCCTGTTCGTGTTTGTAAGAGTATTTCTAAGCGCGTTCTCAGAGTCTGTTCCTTTGAGCTTGTCCCAGAGCATGAGTGAACCTGACAGAACAAATACGATACAATACGAAACGTGTAAATGTCTCGAAAAAAGAGAAAAAAGATATACAATAGTCCAGATATTCTCGCTGCTAGACAGATTATGAGTCTAGTAGTGTCAACGGTTTATTAACGGTCTATCGTCTAGTGTTATCATAGCCTAGGTATGGACATCAATAGTACGATACGAAAATCCAGTCCTCGTATTGCGTTACAGAATTAGTAATACCGACTCGTACGCCAACACGTGACCCTCCCCCCCCACAGTAATGCTTTCAAATCATTTGCATCTCTCCTTGTCGTATTCCAGCTCTGCCATTGGCTTTTTGTTTTTGACGCTTGTCTGCATGTGAGACGCATTAGTGGTGTTCAGTCAGAAGTGACTGTACAGGCTTTTTGTTCTCTGTGACTGAGCATTTGAAGATATTAGATAATTGCGTAATTGAGTTGGGAGGTATGGAGAGGGAGTGTTTGAGAGGGATGATAACTCGGCGAATAGTAGAGATAATAGAAAACCGACACCACTAGACCCACTAAACCAACTATTTCAGCCCCACTCCTCTCCGTCAGAATCCCCATAGACCCACTACAACGCTAGATACAAAGACCCATGTTGCCTCTCCCAGAAAGTCAATCCCAAGATTATGCAAGGCGTGCACGGAAAAGTAACCTGTCAACCCACCCTTTGCGGCGTCTCAAACGGTGCTAAAAAAATGCATATATACCGTGACGTTGCCTGATTGATTTATTCCTTTGATGAACATCCTCGTCTCACTCTTCTTTCTCACTTTAGCTGTTTTCGCCTCTCTTCTAGGACGTTACTTCAGCACCTCAACTACGACTTCAAACACCCCCTTCAAAATCGATACTATGCCTTCTATCGCCAAACGAACTCCCGTGCTCTTTGTGCCCCATGGAGGCCCTACTCTCATGTACGAGGGCGACCCTAATTCTGACCAAAAGGCGTTTGCCTACCTGCGAGCTTTTGGACGAGACCTGCTTCAGAAACACAAGGAGAACCCCGACTCGGTCAAGGGAGTCATTGTCATGTCTGCCCACTGGGAACACGCTCATCAGAAGGACGAAAATCCCCGAGAAGTGGCTCCCAACAAGCTGCCCAAGGTGACTCCTCAACTTGGCAAGATTCCTGTGGGAATTGCTACCGATCCTGAAAACGGACTCGGACGGCTCGAATACGACTTTTTCGGCTTCCCCAAAAAGCTGTACTCGGAAAAGTTCTTTGCCAGACACTCCCACGAGCTGGCTCTCAAGGTGGCCGACGTCATTGACGCTTCAGACAAGTACCAGGCCCAGCTGCGAACCGACAAGAAATGGGACCATGGCTTGTGGGTCTCGTCCAAGGTCATGTTTGAACACGCTGGAGACGCTGACGGAGAAGTTCCCTTTCCCGTTTTGCAGATTTCCGAGCCTGCTGGAGACCAACTCAAGACCAACGGTGGTGAACAGGATGTTGCTGACCGATTTTACGACCTAGGAAAGCTCCTGGCTCCTCTCAGAGACCAGGGGTACTGGATCATTGGCTCTGGAATGTCTGTCCACAACCTGCGAGAGCTGGGAGCATACTACGGAAGCCATGCTGACTACTCTGTTGCCTTTGAAAAGGAGGTGAACAAGATTGTCGAGAACGTGACTGCCAATGAGGACGGAAAGGTCTCGGACGACCAGTACAAACAGAACGTCAAGACGTTGTGGAACGATAAAGATCGACGACGAGCACATCCTACTGCCGAGCATCTTTTCCCTCTCTTTTTTGCCCTTGGAGCTGCTGATGGAGACCGAGGCAAGCAGGTTTACGCTGCTCCTCAGGCTTCGCTTTCCTGGGGAACTTACAAGTGGCAGTAGGCGGCAGTGGTGACACCACACCACCTTGAAAGAACAACCTACCTTCACTCACCTTCAAGGACCAACCAGTCTTCAACCACCACTTTGCTTATAGATTATGAATTGTACAATGTTTAGTACGAGTACCAGGTAGGTAGCAGCATTAAAAGGTGTAGCAAATGATTGTGTCATATCAATGGACAGCTATCGTAGTACAGTACTCGTACTGTAGGCAGACTTGTTGAGGTGTCATATGTCAATGAGTTCTTGTTGAAGTTGTACTGTTCTGATGGTCTTAAGTAGAAGTACTCGTACCATAACACAACAGCCTAATAACAGGAGAGTATTCAGAACTGAACTCGTAGGATTTTCTCCAGTCCCTCTAGTTTGTCTGTGTTTTTTCTTTCATTTCTTTTTCTTGTATTCTTTTATTCTTTCATACCCCACATGCACAAATGTCCAACAATTCCTTTCAAAGTTAGCCTGCCTCGGAAAGGCTATGCGTGGAATTTCATGTGGAGAAATAAAAGACAGAAAAAAAAACGGACTGAATAATAACAGAAAGAGGGGGTATTTTATAACCGTTGGGGAGAGTCACGTGACAAGCCTCACCGGAAAAAGAGGTACCAGGTACTACCTGACACACTGTAGTACACTGGCTTATCTTATCAGATCTCAAGTTTGGGGACTGTTATCCAGAAAAAAACACGTTTAAAGAAAACCTGAAAAGTCACGTGACACACAGCCCAACACCAATAAAATCTACCTCTCCCCACACATCTCTGTACCGGCCACAAGCCGGAAATTAACACGGTATTTTTCTCCAGACCTTGTCATGCAGCTCTCCCCAAGCTTTTTCAAACTGTACATTTGGCGTGTTCTTGGGGATTTTGAGACGGATATAATTGGCGCTGTAGAGGTAGTAGAGAGACGGGAAAAGTTGCAATCGAGAGGTTTCCCCAGGGAGACGGTTATTATGCACTCACATTCTGTCCTTCTGGCCTATATCACAACTTTCACTCCACCCAAGATCATCCATCCCCTTCAATAAAGTTAACCTCCCGAGCGAGGTTAGGGTTCCCGAGTCTGCCCGAATCATTGGTTGGGTCTTATCCCGAAAAACCGCTCTTCTTGATTTTCCCACCACAGTCCAAAGGTGAGTATGGGAGGATGTACACGTGTTTGGAGGGGGTGGGATTTTTGGAAACGTCCAATTGTCATGCAATTGGGTCGTAGTAGGGGTGTATGGTATGTGGGTGACTACTGGTGGTTGTGGTGACCTTCAGGTCGCTGTGTTGTGTTGTGTTGTGTTGTGTTGGTATGGTTATGGTGTTATGGTATGGTTATGGTGTGGTGTTATGGATATGGTGATATCATTATCTAGGTGTACTCGTACAGTTGTATGATGTACTTTAGATAAGATACTACCAGTCATATTGATTCATCTGACTCGGAAGACATGCTCGGAAGACACGTCTGATCTAACGAGTCAGGTGGAGATGTGAACCATACCGAATACTATGACAGAGACCAGAACACTATGACAGAGACCAGAACACTACGAACGATATACTATGACCAGACTATGACCATACAGTATGACCGAGATACCTGAGTACAGTCTGACTAGAGCTGTTGGTTGTCTTGAACAGATTGGCAGTATTGAGCAGTTTGACTGTATTGAGCAGTTCTGACAATTATGCCACTAGGACTAAGCTGAACAGTATTTCATTATTGAGCTGTTTGACGGTTTGACAATGTTCAGTTTACAGTCTTGACGATTTTAAGATAGAGCTGTTAAGACAATCCTACAGTCTTAAGCTTGATCTTGCTAGCATTGTCAGACTTGGAAGAGAAAGCAGTCTTGGAAGAATGACAGTTTTAACAGAATAAACGGTGCTATCTGTCTTGAACTGTCTAGACTGTATTGGAACCTTTAACACTGTCTATGCCAGGCTGTTGACTCGACTTCTACTCTCTATCTTACACTGTCAAGCTACTGGTTCAGATCAGGACTAGTCTTACTCCTTCAGATATCTTTGATGCTCTTCAAGCAGTTCAAGAATGCCTTTATTGTGCAAAGTGCCTCTTTTACTGTCTACTGCTCAAGTCAAGATCAAACCATCTACCAGAAGTCACCAGAAGTACCACCTTTCCTCTTCCACCCTCCAAACCACTACAGTGTTATTTCCATTCGTGCCATTCCACACAAATGATTTCCACTACATTACTAACCCAGATGCTCCGAACCGTCCGACTAGCCAAGGTCTCTCGACCTCTTTCCCTGCGACCCTTCTCCACCACCCCTGCCTTCCTCGGCAAGCGAGTCGAGAAGGACGCCTTTGGCGACATTGACGTCGATGACTCCGTCTACTGGGGAGCCCAGACCCAGCGATCTCTGCAGAACTTTGACATTGGCGGCGACAAGGCCAAGATGCCCGAGCCCATTGTCCGAGCTTTCGGTATTCTCAAGAAGGCTGCTGCCACCGTCAACATGAAGTACGGTCTTGATCCCAAGGTTGGCGAGGCCATCCAGAAGGCTGCCCAGGAGGTGATTGACGGCAAGCTGACCAAGGACTTTCCTCTGGTTGTTTTCCAGACCGGATCCGGTACTCAGTCCAACATGAACTCCAACGAGGTCATTTCCAACCGAGCCATTGAGATGCTTGGTGGCAAGCTGGGCTCCAAGTCCCCTGTTCACCCCAACGACCACGTCAACATGTCCCAGTCTTCCAACGACACCTTCCCCACCGTCATGCACATTGCCGCTGTTATGGAGATCACCAAGTCTCTGATTCCCCAGCTCCAGCTGCTCGAGGAGTCTCTGGCCAAGAAGTCTGCCGAGTTCGACAAGATCATCAAGATTGGCCGAACCCATCTGCAGGACGCCACTCCTCTGACTCTCGGCCAGGAGTTCTCCGGCTACGTGACCCAGGTCAAGTACGGCATTGAGCGAGTCAAGGACGTGCTTCCTCGACTCCGACACCTTGCCCAGGGAGGAACCGCTGTTGGTACCGGTCTTAACACCAAGAAGGGTTTCGACTCTGCCGTTGCTGCCGAGGTCTCCAAGATCACCGGCGAGGCTTTCTCCACTGCCCCCAACAAGTTTGAGGCTCTTGCTGCCCACGACGCCATTGTCGAGGCTTCTGGTGCCCTGAACACCGTGGCCGTCTCTCTCTTCAAGATCGCCAACGATATCCGATACCTCGGATCCGGCCCCCGATGTGGCTACGGCGAGCTTGCTCTTCCCGAGAACGAGCCTGGATCTTCCATCATGCCCGGAAAGGTCAACCCCACCCAGAACGAGGCTCTGACCATGGTCTGCTGCCAGGTGTTTGGAAACAACTCCACCATCACCTACGCCGGTGCCTCTGGCCAGTTTGAGCTCAACGTGTTCAAGCCCGTCATGATCGCCAACCTGCTCGAGTCCATTCGACTCATCGCTGACGGCTGCCGATCTTTCCGAATCCACTGTGTCGACGGCATTGTGGCCAACGAGAAGCGAATCTCGCAGCTCATGAACGAGTCGCTCATGCTGGTGACCGCCCTCAACCCCAAGATTGGCTACGACATGGCCTCCAAGGTGGCCAAGAACGCCCACAAGAAGGGCATCACTCTCAAGGAGTCTGCTCTGGAGCTTGGCGCTCTTTCTTCCGAGGAGTTTGACCAGTGGGTCCGACCCGAGAAGATGATTGGCCCCTCTGATTAGGCGGTTTGTGATGATTAACGTAATACATAGCGCACAATAGCGAAGCTGTTGTGCCACGAAAACAACGTAGAGCACAGAGCACAATAGCGAAGCTGTTGTGCCTAGAAAACATGCACAATCGTAGCTGTTACTACGAGTACTAGACAGACATACACTCTACAATACGTACTACACCCTGGCTTACCAGGTATCCAAAACCATTCATTAGTCTATGCCTTCCGTCTGGGATCATCCTCTCGGGCAAACACCAAGGCCACTCGCGAGGGAATGTAGATATGCATGCAGTTTGCCCGTCCGTTCCACTCCAGCGGCTCGGTGTGACACCGGGTCTTTTCGTGGTCAATTCGACCGAACCCTCCAAACTCAGGAGCATCCGAATCCAACACTAGAGTGTAGGTGCCAGGCTGGTCGACGCCGATTCGGTAGTCGGTGAACGACTTGCTGGGATGGAAGTTGAACACAAACACCAAGCCAGCCCGCTCAAACACAACCACCTTGTCTTCCTCGTTCTTCAACGACACATAGGCCTGGTCAGCAGACAGCCAGCCGTAGTGGTCGCCACGGTGCTGCATGGCGGCATCAAACTCGTTGAGATGCTGGTACCGCAGCAGCTTGTCGTCAACCACAGGCCACTGTCGTCGACAGTAGTGGAACGACGAGCCGTTACCCTCTCGAGGAAAGTCCAGCCACTCGGGATGGCCAAACTCGTTGCCCTCAAAGTTGAGGTAGCCCTCTCCTCCCAGAGAATGGGTGATGAGCCGGATCATCTTGTGCAGAGCAATGCCTCGGTCGATGATGGGGTTGGGCTCGGACAGAACAGACATGGACGTGTACATTTCCTTGTCCATGAGCCAGAAGGCCAGAGTCTTGTCTCCAACCAAAGCCTGGTCATGGGACTCGGCGTAGGCCACCGTCTTCTCTCTGTGTCGCCGGTTAGTCAGCGTGAACACAATGTTGCCCATATCCCAGTCCTCGTCTCGAGTCTCCTTGACCAGCTTGATCCACATGTCGGGAACAGCCATGGCCAGCCGGTAGTCAAAGCCAACTCCGCCCTCGGAAACAGGACGACAAAGAGCAGGCATTCCAGACACGTCTTCGGCAATGGACAGGAAGTTGCCTGCCTCTTCTCCAGGCCGAAGAAGAGGCTTGAGCTCTCTCATCAGCTCATGGGCCAACATGAGATACACCACAGCCTGCTGGTCGACGTGTTCGTCTCCAAAGTACTCGTGGTAGCCTCCAGAAAAGCCTGTACCCAGCCCGTGGTGTTTGTAGAGCATGGAGGTGACTCCGTCGAACCGGAAGCCGTCAAAGTGGTACTCTTCAATGTAGAACCGCAGGTTGGACAGCAGGAACCGCAGCACCTCGTACTTGCCGTAGTCAAACAGCTTGGAGTCCCACTGGGGATGGTCGCCCTTGGCTCCTCCGTGGAAGTACTGGTGGTCAGTTCCGTCAAAGTTGTTGAGACCGTCATCGACATTCTTACAAGCGTGAGAATGGACGACATCCAGCAACACGGTGATGCCCATGCCGTGGGCGGTATCAATGAGCTCCTTGAGGTCTTCCGGGGTTCCGTATCGCGACGAAATGGCGAAAAAGGACGTCACCTGGTACCCAAACGAGGCGTAGTAGGCGTGCTCCATGATGGCCATCAGCTGGATCACGTTGTAGCCCAGCTTGTGGATTCGGGGCAAAATGTTCTGGGTGAACTCCTTGTACGTTCCCACACGCGGTTCACTGGACGAGATGCCCACGTGCGCCTCGTAGATCTGCGCATTGGCAGGCGTGGGAGGCGACTTGTTTTTCCACTGGTACTTCTGGGGAGGGTTCCAGAAGATGGCCTCGTAGATAGGGGACTTTTCGAGGTCCTGAACCACATAAGTAGACCAGGCAGGAAGCCGATCAACCCATTGTCCATTGGACAGTTTGAGAGACAGATGAATCTTGGACTTGTGAGGAATGGCCACCTGTCCATCCTTAGTAGGAGGCACAGTGACAGACCACAGGCCGTATTCGTCTCTGCTCATTTTAAACTCCTGTCTGTCCCAGTTGTTAAAGTCTCCTGTGAGAACGGCCTCAGACGCTCCAGGAGCCCATTCTCGGTACGTGACAGAGTTGTCGTCGTTGACATGGAGTCCGTAGCGTTTGTAGGAGGCTGCAAATTCAGCGAGTCCTCCTTCCTTGGCAAAGTGGTCCTTCCACTGGCCGACTAGAGCCTGTCGTCGGAGCAACTCCTCTTCAAAAGGCTTGAGCCAAGGGTCATCCTGGCACACTTGGAGTGTCATGGTGTGGTGTGGTGGTGAGAAAGAGTAGAGTGTTGCTGTTGTTGTGTTTGTGTTTGTGTTTGTGTTTGTGTTGCAGTGTTTGTCTGTGATGTATCCACTTGACCTATCAATTGCTCTGTATCAATCGCTTCCAATCGCTTCCAATCACTATCGAAGTGTAGACAAGTCAATGGGCCCATACAATACATGGGGCTGGGAGGGGAAGTTTAAAGAGGAGATACTGGAATAGGGTAACTTTGGAGAGCCAGTATAATGCCTCAGGGGCGACGGAAAAAGATGGGGGAAAGGGGTAAAAGTGATTTTTCGACCGTTATAATGCCGTTGGCGCAGGTTTCACGTCGATTCCTTCACTCCCCACAAAGATAGACTCCCTATCATGCTTCCTGGCCGAGGTTGGATGGGCCAAAATAACCTTGCAGATATACGAGATTGCTGTCCCAACACGGTGCATCAGAACAGCAGAAGGTGGCAGAAGTGTGTAGGTTGCTTGAAGGTGGCATTGAAGAAGCTAGGCTTAAGATATTTTCCTAGCTTTCCCTAGGGTTTCGTTTTCCTCGTTTTCCCACGTCTTTTGAGCATTTTTGAATGACTCTTTTTCTCTCTTTCATAGCTCATCAGTCAAGGCTACGGTTGTACTCTGACAGACTAGCTAGAGTTTAGATTGAAAGGAAGACGGAAAAATAGGTGAAGAGAGGAATAGTGGAAGGGGGGTTTTGAGGTCTTATTCAGTAAAAAAGGGCTGGTATTTATAAACCGAATCTCAGAGATCTGGTTAATCGTTTTTTCTACATTTTTTATTATATAATTATGTCTATTATTCCCTCACTTGTACAGTCATTTCACTAAGATAGGTTACGGTATCTTGTATCTCTGATCCTCAGATTCACTCTTCAACATGAAGGACTGGATAGATAGAAGATTGGAAAAACTTGAAATTCTGGAGAGTCTCTAAAAGGAGATTGATGGCATACTCACAAGTTCTTTACTCGTAGTTGCATTTCTGCTTATACAAGGCAGACCAGTGCGGCGTTGTACAGTAGCCCAGACCAATGCATACTGCATACTGTAGACTGTAACCGAGGCTGTAGAAGATGTCTAAAAAGCGACTTTTCTGGAGGTAGACATTGTGAGGCCATTTAAGGGTAAAAGGGATAGTGTGCCACGCTTGTCGTTTACTGGAAGCAGTTGACTGATAGAAAAGAAGTTTTCATTGGCAACTTTTTCGAAACTGGAGACATTCATAACGATAGAAACACCACAAAGCAATAGGACATTTTTGGCTAGATTTTAAAGATTATTTGAGACAGGAAGTATCCAAGACGACGGCACGTACTACATGAACGATCAAACGCCTGTTTTTAGTGTAGTTGTAGATTCTTGAATACTGTGTGTATCCTCATGGGAGTAGTAGAGGTCAAGGAGGTCATGGAAGGTCATAGAGGGTCGAGAAGTTAATAAATGGGTTTATTGGAGGGAGTAGAAGCCGATCTTCAAGTCGTCATTATGAATTTCCAAGTCCACGACGTTTTCTTCAAGTTGTGCTCTGCACTGTAGAACATCATTAACTCATACTGAGCATAGTAGGCTGGAAAATATGAACCGATATAGAGAAAACGAATTATACCGGTATGTACTGCCTGAATGACCCCATTATCAAGTCCACTTGGTATTAAATAGTCTCGATTTCTCTCAGCCTTCCGTATATGTCACACATCATCTATGATAAAGACAGCTAAACCATGTACAAATGGCACAGCTACCTTGAAGACTTTAGAACCAACTCGGATAGTGCCCGAACAGCTACATACACACTCTCCTGGTGCTTTTATCTCTGTTACATACCACAGCAATACTCCTTGATCAAGTGGTATAGGGACTTCATTGGGACATACTTGTACTTGGGACTTGATTCAAAGGATAGAGAGGTGTAAACGGTTCTGTTGAAATCAGCCCAGTGTAAGGAATAATTTAGTCTTCTCGCCATAGTTATATGGGTATTTTTGAAGGAGTTGTTCACGCTTGAAATAGTCATACCACACAAGTACTGTTCGACCAACTACAGAACTTTCTAGCCAGTAGCAGTATTCATAGCAGTGACAAAGACCTATTCGTTTCGTCTCCGTCAGTTATTTGTCTCTTTCAGGATTGTCTTTTCAGTATTTGTCTCGGTCAGATTATGTCTCATTTCTAACTGACAGAGATGAGCTTCATGCAGGTTGACTTGTTAGCCTTATTTACTGTAGCTGTAGAAGACCATTCGGGAGAGGATCGTCTAGCAGAAACGAGACTGGAGTTAGTCGAGTTGTATAACCGAATCCACACACAGGGACTTCTTGACATTTTAGAAGTCATTTTGACTTATTATTGTGTCTATTTCCCAGAAAAAAGAATACAATATCGTCTACCTCTCCTCTACTCTCCAAGTAATCATCCAAGTAAACCCAACTAAGTCCAAGTAAACCCACTTGAACAAATACCCATCCTTTTTTCCCGAAACCAAATCTGAGCCTCTCTTCACCGCCATTACATAACCATGCACCAGCTCCCACCCTTCCCTTCATCTCCCACCTCTCAGTTGTATTCTCGTTTTTCAAATAAGCTTTTCCAACCTTAAAACTTTTCCAAATTGGGATGTCCCCATTTTTATTGTAGGACCTTGTAACGCCATTGACTGAGTCTGGATTGGCCCAAAAACCCTTCCATTCTATTCTCCACCATCAATAACCCCAGTATCTTCATCCACGGCAATTTTTCCCTACCCACTCCCAACTTACACCCCCTTCCCTCTCCCCCCTGTGACTGCTTTTCTCAATGTCACCTGACCACACACACCTCCCAAACGCTAATTCTTCCACACCTAGAGGTGTAAATTTTCACCTTCTCTCCCTTCTCAACACCACACAAAATGTCCACTCGACCCCAGGTTTCCGTCCACGGCGTTTCCGGCTCTGAGGCCGGCGTCACCATCGTGCTCCCCGCCGTCTTCAAGGCCCCCATCCGACCCGACATTGTCCACTCCGTCTGGACCGGTGTCGCCAAGAACAAGCGACAGGCTTACGCTGTTTCTTCCAACGCTGGAGAGCAGACCTCTGCCGAGTCTTGGGGAACTGGTCGAGCCGTTGCTCGAATTCCCCGAGTTGGCGGATCCGGTACCCACCGATCTGGCCAGGCTGCTTTCGGTAACATGTGCCGAGGCGGACGAATGTTTGCTCCCACCAAGACCTGGAGAAAGTGGCACGTCAAGGTCAACCTGAACGAGAAGCGATACGCCACTGCCTCCGCCATTGCTGCCTCTGCCGTTGCTCCTCTTGTTCTTGCCCGAGGCCACCGAGTCGAGACCATTGCTGAGGTTCCTCTCGTTGTCTCCAACGACCTCGAGTCCATCACCAAGACCAAGGACGCCGTTGCTGCCCTCAAGGCCGTCGGTGCTCACCGAGACGTTGCTCGAGTCGTCAAGTCCAAGACCATCCGAGCCGGTAAGGGTAAGCTCCGAAACCGACGATGGACCCAGCGACGAGGTCCTCTCGTTGTCTACGCTGACAACAAGGGTCTGGTCAACGCTTTCCGAAACATTCCCGGCGTTGAGACCTGTGACGTTCGACACCTGAACCTGCTGCAGCTTGCTCCCGGTTCTCACCTTGGCCGATTCGTCATCTGGACCGAGGGTGCCTTCAACCTGCTCGACAACATCTGGGGCTCCGAGTCTGTTGCCTCTGCCAAGTCTGGCTACTCTCTGCCCGCCAACATTCTGGCCAACGCTGATGTCTCTCGAATCATCGAGTCTCAGGAGATCCAGTCTG
Organism: Yarrowia sp. E02; assembly: GCA_017639365.1. Lineage (NCBI taxonomy): Eukaryota > Fungi > Ascomycota > Dipodascomycetes > Dipodascales > Yarrowia > Yarrowia sp. E02. The sequence continues at coordinate 3,701,703 of JAAQQX010000002.1, forward strand.
TCCTCAAGCCCGCCAAGGAGATCCAGGAGAAGGACATCCGAAAGATGAACCCTCTCAAGAACAAGCAGGAGATGCTGCGACTCAACCCTTACGCCAAGACCTTTGCCGAGAAGAAGCTTGGTTCCATCAAGGAGCCCAAGACCAAGGTCAAGAACGCCCAGAAGGCCAAGTTCATGCAGATCCTCAAGGACAACTAAGTTGTTTGACAAGTGTCTTAAAAATAAAATTGTATCTAACAGTTCGAGAAGAGCGACAAGAAGTACGCAGTACTTCGCAGTAGATGTAGATTTATTACAGTAGAACCACAAGAAGTACAAAGTACTTCGCAGTAGACGTATCGTAGACATAAGTATCTGGTTACCAGAACAGAAGAAGTCCTCATCAGTCTTTCAAAATTGAGAAGACGGTATTTAGGGTGCTGGGAGACGAGTTTACCATTTGAATTATTGGGTAGACTTGATACCCTAATGATTCTTGATGCTTGATGATGATGATATCTAACTCATCGTTGATTCTATCTTCATTTGGTTGTGGTTACGTTTGTCTGTTCTACCTAAGGTATTCCAATGTTGACTCCTCGGATTCTAAGCGTATTAAGTTGTGGCAACTGTAGCAGTCACTATAATCTACTCAGCTCACAGTATAACGTCTATCAGATCAGACTGAAAACAAGTGACGGTGAAAAAGTTGGAACGGTCAGAAAAACGAGAGACGTTGGTGTTTAAATGATAGTGACTGAAATAGCAGCATCTTGTGAGTTGTTATTGTTGTAAATCATCATCTCCCATCAGTCTATTTAACTTAAGTGTTGAGCACGTAAAAGGGTACTGTTTCATAACAAAAATGCGTCTTTGAAAAGTATTTGGAAGGCTTGATAGAGCAATGTAGCTCATGACTATAGTCTCAGCCACTCACAGTACAGAGTAGACTGCATGTTGGCACAGTACGTTAGATAGACTGGGTGCTATGTCAGTCAAAGGTAGACATGTTCACCCAAAAGTGCCAAAAACGATAATAATAGCCAGGAGTCTGTTTGGTGACCGTTATCAATCCCTACTCACCACGACTGAGTATCGTGGTAGTGTTTCTGGAACTTGTAGGGCTATTTTAGGAGGACCACGCTTGTGGTTGAGTGATCTTCATCCAATCAAGGAGAAGAGAAGTTACAAGACAAGAAAAGAAGAGAAGTCGTGGAAGTTGGTAATAGGATGCTGGAACTTGGTATTCATAAGTTGACTAGTCCGTATACCCCTATTTTCTCTTCCAAAGTTGTCAGTTTGAGCTAACAAACTAGAGGTTGATAATTGATTGATTGAAAGAAATTTTAATAGATAGTATGAGTCGCTATGGGTATAAATCAAATTGTATGAGAGTGGATATTGCAATGGTCAAGTCTGCTTAATGATATAGGTATTTCTCATGAAAATAGAGGAACTTTACTATAACGCTATACTAGGGATTAGGAGGGTTAAAACAGGAACAACATGAAGAAAGAATATTTCGAGGTTAATTCTGAATCCCCAGATACTGAGGAACATAATGGTGAAGTCTCCAGAGTAATGGGAGTATTTCTGGGAGAGTTGGGCTCAGTTGTGTGGCCGGTTACTGTAGCATTGGAATGTTGTTTTCGAGAGCGGATGTGTGTAGTAGGAAGGGGATGAAGGATGTGTCAGTCCTGTGTGTATTGGTCAACTACTGGCGTGATATCTCTTCCTTAATGGACAAGTATCTACAGTAGTCTCCTGGTGGCACTACTATCGGAGCGGTGTGTTCTGTTAAGTGGGAAGTCATTAAAGGCAGTAATAACAAACTAGGGATGGCTTTAAAGGTTCCATGGTGGTAACTGACTCCGAGGATCCACAAAGTAAAGTCCCTGTATTGATGTAGGCATTTTCGATGGAGTTGATGGCGGTTCTGTGAAATATGAAATGTGTGTGTTTTCAGATTATGCATAGACAGTATGGGTATTTGATGGTACTGATAGAAGGTGCCAGGTTCAAGGAATATGATGGTAGAGAGCAAATAATTTTGTCTTTAGGTCTTCGGTTTTGTTTTAGTTGGTTAGTGTGACTTCTCTTCTCAGGAGGACCTGTATGTTGAGGGTCCTCCTAGAGAACATAGTAATACAAAAATATGGAGTAGACCTTAGCTCGAGGTTCATTAACAGCCAAATATCAGTCTATACAACTCTCTGGCCAATAAGAGTCATCTTGAGATGTATTTCAAGCCATGTGCTCTTGCAGTCGAGACAGCCAACCGATCTAAATCAAGCAAAAATCTTCACTTGGCATATCTAATGTAATCTCCTTCGACTAGTACATTCTTTGAGACGTTACCCTGAGTCTCTTGAAAACCAGACGCTTCTTTATACCTGCTCTTGAACCTGATACTGACATCAGGCACTTGTAGGTAAGCGTGAAGCAACCAATAACCTGAAATTGAGCTCTGACGCCTTACCAAAGTTACGATCTATCGTCTGCACTAGAGCTCCATCATCTTCTGAGCTCTCTGGACAAATTTCAGTGACATCTCCCCAGTTTAGCATTCCATTCTGTACATGAGCTCACGACTTCACAGCGCGGTAAAAAGCAAACGACGAGAGCTAGAAAGACAGGAACTTCGATATGCTGATCATAATCTACCATAAATTCACTTTTTCAAGTCTACAACCCTCCCTGACTATCTTTGATGGAATTGTGCACTGATATGTATTATCATGCTCCAGGTACCTCAACACACAATACACCCCAAATGGGGTAATAAAGGGTCACCAGCTACAATATTGGTATCATTCGATTCATAACCACCCTCTCTATCCTCCTATACTACTCACTACTCGCTATCGGCAAAACTGGGCCGGATATTTTTCTTCCTTGTCGCGCTCAAGTACCCGTTGCCCACCCTGGATCCAACGAGGGCGTCTGGTGTAGTTGGTTATCACATGCGCTTAGCATGCGCGAGGTCCCCGGTTCGATTCCGGTGTCGTCCATTCTTTTGCCGTTCTGGCGGCTGTATTGTTTTTTGCTGGCTTTATAAAAATCTGGGGGTATTTTTGTCATGTTCTGGTGATCTAGCGTTTTGAGTTGGGTGGTGTAGTTTGGGTGAAACATCGGAAAACGAAAACCTTGGATTTTGACATGTTGGTAAATAAATCGAACAAAGGTCGGTGACTCTACCCATTTTTTGTTTCATTCTGGAAAGTACCCGTTTCAGAGTCATGCTCTCTACCGTGTTGTGTTGAGGTCATTCTCACTACGGTACAACATCATCTTTCAACTTAGAGACCGATTATAAAACTGACATGATGAAAAGCCCAAAATATATCTACGCCTAGTCACTTTATATCTTGATATCTTCCAGTCGAACCTGAGAGTAAGTCGAACTATGAAAGTTGGTTGAAGGACTATCAGCTGATTGGTATCCTAGATAAGGTGGAGGACACTCAACATGTTGACCATTAACCCAGTGTGAAATCTTCTATTCTCAATAAGGCACTTGGATGAGATAGGGTAGAGTCAATTGAAGACAATTACTCGCCTCATACTCCAAGAAGAATAGGGGAGAGCACTTCAGTCCGATTGTACCTCAGCCCTAGTCTAGTTACTATTTAGAGATATAGATCTTGTAGATGATACTGTAGATCCGGTACAGATCCGTTTAGAGATATACATCCAAGAGGAGCCATAGTGATTACAAGTACGAGTACTCTAGCCACAACTAGTGATAAAGCTAACTTTGTAAGAAAATGAGACCTTGAGCTGTACCCGTAGCTATGATCCCACACTCCATCTACCTTACTCTATCTCAGGTGGTGATACTTCATGGTCTGTTGGTGGTCGTCTAGCTCCCTATACTGGATCCTCTTCCTACCCCTACGCGCATTGATTTATAATACAAACAACTCCATATCATTATAACTATTCACCTAACTTTTGTGTTAGTTACTCATAAATAAAAACCGTACAATCTCCCTTGATGTGTGTGAGTGTGTGAGTGTGCCGTTTCGTTCCAAAACCTAACAATGCTCTAGGGTAGGCGGGAGCGTAAGGAGAACGGCACGTCCACGGAAACAGAAGAAGTGTGGCCATTCCTTCCAGTCAACAACTATGCAACAGACGAGCGCCCATGGAGGGCCCTTACTGGTGGGCCTGGTGGGGCATGTGTCCGGGCTGCGCTGCCATGTATCGCTGCTGCTGTTGCTGCTGTTGCTGCTGCTGCTGCTGCTGCTGCTGGGGCATGGACAGGTAATGCTGGTACGCCTGCGCCGCAGAGTCCTGGTTCATGTTGTAGTTCATGCCGGGCTGCATGCCGCCCATGTTGGGGGGAGGGCCTCGGCCAGCAAGACCGGGGTGGCCGCCGAGCTGATCCTCCACCAGCTGGTCGGGCAGCTCACCGCCAGCAACCTGCGAGCCTCCGAGACCGTTGGCTTGGCTGTTGACGTGCGAGCCGTGTCGCTGCTGGTGCTGTTGCTGCTGCTGTCGCGAGTCTTGGCTCTCAGTGGCAGCGACAGGAACATCATCGGAAGCGTTGAGGCATGCCTGGATCAGGTTCTTGCCCTCGGGCTTGGTCACCAGAGGCTGCAGCTTGGGGGTGGTGAAGGTGTACACCAGTCCTGTCTCAGACACGACCAGCAGCAGCACCTGGGTGCCGGTGAGCACCGACAGCTCGTATGCCTTCTTCATGATGCCGGCCTTTCGCTTGGAAAAGGTAATGTGTCGACGCGACTTGTCCTGGATGAACTTGATTTCAATCTTTCGTCGCTCTCGGCCGAGCTTTCCGCCGGCGTCATCATCGTCAGAGCCAACGTCGCCAGGACCGCCCTGGGACGATTCTCGCTTGAGAACGTTGTCGGATTGCTGGAGAGAATCTCCGAGAGAGGGGTCAGCTAGTCCTTCGTCAGACCTGGGTTAGTATGTTTGTTGATGTAGCCTAGTTGGGATGAGTTGGGTTGGGATATGCTGTCTGGCATGTGTTATGTGCACAGCACACGCCACCGCCTTGACCGAGGACAACACGCCTTAATGGACACAACTCAAAACAGCACAACACAACACGACGACAGCGACAAGAGAATTGTAGCAGCGGCAGTGGATGCCATGTCGTCACGTGGATGTTGTTGTTATGGTATCTCTGCCTCGACTGGACACTACCAGTTACCCTGATTCAAACCCCGCCTAACGCAGGCAGCAAACACGCCCCGGACATTTGTCGGACACGTAGAACAATCGCAAGCAACGCGGCCATCGACACATCTCCGTCAATGGCTCGTTGCCCACGTGTCATCTCCCATGTCTGTGTCCATCCACGACCTGTCGAAGATCGCTGGGCGGTGTCTGTGTGGCCAACCGTGTCTGTCTGCCTCGGTGACAATGGGCGTGTGAGGGGCGGGCGAAAATCACGCAACGACATTATCGAGGGCACGGTGGCGACGGCAGTGGTTGGCATTGTTGTGGGCGCTGTTGGGGCGCCTAGGCCTCGTCATGTTGATACTCACATTGTGGACGCGTAATAATTTTGGTGAAGTACAGTAGTATTCCGTAAAAGGACGAGGGTAAAGGGATACTGCTGAATGTGGACAAATGTGCAAGATGGGACGAGGTGTCCTTAAATGGGAATTTTGAGGAGCCCGTACCCTGAAGCATAAACAAGTGGGGCAGGGTAACCACTTTAGAGTTTCTCGTGTAGGCGAGGTTCAACAACATTGTTGGACCGTGACAAGAGCCCAGAGAGACTGGAGGTTAGCAAAAGACGGGAAATGGCCACAGGAAATAATAGCCACAGGGCTGGTGGCAAGTGTGGGAATTGTAGCGCGTCAAAATATCTGCCCAAACACGACAAACGACGTGTGACCAATCTGTCACTTGGGCACTCACCTCTTCGTTGCTCTCCTAGTCGGCCACATAGAATACAGCCGTATGGATCGCGCAACACTCGCTTGGTCTTGCACTTGCCTCTTCCTCCATACGACTCTCGGCAAACAAGGTTGTGGTGAGCGACGTGATGTGTCGACGGAAAAAAGTGATGAAGATGAGAGAGAAAAAATGATGGGAGATGAAACACAATATATATTCAACGGGTCTATTTGTGTAACAAGACTTGTGACAACTGTGAGACCGCTAAATCACAAACTGGATGTGGCGAGTACGAACGTCAATTCGTCCCCATCCTCTGTCTACCAAGCAATTGCTGCCATACTAAATTAACATGATCGATTAATGTCTAAATGGTATTATGAGAAAATATGAAGGGATGACTACTGTCGGATTTAGTACTGGGGAGCAGCTCGTCGCTTCTTGAAGGCCATGATCTTTCGGAACATGAACATAGCGAACAGGAGAACGCCTGGGTTAGTTTGTGTTTGGGGTGTTATCACGATATTATGTGACGGCATTCAGCAAAACAGATAGTATGACACGGACGACCGGACATACGACACATGCTGAAACACACCACAGAGGCATAACGACACTGGGCGATATTGGCAGAACGTGATTGGGACTGAAACACATCTCAGCAGAGTGAGACAATAACAGAGATGACATGATCCAGGAGATGGGTAGACATGACGTCGACTTCACGGCCACCACACTCCCTATTACTCCACATCCCATCCCGTTCCATCCTTATCCCATCGTCCTATCGTCCTACTCCGCTTGTGACGCCTGCTGTGTCGTGAGGTGCACTGTTTGTGTCGCTAACATGTAGTGCTGTATAGCCGAAACAACGTGACGAAAACGAGTTTCTGGGTCGCTGTCGACCACGGAAGCAACCAATTAATACTCACCAACAAGACCAATGAGAATGATAACGAGAATGACACCGGCGGGCAACATGTTGAAAGTGTGTGGTGAAAGAGTGCTGCTGAAGAAGTTGGGCGAACTATGGGTTAATAAGGATGCGGATGAAATTTAAATTTCCGCGGCTGGAAAATCACTCAGAAATAAGGTTGTAAACAAGTGAATGGGTTTCTCAAGACATGCCAGATAGTGGCAGATAGGAGGGGAAGGGGAAATGTCAGAGCCGAAAAAAGTGGAGATTCTGGCAGCTCTCGACACGCCCAATCTATCTGTGCAACTTGCGCACCAATATCTCCCCTTTTGCGTCCGCTATTCTCGTCCCCATTTCCCGGACTTAATAACTCAATATACCGTTTTGTCCAAATAACCTCCATTTTAGGACAAGCGACTAGGCACTGTATTGGGCCAATCAAAATCCGATGCATGTCGTGGGTTAGGGTTCACAGCGGAGTGTGTGCAACATGGCAACCACACAGGATGCTGCAAACCAACGGGCGAGGGAAAAAAAAGAGTAAACGAAAAAAGTGAACGAGAATTTTTGGAGAGAAAAAAAAGCAGAGAAAAAACCACAATAACTGCGAAATAGCGCAATTTGGACGTGGATCGATCCTCCACCGTACTGCCAGCCTTACTCACCTGTTGACGTTGATGCTACGGGTGTTTGGGGCCACTGGCACGCTGCTTATATATCCGACTTTGCGGCATTAAGCCTGGAAAGGAAAAACGGCGATAGTCCTGTTGGCCATATGGAGGATGAAAAAAGCGTTTTTCGATTTCCGGAGATATGGGTCTGTTGGGGGTCTAGGGTAGGATTTTTGGGCTGAAAATACACCAGTTTGTTCGTCTGGGCGCGGGGAGCTCGAATCTGGTGTCTGATTTGCGATATCTCTACTCGTTCGCGTTTTACACCGACTCTCCATTTCACGGAGTTGACTCTCACACGGCTGCAGCTTTTCAGCATCTCTCGGATTCAGGGGGACTCTAAAACCAAAAGTTGGAAAATTGTAAAAATCAAAAAACGGCAGCTAAGTTGATGAACGTTGGCAGGAGAGACATTGAAGCCAGATTGGCTGAGGCATATAGAGGCAAGAAAAATGGCATTATGCGGTTGATTAAGTGGTTTTCAGTGTTTGCAGTATTTGACAGGTTTTAGTGAGACGTATTGTATCTTTCTCTACTGTCATTCTACTGTCATTCTACTGTCATTCTACTGTCATTCTTCTAATACTTCTTATAGGCACCTACCATCCATACAGTGGACTCTTTCTACGGTGAAAATGTAGACCAATGTTGGGATATGTTTGAAGCTGTGTGTATGTTGATATTCATGTTTGATGGTCCCAGCAAATGTACAGCACAACCAGGGGGTCTGGAGCTTCGGAATGACGTAGCTGTGGCTCGAATTAATATTTATAATTCCCGGCAAATCGGCCCACCAGCGCCCAGCCCTCAAGCGACACGCTGCAGCTGGCTTTTTCTCGCTTCTGGGGCTAGCCAAGGCCTTTCCCGGATCAAATCGGCAAAAAAAGGCCGTATCTCCATCGATCATGCATGAGTTAATTATGCACGGCTTTAGGGTTTACGGTAAGTGGTGGTAGGTGGATAAAACGACGAGAGGGTGGTTTAAAGGTAGTTGGAAGGTAGGGTATTGTTCCCTGGATCTGTGGGTATCTGTGTATTATGATTCGTATTCGCTGTTTTAACCCCCCCTACGTCCTTCCCAAAACGGAAACAGACGTCTGTTTTGGGACATGAATTATGTAAACCTTATTTCGTCTCACACGATAGTCCAACACGATATTGCGACAGTTTCCTGAGGGGATAGAAACGGACAAGGACAAACAAAAGGAGAGAGTGCGTAACTCGGTGCACTGAGGGTGCAGGGAAGACAAAGTAAGGGGAAATAAGGCGGAATAAAAGGCAGAAAAAAGGCAGAAAAAAAGGCAGACAAAAGGCAGAAAAGACGGCAGAAAGAGAAAAAAAAGACGACAGATAAAGAGACAAGAGAAATAGACAAAAAGAAATAGACAAAAAAAATACATAAAGCGGGGATTAAAAAATACATAGAAAGCGGGGATAAAAAACAGGTGATCAGAGGGGTTGTTGGGCATTCCGATCTCAGCGGTTATTTGCCTCTGTTGCTGTGCGACACCTGTTGACTGTTGACTGTTGACTGTGGACTCTCCTGTCCAATCACATCTCTCTAGCTGAAACCGATACAACCTAACAGATCACTGTATGATAATTACCCACTAGGTTGGAACTTTCTCCACAAAGTTCAACCATAGATTGTCCATCAATGTAGCGCACGAAAAACACTGATTGTCGCTTTCTCGGACGTTGAAAGATTCAGGGAACTATATATAGGAGCCGTGCCAGAGTAAGGAAAACTAGGGGCCGGTTTATGGCTTTTTCAGTGACTTATCGAGTTTCACACTTAGGTCATAGTACACTGGAGGAGTGATCCTAATGGAGTTATCCTACAAGAACAGACTAGTGAAGTCGGGTGGGTGGTATGTGCTCTTACGTCATATTCCACAGGTTGTCATTTCTACAGTTCTTTGTGTTGGTACAGTTTTCTCACTTGTACAACTCTACTTGAACATTTCGTCTGTCAAGTAAACACTGAGTAAAGCCCCAACAAACCAAACTTGTCGGGGAGCCTTGAAACGTCGATATCTCGGGATTTTGTATGGCAAGAAACTGAGGTTGGTAGATATTTGTTTAGAACGGTGGTATTTCGCTTCAGTCTGACCGGTTTCTGTCCCTCCTACATATCGGCAACCACGAAATAGGTACCCCCAGCAGGTTTTTTTTCTAACTATTACCAACTATCACCAACCAATGTCTAGAACTCTGGCATATGGTAGAGTAGAAATGTCCCTGGAGTCAAAAAACACTCCCACGAGATTGGCGCTATATCTGGACACGTGATGAAGAAGCCAAGGCGGGTTTTTCAAAAGTCTGCGGTAGGATTTGGGTATCTTGGCGCTCGTATTTTGTCTTGAAGCTTAAGAACAGTGAAGTAACCAGATTGAGGTGAGTAGATTGACCAAAAGAGGTAAAACCAGGAGTTGTGATTAGTCTAGAAAAGCCTTCTTTACGTCTCTTGAATATCTCATTTTCAACATCTTTAGTTTCTTCCAAACCTGCAGTTTAATGCGTGGATTGCGCAGCTACAACCTCAGTGATGTACTGGTACTGTCATGACAGTACCAGACTCAATTGCTAAAGAGTCATACGATTATGAACATGGTCCTAGATAGAATCTCGACTTGTGACACCCTCTCCACATATATACTCTCTCCATTACTGGATGTCTCAGACAGTATGTACGATGTCTTGATAGACGAAGGAGAAGGTAGATGGTGAAGAAAAGTTGAAAGAGAAAATCAGACACTGGGAGACGTTAGACTAGCTAGATGTACACATCTGCATGAAATACTCCAGAAAATATACTTGTATATTCTGAGATGTGAGGTGAGTTAGACTGGTGCTCCCCTCAGTAATGATGAGACCTACATGATTGAGGTCAAGCAGAAATGTATGTTACACTAGTCTGGCAGATCTGGTGTGGTATCCAGTGTATAGACGAGCATTTCTCTTTTACCAGACTGAACTCGTAGATTTCTGTATCACTTTAACTGGACTACAGGTAAGACGTCTACCTTGCTGAAATACGGTGGTCTTAATAGAGGAAAATAGACGTCTAAATTGAGAAAAACTGCTCAATGGTAATCGTTTATTCCTGATGAAGGGCTTTATCGACTCCCTCCACTTGTTTTAGTATTTTTAGAGGACATTTGATGTCGGCACAATTATCTCCTTTCGATCAGTAGGTATAGATACAGCCTTCTGAGCGACCTAGACTTGGTTCGACTTGACTGTAAGCATTTCTGACTCTATTGAAACCAACTTCAGCCGTTTCCCTAGTCTCTGAGACCCCATTGTCTCATCACTCTCCATGTTGATCAGGGAAGGGGAGAGTCTAGTAAACAAGACTGAGTAGCTATAAATAGCGATTGAGTCAATTCGAAAGGTATATTTAGCACTTCAACTGCTCAATGGAGTCCTTTTAATCACCTGCTCAACTCCAAGTTCACTGGTTAGCTCCACATTTTTTGTTTTGTTTTGTTTTGTTTTGTTTTTTCTTTACATATTTTTGAACATAGCCAGTCTACTCCAACACCGCCAAAAATAGTCGTAGAGAAAATCCAACTTTACCATTCCAATCCTCGTCCCCATGTTGCGATACAAAAGTGATCTTAGTTTTGTCTTATTCTCCTTCAATAGTGAGATATATCAGTTCTACGTTCACGTGCTTGAACATAGACAGCTACACTACGATACTAATAGAAAGCAAAGTAACATAAGAGAGAGTAGAATGAGAGTAGTTCTGATTGTAGGTGTACCCTGTCTTTACCTGGTATTTGTCCCTAGTTTTGACCCCAGTTTTGTCCCAGTTTTGTCCCAGTTTTGTCCCAGTTTTGTCCCAGTTTTGTCCCAGTTTTGTCCCAGTTTTGTCCCTAGTACCAGGTACGATACCTGTTTGTTGTAGGTCTCCAATTCTGCTTACTCATACTGCACGTGCCTTATACACTGTACAACATCCAGAATGACTGTATTACTACACCAGTCACGTGTGTGCCTTTGTTTACGTCATCTTGTGGAGATTAGCGTCTCTGGACGTTGCCTTGTTGACATGTTTAGCTGTTTAGCTGGGTTCAGTTGGCTCAACTATAAGGGCATTTTTGTTCGTCTTTGGGTACTCATAACACGTTAGTCATCAAGATGTCTCAGCTGAGGTTACTCTGACCCCTTTTTCCTTACATAATATCTCTTCGCCAGACCCATGTTCCATCTCATCTCAGACCCTAACATGTCCCGATTAGGCCACTAACAGTCAGCTACATTCCAAAGACCTTTTTAGCGTGTTTTGCAGGCGCGTCCGGGGGTTGATTGTTTATCGTGCATGACTTCCGGGTAAGCGAAGAGGCTGGCTGGGGAGAGTGGGAGTGGGTTTGGGAGGGTGTTTATTTGGGGCAATTGTGCTCGAATCCGGATTTTTAAAACGGCAATCGGTTCCCCCATAGGTTGCGAGTCTTTTGGTACCGCTCTCATAGCCCTTTTATTATTCCAACGCCCCCAAATATACACCGTTCAAAAAGTTTGTTTACTTGAGAGTCGGCCCTGAGGTGCAAAATAAGCTTTAAAGTCCCAACCAGCCACCGCAACCTAAGTACAAGCACAAAAAAAAAAACACATAGAGAAGGCCATCTTTATTACTTCAAAGTAGCACCCTCTTTGTGACGCGCCTTTATCACCACCACTTTTTCCCACTGCGCAACACAGACACAAAAACACACCAAATGTCGCAGTTCACCAAACTTCAGTACATGAAGAAGGCCGAGCTCATGAGCCTGGCTCTGTCTCTGGACCTTGCTAACGATGGCACCAAAAACGACCTGGAGGACCGTATCACACGGGCTCTGTCGTCCCGACGACCCGAACTCGAGGCCACCGACGAGTTCAACTTTCTGTACACGTCCAGTCCGCGAAAGCGAGTCGTGAGAGCACCCAAGATTGTGGAGCCTGACGTCAAGGTCAGCAGTCTGGAGGACGAGGAAGACGAGGAAGATGATGAGGAGGATGATGAGGACGAGGAGGACGAGGACAGCGAGCCCTCCGAGACGCTGGCCGAGCACTGGGCCCGGTGGAAGGAGGTCGTGGGAGGCCACGCCGAAGACCTGTACCGAGAAGTCGAGTTCCAGGTCGAGGAGGCCGTGTCGTTTGTGCGATACCAGCTGTCGACCGTCGAGTCCGCCACCATCTTCGCGCTGCTCATCGAGGTCTACTACCTGTTTGTGCAGCTCATCCCCTTCCAGCTCGGTCTGCGATGGGGCCGGTTCCCTACCCGGGTCGGCCACTCGCTCATCCAGCACCTTGAGGACGGCGGCCACCGAGTTCTCAAGCCCGGATGGTTCGACCTCAACGACTGGTTCCCCATCCACGTGGTCCAGACCCCCGACTTCTCCGTGCTGCTGCGGTGCAAGACCTGGTCCACCCTCTTCTTCTGGACCGCCGGCGCCATTGTGCTGCCCGCCATCGCGGCCTACTTTGTCAACTTCACCGCCACCAAGAAGAAGACCCCGGCCAAGACCCACACCGCCGTTGTCTACCTGCGGCAGATTGACCCCTTTGTTTTCAACCTTGTGCGGGTCATCAACTACTACATTCTGACCCGGGGGCTGCTCACCGTCTTCCCCTTTGTCGCCTCGTGGACCTGGGGCCTGCTGCGGGCCAACCGACAGGCCATTGTGCTCAACGCCGCCTTTGGCGACCTGCCTCTCTTCAGCGGCGCCGCTCTGGTCCTCCTGGCCATCTACGCCCAGATCTAAGGCGTCCGATAGTATTATATCAGGACTAACCATGGGACGGGCGCGCGACGCGTGCCGCCGTCGAGACAATTACAACGGGGACGAGAACGAGGCCGGGGACGATGAATGTCGCGTGTTGGACGCCGAACAATTTCGCTTGGCTTTGCTTACGAGCCGTTCAACACGAGCCATAGACTTTTGTATTTTTATGTGTAAGATTAATCGATTATAATATTAGGAAAACGCTGGTTGCACGTAAGCAGGGTTCTGTGACCGAGGTAATGGCGGGGACCCGTATTATGACGGGGCCCAGGTACGACGGGGACCCAGGTTATGACGGCTTTTGATCGTCTGAGTGGAGGAAAAAGCAAAGTGTCAAAACATGAGTAATCAAAACAAGGAGAACGTGAGTGAATTAAACAAGGAAAACGTGAGTAGTCAGAAGAATGGGGACACGTGGAGATTCTAGAGAATATGTGTCGTGTATAGAACGCGTTTTTACATCATGGGGCTCAATTAGGAATGTTGAGGTGGGGTGGGGTATAGGTTAAGAGTACCAACATGAGGTCATAAGTTATGAGTGTGTGAATTGAGCGAACTGTGGGCTCGGCTAGGTGGTTGGCATGTGTATTCGCCATTTCTGATGAATTGACGTCGATTTGTCGGTTTTTTCTGACTCGGCAGTTTTCCCAGATCTATTCCATCTCCCTGCTCCCCATATGTATGGGCGATTTAACCTGCATAAGCTGTGTATGTAGGGGTGCACCATCCGATGAATAATCAACACCTTATGATCATATTGATTTTTTACACGTGACATAATCACGTAATCACCGCCCATTTCCACTTCCTCCACATGCCAAATCTGCTCAATCGTACATAGCAATGTCCTCAGCCCCACCACGTCAGCCGCCTACGAAAGATGGTAGGGTAACACTCTCGAGAATCGTTGCTACACTCATAAGAGTAAGAATGGAGACGAATATATTTCGACGAGAAAAGGTGATCGAGAGATGAGAAGTATACGATCGGAATCAGCGCGTCGAGACGAAGCGAACAATACATATATGAGCATAGTATCATGTCAGGAACGTCGTGTATTGTATTGCTTCTGTAGTGTTCTGTCAGAGGATAACATTGCTAACGTCAGGAGTATGTGCAAAATACCCCCACGACAAATGCCGATCTTGTTGCCTCAGTGCCGTCTCAACTACGACACCAGCTCATACAGCCTACAACACACACTCTACAACGTCAATTAGTACATAGCTTCATTACTACATGACTACTAAGGTACAACTGCCGTCACTAACAACTCAGCGAACAGCACATATATAATCTCAAAACCAACAACTTTTTATAGTAAAAACAAGTCAGAGATGCGATTAGTTACCCTTGGGGGCCTCCTTGTAGGAGATGACGGCCTCCTCGCCCATGGCGGAGATGACAGTGACAATGAGATCCTTGCCCTCGTCGAACTCGGTCTGGATCTTGTCTCCGATCTCACCCTCGGGGAGAGGGACATCGTCCTTGGTGGAACCGTCGGAGGTGAAGAGAGACAGGAAACCGTCATCAATGTCGATGAGCTGGAACTCCTCTCGCTTGACGTTGGGGACCTCCATGTTGTGGGTGGAGGGGGACAGATCCTCAAGCTTCTTGTTGGTGAAGATATCGGTGGCGACAAGGTGGACCTTGGCGTGACCGTGCTTACCAGTCTTGGAGGTGGACATGTCAATGATCTTGCAGGGTCGGCCCTTGATCACGACGTGACCGTTCTTTCGCAGAGCGGAGCACTGGATGGGGAAGGTCTGGGAAGCACCGGCGTTAACGGTATCAAAGGTGTGCTGTGGTTAGTATGCGCTGGGGAGGTGGGTCATTGGCCGTCGTAAGAAAACCGTCTTTAAGTCTGTTTGTGTCTATCTGTGCATATCCTTTTATGAATCTGATCACAAGACCAATTACACAAGAGGCCAACACATTAACAGACACCAAAGACGCGCGGGGAAACGGACAAGGGATCGCGGAGAAGCGAGCACCAGGCTAGAACGATGAGCACACAAACTGACTGTGTCATAATCACGCACAGCCAATTTCTTGCTGGCAAACTCATGTTACACTGCCAATGTTGTGGTGGGTACACAAAGCCACTCCGCCCAAATCCGTCGTCTTCAAACAGGCCAAATCAATCGTTCATTCAGATCCATCCATCGCAAACAGGCGTCCAATGGCCCTGCCATTCAATTCGGAGTGTCTGTCGCCCTGGATTTCGGCGTTCAATACTCACTTCTTCGTCAGCCATTTTTTCTTGTAGTGTAGTGTAGAAGTTAAAAGACAGGATGTGTAAAAAATTTCAGTGAAAATCAAGCAAACCTTGGTTGCCATTGTCGACGGTTGGGACATGTAGGTTAGGGTAAACAGTCTGTAAGTTACACCTGTCCAAGGGGCAGCGAGGCTAGATGGAGGTGTTCATAATGGGTGATTGGAGAGGAGAAAATTGTCATAATATGTGGGAGAAGGCACAGACAGCTGAGTAGATGATTTTCCCACTTTTCTGTAATTTTTTTCCATTTTCTCCCCATTTTTAATCCACTTTCATTTACCTCGCTTATCCGCTATTTACGGTATTCCTATTATGCATCGAATTATAGACATTTTCATTTGCCGACCAGGAGTTTATTGGAGATGAAGCAGCACAAGAGTCGTCATAATCTGATGAATAAGCCAGATAGAGACATAAAAAGTAGATCAAATTACTCGTCCGACTCAGCTCTATAAAATGAGCCACATTTACACCCTGTAATACCAGAGTTGCGCCCACCTGGCTTCCCAAAGTTACCGCTAAACTTCAGGGTAACATTTTTTACCCTGAAGTAAACGGACACGGCAGAAGTCTTGTTACAAAGCCAAATTTTAATCTCCTCCGTAGAAACTCAATTGTCCTGGACTGGACACGTGACTTGGAGTGGCTCCTAGCGCCGTATGTCTGTGTCTCTTTTTCCAGGGTTCACAGGTCACGTGCACCGGTGCGTCGTGCACTCTTGTTTGTATGTTGCATGTCTGAGCAGTCAAAAAATAAAGCTTAAAGCTGGCCAATTGGAGGCCTCCGATTAGTGTGAGAGCTGGTGAGTGGGTTGGTGTGATTACTTGGGATTACTTGGGATTGGTTGGATGAAAAAAAAGGAAAGAAAAAAAGAAAAAGAAAAGAGAAGAAAAGTGTCGAAAGTGTTGAGCTCAAATGGAGATTCAGGTAGTGTCAGTTGATAGAGTCAGCTGTCACTTTGGACTATCTGGTGTGTAGTTTTGTCCTCTTATCCTTCCTTTCTTGTAGATAATAAGTATCAGACTAAGCTGTTTCCAAAAATGAGAATAAAAACAGGAGATTGTATGAGAAGGGGGTGAGATCCTGGTACTGTTGGAATCACATCGACTGGGGCTATAATTTGGTCTACTTAGTTTTTTCTCCACAGCTTCTACGTGGGACCTATTGAGTGTGTAAGAAAGTCCTTTTGACCCTGACATGAAATGATATAATAGACGGTGGTAATATAATAGTAGGAGATAGCTGGATATGATCTGATATTAGGGACAAAGAGGAGAAACCCTGAGTAGCATTGAGCAACCCTGATTGCTAATATTTCCCTTGATTGTTTCGTATATACATACAACTACCCAGGGTCTAGTTACTCGAGGAAAGTCTACGACGGACTATTTAAAGACAAGAGATACAAAAGTGATATCATGATGATTGGTGCAGTCAGGCGATTCCAATTGTCTAGTTTATATAAGTATAGCATCATTATTATAGGTTATACATCTGTAATAGTAAGCTTTGACGTCATCTCCACAACACTTAGTGATGTAATGGAAGCATTAAAATGAAGAAACAAAAGTGAGAGTTATCCTGAGTAGAGATTATGGTACTAGTGTTGCCCTCAGACACCAGTTTCCTAGTGCACATTCCTTTTCCCTCAAATTTATCTCCTCTTGTGGAACTGGTGAAGTGTATATCCGACTATAAAAGAGCCCACAATTCCTTTTAAAGCAATGGTAGAGCAGTATGATGGTATACAGTGGAATTATAGAGATCATGTTTCAGTACAAAAGTCCGGTTCATTTTCTATTAATCCTGCTCTGTCAAATGATACAGCTGAGAGGATCTTTAATTGAGCCAAGAGCTGTATCGTCGTTAAAATTCCCGAAAATACAGTAGGAGAGTTTTAGATGGTTGAAAACGAACCCCCTTGACTAGAGCATTCCAATAGTGAAGTCGCTATTGCGATGGCAATATTTTTGAACGAGTTGTGGGAGAGTTGTAAAAAATGGTAGAATCTGAGAGTAGCTGTTAAAAGTTGCGCAATAACAGTAGAAGAGATATACTCGGTAGCATCTGAATTGAAACGCTTTAGAGAGTCCAATTATCAAGTGCTAATACTGGTGTAGATATTTTTCAACGAGTTAGAGGCAGTTCTTTTTGGTGACAAGCATATGAGTGTAGGTGTTAGAAGCTACCAGGATAAGACAGGAGAGACATAAACGGTACCAAATGAATCACTCAGTGCGTTGAAATAATATGTTTAAGAACTATTTACCATATAGGTATTTCTGAGATAGTTATGGGAGGTTGAGTTATCGGGTGGAATAAGAGGTGTGGGTGTTGAAGGTGGATAGGGACTAGTGGGATAGATTTTTAAGGTATCTTTTTCATCCCTGCCATCAAAGGAATACACCTATCTTGTCGTTATAACTAGACGGGTATTATTGGTGAGATTGGGGAAGTTCTGGGTTAAGTGAGAGAAACATGTTCGGCCGTTAAAAATGGTATAGGGATAGCAGGAGAGATGTAAGGGTATAATTGTAATGGTATGACCTCAGGGATTACACTGGTAAAGTCAGCCTGACTATGAAGATATTTCTGACGAACTTAGGGGCAGATCTGTTTCAAAGTAGAAATTGAGTGCTTGGTGTTAAACTCACAGCAGAGACTACAAGGGGTACTTGTATGGTATCGTTGGAATCACACACATCTAGGGGATAAGCCCGTCCAGTCAGTATGACAATGTGATTATTATCGGTAGAGTTGCGTTCTGTTCTGTTGTTACGTATTGTTCCACTGAGAGACGCTTCTCCAACAAAGAGGTGCTAAACGATTTCTTTGTGCTAATTACAACTTGTTAGTGTCTCTTGGACACTGTCACCTGATACCTCCGTGTTTCTTCTCCGCTAGCACATTCCAGACCATTTCTGACACTGACATATACGCCAAGGCCGCTTTAGGAAGCGTAAGGAGAGAAGAACGAAGAACAAGGGGAAACCTGGTACTGGCATTGTAGCCAAGATGTAAGAATAAGTCAGAACAATAAGTCGCCAATTAGTTAGTACTTAAGCCATATTCGTTTCATACACTGTCCTAAATGGTAAGGATACACTTCTAAGTAAGACTTATAACAATGTCACTGTAAAGATTCAAGGTCTATAGAACATGCAACAAACATTACAGATCTCGTATTTGTGACTTTCAGATAACCAGACTCTTCTTCAGACTCTCATCGAGGAGTAGTCTTTGATACCCCTTGGTACTAAATGATGCTGTCTTCACTGTAACAGTCTTGTAGAGGTTCTTTTAATGTCTATCCCAATGATCTTCATTTAGTAAACATGTCTTATTACAATAACTTCAGACACTCCTACCTGGTGAATCATCAGGTTGATCTGACTTCATCAAAAAGTCAACTATTTTTGGGAATATTAATCTGATCCTCCTTTGAAGATCTTTGAACCAACCACCTTGTGAATTCTCTTTCAGTAGTCCATTTATGTCACGATTGATATTCCCAAGAATTACTAACAGGCGGTCAGGCATTTTCCCTCTTGAAAAATCTCTTTTGCATATATTATGACGAGTTCAAGCAGCGATCTTGGTTGCGAAGATCATCTAGGAACAGGTTTTATTGGCTGCTGATCTGCCAGCCTAGTCCCAACAAAAAAGGCAACTCCACAAATGTCTTGAAACACCAATAAATCGCGATCTTGTAAGACAGCTGGAGATGATCATATCTTTTCGCTCAGCTTGAGACAAATAAAAACACTCACTCCCAGCACTTGTACAGTATACTGTAACACTCTTCAACATCTACAGCATACTGTACAAGTAAATTGAGACAGTAGACTGTAAATTGAGACAGTAGACTGTTCTTAAAATGTGTGCCTAAAACTGTCCAACTTCTGTCCTTAAAACTGTTCCTAAAACTGTCCCTAACCAATATCCAACCAGACACCTCAACCAATAATATATAATGGTTGTATTACATAATCCCCCTATCTGTACCCCCTCTCACCTGCCACACCTGCCCTCAAACTGCACGTGCAAGTTGCTTTTTCCCCTGCACCGAATCTGTCTCGCTTCTGGGAGGTCGTATCGGGCGTGTGGGCGGCATGGGCGCTTAGTACAGTGCCTAATTAGGGTTGGAAATAAGGTTCACAAATAGGCGTCATCAAATAGAGTTTCGCTGTTCCTGACTGACTGGACGCTAGACTGGATAAGTGGATAAAACATGAATAAAAAAGGTGGAGGAAAAAAAGGCGAAAAAAAGAGCGGAGATAAATACCATGATTCTACTGTGCCAAAAGCTATACATTTACACTCGTTTTTTGCCCCCTTTACCCCTGCAAATCACGCAATGTAGTTCCCTGCATCTGCCAGGAACAATGCTTCCACGGCGCATATGTAAGTTGAGATGAGAGTAGTACAAGTCTGTGGATACTGGTCCTACAGCTCCAAAAACAGTCCCATTCGATTCATCGAAACACGACGAGCACGACGATCTATTTATTTCTGTCCCAAAACCACTTCCCCCTTTTCTACCCCCCCGGTCATCATCTTTTGCGAACCTACTTCTCCTTAACCTCGCAGTTACCCTCCATGCACTCCACCGTACTGTATATCTTTTCCTGCCCATCCTCATTCTTCTTCCTCAGCCTCAAATGTCCTTCCAAATTCTCCAGGCTGCTCTGGTGACCGCCACGCTGGTCGTAACCGCGCTGGCAGTGGTCCAGATGAAAAACGATCTCCACAGCATCGACATTATTCCTGCCGACGGCTACATCATCACCCTGGCCAGTTTGTCGGCCGTGTACATGATGATGTCGTACTCGTCTGTGATCAAAAGCAACAGCATCAAGGTCGTGGGCGAGACGTTTCTGTGTCTGGCCTGGCTGGCCGGAACCATTCTCATCGGCGTCCAAAGAGGAGGCATGTCGTGCTTCTCTGTCGCCGAGGTGACCAACCACAACTCCACCCTCACCCATATGACCATCAAGGTGCTGAGTCAAGCCAACTGCAATCTCGGCAACGCTTCCATCGCGCTGTCGGCAGTCACCTTTGTCGCCTTTTGTGTCTCTACATACATGACTGTCACCGGAAACTACTCCGTTGTCGTTGTTCCCAAGGGCCATCAGCGACTTCCCCAAGACGATAAGGACGTCGTCGACAAGTGCTAATACTAACTGATTGAATACATAATACGAGAACTGACAGAGCTACTGTAGGGAGCTATACTATAGTGAGCTACTGACAGGATACTATAGTGGAGCTACTGACAGGATACTGTAGGGACCATAGTGAGCTATAGAACAGTACTGGCCTTGTAGAAACTTGTCCAGTAGAAACATGGTCAGTATATCAGTACAACAGTGACTGTGCTTATACAATCCAGTAGATATCTCTCTAGATGACTTTCACTCTTAGCATCAGAGCTCAGTTGAAGCTATCATGTTACTGTACAGAAGGAGCATATAGCGAATAGAGCTACAGGGAACTTCCTATAGATGTCACACAACCTTCAACTAGAGCTCATAGACCCACTGTCGTTGTGAAGTGGGTATTTTTGGAGGAGTGAGGAGATCTATATGTGAATTGAAAACACACAGTTGGGAAATGTAAAACTCGATCGTTGATCGTAGGAGACACTTTTAGGGTATCAAATGAACCACCCAGCCTTGGGAAACACGATGATCAAGTCGCCTTGGTGATATGGGTATTTATGGGGCTTCTGGACGCAGTGTTTGTCTCAAAAACGTCTGCAACCCCGAATTGGCACCCCCAGCTGACTTTTTGCTTCAACTAAAGAAGTAACTAGGCTAAGTAACGGTAGTTGGAAGGTAAATGGCAGAAGTGATTGAAGAATAAAAGTAGACTAGAAGGATGAGAGCATAGAAAGTGACTTATACTGTGGGATACGAGATTACAGCCACACAATTACTGGATCTGTACTTACACCAGCAGTTGTAGCTTGACTTCTATCTTATGTCATGACGGTTCAAGTCTACAGCCAAAAATGAGTGAATAGTAATTACTACACATTGTTTATTTCATCCTATATAAAAGTGCTACAGTAAATGTCCTCAAAAACTCCGACGTCATGATAATTATACACTCTTTTGTGGATTTCCATATCATATGTCCTTTTCCAGTCATCTGTCTCTTTTTTCGTCATGATACACTCTGATAACATCACTTGTAAGAATACCTACATGTCTTTCTAAGGGGTAGTCTAGCTCTACAGTCATTGTACAACCCCTTCTTCTGTAGAGAAAAAAATCAGACAATTCTCTCTTTGATATCTACTCTCTAGCATGCCATTGACTGTATTCCGACAGCTGCTATTGTGATATTGTATATACTATCCCAAGTGCAACCATTCTAGAAGTACGAGTACGACAATGAAGAGAGTCTCAGGAACTACTCAGTACTAACCGCCCTTCAACTGATTTTACAACCTCTCTTCTCTTCACAGTAGTTCCTATCTCTTCTCTTCAATGTACTTCCTACAGATCCTCCTCAACGTCATTACTCTGGTTCAACCTGTTAAAATTTCATAATCTATATACCATCTACTCCCCGTTCACCTCAATGGGCTCAAAGGCTCGGACGACCTCGCCCTTGGTCTCCAAAAAGTCCTTGACGTCCTTGACGGAGTATTCTCCTCTGTGGAACATGCCAGCTCCAAGAGCAGCGTCAGCAGAGGTCTCTCGGAACACTTCCTGGAAGTGGCCCGGGTTTCCAGCACCAGAAGAAGCAATGACGGGAATCTTGACGGCAGATTTCACGTGGTCAATAAGCTCCAAATCAAAGCCAGAGTTGGTTCCGTCCTTGTCGATGCAGTTGAGCAGGATTTCTCCAGCTCCAAGAGCCTCACAGGCCTGAACGAGCTCGAAAACTCCGAGATCTCGGGCCTCTCGTCCGCCCTTGACGGTGCACTGGTACCAGCAGTACTTTTTGCCGTCCTCAGAAGGGTACTTTGTCTCAATGCACACTCTGTCGGCCAAAGGAGCATCAACATAGACTCTCTTGGGATCGACAGAAACAACCACAGCCTGAACTCCATAGGCAGCAGAAATGGTCTCCATGGGAGTCTTGCCAGAAAGAGTCTTGCCGCTCTTGTAGTACTCCTCTGCGGCAAAAACGGCATCAGAACCAATACTCACCTTATCAGCTCCAGACATAAAGTACTGGGTAGCAACTTGGAGAGCAGTGGTAATGTTTCCAGACGAATCAGTAACGTCTCGAATACCACCTCCAACTGTAAGAGGCACAAAAACAGTCTTGGAAGTCTGTCGAAGAACCTCCAACATGGGAAGATCCTGAACAGGACAGTCTCTGAAAGAAGTAATGTTGAGAAACGTCACCTCGTCAGCTCCGTCCTTGTAATACTTTTCGGCCATGGAAACGGGTTTTCCCAGGTTTCGAACATGTCCCTCTCCAGTCTTTTCTCGAACATCATACTGGTCTCCCTTGGTGACCACAAGATCTCCCTGGTCGTTGGTACGGACGTCCAGACACGCAATAACTCGCTTAGTCAGGCCAAACGAGGTCTGGGGAGCAATAGCCGCGTCCTCCACGTACTTCTTTCCCTTGAGAAAAGCGTCAATGACCCGCAGACCGGCTGCTCCAGACTTTTCGGGATGGAACTGCGTGGCCACAACATTGTCCTTGGAAATAGCAGCCACAAACTGCTGGTCGCCATACTGTGACGTGGCAATATCCCAGCCAGCAGCCTCAATCTTGCTCTTGACATTCTCGTCAAGAATACAAGCGTAAGAGTGCACAAAATAGTACTTGGAAGAAGGCACCATTCCGTACAGAGACTTGTGTTCGGCGAAATCCTTGCTGTCGACCGAGTTCCAGCCAATCTGAGGCACGCTCTTGGTCTTATCGTCAAATTTGCTCAAAACTCCAGGAACCAGACCCAGACCAGCAACAGTCTTGGACTCTTCAGACCCCTCGAAAAACGCCTGAAGACCCACACAAATGCCAAACAACGGCCGTTTGCTCTCAATGTACTTTTTCAGCGGCTCAATGAAACCTCGAGAGTCAATTTCCTTGACAAAGTGGCCAAAGTTGCCTACTCCGGGAAAAATGAGCTTTTCAATGGAGTCCGTGATCTCCTCAGGTTTGGAGACCCACTCCACGGTGTACCCCAGGACATTGAGGGCGTTTTCCAGCGACCGCAGGTTGCCCGATTCGACGTTGATAACGTGGATAATGGGCATTTTTGGGTAGAATAGTGTAGTGGTGTGTTGTATGGAGATTTAGAATCGTAGATATTCAATTTATTTTAGTTCTCCAAATTTGACTCATCGCAGCGGTTAGAGTTCATGACTCAATCTGTAGAGAAGGTGCTGGGAGAGAGTGCAAGTAAAAGTAAGCTTTTGTGGGGAATTGGGGGGGTAACAGGATTGTATATTTTGGAGGTGGTGGTATTGGAAAATGATTATAAACTGTATAAATCGATACTCCTCATAATTCTCTACAGAATGGTATAGATATCTTTGATTTTCCATTTTCCAATCGCTAGTTAAATTAGAGCATCTACTTTTCCTCTCCCATAAGTCCAAACCATCTCACTCCCATCTAACCAATAGAAATCAAAAACGGGCAAGTATAGATAACTTCATTTCGTTCGCGATCATCGTCTCGCTTACAAAAAAACGGTTTTTCACTCAGTTGGCAAAAATGAGACCTGCGAGATTCGAACTCGCGCATCTTGCGATACCAGGGATTTTATGTTTAAGCGTGTTACACCTAAACCTGGCGCCTTAGACCGCTCGGCCAAAGTCCCAATTTTTTATTTTTTTGAAATCGTGCCTGCCACACTCAAAGCGCTGGATCACGTGACCCTATCTCGCGATCTAGCTGATGTAGAGATATATACAGTATAGATATGGGTAATTTTGGTGTCTAGAATTCGAATTTTGTGGTCAGATTGAGGTCACGTGACGAATTGGGGGTGTGAGAGGCGTTTTAAAATGTCAAATTTTTGGCCAGATTTTTGGGAGCTCAGGAAATGACGGTAATGATTTTGGTAGAGTAGATAAACAGTCTGTAGGTAATTTAACACGCTTCTCTTCAATACTAATATATTTATGGTATTTAATTTATTGTTATATTCTCCCTTTGATGCTCTTAAAGATGCTTCATTTTTACTGTTTTCAATACTCTCCAATTCACCCGATATTGTTCCAATTTGGAAAATTAAAATACCATATGACTCAAAAGCACTTATTAAATATCTCTACATAACCTTCGATCAAATTACAAAACATTTTCTCCACAAACTCGTTTTCTCCGTTCTCCTCCACTACATTACTTGACCCTAACTACCCTCTAAACCCTATTCACGATAGCCTCTTATCTGTGAAAAAAAATTGGAACATTGTTTTCAACCAGACTAACACTTTCCAAACACACAAAAAAATGGCCAAAACTGTCAAGAGTAATAAGCGGGCCGACCGACGGGCCATGCCTGAGGATCTCGCCATCGACTCGTCTTCCAAGACCGATCGGGACTCTGGAAAAGCTATTGTTGCCGAAGCCATTGCCAAAATGAAGGTCCGAGAAGGAGATCACGATGATCTGGACGATATCATTGCTACCAAGACGACTCTTAGCGGCGGAGGCATCACCAAGCGGGGCCACCAATCTTCCAAGCAAAAACTGCGGCGAAAAAAGGCCATGGAGCGAGCTTTTGAGACCCAGGAGCAGCTGGCCCACAAGACGGAGACTTCCAAAATGCGGTTCAAAAAGGTCAACAAGAACCGAAAGGCCACGTGGGACGAGACCAACGAGAAGCTGGAGGCCGAGAAGCGACACAAAATGAAGGACGCCCGAGAAAAGGCGGAGAAGGAGAAGGCAGCAAAGAATGCTTTTGCGTTGTTGGAGGAGAGTGAGGCGTAAACAGAACGTGGACCGAAGGGACACGTTCTGGTCACGTGAGTCTGTTAGAAGTCACGTGAATGTATTAGATGTCACGTGGTGTCTTCATAGTCATGTGAAGTTGACACGCTGACAGAGACACTACTTGTACTAGAACATGGAGCAGGAATAAATTGAGTATTTATGGACATTAGAAGAGTCGATGTAGAAGAGTTGAGTTAGGTGTAGATTCTGGCTGGTTTGAATACGCCAAAATGCCACACGAAAAGTTGAAACAGAGTCCATAAGTAAGCCTATATAGGTCACCGACTGTCGATGAGCTTCAGAGACTTCTATTTCAGAGTCACTGGTACAAACTGAGCTGTTGTGTAAAAGCCTAGCTCATAGTATCTTTGGCAATACTATGTGTGTGTTATATATTGAAGACCTTGTTAGCTATAATGTGGAAGAGGGTCTGTAGAAATATTGAGAAGGGTTATAGACATAGGGGGTTGGTAGGGTGATTCGAAAGAGCGGATTCAATCAGAATTTCAACTTTTCTTTATCACTCGTTTTTTCTGTTAACCGAGAAGCAAGGTCTTAGTTCTAGATCGCAGTCAGAAGGTATTCAAAAAGTATTTCTACAATCAAAGTGAGTTGGTATGTTACTGTAGGACAATAGTTGAACTTGAACAGAGTGACCATGGCAAAAATGAGTTGATTATATGACTTAGAACTCATAACCTGTATAACTCTTGCCATGTTCTATTTGCAACTTCCTGTTCAACAATGGCTTCTGCTTGTGCTCGTACTACTCATCATTATGACATCACTGAGCATGATGCAATCCATCGATCGTAAGGGACATAAATAATCGTCAGATTTGAGACAATCGTGAGAATAAGTATCAAAATCTAGAGGGGAAAGAAAAACAATGTCACAGGGACTATATTCTGTCGCAGTCTTTACTCTGTGCCTGATCGAATTATCACTATCCTTTTTATACCGGGTTCTACAATATTGTCTTGCCATGAGCTACACAGCTGTGAACATGTAGATAGAGTGACTGTATCTGGAAACGTATCCTATCAGAGACATATATTCTGAGATAATTGTCGTATGTTCAAGTATCATATGTAAGATTATCGAACGTACAAGTTGTACAACATGTTTTTGGGGGTATTCGAGTTCTATCTCTGGTCTTAGTTAAGGTGTTAGTTGAGATTAGTTGGGTTAAAAGTTCTGCTGGGGGTTCAAATTCGAGCTTCCAGAGGAGGTGGAGGAAAGTGAAGTTACTCAGGAGAGATTTAGAAGTCTGGTTTCTAACTAAAAACAAGATAGTAATGTCTGGAGTTACAAACTCGACGGATATTTCGCTTCTCGCGTATCCTTTCAGTATATTTTAGTTGGAATCTACTTACACTTTAGTTGAACTCAATCCACCAATGGGGTCAAACGAACCTTTCGGTCCGGTTCTGTCTGGTGACTCTCCAGAGCTAGTGTGGCATTAAATTTAATTAAATTGAATTAAATTAAAGATTATTTAAAGTCATAAATCTCGTATTTATTGACGTCGTACTTTATTCCTATTACTTTGAACATTATTCCGCAAATATTTAAAAATAGATAATAATATTAATTAATTAAATCTACTAGATTTTGACATAGTTGAAATGTCTATATGTCAATAATGCACTTTTCGCAATTACCTCAGTCTCCATATGAGTATAGAAACTGCAAGTAGGCTCTGTTTGATGAAAACAGGATTCCAGTGTACCCTGAGCCGTAGTAAACTGAGACTTGCCAGCTTTCTGGGTCTGTATGGGTTGTTCTGGAGGTCTCAAGTATGAGATCAATGTCCAAATGTCCAAAATCAATTGTCCATATCTTTTTGATTGCACAGTCATCGTACCACTTTGGATGGTCCAAATATGGTACACTGTACCAACAACTTCTAAACCGTCTCTCCTGAAATGTCTTAACGAGAACAACCAGCTGCTCTCATCTTTTGCCACCCATCCAAAAACCCTCTTTTCAGTCTAGGTTCATAGACTAAACCGACATGGCTTTTTATGGGCTCAGGCATCCCAGGGTCTCAATGTACAGGCCAACGCGTTGGTGGGGGTGGTGACAAGTGGTGTCAAGTGAGCAGCTGGTGAGTAATCAATTCCACCACCCACCCGTTCGTTCCACCCGTTAGTAATCCACCACTACCATCCTCCATCTCACTACCTCCTATCTCGTCCCCAACCACACTTTAACGTACGGCCGTGGATATTGTACCCATTGAGCTGCGTCATGGCCACCTGCGCCCGTTTGTGCGAGTCGTAGCTGACAAAGGCGTAGTTGGAGTGGTGCTTGAGCTCGACCACGTATCCGAAGTTCTGCAGCAGCGGAATCAGCTCGGACGGATGCATATTTGGCAGGTTGCCGATGTAGATGGTTTTTGGCAAGCCCATTTTGTCTCCCCCTTGTCCTCCTCCTCCTCGGTCGTTGTTGCGATCGCTTCGGTCGCGGTAGTTGCGATTGTTGTTGTTGTTGTTCATCATATTATGACCTCCAGGGCCTCCGTGATGGGGACCTCCTCCGCCTCCTCCTCCCATCCCTTGGTTCCCGTAAGCCCCAAAGTTGCCCATGCCATTATTGAATCCTCCCATGGGCCCTCCCATGCCGCCCATGTGTCCTCCCATGCCCATGCCGCCGCCCATATGGCCTCCCATCGGTCCTCCCATATGTCCTCCCATATGTCCTCCCATGTGGCCTCCCATGTTATTACGTCCTCCCTGCGGGCCCATTTGTCCGGGTGTGACGCCGCGTCTCGAGCTGGCCCAGTTGGCCCGGATGACCCTGCTGCCCAGAACAGAGCCGTTTTCAATGAGGCCACGTTCGGCGCCCTGTTTCGTCTCAAACGACACAAAGCCGTAGCCCCGCGACCGGCCGCTCGTCATGTCCCACATGACCCGGGCGTCCAGCAGCCCCGGAATGTGCGCAAAGTGCTTGTGCAGCATTTCGTCGTTCACGTCCGCGCCCAGGTCGCCCACAAAGAGATTGTAGTCGCGCTCCACCTTGGTCTGGAACGCAAACGAGATGGAAATCTCGTGCCCGTGGAGCTGGCGGTTGTTGAGCGTCTGCATCGCCAGCTGCGCAGCCTCCTTGTCGTCGTACTCCACAAACGCAAAGTTGACGTTGGCCTTTTGGCGGTCCGGGAAGATTTTGATGGACTTGATGTTGCCCGTGACCTTGAACAGGTCCAGCAGCACCGCCTCCTTGACCGAGGCGTCCACGCCGGCCACGTAGAGCACGTGCGGGTTGATTTCTCGGCCGCCACACGTCGCTATTGCCACCGACCCGGTTGTTGAGCCTGGCGTGGAGCCTACGCTGTTTGTGTCGCTCCCGTGGCCGGATGGCGTTGTGTTGACCGTGCTGGCGGCGGTATACGTGCTGTGAGCCACTGGTGTTGTTGCCGGTTTGAGTCCTGGGATTGGCGATGTCGGTTCGTTGGCATTGTTGGTGGCATTGTTGGTGACGTTGGTGACGTTGGTGGCATTCGTTGTGTCATTCGTCTCGTTGGCCTCAGTCGTCTCGTTGGTGTTTGTGTCGGTCACATTGGTCGCAGTATCGTTTGTGTCACTCGGTTTGTCGTTTCCGTCACTCGTTCCGTCACTCGTTTTATCATTTCCGTCTGTGTCTTTTGTCACACCCGTCTTGTCACTCCTATCGCCACTGTGGGTATCTCTGGGCGACTTTGGCGGCGTCGGAGAGGCCGGAAGAGCCACCACCGCGTCGGTGGTCTCTGGAGACGTCTGTGGCGGCGTGTCTGTGACGGGAAGCGTCTCCAGCGACGTCACAGAGACTGTAGTTGCCTCTTTGGCCACTCCTTCCGCTCCAGGCAGAGAGGGAGAGACCGCCGTTGGATGTTCGGGGCTCGCGTGACCGTCGTGTTTGTGGTCGGCGTCGTCGCCCATGTTGGCTGTGTCGTTTGGGGTTCGTTTTGGAGGTTGTAGAAAGCCAAGAGGTTTTCGTCCAAAAGTTCGAGATATTCTGGTGTTGCAGAGATAATTAGCTTGCTATACTTCACCGCCAAACCAAATATATTTGAGTTGGAATGGGGTGAGTTGGTGAGGTTGAATGGGAGTATAGTAAAATATAGAGGATGGACATAGAATGGTACATATTTTTATGGGAAATATATATACAGGTTATGTGCATTTTTCCACCATTTTTCCGGCCATTTATACCCCTCTAACGTCTTTATAGCTGTCTCCCGTTAATTCCCACATTTTAGAATTAAAATTTAAGGTTTCCGAAAACATTGCTGCATTTTGGACAAAAAGTGGAGTGTGGAAACATTTAGGTTGAATCTGGATCTAGTGCATACATTTTGACAGCTGGGGTAGAGGGTCTAGAAGGACTTAGTCAGCGGTGTGGTTAGTCAGCGGATGTGGGTACAGGATCGATTCAGTTCTTTTTTCCAAGTTTTTCCAAGTTTTACACCTTTTCACACCCACCCAACGTTCTCCGAGAGCTGAGTCTACTTGCCGACTGTAGGGTAAACTTAGCGAGTACGACAAAAGATGGGGAGAAATGTATAAATGCAAGATAGGAGGACAAGGTGGTGGAAAAAACGAGAAAATGGCAAAAAAATAGAAAAAAATAAACACAAGAAAATGAAGAGAAAAAATGAAGAAAAAAAATCACAGAGCCCGACAAGACAGGAGACCCAGTCACGTGACCCAACTCCCCACTCCCACGTGATAGCAATCCAACCGACCAAGTCAATCCCCAGTTGGGTTTCATTTGAACCTAGAAGGGCCCTTGTTGGTGTGGCAGGGGGAAAAATAAAAAAAAATTCTGAAACCGTCTTTGACGATTTACCTACGGTCACCGGCCGGCTTCAGAGCCGTCTTTCTTTCGGCATCAACGGCCTTCTTTTAGTATGTGAGCCGTGCCATTTCGGGGTGTTCGGAGCGTTTCGGGTCATGCGAGAGTCATAGTTGAGATGGCGATTAATAGAAAAAGACGCTAGAAGTCGGATAACGGGTACCTGGAGTGGGATTTGGTGAAGAGATAAATGATGTGGTACATGGGATACAGCATATAGCATGGTAGTTCTATTACTGGAGACATTAATAGACATTTTTAGACGACTTTAGAGAGATGGACTATCGTAGGATGACTCAAGTGGTTCTTGTATAAGACTTAAGGAGACTTAGGGAGTTCTCTGAAGTGACTCATATCATGGTCTCTATAGCTGAAAGGAAATAGTAGGTCTTTTGGATCCATCATTTCATTCCTTTCCTCCATCCATTTCACATTCAGGATTGGATTTAAATATAAGTTTCATTTTAGGTAGAGGTATCACTGTTTAACTTAGATGGGGCTCTCTTTCAGTTGATAGATGCGTAGGGTCGGAGAGTTCTATGCGACTTTGTGCCAGTGCAGATATTTGTACTGATTTTCAACAAACTCTGTGCCTCACCAGATGTTCCTCACCAGATAGATGCTGAAGGTGTAGTATTGGTCAGAAAGAAACAGGGTAGACAGTATACTTGTAGGAAGAGAGGAAGAACTGTATGACAGTATTTTCAGTGAGAATGTACTTGGAATGACGTAAGACATAGTTTCGATATTGATAACTGATAATAAATAGCAATCGATTTAATACAATGAAGAAAGGACTGTGACGTTCATATATTCATAAAGAACGACACGGCTATTAGTCCTTTCTTTGATATCGGATAATCTTGTTTCTTTCGACTGTAATCATTCTTCCTACTGTAAACAATCGGTCAGAATATGAACGTCAGCAGATCGATAACAGTTGCTGAGACCTTGTGTCAATAAATATATTCATCAGAGACCTTCTCGCAGCATAAAATAGTTCTAAGCCTTTACGTCACTGATTTGTGGGTCTCTGACCTCCAGTTACTATATTGAGGTAGATCAGCTTAAACTGAACCATAGGCAAGGCTGGACCCTGAATAAGAGGTCTAGTTCACTTGTTTCTAGTATCGGGGACCTAAAAGTACAGTTCCAGACTTATAAAAAGTCTCCAGTGATGTTCCTCTTTTCCTGGACCTGTAACGATTCCAGGATGCTATCTCCAACTCTAGTAGAAAGACCGAAGATTGTCCGATAGACTTGAGACGCTCATTTTGCTAAATCTGAGTGGCAAAGATCAAATACTTTCGTGATATCTTTAGAACAGCATTTCTATTTGTTTTTACTTGACAAAACCCCTCTCATCGGCTTATGCTAGAGTGACTCATGGCTGAGCCTCATCAAGTCTAACGTTGAGTGTGTGTTCTACTGCAACTGTCCAGGTATCTTTACAAGAAAAGAAATTTTTATAAAGATGTATCTATTCCCTAATTAGTCAAAAGAACTTGGAAAACCGTCTGAGGCTGTGTATACTGACTGCATTACTAGATGCGCCTTTGTGCAACTCACCTAGTTCAGAGTGAAAGATAGGAGTAATGTTATCAGAGTGGCGATCAGAGATGTTACCCTTTTCAGTAAAAATTGGCGATCAATTTCTGGTTACTAATCACTAACTCACCTCAGCCGGTCTTTGAAAAGTCCCAAAACGGGTTCTGTGACATCTGATAAGCATCTGTAGATCTCCGGGAAATTCACGACATTTGTGTTTAGTAATCCACAGAGCCGTGTTGTATATGGTAGCACTGTCAAGCTGTCTACAAAACTAGGAAATAAGAGTGGTATAAAAATTAGTATGAACATTGGTATCACTGTACTTGTACGATTTTGAAGTTACTCCAAAGGAATATGATACCAGATAAGGTGAAGCCTATGTTTAACAGGCTATAAAGATTGTACAAGTTTCTGGTGTTACAAACTGCTAATGAAACTACAAGTAACTATCAAAAAGAGGGAGTATATAACAACCAATGCACTAGAAAGGACAAATATCACCTCAATTGGTTTCAAAAAGTGGTTAAAACGTTTCTCAGGTCTACTTGTTGTAACTTCTCTTTATCTTCAGCCTCCCGTATAGTCTAAAATGCATTAAATATCCTCCCTATATCCCCCATGCTAATACTCTCCACACTCACTCACAACCACATCTCGCTTGGGCTTTTCTTCCACAGTCGGAACATTTTCCACAAACTTGACCACATCCATGCCTTCAATCACGTGTCCAAAAACCACATGAGAACCGTCCAGTTCCGGACATTTCCTTGTAGTGATGAAAAACTGACATCCATTGGTATCTTGGCCGGAATTGGCCATGGACAGAGCTCCTTCAATATGCGGATACGTTTTTCCAGAAACAGTTTTTTCGTCCGGAAAACTCGCACTGCCGAAAATAGACACCGTTCCAAGCCCGTTTCCACGCACAAAGTCGCCGCCCTGGATCATAAAGCCCTTGACTACTCGGTGGAACGTGCTCTCTTTATATCCCTGAGGCACATTGTCGATTCTGTATTCTCCGGTGCAAAACTGGCGGAAGTTTTCGCACGTTTTGGGCAGGTCGTCCGAGTACAATTTGAACTTGATGCGGCCGATTTTTTGGCCATCGTAGCTCACGTCCAGAAACGTGACGGTCATGGTGAGGTAAAGTGGTGATAAGTTTAGGAGGTGCATAAAAGAGTTTATTTGGGGGAGGTGGGGAGGAGGAACGATACTTAGTAGGAGATGTTCAGAAAGAGATGTGGACATAGAGAAAGCACCAATTGGATCAGAAACGTGTCCTGAATCGATCTAACCAATAACCAGCGAAATCCACCAACTATTGGTCACTTTAGCTGGTATCCTCAACCCTCTTAATGTAGACTCACCTTATCGTGTCCAGCTACTGAAAATAGTCTACAAAAAGCCCCAAGAAAACCGACTTTTTATAAAGCCAACAATTCCTCCCCAGTAACCACTAAAACTCAACAAAAACAAACCCCAACCTCCATTTGCCACCTTCCCACTCATAACCTATGCCACAAACTTATCCAAACTCAACTTGACCAGACCTTGGTTATACATGCTGTATTTACTAATACCTTCTTGTTGGAATATGGTACACACTGAATCCATCTTTTGGATCAGTATCCTCAAATCCCCCTTCTTACTACTCCCCTCCCCGTTTCCGCTTACTAATCACCCCACACCTCGTCTCACCGTTCCCACCCCACATACGCTTACTAATCTCCCCAGTCATACCCATCAGGCCATTTCTCTTCCAGAGCAAGTACTCCAACAAAGAACGGTCCCTGCAATTGGCGGAAACCTTGCTGCGGTATTCCGCCACGTGACCTGTACTCCACACATCCGGCGCTCTGCTTTCCTGAACTTTGATGGTTTAAATGCACCTTTAGTTTCCACCATTTGACAGATAAAGAGACAGACTGAGCAGCGAGTTTGAAGCGAATTTGCACCAAAAAACCCGAATCAATTGCCAAGCCCCAATTGAACATCTCTTGCCATGTACACAACCAACGCCATCAACCCGGACAAGGCCATTGACAGATCTGTGGCCGACCAGCCTCCGGCCGAGGAAGATCTGTACTTTGAGCAGAATCCCGCTCCCGAGTATCTGCCTGAATTCGAGCGCAAGCTGTCCGAGTTTCTGACCCAAAATGGGACCCGAAAAGTCGCCGTGGTTACCAGTGGAGGTACCACTGTTCCTCTGGAGAACAACACGGTTCGGTTCATTGACAACTTTTCCGCTGGAACTCGAGGAGCCACGTCGGCAGAGTACTTTTTGGAGAACGGCTATGCGGTCGTCTTTCTGCATCGTCAGTTTTCCCTGCTCCCTTACTCCAGACACTATACTCACTCGACAAACTGTTTCCTGGACTACATGGTAGAGTCCGAAACTGAGCCTGGGTCCGTCAAGGTGGACGAAAAGTACCAGGTGCAGATGCTGGACGTGCTGCGAAAGTACAAGCAGGCCCAGAAGGACAACACTCTGCTGCTGCTGCCCTTTACCACCGTCACCCAGTATCTCTTTTCCCTGCGGACCATTGCTCTGACCATGTCCAAGCTGCATGTAGACACCCGGTGTGTCTTTTATCTGGCTGCTGCCGTGTCGGATTTCTTCATGCCCACTTCCCGGCTGCCCCAGCACAAGATCCAGTCTTCTGGTGGCGAGCTGGTGGTCAACCTGGACCCTGTGCCCAAGTTTCTGAAGCGGCTGGTGGAGGCGTGGGCGCCACGTGTCATGATTGTGTCGTTCAAGCTGGAGACGGACGAGTCGATTCTCGAGTCCAAGGCCAAGACGGCGCTGGAGCGATACAACCACCAGCTTGTGATTGGTAACCTGCTGCAGACGCGAAAGAAGGAGGTCATCTTTGTGACGCTGGAGGAGACACAGAAGTACTCGTTGACGGACAGCGAGGAGAAGAGCGGCAAGGAGATTGAGGAGATTATTGTGCCCGAGGTGATCAAGCGGCACGAGGTGTGGCAGGAGAAGGTCACTAACTGATGTGATACCATGACATCAAACGACCTATGATGGAGTCTACAAAAGGAATGATGGGAGGAAGAAACATACTTACCATTGAATGTTATATATATATTACTGTAAATCGCGACTCTTGGCATGTCTTGCATGTCTGTAAAGACGAAAAGTTGACAGTCATGTTAATATATAGTCTCGAGCTAATCCGCTCCAAGACTTTAAGATGTCCTCTGCCAACCTCCAACTTTTGAAAAAACAACTGTTTGAACGGCAAAACAAGTTTGCCCATCTGCGTAGAGAGTACGACTTGCTGCTGGAGCAGTTTGACAAGGAGCAAAAGAAAATCGATGCTGCCATTGCCTCTTTTACTACGTCTCTACAGGCTCTAGATACCGTCAGAGATAACCTAAAGCTGCAGCTGGAACATGTCCAAGAACAGCAGAAAGAGTTGAGTGAAATGAGAGACATGGAAACTTCGAGTTTCTACGCCAACCACAGTCTTCCCACCAACTTTTTCTCTTCCAACGACAAAAGTGGAGTTTTGAGAGACGCCCGAGGTCTGGTTCGTCATCCAGGTGATGTCATTCGAGATACCAAGCATGCCAGAGATGTTCTTAATGGGAAGCAAGTTCCCAAAAGTGGTCTTTACAGGAAGGACAGGGTGAGTCAGAGTC
Source organism: Yarrowia sp. E02 (assembly GCA_017639365.1). NCBI lineage: Eukaryota > Fungi > Ascomycota > Dipodascomycetes > Dipodascales > Yarrowia > Yarrowia sp. E02. Next base: position 3,737,153 of record JAAQQX010000002.1, read on the forward strand.
CTCGGAGTTCACTCACGTCATATGAGCCAGCAACTCCATGAACAACAAACGCCATGATCTCAACACTTACTATGAGCTCTACACGTCCTATGAGCTAATGAGAGGATACCCAGTTTGCTTGGATAGAGTCTCTCATCATATCTTGGATACCCCATGCTACCTTATTTGGCCTACCTTATATGGTAGTTCTTATATGGTCTTATATGGTTGTTCTTATACGGTCACCTTACATGTCCACCTTAAAGCTCCTTTACTGCTCCCTCGAGAAATGCATTATCTATATACCTGACGGTTGTATTTACAAGCTGGCCATTGTTTTACAAAAAACTAACACCCACGCCAAACTGAAGGCCCTTGCGCATTTTATCAGTACTTCGAGCCACCAGAGGAGCACAGATGTTGAGCTCAAACCGAGCAGCTGGGTGGTTGTACACCAGACCGGTACCAACAGAAACGCTCTGGTTGTGGAGCAGTGTCGAAACGTCCCGTTGACCCAGCAACGCGCCACAGTTGGCAAAATGGTGCCATTTGAGAGGATTGTCCAGACCCTGTTTCAGACCAGGAACTCGCGTGAACACACTGAGGCCAAAACAGTTGTACAGGGCTCCTCCAACGGAATCGTTGTTGTCTCTGGGACCCAGTCCACTGATAGCAAATCCTCGCACATCGTTTGCTCCTCCTAGATGGAACCGGTCCATCAGATGAACGTTACTCTGGACGGCTCCATGGGTGTAGGCACCTACATTGCGACTCAGAAGGCCGCATTTGACGCCCCAGTTGAAAATGGCGTACTTGGTTCTGACGCCAGAACTGTACTCGGACTGCAGTCTCAGGAGGTTGCTGGAAAGCACATATTCGCCCGTCATCTTGACCATATATCCCTGTGTGGGCATCACGGACACGTCTCGAGAATCGTACGTGTATGTGGCACTCAGAGCTCTTTTCAGATCGTCTCCAGCAGCAAATTTGACCGTTCTAGACGCCTCGGAGTACGCAGATATGGTTCGAACCAGAGTCTCTACTGAGAGGTCCAGAGTGTGAGGAAAACCGAGGTATCGCAGTTTGAGTCCTCCTCCCTGGACAGACTGCAAATGCGAACACCAGGGAATGTCTCTGGAGGTAGCAAACGCCAAAATCTCTCCTTTCCATCTGGCACTGTTGTTTATGGGACTGGTCAGAGCCAACATGTAGTTGGACTTTGTTCTGGTGCCCATAGACGCGTCGAAATTGAGTGTTTCTGCACCGCCAAACATGTGTCTGAACTGGCAGTTGATGTATCCACTTCCCTCTCCGTTTCCGACGTCTGTTCCTGTCTTTGCCGTGAACCGTTTGGCCTCGGCTAGCTGCAAAACAGGCTGCACGGTTAGGGCATTTCCTCCACCTCCAAACATGCTGCCAAACGAGTCGTCTACTCCGTGCAGAGTGAGTTGCACGTTGCTGTAGCAGCCAAAAGACTGGAGATTCTGGTTCACTCTGTCCGATCGTTTGAGCAGCTCTGTGAAGGTCATGGTGTCTGTTTCAAGCAGAGGTTTGAGCTGGGCTCGAATGAACGAGTCTCGAGAAGCTCGCCCTCCCTCGGTGACGACGCTCAGGATTTTCGTTTCTCGAGTGTTGTTTTGTTCGAGGAGGGAAAGCAGCATGTCCCGTTGGGCCTCGAGGGCTGAGATGTCGATTTCTTCGCGGCTGGCAGCAGCGCCTTCATTGTGGTGTCGTGAGAGACGTTGGAATACCTGGGTTAGAACGAATGAAGCGAACGAAGAGAGCTGATTGAGTCTCTTATTCAGCAAACATAAAACGAATGAAGCGAACGAAGAGAGCTGATTGAGTCTCTAACTATTCAAAAAATTAACAGACGTGATTGAGTCTCAAAACATTCAGCAATTAAGAGAACTGATTGGGTCTCACTTCTCAGCAAATGGACAGAGTTGGTTGAGTCTCACTATTCAGCAAAGAACTGTAAGTGAACAAAGAGTCCTAATTCAATGCTGAAATTGGTGAACGATTGAGTCTCACATAGAACTGGAAAACTTCAATGTGAGTTGATTGGTGGATGAATCTGTGGAAGAGCTGTGGAAGAAGCTGTAGCTATGGATGAACCAAAAAAATGGAATCAACAATTCCCCGGTCAAAAGTGGTCAAAACCGCACCTGGATGGTACCACTGGACTCTCCTCAGCCCTAGGAATCCAAATTCACCCCTCCCAACCTCATCCCATTAAATCTGACCGATATTCAGCCCATTCAAAACCACACCAAACCCACAGCACCCATATTTCCACCATCAAGCCTCCCACCGACCCAAGACAACATTCATTGTAATCGTATTGCCCAGCAGAATCAATTGATACCGCTCAATCCATGTTTCCACCGTTATCCACTTCCCCAGACTGAAACTCTCGAATCACTCAACCAATCTCTCTCTGGAATCTCACCACGTGGAATATACGTGATTCCGGCTCTTCACGTGACTTATCGCATCCTCCCTCCCCCCTCCAACACAAATACTCACGTCTTCGTCATCCATGGCTGTGCTTTTTGTGCTTTGAATCAGACCGTGGTCGTGCCGAAGATGTTCAAAAAAAGTTTGGATGTTGGGAGCGTCACGTGATTTAATTGGCCTGGAGACGGTGGCGTCCACAATACGGGTTATTAACAGGTTAGGGGGTAGGAAAGGGGTTGGGGGTATTAAATAATGTCTTCAGAGTTGTTTCTGACTAAGTCGGAGCTTTTTGGCCGTCTAATGAGTATTTTGAACAAGAGTAGAGTTTGAGTTGAGTTGGGAAATGTGGAGATATGGGTAGTTTTGGGTAATTTTGGGGTTCTTTTGTGAAGAGAAAGATACTGTGTATGTATTCATTTTGATCGCGTGAATCTCAGGATTATAACGGTACCGTTTATATTCTGTTTTGGTAACTTTTGAGCTAGATTCGTAGGGTTTTAGGATTATATAATTCCAACGCTCTCACAAATCGAGAATATTTGAGACAGAACTTGTAATACTGCTGCTTACGAAAATATAATTTACCCTTATACCGCCTCCAGGTCGCCACCAAATATATACCACTTCTCTCTAATTATGAATGACTCAAAAGATGACTCAAGGTGAGTTTATTCCAAATGAGGTTACTTAACTTTCCGAAAATATACCACATCTCGGATCCACTTCGGAGTAGACCGTAGATGTGTTGAATTGGTTAGGAAGGTGTGAGGAAGTGTTCGTTTGACTTATTTTGTCTGTTTTTTGTCATTTTTTGGTTTTTTTTCTTTTCTTTTCCCAAAAGGGATGATTACTAATCACTAAACCTCACCCCTGCATATACTTGACTTTAACTCTTTTTGTTGGACTTTAGTTAAGACAAAGGGAGTTGGTGGGAAGAGTCCGAAAAGTTCTGAAACGGGATATTAACGGTGTGGTATCATCATATATCCCCATGGATATCCGTTTTCGCCCTTATCACTACTCTCACCCAACTTCTCTATCCTCTGGACCGGAAAAAAGTTGCTCTGATAAGTGGTTTTTTTCCGGAACCTTGTTTTTTATCCGCGGATGTACTTGCCGGATCTAGCCAAGACTTTGGGGGGACTTTTTGGACGCTGGAAACGAGTCTGGAGAGCGGCAAAGGGTCCAAAGTGTGCAGGGAGATGTGGAGATTTCAATTGTGGGAGGGTTGTTGTGATCTGGTTAAAAGTGGACATTTTAGACCAGAAATTGGTTCCAAGAAGAACATTTTTGTCTGTAGCTTCATTAGTATGATAGATAGAAGACTCCCAAGTTCACCAGTCTTCTCTTCTGGCCATCCTCTTCCACAGTGATACATCTTCATCCACTTTGACTCAAAAACGGAAGTATTACCGACTCTAGGCACCCACCAATGTCTTCATAATGCCTCCATAATACCTCCACAAACTGCACAACCCCCACGTCGATTGAGTCACCTGGAGTTGCATATGAGTCACGTCGCTCGGCTCCCAGAACCCCGCCATACTCTCTTTTCATTCGTCTGCCAATCCATACATATTGAACATGGTGGGAAGCACGTTGGAGCTGCACTCTAGAGATGCAGACTATTCTGGCGTGGAGAGTATGTATAGCTGAGCGGTCCGGTAACGCATGATGCAATGCTGCTGCGTTTAGGAATCACGTGAACCGTTTTCTGGACCCTTTACGCTGATCCAAGCACAGCTCCAAAGAGGAAGGTGCTGGTAAAACGGTGGTAGAATAGCGCCAGGGGTGCGGTTTTCGAGGAGGACGAAATAGCACGTGAGAAGAAGATACTGGCGGAGTTTGGGCCGAGAATCTGGAGAATTGAACGTTTTGGGAACGTTTCGGGGGTCGAGAGAGTAATAAATGGCTGCAAAACGGTCAATAGAGAAGAGAGAAGGTCGGAAAGAGATTGTACCTGGTTAGTAAGCAACCTGTATCGTTTTTGGATCAGATTCAGAGCTCATTATCTCTCCCTCAGCTCGTTCACGTGACATTTTTCCAGGGCTTGCCAGTATTAGAGTTTCGTCTAGCCAATCACAAGGCTGTAATAGACACACACTGTAACTCAAAGGTGCACCGCATTGCATATTACTCATCGAGTGGGAAAAACAGCGTGCAAATAAGGTTTGGGAGTTTTTCAGCGGTAAGAAAAAAAAGCAGAGAGAGTTTATAATAAGAAAGCGGTGTGCTGCACGATTTCAGACCCTTCAGTATATCACACACACCAGACAAAATGGCCAATTCTCCTGTGAGTATGACTTGCGTGTGTTGACACAAATGGGTGGCACAAAATTGTTGCACAGAAAGGAACACAGAGAGAGTGAAGGAGGTTCTAGTTGGGACTGTCTGATCCAGTCATGACTATGACTCAGCTCTGATCTGTCTTTTGAGAGTGGTGTTTGAGGTGGGGTTTATGACAGAGTCAATGTGGTGGATGGGAGTGTTGTGGGAGTGACGGCAGGAGTGTCGTGGAGGTCTGTGGTTGAATATCAAGCTGTTGTCTAGGCTGTTCTGATGGCATGGTGTTGTTTCTGACGGTGTTGGTGAGGCTGTTACAGTGGCAATGTTGGGACGCTAAAAGACCCTACAGAGGTCCTATCGAGACGAAAAGTTGATCATTCCACTCAGACGACTGAGACAATTGCAATGGTTGTTTCGGGCTTGTTGTGGGACCTCTGGGGGTGTTTTGATGTCGTTTCCAGTGTCATGTTGTGCTGTTGTCGTGTCTTACAGTCTCAGATGTTAGTGTGTTCTGCTAGAACTACTGTGCATGTGAGATTGATTACAGGTACAGTATGAGAGTGTTACAGGTGAGATGGTATTACAGTGTGTCTTTTTCGTCTCTACAGTTCTCATCTGACAGTCGTAAAGACGGAATATGTACACTGTACGAACATCTGATACAGCACACACCTGACTTGCAAAACCACACCAGCCCTGTCACTCTTGACACAGACTGCTCCCCTCCTTTCCTCCCAGACATTTCGGACTAAAGCGATTCTTTTTAGTCCAACGTCATTCTAGTGTGGCCCCTCAATATGAGTCAGACTAGAGTTTGTCTAGTGAGACTGAAACAGCAGGGCTGCCTAATTGAGATTTTGACGGAGTATCGAATTGTCGAAATCGAGAAATTCAGCATTTTCAGTCTTTATGAGCTCTCTTCGATTTCTTCTTGATTCTCTCTTCACACTCTTCTTCATCCTCTCTCACTCTCTCACTCTCCTCTTCCCTCTCAACTCTGTCTGACAGCTTAACCTTAGCTCGGTCTAAGAACAGGCTATAAGAATGCTCAGATTTGAACCTTTCTGGATACAGAATTGACTATGGAATTGCCTGTCTAGGTCAATTTCAGCTCAATTCAACCTCAGTGCACCCAGTTTCCACTCATAACCTATCTCCTCTCTTCTCAACTAACACAGATGTTCGGACCCGACGGCATGTCCCGTTCCACCTCCCCCAACGCCTCTTCCGCCGAAGACGTGCGAATTCTGGGCTACGACCCTCTGCTGGCCCCCGCCCTGCTGCAGACCGAGGTTGCCTCCACCAAGAACGCCCGAGAGACCGTGTCCAAGGGCCGAAAGGACTCCATCGACGTCATCACCGGCAAGTCCGACAAGCTGCTGTGCATTGTCGGCCCCTGCTCCATCCACGACCCCAAGGCCGCCATGGAGTACGCCCAGCGACTCAAGGAGCTGTCCGACAAGCTGTCTGGCGAGCTCGTCATTGTCATGCGAGCCTACCTCGAGAAGCCCCGAACCACCGTTGGCTGGAAGGGTCTGATCAACGACCCCGACATGGACGAGTCTTTCAACATCAACAAGGGTCTGCGTCTTTCCCGAAAGGTTTTCTGCGACCTGACCGACCTGGGTCTGCCCATTGCCTCCGAGATGCTCGACACCATCTCCCCCCAGTTCCTGGCTGACCTGCTGTCTCTGGGAGCCATTGGCGCTCGAACCACCGAGTCCCAGCTGCACCGAGAGCTTGCCTCCGGTCTGTCTTTCCCCGTTGGTTTCAAGAACGGAACCGACGGTACCCTCGGCGTTGCTGTCGACGCTGTCCAGGCCGCCTCTCACCCCCATCATTTCATGGGTGTCACCAAGCAGGGTGTCGCTGCCATCACCACCACCAAGGGTAACGAGAACTGCTTCATCATTCTGCGAGGAGGCAAGAAGGGCACCAACTACGACGCCGAGTCTGTCGCCGAGTGCAAGAAGGCCACCGAGTCCATGCTCATGGTCGACTGCTCCCACGGCAACTCCAACAAGGACTTCCGAAACCAGCCCAAGGTTTCCAAGGCCGTTGCCGAGCAGGTTGCTGCCGGCGAGAAGAAGATCATTGGTGTCATGATCGAGAGTAATATCAACGAGGGCAACCAGAAGGTCCCCAAGGAGGGCCCCTCTGCTCTTGAGTACGGTGTCTCCATCACCGACGCCTGTGTCTCCTGGGAGACCACCGTGGACATGCTCACCGAGCTGGCCGAGGCCGTCAAGGAGCGACGAACCAAGAACTAAACAATATGAGCACCCAAAAAGGTTCCCCCACGTCACGCGCTTAGACGGATGAGTCCGCTCAATACGAGCGTGACAAGTCGGTACAAGCACTGCGAGTATTGTATATATAAATAGGTGAATATCATGTAGAGTAAGTTAGAGGAGAGTTGTAGGAGGTGCGTTAGAGGAATAACAGCCCAATACAAGCACCAGGTGTAGTTGGTTCTACTATTGTTCAAATTGGGCTATTATGATATGCTCAAATGCACTCTGTTTTGGATACGGTTAGGTGAAGAGGATAGGGAAGAAAAACAAATATAAAAAAGAATAGAGACACCGGAGAGACTACGATACTTTGTATGGGGTAAAATGTTTCTCATGGGTCAATTGATTGAACCCCGTTTGATTTGAGAGAAAGTATTACTGGTAGCGTCTTTTAGAGGGTGTGGCATCACATTTCGGGGGTATCCCAACTAAAACTAACTACTTTACTTAATCCCTAGAGTATCGTCCCCCATAGGGACCATACAACTCCGTGAATAGTGCTCTGATTGAGACGGAGAAAAGCGAGTTTTACTTTTGAAGGAATTCTGAAATATTTGACGTCTTTCATTATCTTCATTCTCCTACCCACGCTTTTTTTTCACGTCACTGTAAGTTGTATGAACAGTATAAACTATGGTGTGAGCGAGCACTTGAATGAGTATGAAGATGGCAGAAGAATGAACTGCTCACGACCAATATAATTGCTCACTAAGGCGAATTGAGCAATAATACCTTGGATCTAACAAAAATTGATTAGTCATGGTGCTGCGGCTAGATTCCAATAGTAACTAATATCTCATTTTACTATCACCCACTATAACCTCGCATCAGTCTACTGCATTTCCCCACCTAACCCAAACTATACGAGCGAGTTAAAGTGTCTCGAGGATGGGGAAAAGCTGCGATAAAGATGGAATTTCACACGAATAAAGACGTAATGTCGCATTTACTAAATATACTCCATTTTCCCCGTTACAATGTCTTTTTTCGCATTTTTACCCGCCTCCAATTATCTCGTTCTGCCCTATAGCATCATTCATAACTCACCTTAATCTCTCATCTGCCTCACCTTAATTGTCGTGAAAAGATATTTAAAATGTGAACATATAACCTCTATAATACATATCATAACGTAGTAGAAATGTATCAAAACTACGAAAATCCTCACCCAGAAACGTCCTAACCCTTCACGCCACCACCCATCAAACACAGAACCCGATTACCCCTCCCCCCCTCTACCCTAACCCCTATCTAAGTTATCAGTACACGTCACGCAGCTACTACTCATCCTTCTAAGCCATGAGCAAGTACCGAAAACTCGAAGACGCGTCTACCAGCTCGATAGAACGAGATCTGGGGGCTGGAGGCGGACACGTGACTCCCGGCCATCCCTCGGTCACGTTTGATATGGACGAAGACGATGGATATGACGAGTTGGGCGACCTTGGTGATCCTATGAACTTGCCTCAGGTTGACCAGATTCCGATACCCAAGCTTGGAGCTCGAGGAAGCGGGTCTCGGCGCAAGTTACAGAGCCGACGTAACAAAATAGTGGGTCTGGCTACGGCTGGAGTGACTATTTTGCTTATTGTTCTGTATCTCTTACTTCCCACTATTTCCGGCGATTCTCGGAAAAGTGAGCAGGGAGCAGCTGCGTTGAGTGAAGCTCAGCACACTGGTGCGGTTTACAAGAACAAGTTCCACATGCAGGAAAACTGGGGCTCTTTATCTCCGTTTTTCTCCGACGGTGTTTCTTTTCCCGGCGTTAGTGCACGAGAAAAGGGCAGATTGGACCACCATGGGTTTCCTCTGGTGCCTGAGATGGGTGTTTGTGCTCTTAGACAGGCCCATGTTCTCCACAGACACGGAGAACGGTATCCTACTGATGGAGCGGCAGACAACATGGTTGTTTTTGCAGACAAGCTGAAGAGCAGTATTACTAACCAGACCGACGACATGTTCACGTGGGTCGACCACTGGACCTATGAGCTGGACCGCGAGCTTTTGGTTCCCCGTGGTTACTCTACTGAGTTTGCTTCTGGTGCTCAGTTCTGGTCTTCTCACGGCAGACATCTTTTTAACGAAGGCAAACTGCTAGGTCAGTGGGAAAGAAACCCTATTGTGGTTCGTGCGACCGAACAGGAGCGAATCCGGGACTCTGCCCAGGCCTGGAGCGAGGGTTTTTTCGGCCAAAACAGCGATCTTTTCACTCTGTCTCTGCAGCCTGAAAAGGACGGCGAAAACGCGACTCTGGCCAGCTACTTTTCGTGCAAAAACGCCTACAACAACCCGAAATCCGTTTCTGGAAAGAAAATGGAGGCCGAGTGGATCGACAACTACCTGGCCAAGGCTGCTTTGCGGTTCGAGGAGCTCATTCCGGGTTTTGACAACTTCACTGCTCATGATGCTTTCCAGATGCAACAACTGTGTGCCTTTGAAACTGCAGCTTTCGGACACTCAAAGTTCTGCGAGTACTTTACCGAAACGGAATGGAGAGGTTATGAGTACGCCTCTGACCTCAAGTTTTACTTCAACGACATGTTTGGCAGCAAAACTGGAGTCGCTCAGGGTGCTGGATGGCTGAGTGAACTGGTGGCTAGACTGGAGGGAGTTCTGATTACTAAACCTGCCTATGGAGTTGACGTTAAAGAAACCTCCAACAACAAGACGTTTCCTCTGGACCAGCCTCTGTACATGGACATGTCGCATGACTCAGTTGTGTTGTCTGTTTTGACGGCCCTGAATCTCGACTTTTTGGACGAGCCTCTGACATCAGATAAAATCAAGGTGCCTCGAAACGTGATTATTTCGCGTCTGACGCCGTTTGGAGCTCGACTGACTGTTGAAGTGTTTGACTGTGATGCTGAAACTGAGGGTCTGGCTAGCACGTATGTCAGACTTGTTCTTAACGGTCGAGTTTTGCCTCTGTCTAGTTTGAAGAACTGTCCTGAAAATGAAGATGGAGTGTGTGAGGTTGGGCTGTTTATCGACTCGGTGAATGCTGCGTTGAAGGAGATTGATTATGATAAGCTGTGCGAGGGGGAGTTGTAAGCCCAACGAGTACGACCCAACGAGTACGAGCTACTTGTAGCGAGTGCGAGTTCATGACCTAACCCAACCAGCACTACCCAACAAGAACGAGCTACTTGTAGCGAGTTCGAGTTCCATGACCTACTAGTACGAACTACGAGTTCGAGTTATTTTCTTCCTAGATGACCTAACGAGAACGAGAACGAGTTCCTAAGACCTACGAGTTCTAGTTCCATGACCCAACGAGAACGATAACCAGTCCCTTCAATGAAGACCTAGTAGTTAACTACAACAGTTATCTACAACAGACACCTCGTCTCGTTCCTAGAACAACCACCAAAACAGTTACCTGATAACGTCCGTATATAATGATTGATGAGTTACAAGGAGTGTAAAGGTGTAGTTGGTTGTCAAACCTCTGTGTTAATTATATATATCACGTCTACCTATATACTGTCTATGGTAAAGCAAAGAAACTTCTGGTTGTTGAACAAGTAACCACCCTGGAGTCAGCTAGATTGATGCTAAGGTCTTTGTTACAAGATTGTGCTGTTTTCAGATCAGGTAATCGACTAGAGCTGGCTGTTGTTCTACTCATAATAGAAGACTGTGACTAGTCTGGTCTACTATATCAGAACCCCGTATCAGCTTCCTGGTCATGAAAGTGAGAAGGTGACTTGTATCCTAACTCTGCGAGTGGCTCAACGCAATAGTATAAAGTAACGTACTGTTCAGTAGCTTACCTGAGACTTACTGGCGTTCCACATTCAGCGAAGTGTGTATGTATCTTCAACCCTGCTCTCAATTCTTACCAACCTCACTGACACTCCAGTGCATTAGTTGACTCAACTCCTTCAAAAATACTTCCACTGATACAGAGACTTGACTAACGTATTCCCCGGGTCAAGGTGATTCCAGCGGTGCCGTTACTGTCTTGTTTCCAACTTCCTATCTACTTTTAGCTCAGGCCCTCAAAATTCACCTTTTCTCACAACTGCACTCAACTTCTCCAATAATACTTGTATCGCCAGGCGGACTTGACTATACTGTTACCACGCGAAGGTTTATTCTCTGGTTTCCATTTATTCCTCTCCTAACTTATCTCTTCCTGTTGTAACGCCAACATTGTCTTTTCTACTCACCTCGAAACAGGGGACTAGCTCTGTCAGAATTACCAACATCAATATACCGACCTTCCAGCGTATTCTCCAAGTCTCATCAATTCCAACAGTACCTTTTTATCCTTACTACTACCTCTTCATTACGTTCTATAACCGAAACACCCATTTTCCCCACTTACATAACTGTCCCTAGATGCCCCATAAATACTCTTATCGAAATGGGAACTTGATAATCGTGTTTCTCAAGTCCAGGGTATGTCAACTACACATTACCAGTTCTCCTTGCTACCAATTACGTCTTCAAAATCAGAAACAGCAATAAGCCCAACTTCAAACAATAGCCCCTAACTTTCCCAAAGATACCTGTATCGTTATGGAGACTTGACCGTGGTATTGGGGACTCTCAGGTGATTCAAATTGTACCCTTCGACCCTCTCTCCCCACTTTCTTCTCAGTTTTGCTCACACACTCCCAATTCTACCATTCGTCAGTATACATCTAATGCTAGTTCCTAACAAATCTTTCAAATAATAAGTCACAAAAGCTATAATGGTCCGGTTACATCTCTTTCAACATTTCATGCCAAGTACTGATAGTTGGCACATTACTTGGTTCTTTTCCATCAATTCCACCCATCCCACCCCACTCTATTCAACCTAGAGTGCTTCCGGTCAGTCCAATAACACTCAAACAAGACTCTACAGCATATACAGCACACCATATCTCCTATTTACCACACCGTTTATTTTTTCCTATTTTTTTCTTCTATTTTTTTCCACATTTCTCATATTATGCCACACACATTCCCACTTTCGGATCCTCCACACATCCTCCCAACAAACTCCCAACTAACTATTCAACCTTATACTCACCCAACTCCACACGGAAATACAACTCTATCTTGCCTTATCATTTTCATTACTTTCATGACTAGTGATGCGATAAAAACCATGGAAAAGAACGGAGCGACGACGGAAGAGGCGGTGGAAGCCTCGTTTGTGAACAATCAGGTGATCCGCGGCTTTCTAGAGCTCGCACGTGACCCGCAGGGCGAAACTCAGCCGGGTCTGCTTCCTCTAGTTCAGGTGGAGCTGGTGGCGGATCTGACACGGGAACTGGCGGTGGAGGAACTGGGGGAATCACGTGATCACACACCTTATGAGTTGCCAGATCACGTGACAGCGTCCTCTCCAGCGACCCTTGTCCCCAACGAAACTGCTCTCGAGGTACATGTGACCTCCAAATACACGTCCAAAGACAAGAAACGGGGCCGCAAAAAGACGAAAAAGGACGAAGACTGGCTCGTAACCTGTCTGGCAGTCTTTCAACTGGGAAATTTGGCCAACAGAGACGAGATTATGACTGCTGTGAAGCAGACCATGTCCGTGGCGAAATTCAACCATAGAAACCGAGTTTCAGTCTTCTCAGTGAACCCACATGTGTCTATTACGAGGCAGAATGGCTCATATACCATGTCTGTGACTTTTGGTGTCTTTGCCACGCCTTTTGATGGACATATCAACCCTGAGATTCACATGGCTGGTCATCTCAACATTGTGAATGTTTTGCGGCAGTTTTTGGGTCTGACTAAGACGAAACAGCTGTCCAAAAGCGAGCATGTGACTCCCGAGTACTTTTACCAGTGTTTGGAGGAAAAAGACGACGCTGAAGTTGAGATAGATCGAGATCTGCAGCCGGACAAGATGAAGTCGAAACTGCTTGATTATCAGCTGGAAACTGTTGGGTGGGTGTTGGAGAGGGAGAAGGGAGAGTCACGTGATATGTCACGTGCCAAATCAGACGACATTCCATCACCCTGGAAACGATACAAGGCTCATGGAATCTCCTGGCTGGTGGACTTCGTGGGACTCAATATCGGACCGGAAACAGAAGTCATGGAGATTTTGACACGTGATACAAAGCCCTCAGACGACGATGTTCAGACTGTGTCACGTGACCAGACTCATGTTTCTGGATACGGACTTATTGCCGATGAAATGGGTCTTGGCAAAACTGTGGAGCTGCTGGCTGTAGTTTTGAACAATCCTCGACCAGTTTTTTCGCACAAGACTCATTACGATATTTATTCGGACAGAGACGTTTTGCCTACGAAAACGACGTTGATTCTGTGTCCTGCTAGTATCAGTCAACAGTGGGTGGCTGAGGTGACTAAACATGTTCCCAGTCTGTCTGTTTTTCTTTACACTGGTCGAGCAGCTTTGGATACGAAGAGAGAGAAGGAGGGGACTCCAGAACTTGATTTTGAGGTTGAAGTTGGTTCAGATTCTGATTCTGAAGGTCCTCTGGTGTCTAAACACGCTCAGTTTCTGTCACAGTTTGATATTGTGGTTACATCTTATGAGGTGGCGTCACGAGAAGTTGCCAATGCGCTTTACAATCCTCTACGAGGCCGTGTGACTCGAACAAAGACAAAACTCAAGTCCAAAGACACTCGAGATGCGGATCTCGTTCAAGACAGACTTTCTCTACAGTCTCCTCTTAGTCAGTTGCAGTTTTGGAGAGTCATTCTGGACGAGGTTCAGATGGTGGGCAACACGGTTTCCAATGCTGCTGTTGTTGCTAGGATTATTCCACGAGTTCATGCGTGGGGAGTTAGTGGTACTCCGATCAAAAAAGGCATGCCCGATTTGCTTGGCATGTGTGTTTTTTTGAGATGTGAGCCCGGTGAATTTTACGCCAAGGGAGAGTGTGAGTATGGAGGGGTACGGTGGTGGATACGGTGGTGGGTGCCAACTGGGTGGTTTTTCTTTTTTTTCTTTTTTTTTTCTTTTTTTTCTTTTTTTTTTTCTTTTTTTTTCTTCTTTTTTTTGTCATTTTTTGTCATTTTTTGTCATTTTTTCTGATTTTTTCTGATTTTTTCTGATTTTTCCCATTTTTTCCCATTTTTCATCATTTTCTCCGTTTATTCGGTTCATCGTCTCTTCGCCTTATTCTAACCCAGATGGATACAACTACTCGTTGCAAAATGGATACCTGAGTACAACCTCGACAGCCTCCGGAGTGAGCCACCAAAAACACTGGGAAATGCTCATGCTGGACAAACCGAGATTTCGAAACGTGATTCGTCAAATGTCCATTCGACACACAAAACGACAGGTTCGAGACCAGCTCGTTTTGCCGCCCCAGGAACGTCATCATGTTCGACTACGATTCAATCTTGTGGAGGAGGAAAACTACAGACACTTGCGTGAGGGAGTAGAGAGTGCTGTGAGTGAAGCTGTGGCTTCTTCTTTGGCCAGAGAAGAGCGAGAAGCTACTCGAGAAGCTGCTGTGGTCGACAGGTATGGAGTCTTGCCTTCTGGTGTTTCTACTCCTCAACCTAGAGGTACCTTTAACATTGGAGGGTCCAATCCTTATGCTAGTATCATGGCTAGTATTGCAGGAGGAGGAGCTGTGGAGAGTGAAGCAGAGATTGAAATTGATCCCAGTATTGCTTCCAGCGAAGGTCAGCGTGTTTACACTACTTGGTCTGGTGTTGGAGGAGGTGGTGGTGGTGATAGTATTGGTTCTAACGGTACTGAATCCAACGGTGCTGTTTCTAGTACTGTTGACAGTCAGGAACTCAACACTATGGCATCTCCTACAATTCTGTCTACCTCTCCACCGAATTATACAGCTCCTGACGACCTCACCACCTCAGCTCTATCTACATGGCTACTACGACTTCGACAAACATGCTGCCATCCTAAAGTCGGTTCTGGAAACAAAAAAGCGCTGGGAAACGGTATTCTACAAACCGTGAGTCATGTGCTGGATGCCATGTGTGACCAGGCTCTGACTCAGCTTCTCAACGATGAAAGAAGTCTGTTTGTCGAGGAGCTGGAAAAGGCACGGGTCTACGACTTTGTCAAGGAGCCTGGGGCCGGTCTTCAGGTGCTGCAGTCTCGAGTTTCTGAAATCGAGGTTCGGGCTGGAGAAGTGAAGGAGATGGCGTTATCTGCTGCTGCTCAGTATGCCAGAAAGAAGAAGGAGGTGGTAGCTGAGTGGAGGAGGGTTGGAGAGGTGGACAGTAAGCGGAAGTTGGATGATGAGGGGGTCGGATTACTAAGAGGTTGAAGGAGAAGGAGGAGGTAGAGGATGAGGAAGATGTGGAGATGACAGATACTGTCAAGATTGAGTCTGAGTCTGTTGAAAAAGAGAACGGAACCGAGCCTGCTTCAAACGGAACCGAACCTGCTGCTAACGGCACTCTCCTCGGCTCAGATTCCGAGTCTGAGTCCATTGGAAAGGTGTCCAAGCCGCTGCAGCGGTATCTGAACAACTCCGAGGAGCTGCAGACGGAAAAGGAGCGCAAACAGGCGTTTTTGCACCGGTACCGAAGCTGGATGGATTTGTTGCATCGTTATTATTTCTTTATTGCCTCGTTTCATTATGAAATCGGGAAGCTGTGAGTGTGAGAGGGAGGAGAGGAGAAGGAAAGAACGAAGAGGAAAAGAAGGAAAAAGAAGAGGAAGAGTGATATGAAACATACTAACGCAGTAAAGAAGAAGAGGAAGAGAGAAATGGTGAGAGTGTGAAGGAGAAGGTTGCTGTCAAAAAAGAAGATGGAGAGGAGAAGGGAGATGAACCGGAGAAGGAAGAGTGAGTATTATGAGGCTGATTAGGTCGTTGTTAGTCCTACGAGACTGGTTTTTTTTTTTTTTTTTTTTTTTTTTTTTTTTTTTTTTCTCGTTATCATACGGAGAAGAGGTCCTTAGTCAGTCATCGTAAGTCCTACGAAGACTACCAACCATCATAAACCACCCTAACACAGCATGGAAACCCACTATTACACTCTGGCTGAACAAATTCGAAATCAACTGCTTCAACGACCGATTGAAAAAGTGGAACAAAACGTGGGTCGTCTAGAACGAGCCAAGGAGCTGGATATGCCCCAAATCAAAATGACCGCACTGCCTTCAGACCTTGCACGAGAGTCTCCGATCCTGGATGCTCGTCTTTCTGGTCTTTTGGAAGTCATTAACAAGCAGTCTGAGTACCTGGAGGAGTGGATGACTCGAGTGATAGAACTCTTGGTAGCTCGTGACGAGGAGGAAACTAAAGACTCTGCTAAAGACACGGAAACGGAGAAAAAAGACCACGTCGACCCATACTCTTCTGGACTCGATAACCAGCAGTTTGCCATGGACTACATTGACGCCATTGTTCACATGTTGATGCTTCGAGAAGAGACTCTCAGTGGAACAATTTCTCAGGCTGACAGGAACAAGACTGCCCAGTGGCTCAAAGACGACTACGACGAGGAACTCACCGACATGCAGTATGCTCTGAAAGAGGCTCTGGAAGACTGTCATGTGAATTCTGTGCTTGGAGCTCTCAAGCCGATAGTTGCTGCTCTCAAATCCGAGTCTGGAGCGGCTTCTTTTGGCATTTACAATCCCTCCAAGCTGATTTCCAAGCTTGCTTCTATTGTCAAGACGGTTTCCACGGCTACAAAGAACTGCAAAGAGCTGTTGGTGGGCGTTAGAAACTGCTTCAACGCGAAAGTTATCTATTACAAGCAACTACAGCAGTTTTCAGACAATGTCACCAACCTGACAGAGCTGCTGGAGCCCGGAGAAGTCGCTATCAAACGTCTGAATCAAAAAATCAACGTTCTGGTACCGCTTATCAAACGAACAAAGGGACGAATCACCTACTTGCAGAGTCTCAAGGGAGAAGATGACACTACTGGAGCTTCCAACATGACTGGTATTCATAAGACGTGTGTCATCTGTCAGGATGATTACATCATCGTGGGATCCATCACTGTTTGTGGCCACTACTTTTGTCGCAACTGTCTGGAAGAATGGTGGCAGACTCATAACACGTGTCCCATGTGCAAGACTGTGCTTTCACGTGACGAGGTGTTTTCGTTTACTCAGCAGGACAAGGACGACAAGTCACGTGCAGGTTCTTTTGCCGCTCGAATCGGAGCTCAAGACGCCATTGGAGCAATGTACCAGCCTGTTTCTGACGAAACTCAACAGCTTATGAGTAAACAGAGTCTCAAGAGTGCTTATGGAACGAAAATCGACCACGTGATCAAGTACATCAAGATGCTGACTCACAGGGCTCCTGGTACTCAGATTGTCATTTTTTCTCAGTGGACGGAAATTCTCACGCTTTTGGCCTCGGCTTTGAATGAGAACAAAATAGCGTATGCTGAGCCAAAATCTCTGATGACGTTTTTGCAGTCTGATGATGTCACGTGTTTTCTGCTGAATGCTAAATTCCAGTCTACAGGTCTGACTCTGGTGAATGCGACTCATGTGATTCTTTGTGAGCCCATTCTCAATGCTGCTTTGGAGGCCCAGGCTATCAGTCGTATCCACAGAATAGGCCAGACTCAAAAAACACATGTGACCATTTTTACCATGGCAGATACCGTTGAAGAGGAGGTTCTTCGTCTGGCTATTAACAAGAGGTTGAAGAGTATGGATGGAGACGAGACGTTTGAGGAAAATGAGTCTAGACATGTGACATCGGGAGTAGGTGCTTTGGCTACGGATAAGTCGGGAGAGGTGGTCAGTCGGCAGGATATGTGGGATGCCCTTTTCCCCACAGACGAGCGAACGAAGTGAGCTCGTCTGTGAAGGAGGTACAGTGAACAAGCGAACAAAGTGAGCTTGTGAAGAGACACCGTGAAGGAGAAGGCACCTTGAAGGATGTATCTTGAAGGAGGTACGGAGGTACAAGGAGCACTGACAGCAGTGCTCAGACAGGAGTTGTATTATAGTAATGTATTTGTAGACAGGTTATTTAGGGAGAATGACTTTTTAAGCGAAAGTATGATATCTTTTAGAACAGCTCAAAACACCCAATAAAACTCATAAAGATTCAGGGACTTGAGAATCGGATTTGAACAAGGAAGACGAACAAAACTGTAGGCTTGTTATTTCCCTATTGTTTCTCTGTGACTATCTAGAGATGTTGGAATATGGGATACAAGGCGGCAAGATTAGCCGAAGGAGATAAAGGGTGAGTTCATACATTGACAATATGGTTCATACTGACAACAATTACTAACCACAGAAAGGGATTTTGTGAAGGATTTGTTTAATGGAATGTTATGGAATTATGTTATAATCTTGTGAACTGTAGAATAAAGCTCCTTTGTCTCCACCCGAAATGGAACCAACATTCTCGAAAATGGATTCTCAATATGATGAGTATTGTACGAGAATAACTGCATGAGATATGCTGTGCATTGTGTGATCTAAATGGAGGTCACTTATAAGCAAGCACTATGAGAAACACCGACGTCACTATATTCGAAAGAGAAGTGACAAGACAGGTGATACTGGTAGGATGAAATGAGATATCGATGATAGATTCTCAAAGTATTACATCTACAAATATGTTAGAGGTCTTTTCTCCCTTTATGACATCAAAGCTAATATGGAAACTCTAAAAAGTACTCCTCCGAGAAGTTATCGTGAGAAGCCGAAATCCCATGATGCAAGTGGTTACAGAGTAGCTGAAGAGGAAGTGCATATTGGTCAGAGCCCAAAGCACCCTCGAACTGGAAGCTGAGAGCGACTGATGTCATGAGCACAAAGAACTGACGAGTTCCGAGTGTGCCGGGAGCCGGGATCTTAGGGAATGAGAAAAGTTTTCTCTCCCGATTCTGCTCAAGTAGTTATCGTACGTAGATGCTCTCAAAGGCCGAGAGAGCATAAATACTAGCCGTAAACCCCTGAAGAAGAACCAGTTTGAAACACAAGAACATCTCTACAACAGGTCTACAAGTTCTTTGCGCGGTTTTCTTCTTCTTGGGTCTAGGCACATATTTTCACCATTGCCAACCCGTAGATTACTGTACTCATCAACGTTACTTAAAGAAAGAGACATTATGGGTAGAGGTAGAAGACTTAGTAAAGGTCTGACATACACAGAAATAGTACCATTATATTCCCTGGACTCAAGCTAAACAAGAATGTGACTGATTAATGAACAAATAACGACAACATAGGACTTATTGCCTGTTGAATGGAGGTGCCATATATTCGTATGTAGTTCTGGTAAAAGTTCTGGTAAAGGATGAGAGGGTTATCTCTATGAATCTACAGTACAAGTATGGAAACCCAATTTTTGCTTAGTTAAAGATATTAGTTGGAAATAGTTAGAAATAGGGTCCTGCTGGGGTACCTATTTCGGTGTTTCAGGCTAGATAAAGAAGCAGGAACTGGTCAATTGTATATACATTATCAGAGTTCCAAACAAATATCGAAAAATACCGCTTTCGTATCATACAAAAACGCGAGATATCGATGTTTCAAGAAGAAATACAGAGTTTTGGTTGTTGGAACTTTAGTTGGGTTTACTTTAGCTTGAGTAGACTGTAGCTGGAGTAGACTTAGGCTTGGACTTCGATACGGAAACGAGAACCAGTAACAGAACTCCTACAACCAAAAAGTGCACGCTTAGACTCATATGACGACAACTCTGGAGAAGAGTCTGGCTTTGAAAGGTCTAAAGTGGTATGTAAGTCGTTACTGTAATATTCTTGATGGTCTTGTTATATGAAGGAAATTTCACTTTTCAATCACATGAAAAATACAAAATAAATAAAATAAATAATTAATAAAATAAAATAACAGGAAATAGCTATCATAAAAGCTGGAATAGCTACCTTGAAAGCTGAAATCCCCCAAAATGACAACTTCTAGTCCTTCTTGTATGTGTTATAATGCTCTACAATAAGATCATTATCCGTTTTATCTGAGTTGAAACATTTCAGGTTGACTCTATAGTCGGTCATAATATAAACTTTCGGTTGCTCTACCAACTACCCTTAAAAAACGATATAATCGCCCTCAGAACGTATTAAAACTCGAGATTCCACGTCTCTGAGAGTCAATGACCCTACTGTCCAAAAACCAGCTCTCTGGCTGCTCTCCATCACCTTTTGAAACGCTCTGTTATTGTTCTACAGTTGGGTGTAACTATAATGTTGATTGGAGTCAATAGAGAAAAGGAGAGGGTTGAAATTGGGTGACTTTGTCAGGGAAAAACAAAAAAAGAAGTCACAAAACCACTCAGAGAATCATTCTGAGTATTTCTATGTAATTTTCCCCGTTGTTAGTGGTTTCTTCATGATTTTCTTACCACCTCCAAAAACACAGTTTCACACGAAGTCCCGTTGTTTTGGCGTGTGCGTCCCAGCTGCAGCATCTTCTGCAAGAGCTCTTGTACCAAAACATGCTTTATTATCATCACCACTTCTTCCTACTCACAACACAGCTGAACAGGCTGCTAAGGAATAGTCGGAGGATTGACTGATACGACGGTAACAAACAGCTACCCTTACCCTACAACAATAACACAGACAGCTACCCTTCCACAGCACAGCTACCCTTACCACAACAGACACAAACAGCTACCTTACGCTACTATCTCACTACACCTCTGTCATGGCTCGAAAGTCCACGCCAGAGCCGGAAATGCGCCGCAAGACGCGCGTCAAGGCCAACATTCTGCATGTCACCAAAGAGGGCATTTTCGACAGTGCCGGCACACGACCTGGGTCGCAGGAGGAGGAGCGACAGCAGCAGCAGCAGACACAAACACAATCGCCAATGGCAAAGTTGAAGCAGATGGCGTTGAGGAATCAGCAGCAGCAACCACAACCACAGCCACTAAGTCAGTCACAACAGGGACTAAGTCAGACCCTTCAATCACAACAAAAACCCCAATCACAACAGCCCCAACAAACGCTCACCACCAGACTGTACCTCCAGAACAAAAGCCTGGCGCGTCAGAACTCCAATCTCAACACAAAAATGTCCGCGCTGGAACACCACCTCAGCGAACTCATCAGCGAAAACATTTGCCTGCGGCAGAAGAACCTGGAGCTGCAGAGAAGCCACGACAACTGGCTCAAGTCGCACGTGAGCCAAAAGCTGAAAAAACAGCTCCAGCAACATATCAACGGCATCAACCAGCTGATGCAGGGCCTGGTAGGAGAGGTGGAGGAGCACTCGGAGCAGCGGGCACACGAGTCTGCATCCCAGGAGCACTTTGAGATGTCGGTCTCGAGGTCGCTGTCAAAGACTCCAGACTCTCGAGCCCTGTCTCGAGGCTCGCCTGCGTCCGGCAGAAACTCCCTTTCGCGAAGCCGCCAGACAATGGGTCCCGGTGACTTTTCTGCGTCGCGACGGCGGTCGTCCCGACGACGATCCTCCTTCTTTGGAGACGGACCTCTGCTGCAGGACCCCGCAGACGTGATGGACCCCTCGGCGGAACAGTTGCATTTGGAGGCTCGGGACGTTGTGACTCCCATGGTTGACGACGCCGAAGGGTGGGGAGAGGTGCCTGCTGACGAGGTGCATGCCCACATGGAGGAGATGGAGCGAGAGCGTCGGGCCCAGGAGGAGGAGGCGATGATGGAGGTGGATGGAGGAGAGGAGGAGAATGAGATGGAGGTGAATGGAGGGTCGACAGAAAAGGTGCATTTCAGTGAACAGGTGGAGGAACACTACGACGAGCCCATGGAGATGGTGAGCCAGGAGACTTCATTCCCCTCGCCTGTTCATGAGACGTCATTCCCTTCTCCTGTTCGAGAGACTGTGCAGGAAACCTCTTTCCCTTCTCCCGAGCACGAGTCGTTCCCTTCTCTTATCCAGGAAACGTCTTTCCCCTCGCCAGTGAAGGAGCAGAAGGCTACATCGTTTGCATCGCCGGTGAAGGAAAAGGCTTCGTTTGCATCGCCTGCCCAACGTATGTCGTTTGCTTCTCCTATTGACGAGTCTTCCTTCCCGTCCCCCTTCTCCACGTCTTTCCGACGTGTCACCTCGGCCCCCAGAGGAGAGCCCATGGAGGAGGTGACTACGGACGGAGAGTCGTCATTTGCATTTATTCAGCAGCGGTCGCGGCCTGGATCTCGGCCTGGATCCCGAAACAAGTCCTCGCGCCCTGGTTCTCGAGAGAAGCAGATTCGTGTGTTTGCCGATCCCGTGTCTCCTGCCCCTGCCAAGGAGGCTAGTCTTGAGGACTCTGCTCCTCTTGAGTCTGTCCATGTGAGCAAGCCCGCTGCCGTCTCTTCTACTCCTCCTCGATCTCGACCCTCTTTGTTTGATACCCCCGAGAGCACCAAGGAGCGAGAGAATGAGCGGAAGCGACGGGAGAGCATGGAGCAGGTGGTCGAGCAGCCCGAGTCGCCCTGTTCCCGTCCCAGCAGCCGACGATCTTCGCGACGAGTCAGCGCACAGAAGGACCAGGTTGCTGAGGAGGCTGTTGAGGAGACTGTTAAGCAGCCTGAGGAGGAGATGGAGGAGGAGAAGCCCGTGGTGCCCAAGGTGGAGCAGCGAGCTCCGCGGTCCCGACGAGCGTCTGCCAAGCCTGTCAATTACGCTCCTGTAGAGTCTCCGGAGAAGCCCGTTTCGGGGCTGTTTGAAAAGGGACTGGAGAAGCTTCAGAGTCTGGGCTCCAATGTGACTGCGCGCAAGAGTCGTGCGCCTACAGCCACTGGAGGTGTCAAGGTGACCACGTCGCGCAAGAGCACCAAAGCCGCTGCAGTCAAGCCTTCCAAGACGTCTGCTCTGATGCAGAAAGACGCCAACGGCAGCAATGGCAATGGAGCGGGAGCCAAGGGTAAGGTTGAAACGGTCAAGACGGCCAAGCTTACCGAGAAGCCCGTGAAGCCTGCCAAGGTTGTTTCCGAGGCCAAGGCCATCAAGCTGGAGACTCCCGAGCCTCGTTCTCGGCGGTCTCGAGGTGCCCCCGTCAACTACAAGCTCCCCTCTGTGGGCTCCAAGCTGCGGCGGGACACGGATGGCTTCGTGGATGCGGTTGGGGGTTTGAAACGGTCTCTGAGCGCGTGCGATGAGAACGGTATGAAGCGTCGGCGCATCTAGCCTGCTGAATTTCAGCGTGTACACTGTAGCTAATATGTATTTATAGAGATGATGGTGTGGGAGAGATTGGGGTGGAGGGTGGTGGTATACAGTAGCTAGTATGCGGGTGGTGGTATTGTAGGAGGGATGGGGGTGGTATTGTAGTGTGAGCAAATACTAATCCCTGGTACCAAGCAAGGAGTTTGAATCAGGGGTGAGACCTGGTAGAAGATTGTGTCATATCTGAGCAATCTAACAATTGTACGACTATGGTGTATAGCAATCTACGATACGAACAATTGAACGTGCTCCTGGACAGTAAGTCTAATAATAGAGACATGTAGACTCTGGTCCCATGATACTGTCCAGGTGGAGGACGGGTGGAGTATCGTTATCATAGTTTACGTGTTTCAGAGATTATCCCCATGAGGCAAGTGCAATCGTGAGTTTCGAGGATTGTCACAAGTTCAAGATGTGCATTCTTTCGGGGATGGTTTTCCGACCGGAATTATGATATTATAGTATGACTCCTTCGTGACTGAAGGAGGAAGAATAAAAGTAGCAAGTGTATATTATGGTGTGGGAGGGGAAGTGTGTACTTGTAGATAGATATACTGTAGAGTTGATTGGTGGGAAGGTGACAGAAAAGTGGTTTCCAATGTCACGTGACTGTTCATGCTGTGGACCGTTATTTGGCCGTTAATTGTACCCGAGTTGCCTTCCGTATTCCGCTTCTTGGCTGCTGTCTACATGTTCTCCTCTCTATCTAGGTTTGCTCGGTTTATACTGTGCTTCTGGGACGTGTGTTTTTGGGCTTTTATTCTGATTTTTGGTTTATTATTTGATTTTCGGTTTTATCTCAGCCACCAAAGTTTAGCAGCAGGCCGAGTTTGGACGAGGGCTTTTGGGGCGATATTTCTTGCTGTGTGGGCCGAATAAACGGCTCAAGCCTGAGTCACGTGGGTGGTAGGGGAGTGATTAGTAATTGGAAAAGACGTAGTACAATAAACCGTCTCTACGTTGTTTTACTCTCATTCTACTAGTACCTCTCTCTCCCTACTGAGGCTAAAGTGTGGCTTGAGTATGGCTGAATATGGTTGAATGTGGCTGTGACCAAGTGGCGTTTCTTTTTGATAGTCGCTCCGAATCTCTAATCTTGACCGTCGGACTCCTGGGTAGAGTCAGACCTCAAAAATCCACACTTTGTACCGCCACAAGCGCCTAAAACTGCCACTGCCAAGTCCTACTATTGCTCCGCTTGCACAGGTGGTGCTGTATGCTACCCCAGGTTCCCCACCTGGAAAAAGAGGGTGTCTGGACTAGTTTAGAAAACGCGCTAAAAGGGCGAATAGTGTGCCAAAAGGGCTGGGAAAAAGCACATTAGAGTCACCTCGCTTCCAGCTCCATTTTGCATGTTTCAGATTCGCGCCACGTGACCCCAATCGCCTGCTACACCTTCCTCTTGCAGAAACCGGCTTATCAATCTACCCCCACATTCCGGAAGTGCATCGGCGCTGGACAACAAGGAGACGGCAGGGCTGCTCCGGAGGGGTAGTCACGTGATTGAGGTTTGAGAGAATCACCCATATATCGCGATTTCGTCTCCTGAGCTCTCTGGTCACGTGACTAGTCCGTGTCGGCGAATATTCCCACTATTACTCCGTTTTCCGACTCGCTTCCGATTTTTAGTTCCGTCGGAGAGGTCTCCGATTCGGAATGAGTCAGCAAAGAGCCGTTCAAAATGACACTGTGCAGGCGCCGAAACCTTGTTTTTTTAACGGACGGAGTTTGAGGGGGGGTTGAAGAGTCATTTGGGGGAGGTTTTTGTATGGTAAGAGGGCGGTTTTTGTGTTTTTATCGCTTAGTAAGCGTCATAAAAGACTGTGTATTCTTTTTAGCCTCCTTTTCGCCGTTTAGATCTCCCCAGAAACCACTATTTCCGTCGACCCCCCACTTGGACTCATTTTAAGCTTCAGCCGTATGTGATCGCTTATAAGTATGTAGGGTCTTCCTTTCCGCAAGAGGTTTTTTTCCAGGTAATAATACAACCTTTACTTACTCTAGTTGATGCACTCGTGACAAGTGAGTATGATCTGTTTTATGGTTGGTGTGGAATTCCCGAATTTGAGAATTTGGTCGAGTTCCACGGTGATATCCTTGATGAACATTGATTGTGATTTGGCTGCTTTTTTTATGCCAGTAAAAATTATGGTTTTGCTACATTGATCGGGTCTTGAGATGAGTGACTGAGGAATAAAAAGGAGGAAAACTGTTTATGACTAGGTGATTTATGACTTGGTTGACTTGGTTGACAGGTTGGTGATAAGGCTGGTTTGACTGCTTTTGACTGGGTCTCTAGGGCTTGTCAAGGTAACCTCTTGGAGCAACTATACAGAAGCTGGTTCTACTTTAGTATTGTTGCTATTGGTTTGAAGTACTGACATGAACTGACCTGAAAGACTGAGTGTGGACCCATTGTGCTGATACTGAGCTTTTGAGGTACTGACCTGATACTGATCTTGAGTACGGAACCTGAGGACTCGTTCTAGATACTTATTCTAGATCCTCAGAACCAGTCCAACAGGATCAGCTCAACCTTTCTGTCTCTACCATCTTGTTTCAGTTGCCTTTTCTCCATTGAGATACATTATCACGATGAAGATACTGTTTCAGACCGGTTACTTTGTATGATCTCAGGTTGAGCTCAAGTCAGTCTTGTTAGATGGAGTCTGGGATTACTACTATGTTCCCAGCCCTTCTACTTGCTCTGTGCTTGGCTTACAACTTATAGAGCTCGTCCTACCGAAGTTGTTAGTTCTACAGGTACTACTGCTTCAGCTTCTGAATGTCCTACTATCTCCAGTCCAGCTCCTGAATGTCCTACTACTCCAGTTCCAGTTGTTATCCTATTTTTTCTCCAGCCTCCCTATCCCCACGTGACTTCACGTGACCATCTCCCCCCTCCATACTAACTCAGTGACTACAACTACTCCCCTAGCTGGTCTAGCTCCCAACGACTCCACACAACGCGCAAGCAATGAAACACAAACAGAAAAGCTGGAACCGTCGCCAACCCTCACACCGTGTCCCCCTGCATTTCCGGACGGCGGTCTAGAGGCCTGGCTGCAGGTTCTTGGCGGCTTTTGCATTCTCTTCAACTCCTGGGGAGTCACCACGACTATGGGTGTCTACCAATCATACTACCGCTCGTCTCTACTGGCAGATGTACCTCAATCATCTACCGCCTGGATCCAGTCGATCCAAATCGCATGCATTTTCTACGGAGGAACTCTTTCCGGCCGTTTTTTCGACAGAGGCTTTCTCAACGTTCTGCTGGTCGGAGGCTCCATTCTCACATTCACCTGCTACATGGTTCTGGCTGAATGTACAGAGTACTGGCACGTTTTGCTGTGTCAGGGACTGGGAATGGGTCTTGGAATGGGTGCTACTTTCGCTCCTTCTATGGCCTGTGTTTCGCAGTACTTTTCCAAGAAACGAGGTCTTGCTATCGGTATCTGCAGTGCTGGAGCAGGTGTAGCAGGTATTGTACTGCCTATTATGGCCAACAACCTGTTGCCCAGCGACAAACTGGGCTTTGCAGCTACCACACGAGCCCTAGCAGGTGTCTACGCAGGTATGGCTGTCATTGCCATCTGTATTTTGCGCTACAGAAAACATCCTGCTCAAGAAAACCGGTTTTTGCAAATGTTTGATATCGCCACAAAACTGCAACGACTGCTCGTGAAGAAACGTGAACCCAAACACACGTGTCCTGCTGACCATGATCTCGAAATCGGAGAGTCTTCAGACCATGTTCCAGACTCTCCTGCGACTGAAAAAGCTGTCATCAACGTCGGTGGAGAGAAAAAGTCGTGTGAAAGTGCTTGTCCTGCAGTCAAAAAAGAAAGCAAGTTCACCATCATCGACCTGGCCACTCTCAAGAACCCTGTTTATGTTCTGTTTGTCCTGGCGACTTCTTTGGCCTTTTTGGTGCTCTACATTCCCTACTACTACCTACAGCAGTTTTCCGTCGACCACGGAATGAGCGAACAAGTCATCAGATACACAGTCACGGTTCTGTGTGCTGGAGCTACCATCGGACGAGTCGGACCCGCAGTCATGGCTGACTATCTTGGCAAATTCAACATTCTAGTCATAGTCAGCATGGTGAACGGTATTCTTCTGTTTTGCTGGATGCATCTGGACAAACTAACTCTACCCGGAGGAGGAGACCAAGTACTCCAAAGAGACCAGTTTTCTTCCCATCAAAACATCGACTCTCGAGACGCCCAGGTGATCGTCTTTGCCTTCTTCTACGGTTTCTTTTCTGGAGCTCTAGGCACTTTTCCTCCCTTTGTACTGCCCTCTCTGGCTCCCAGTATGGACAAGGTTGGCGTTTGTCTTGGCCAGGCCTTTTTGTGTCTCGGAACAGTTTCTTTGGTGGCCAATCCCATTGCTGGATTCATCATTGGCAAGGAAGGTCGTTACCACGTCGTTGCTCCTTACTGTGGAGCTCTTATGATGGCTGCTTGTGTTCTTTACATCATCACCAGAGTCAACGTCGGAGGCTTCAAGTTCAGCAGGACTTAGTCTCAGTATTTAATCATCAGTAATTCAACATTAATTTAGAAGAAGTGGATTATAGTAGAAGGTAGAGCCGTGAATAATGGAGGGAGACGGTTGTGAAGTAGACCATTGGACTCTCTAGAGCTAGTGCTTTCGAATGGTACCGATTAATGGCGTGTTTAGGCATTTTGCGTTGTTTTTAATTCGTTTCTCTAGAGACGCTATATTGTCCCAGAACTACATATAGTCATTAAAACTGTTGGAAATACTGGAGAAGAAGAGAGGACTTGAGAATCTGACTCTCGAGAGCTAGCTGGTTCGAATAATACCAGTTGTTAAAGAAAATATTCATTTTTGGTCCGTTTCTCTTCGCCAAGAGAACTTTTGTGTTCAGAGCAACCTAAAGTAGAGTCGTTAATAATGCTTGGAAACTAGCAGGAACTTCGGAATGTGAATAATATTGACTAGATGATTCAAATGATACCAATTAATAGTTTATATATGCGTTTTTACACCGATTATTCCTCATTCTCAAACAAAAAGTTAGCACGAAATAGAGCTTTTACTAGTGGAAGAAAAGGATTGCGGACTACATTCGATGACACACCCATAGCTTGAGTCTGAAAGAGTACCCCAATACCCTCTTAACATCCCACCCTTCATTTTCCACCCATTTCACCCTGTTTCCTCCTTGTCTCGAAAACCTCGCACCAGAAAAATACGATATGAAGCCATGGATAATAGTAACAAGCTACGGTGGACTTCAGAAAGTGACTTAGAGCAGCTAGAAGTTTCAATAGGTACCAATTAAAACATAAATTTGTATTTTTACACCGCTTTAACTTCATTTTTCTCCATGTATTGTATTCAGTACAAGACATCAGAGTCCAGAACAGTAAATAATAGTGAGAGAGAAAAGTGGAGTTCACAATCCGACTCGTCTAAGCTACAGGTTTAAAATGATATACGTTAGCAACGTATATCTTCATTTTTGAGTCGTCTGTATCTGTTTCTACTTTTTCGGTAAATACCACGAATGAGCTCAACTTGTCGAAAAATACTAGAATGAAGATGGGCACTTGACTGTTAGAATCAGCACGTAAAGAGCTCTCTGTCAATGTACCTTTTACCTTAATATCTAGCTTGGATATCTTTTTGTAGGCGATTGTCTAATGCTGCTCAGTACGTGGTTCTGGAATATTGCAACAGAATATATGCAACTGAGGTGAAAGGAGTTTTGAATAAGTTCTGAATTCCCGATTAGATCAGATGGTACAACTTCTTGGTACATTTTAGGACAATTGCTGGAGTATCCTCTTGTCTTCGGTTGACATATTCTAGAGAGAAACAGAACTGCTTCAAGTTGAATCAGAATAGCTAGAGACTCAAAAACAGGAATCTAGGCCCATATGTAGATTCTAATGCCCCAGCCTAGATCAGTGTTTTATCTCAGTTCTTTCACATGACTCCAATAATCGTCTTAATTCAGGTACGTTTCTCCACTAACATAGTGGGTCAACTTAAGAGGCAGTAGAAGTAAAAAGGACACCACTGGTCTATGCAAACAAACCAGAAGTTGTTAAAAGGTATTCTGCCGCAATGTCAATTCACTAACTCACTGTTTCAGCCGGTCACAACTTGTCTTCGGGACCTGTACCCATTCCACATCCTAGTCAGTACCATCTCATTCACTTACGTATATTCGGGGTAGCGGCACTTTTCTTTCCAGCGACAGATCGTGTACAACTGACGTAGGCAAACGGGCGCAAAGCATCCGGGGGCCTATTTGTGACCAACAGTCGCTGCCGCTTAGGTTAAATAGACTGATTAATAAATGATTTACAACAACTAGTCAGTACCAGAGTGTAAGGAATAGAAGAAGTCAGCCAGGTGTTGAAGTAGTTCTTGTCCATACCAGTCAATAAATTACTATATACGTTTCTCATGTCGAGTGGTGATGAGTCTGACGTCATGGAGCTGATATCCAATAGAATCACTCATATACTCAGTTGTAGTCTCATCCACCAATCATTGTTTCATGTGGCTGTTAGCTCTGCTCACAGCCTTAACGTCGCCACTCGCTTCGCTCATGGCGACTCGCTCCGCTCACTGCTCCTAGTGCTTCCCATTTGGCGGATTAATACTCCTCCACCATCTCACCACCGAGCTTCCGTAGTACCGTCCACTGCCACTGGACTTTGCTCTCAGACTCGAAGCCGACAGCAGCAAAAAGCTCCAGATTGTACCCTGCACCAGCGGCATAAACACCTGGTCTCTGATCGTGATATACGCAATCTTCCACCACTTGCCGTCTGCAGCAGAAATGGCTCGAAGATACGACTCTTCAAACCGCAGATCCGGTGGTGGTCTCACCTGAGGCACGGGTTTGACCACGTGGGCAGCTTCCGACGAGATTGAGTCATCAACGTAAGTCTCAGAAACAGCCCCCAAGTCAGGCAGCTCTTCCTCCTCCTCTTCCTCGACCTGTTCGACCTCCACAAAGCCGTCAGACTCGGTTATGATGCTTTCGACCATTTCCACGGCAACCGCGCTGTCCTGCTCTGTTTCCAGGCTCGTTTCCAGCCCCGTTTGTGTCTCCATTGTATCGTTTTGAGACATGTTTGGTTTGGAGTTGAGATGGAGTTGTGAATTAGAGCAGGTGGTTGGATATGCATGTTGGATTAAGGTTGTGAAATAATGTAGAGAGATGTAAACAGAGTGTAGAAAAGGTGTGAATTAAAAACAGCTACAGGTGTCCTAGAGATACGGGGAGAGTCAGAATCAACTAAGTCCATCTACACAAGTATTACTACCCAGTTTCACACCCCTAACCCTACCATTTCACCGTTTCATATCCACCCTAATTCCACCCTTAACTCACACCCAACCTAAAACCACTTCTACCCTCCTAACCATCATGATACGAAGGATACCAGACAAAAGCAGAGATATCATAGCAGGATCGATATACACAAGGGCCGAACTAATATGTGGCTTACTAAGCAGTAGTTTGGCCCGAGGCGCACGTCACGTGACGATCCGTGTGCTTCCACAGCTTGGATTCAGTATAGAGGATGATGGGTTGGAGGAGGCAGAGGAGGATAGTGTTGCTCTGAATCTGTTAAGGGCCGTTTCTGTGGTTACCGTTGAGTCACGTAACACTGGTATCACTCTCATAACCTGTTCTGCGCTGTTTTACAACGTTCCTGTCAAGCGAAAGTATGGGCTTCAGCAGAGAGATTATGAGCAGGTTGTTTTTGGCGTTTGGGTGGAAATACTTCGGTTTCCAGGCGTTCACGTGACCTTGGTTTCTCCCAATCAGGTTCAATTGGAGTTGGGAGTGTCTGATTCCGAGGTTGATAGGTGTGTGGACATGTTGGAGTATTACAAGTGTTTTGCCAGAAGGGTTGAGGTGGAATCGTGTGAGGAGTCATGTGATAGATCACGTGGGTCATGTGGTCTATCACGTGAAGATATTGTGTCTCAA
The DNA here is from genome assembly GCA_017639365.1 of Yarrowia sp. E02. Taxonomy (NCBI): domain Eukaryota; kingdom Fungi; phylum Ascomycota; class Dipodascomycetes; order Dipodascales; genus Yarrowia; species Yarrowia sp. E02. The sequence continues at coordinate 3,768,213 of JAAQQX010000002.1, forward strand.
ATCACCATATCTGGAGCTCTCGGAATTCGTTCTAGTGGACTCAAAACAGTGCAGTTACTACTCTACAATGGAACTCAGATTATGATGAAACGAGTTGAAAAAACGCTGAGTCGGTTCAATTACGTGCTTTTGGTCAACTCGTACGCTCAGGAAGGACTGAGTCAGGAACTCAAGGTGTTGGAGTTGATGGAGGAGTGGTTGTCTGGTCTTGAACGAGGTCATAAGAGAAGCAAGAGTGTTGAGGTTGGTTCGAGGCCTAGAAAAGCCGTTAGGATGGCTAGTGAAGGAGGGTTGGGGGTGGATATGGACAGAAATACGTTGGTTTCGTTTGGTGATAGTAGAACTGTTGATAATGGTACTGTGTCTGGTCCTGTTTCTACTCTTGGTCCTGTTTCTACTCCTGGTACTATTTCTACTCCTAGTACAGAGTCTTCTCTAACAACTACGCTAAGACGATTTTCAGCATTCAAAACAATCTGCCAACTTGAAAAACGGTTCATTCTCATCCTGGCAGAGCTCCAAACACCCACACTAATCTGTATCGACCAACATGCTGCAGATGAACGCATTCTTACAGACAAAATCACCTCTGAACTTGTTCTCAATGCAGACAACGAATCTTCACAAACAGCAGAGATAGTACCCCTGCATCTCTCGCTCAACATGAAACTGCTGCTCAAACACAAGTCTGTGCTGCAGAAATGGGGATTTCAGTTTGAAGGAGAAGGAGGAGGATACTTGAGTCATGTTCCGTATATGGCTCGAGAAATGGACCCTTTTCAACTAGATCTAGGCATTCAAGAGTACCTGGAAATCCTGGAAAATGGAGGATCAGATAGAGCTGTTCCTCCGTTGTTACAGCAACAGATATCTTCTTTGGCATGCAGAAATGCTATCAAGTTTGGAGACGAGTTGACACTGGAGGAATGTCATTCTATGGTTGAAAAGTTACTGAAGACGAAACTGCCGTTTCAATGTGCCCACGGACGTCCTTCGATGATTCCGTTGGCGTTGATTTAGAGGAGAAGTGGGGGGTATTTATTTGCATTATAGAATAAAAACATTTAATAATCATTATTTATTTATTTTTCAGGTTTAATCGTATTTATCTTTTTTAATATTTTAAAGTTATTTTTCAGATTAATTAATTTTATTTCGTAATATTATTCATACATACTGAAACCCCAAAATAAATAACAATAACTATCAACTCCATTCTTAACCTGTAAAAACCATCAAAATAACACCAAAAAACCAGTCCATTACCCCCACTCGCTTACTAAGCATCCTCCCTCGACTAGTCAAAAAATACACCGATCAGCTGAAGCTATGGGACTTAAACCCACATTTGTTCCTCCACTGCCAGTTCAGAGAACTTGACATGGACAGGAATTGAACCTGCAACCCTTCGATTACAACCACGAAAGACTGGAGTCGAAAGCTCTACCATTGAGCCACCACATCAGTGCGTTGGACCCGACCAAAGTTGGGCGTATTGGAGTTGTAAAAAAGCGGTTAAAAATTAGCTCAAATTGGGATGACGAGTTGATAGATGGATTTGGCAGGAATGAATTAGTTGGAATACAATTTTTCAGATCTCTGAAAGGTTTATTCATGGAGTTATGTTCATATCGGTGAGGTTCGTTGCATGCTGAATTGGAAGATGAGGTGTAGAACTGTGAAAAGAACCAGGAGATAACTGGGGACTTTGAAACTAGGATAATTTGGGGGTGAGGATTCGTTTAGTGACCTTTTTGGGACTCGAAAATCTCTTTTCACGGAAATATATGTCTTCTAAATGTATCTCTGTTTTCAGGGAGATAACTTTATACACGACCCAACTTACGCTACAGAGTAGATAGAAGAACGGGGAGTTTCTTGTAAGAATTCCTACAACTAGGAGAACTGATTTATTACAAAAAACCCCACTATTGCCACACAAAATCTCCTTCTACCACCACTCCAACTTCCCCCTCGTCTTAAACTCTCCCCTAACCGCAATCTCAACCTTATCTAAACCACCCAACTAATTTCACACATCACCAACAAACTCATCTTCCGCACCACACAACATGAAACCGACGATATATCTGCGATTTCCGTTTGACCGCAACGGGTTTGTGGACCCCGTCACCCCGGCAACGGCTTTGAGCGAAAAACAGGTCGCTAATTTCGTTTCCAAGCTCGTTGCCAAGGGAACGCTAGACTGGCAGGAAACGGCAGCTTCTTACCACGTTTCTGTAACCCATCTGTTACAGCTGGCGTGTCATTTGTACGACAAAAAGGGCAAGGGTTTGGAGGACGAGACACAAAGACGCAATTGGAGGGAGAAGCTGGTTCATGCAAGTCTTCCTGAGACCCGTGACATGAATGCTGTCAACATGGCTTCCAGGGACCATTCCAATTCTACCACGTCAGCAGAAACTCGTTCGAATCCGTCGATTCCGAGTTTGAGTAAATCTCGTGACAAGAGTCTTGTGATATCTCCCACTGACGATGCTGTTTTTGCCAGTGTTGATCAGATGAGCGAGCCTCAGGAGATTAGTCATGTTGCCAGTGGCACGGCTACCACGAATACCGATCCGCATTTGTTTTCGTCGACGGATTTGGAGGGTGTTTCTGCCAGTGCCTTGGAGGAGGCTATTCTCAGTGCTTTGAATGATTAGGAGGAGTTTAGGAGACCAGCTGTCCATGGTATGATACTATTAAGATACTGTACTGTCAGGATGGAGGATCAGACTCTGATGCTTAAATGGTATGGAAGAATAAGCATTAAATCATTCATCCCACAAGACAATCATTCATATCCGACAAGACAATCATACCAACTGGATGTACATATTTATGACATTAATGACATGAGGTTGGAGAGAGGTTGATACAGTTGATACAGTTGGACACTAACTTGGGACAGTTGGGACATACCTAATGGGATAGTGGGGAAGAAACAAAGGGTCATAAAACAATATCTAAGACACAAAGAATGCAATGGCCCAGTCCCTATAACGATGCGACTATTTTAGGAAGAGTTAGGGGCAGTTGAGTGACAAGGTAGAATTGGGAGCGAGAGTGAGAAATGGGTATTAGAAGTGGAAGAAGAGACCCAAATGGTACCGTTTGAATCTTCAGGTTCTTGAAAATACTCTCATCAAGTCGCAATACTCATACTGATATTATTGAAGGAGTTGGCGGTCGTATATCGAATTTCGGTTTGGTTGGTTCACAGCTGAGTCGTGTTTATCAGCTTGAATAAGTACAAAAGGAGAAGGAGGCGGTCATTGATGTGCAAAACAGTTGATACAGTTGGGACTTGGACAGTTGGAAATAGTCAAGTCTATCTTAGCTCAACTGTAAACCCACCAAGCTGTAAGACAGTGTGGCGACTAATTATGATCATGACCAGTACTGCCACAACACAATCAAGATCACCACAAAAAAAATGAACATCCCGCCTTCTCCTCCTTCACCGCCTTACCCCGCCCAAATTCCCCTGCGTCTTGTCTCTGACTGTTTACTGTGGAGATCCTCCCACGCGTGTGATCTACAAGACGCACCCCTGCCTAAGGCTGCGCGAGTCTGCAGGCACCAGGAGGGGAGGGGTGTGGGGTGTGGGATGTGGTAGGTCACGTGCGTATCATGTGATATCACGTGCCTGGAATATCTCTCAACTGGCTGAAATAACTACCACTGCAAAGCCACTGTTTTACAATGACGTATATACTTTACCCTATCAAAGTTCAGTTTTTCAGCATGACCAACGGCTAAGCTTTCTTCTGTACTTGGTGCAGTGAAAGCAGCCGATACGGGAAATTTTGGGAGTTTGGAATTGAGGCTGAGTTGGAACAAACCGTTTATTGCAGTTACTCGTACCATTGTTGTCGGATTCGGTTTCCGATAAGTATAGCTGCATCTATACAACAGACTCAGCCTCTTTGGTGCTTATAGATGTTAGACTTGATCTTACTCAAGGCTTCTGTCAGGATTAAGAACAGGCTACAGCAATCCAGACTGTGGTAAAGAGCACTATGGTCTAACCATGGTTCTTAGTGTTTCAGTTGTATACGGATACGAGGTCAATTTTTCTTATCTTTATCTATCCCATCTTTTTCCCTCATTCGTTTTTCTGAACTTGTACATTTTCTACCTTGATGGTCTGGATGTGCTGATACTGTGTGACGATAATGTTGTCTATGTTGCTGCTAAAAATAACGTGAGGGGATACCTATACTATGCACTCGTTTCTGCATTTGTGCACACAGCCTGGAATGAAGAAAATAAGCAGGTGCGTAGAGAGACACGGCACAAAGGGCTCTAGCACGTCTGTAGATTACTTCTTTGTATCGCGAGACTTTTCCGCCTCAAAATTCACATTCGTTTTTTTTCCGTTGTTCCTCGTATTCTTCAAGTCTGTCGTCTCCCTATCTCCCAACGTTCAACTTTAACGCGTAAGAAAGGTGGGGAGAGGGTGGCAGAGGGAGGGTGTTACAAGTTGTATTTTGGCAAATAAAAGACGTAAATGTGTATATCACACCTGCACGGATCGATTCGTCCACTTTTCATCCATTTCTGATGCCTCCTCGTTGACTTAGAACCACCTATAAGTCACGCCTCAGCAACTCTATACTTACTTCCAGGTGTGCAACTCTCCGAGTTAATTTTTTGCAACCCTGACACGTCCAACTATAAGAAGTTATAGACTGGCAGTGAACAGCTCTGGAGATACAGACGGCAGACGATACAGACGGCAGACACTCTCACTGTTGACCAGCGACACAAACAGAAACTGTTGACCAGATACTGTTGACCACACTGTTAACCACACTACTGACCACATCACACCACTACACGCGACACGATAGATCTCATATCTAGTCGTACGATACAACAGTCAGATACAGATTAAGGAAGTGTACAAACCGGCACTTTCTGTCCTACACTTTCTGTCTACCCTACGAAACTCACTTGTTCTTAAGAAGGTACTATCTTGTCTCCATAGACTAGTCTTACAGCAGGTACGCAACACTAGCTACAACTACAGCACACCAGCTCAGTCACTTTAGACAACAACTACAGCTCAGTTCAGACAGTTCATTCAGTTTGATATACCAGTCAGATTCAGCACCGTCTCTTGACATCTATCTCTACATTCACACCTCCACACCACAATGAAACTCCTATCAATCACAAGTCTCCTCCTGCTCACGCTGGCAACAGCTACCACAGCCAACCTGGAGGAAAACGACCATGCGATGAAAACCGCGCCCAAAGACTACGCGGCCCGGTTCGGCTCCGAGGTCGACAAGAGCGACAAGTTTGTGGCTCCCGGAGGTCCTGACGTTGAGGACCACGAACGAGAAGATGACGAGGGCTCTGAAGCGGTCAAGGTCGGCAAAACCGCCAAACCCGCCAAGACCGTGACTGACAAACAGCCCACCGTCATCAACGACTACGACCCCAACAACATTGGCCAGAGCGAGGCCGAGGTTGATATTGCCAAGGACGCGGCTGAGAGAGCCAAGGAGGACCGAGTGGCTGCAGTTGTCGGGGTTACCGAGCCTGCCAACGACGCCACGGGCTCCAAGTCGTCGTCTTCTTCGTCTTCATCTTCGTCTTCAGCTGGCTCTTCTACCACACAGTCGTCTTCCAAGACGTCTACTTCAAAGTCTGTCAAGGACGCTCCTGTAGACGACGACAAATGGCACACGTTTGTCATGGCTTTCTCCATGATCATCACGTCCGAAATCGGCGACAAGACGTTTTTGTTGGCGGCTATTATGGCGTCTAAACACTCGCATTTCACCATTTTTTCCGCCGCGTTTTCTTCGCTGGCGCTTATGACGGTTCTTTCTGCTGCTCTGGGCCAGGCCTTTCTCATTTTTGTTTCTCCTAAAGTCGTGGGAATTGCCGCTGGTGTTCTTTTCCTCGTCTTTGGAATCAGACTGCTGCATGAAGCCACCCAGATGGAAGGAGTGTCCATCAAGGACGAAATGGCCGAGGTGGAGTCTGAAATCGAGGCCTCGGAACTCAACGAAAAGAACCGAGATCTCGAGGAAGGAACCACTTCTTCTTCTGGCGAAACCACTCTTCGACGTCAAAACTCCGCTCCCGGAATCACTGACGACGGCCTCGGAGAACAGGGCTACTCGTTTGACATCCGAAAGGCGTCCAAGCCCACCATCAAGCAGTCGCTGGCCGACATTTCGAGCGGCTTTTCCAACCTCGCCAGTCTGGTACTGTCGCCGGCTTGGGTGCAGATTTTCGTCATGACGTTTTTGGCCGAGTGGGGCGACCGGTCGCAGATCAGCACCATTGCCATGGGCGCAGGCTCCAACTTTTGGCCTGTCGTTTTCGGCGGTGTGATTGGCCATGCTTGTTGCACATCTGTGGCCATTATTGGAGGCAAGCTGCTAGCCCAGCGGGTCTCCATCCAGCAGATTACGCTGGTTGGTGCCGTGGCCTTTATCATTTATGCCATGCTGTACTTTTGGGATATTTATTCCACTTGGCAGTGAGCAGGGAAGCAGTGAAGACTACGCAGTGAAGACTACGAAGTGGTCTTCTATTCGGCAGTATTCGGAAGTACCAGTAGGACTACCAGACTACCGTCAAATTACAAATTACAAATTACCAAATATCGGGATATAGAAAAATGGATGTTACGTGTTAGTGGAGTGTAGGTGGCAAATTGAGTGTAGCTTGGGCTTGAAGAAGCCGTGTTTTCTGAGGTTTCTACACTGTAAGTTGAATTCACTTCAGTTCTCGTATAGCCTTACAGGAAATACCGCACCTTTGAGTCTATGACTCTCATAGAGCTTCTTATAAGGCGCCTTTTGGAGATTGATAAATCATACTTTAAGACATACGGAGGACTGAGTTGCAACAAAAGTATTGATACTAATGGCACTGTGTGTAACCGCCTCTAGAAGACTGGAAAAGTGACCATAGCCATTATTATATTCCACTATCAGAATAATGTCAACTTTTACTCTTGGCTTACCTTTTTCAAGCACAGCTTCGTCAAGCAGCCTATAGCTACAGCTTATTTTCAGTCGATGTATTGCGGGAAATTATCAGTCTTCATAAAACGCTGTAGTCAGGGAGTTGGAGGCTGATTTTTAGACAATGGCAGAGATGATCACTGTATCTCAGATTGGACACCCTTATGTACTTTGGTGTATTTTTCCGTCAGTCTTCAGTGTGTGTAGAAGCCTGATACTGATGAACTGATTGATAGCCTTCAGATAAAGTGAGTGGAAAATGACATTTAGAAAATCAACAAAAAATGAAGGAAAAACATTGAGGAAACCCAGATGACGTTGAATTTCACAGGTTCAGTACGTACACTGATAAGATCCATTCATTTCGCCACCATTCGCCACTGCTGACAAATCCACCACCCTGCATCCCATCCCACTCCCATCCAACCACCGCAAGCAAGACAAAGACTAATCTTGACTTTGATGGATGTCATCTCGGCTGAATTTGAGGGTGGATAAAAGGGGTTGGGCGGTCGGAATTGGTCTGGAAAAGCAGTCACGTGATCAGACAGCCCTACCTGGTCATATAATGCCGTTTCCCCCGTTTCCCCCCACCCACCAACCACTTCTACACTCCCTCCTCATCCTTTGCTGCCTCGGCTCTGCAAGGTTATTTTAAATCAGAGTTCAGATAGCAATGACGAGGACTGCAGGAGGTGGTATTTGACAGTGGATTTGTCTGGTTAGAACTGTACAAGACCCAGTCAGAAGTTCTGCTACAGCACAAACAACACAAACGAGCACAACGACCTAATCAGAAGTTCTGTCTACACAAACACCTCAGCAGTTCTCTCTACATCTGAGCATCTACATCTCGAGATCTACGTTGGACAAACTGGTAATTACGAAAAAACCTGTAATTACCAAAAAAACAACAAAAAGACAGTCAGTGACTGAAAACCGACTCTAACTGTCAATTGCTCCACTGTCAATTGTCCTCCTGTCAATTGATACAACCACTTTTCAACACCGTTACAACAACCTACCACGATGTCCTCAACCCCACCCCAAGTAAATGACACTCCTATCACTCCTGAGAGACGGGAACTAAAAGTGCCCAACAAGGCCAACCCGCTGTCTGTGACGGAGTCGTTCAAGCAGTATTTTTTTTCCGACAGCACCGAAAAGGCAGAGTTCAAGGTGCTGTCCATGCTGCCGTTTTTTCCCGAGTCTGACGGAAAAAGAACCGCCAAAGTGCACGAAACGGAAATCAAAAAGAACGTGTACATCAACGACTTCCATATCGTCAACACGGAGCAGCCTGCTTACCAATCGTCGTCTTCCCGGACCTTAGTCATGCTCCACGGCTGGGGAACAGGTATGGGTCTCTGGTTTGAGAACCTGGACGCCATTAGCAGCTTGCCAGGCTGGAATATCCACGTTCTGGACAACCCTGGCATGGGCCGATCGACGCGAGAAACGTTCAACATTACTCAGCAAAAAGACGACGTTGACGGCCGAAAAATGGTGGCTGAGACTGAAGAGTGGTATCTGTCTAGACTGGAGGCCTGGCGGGAGAAAAAGGGCATTGAACGGTTTGTGCTGTTGGGACACTCTCTCGGCGGCTACATTGCGTCCATTTACGCCATGAAGTACCCCCATCGAGTCGAGAGACTGATTTTGGTCTCTCCCGTTGGAGTGGAGCATATTGATGGAGTATCGCTTGATAGGGAGGGTGATGGTAAGACTGAAGCTAGCACTGAATCCACAGAATCCACAGAAGCATCCACTGCTCCAACTACCTCTAATTCCACTTCTGCTGCCACTTCTACTGCTACTTCTACTGCTCCTACCACTACCTCTGATCCTTCTACTGCTCCTTCCACCTCCTCTCTGGGAACTAAACCAACCGGAGAAGACTCTGTTGTCTCTCAAGACGCACCTCACCCCGCACGTGAATTCGAAGTCGGCGAATTCGACGATATCCCAGACGACATCTTCTCTTCGCTCAAACCGGTCATTTCCGAAAACCAAATTGACGTCCATCTGGGAGCAGATCTCGCCAAAAGAAGAGAACAAAACAAACTGCTGGCGTACATGTGGCAGTCGCACTACTCGTTTATCGGCGCTGTGCGTATTGCTGGCCCCATGGGTCCCAAACTGGTGGCCAGATGGAGCTACATTCGGTTCCAGCAACTGCCCACAGAACAGCGAGACATTATGCATATCTACGCCTACCGAATTTTTGCAGGCAAGGCGTCTGGAGAACGGGGTTTGACGCGACTGATGGCTCCCTTCTGTATCGCCAGAGTTCCTCTTATCGACAGAATCTCCAACATCAAGTGTCCCTCGTTCTGGATCTACGGCGAAAACGACTGGATGAACACTTCTGCGGGTCATGAGGCTGCTAAGAGGTTGAATAAGCTGGGACGACCTGCTCATTACAAGATTGTCGCAGATGCTGGCCATCATATTTACCTGGACAATATTGAGGCCTTTAACAAGAGTGTCGTGAACTATCTCAAGGATGCCGATGAAGATGGAAGGGAGTGATAGAGAAGAATACTAGAGTGAATAGAACTGTTAGAGTAAGTGAATAGATACAGCTAGAGTGAATGAATAGATACAGTTAGATTATACGAGATACTACCTTGTAGAACTGTTAGTATAAGAAGTCCAGCAAAGACTACTGAAAAGGACGAGTACTGTACTGGTACTGTACTGGTACTGTACCTGGTACGTGTGAGATAGATACTGAAAGGAAGTCTTTCTGTGGAGAATTGCCTTACTCTAATGAATACTATGGTCGAGTCGCTGTAATTATGCTAGTATTTCTGATGAACTTGGGGGCTGTGATCCTATATCGATAGGTCTGGAAAGGGGGCTAAGAGGCTGTAGTAGATGGATAAGGAGGAACAGGGGTACCGTGATGAATAAGATGATTCACTGACGCTTCCGATATGATGGGGATGTTTTTTCAGCGTGTAGGAGTTATGTGTCTAGCTACATATATGAGGGTTTCGGTGCTAAAAGTTGGTGAAATGGGCCAGGAGAGCCACGGGAGGTACTATTGTTATCTGATGACTCCAACGAATACATTGGTCAAGTCTGCCAGATGATGCTAACATTTTTGCGAAAGTTAGGTCAGTTCTGTATATTGGGGTGTATCAGGGGATCCGGAGTTAAAAGCGGGTAGGAGTTGATATCAGATACGCGAACGGTAATATATGAATCTACAAATCACAGCAATCACTCTGGTTTAGTTCCCATGTTAATGAGGATATTTTTGAGAGACTTAGGTGAAGTTGAGTTGTAGAGTAGAGTTGGGGGTGTATTGAAATGTACAGAGTTGCAGTAGTAGGTCCGTAAATGGTACCAAACGAATCAGCGGATGGAGATGAATGATGATATCTGGAGATCTACACTGTTTTATAGTCCATTGTCTACTGTAAAAGTTCTGTCGTCCCCACTGAGAGTCCAGAACCAGGATATTTGTAAAATATCTCTGTCACTGATGGTACAAGAAACAAAGAAAGGAACTCTCTAAAGCACCATCTTCAGTGTGTACATACCTCTAAATGACTACCTTCAATAGCGTAGGTATTAGTAGCCATCCCAGTCACAGTGTTTAGATTAAGCTCCTTCCCAGCGATGAGATTGGCGCGCTAGCTTGCATAATCGCTGCGAACTCTACGGGGATTATCAATGAGGCAAAATGTGGTAGAATCACTGTGCTACTGCTGTCTTGACTGTGCAACTACTGTCTAGGAATGTATTTGATGCTTATCATATGTAACAACAACGAAGTTTTCTGTTTCGTCGTTCCATTGACATGACTCTCATCGGATGACACTCTCATACAGACTGGTTCATGAAAGAGTGGTACTGGTGAGTTACTGATATTACTCTTTATCTCTGATGCACAACTCTTAAAAGAGATGAATCAATACAAGTATTCTCTACTCCAAAGAGATAGGACATTAATGCACCCAAAAGAGAAGAGACAATACGGTCCCAAACAAAGAAGAGACAATGTGATAGACGGATTATTGCAATATCCGACCCAAAAGAGAAGAGACAATATACTTGTCGTTCTAGTTCATTGACCCAACTCCTTCTGGTCCTGACAATACCATCTCTAATCGTCTCTGAACAATATATATACCCTAGAACTCATACTATTTATCCATAAAGTCACAACACAATTACAACCTCCACCACCACTACCATGTCCCGCGGCGTTCGAAAGTATCCTTCCTCAAGCAACTGCCAACTTGAAGACAACCACGTGGTAGCTGATGGCCTCCCCACCTACCAACCTACAAGCACTGACTGTGTGATTTGCTGATATTTATCTGTGAGATAATATCATTTATCTCCACCGTCAGATAAAGTAACCTAAGTCTTCACTTCTCTTGTACGAGTACTGTACCATGAGATAACCTCACTTTTAGCTTCTTTAATCACCTTTTACCAAATAATAATAGTTTTCACGTCTTGAGCAGTGTAGAGTCACCAGATACTGTACATGCATTTGTGTAAGGAGCTATAGGAACGAGCTCAGCCTTGGTTCTCTGTAAGAAAGATTTTCCGACTCTGACAGGATTGTGGGTCCCATACTTGGATTATATTATTACTAAATATTATAACCACAATCATCCCTGCATTGTTCTTCTCATATAATTTTCTGAATTGCTTTCGTTTTTATTCCTATTCAGACTCATTCTTCACATTAAAACCTGGTCCAGTATATGCCTCTTTGGAACTCAGTGTCGTAGCTCTGAGATGTACATAATAAGTCATACACTCACCATTTTTTTTGGCCTAGAATTCATTGTACTGTAAGAGAGAAAGACGTATATTTTCAAACATGAATGCACACATGCATCTCAAAAACTGCCACACAGATTTCCAAAAGAGGCAATTATGCACTGCACTCCACACCCACACTCAGGACCAGACAACAAAGTGTGGAGATAGGATCAAGACAAGGGAATGTTGAGGAGAACTGACAAGTACAACAAGTCATCGAGTACCACAGGTCAAATGATGAGCCCCAGTGCCAAGGATTGTTGTGGTTATAGCAATTGTAATCTAGTAATCCAAATGTGTATAAAGACCTGAGAGTCTGCCAGAATCCAAGTATTCAACCAAGCCTCAATCACAGGTATGTATTATGACTTGAAACATGACTAGGACTTCTACTCACACGACTTCAGCTAACACAGTCTTTGTCCCACTACTTCGGTACTCATTTTTCTTCAACACCTCCAGCTATTGCTGTTTTCAAGAACATGAACTCTGGACCTAAGAACATGATCCCCAAACAGCAAGCCATCCAGACTGTCGGAAACAGTCCTGTTGACCCCGTGGATGTTGAAAAGATGCTCAAGCTTGTCAACGCTGCCTTGGGTGGGAGCGAAAAGATTAGACAGTTTAGGCTGAAAGAGGCTCTCAAGCGAAGACGAGATGACGATGATGACTATGACAGAAAACGACGTCTCATTTCATCCGATTTCAAGGAACGCTTCACCCGAGAAAAAATGGGTCGGAATCTGCTTACTCGAGATACTGATTGTCTCGAGTGGGACGGACAACTGTTCCTAAGAGACAGTCATATCGGAAACGTGCAGTTTGCCAGATTCTTCATGTACAGTATCGTTCATGACAATGCTGCGGCTCTGTACAATCTGCCTGGAGGTCCAGCCTTTGGAAAAGGTCTGAATTTTGAAGAGCGTCGAATGCTGCAAGATCAACAAATGCTGCAAGGTATAGAAACAGTTAGCAAGATGGAAGACTGTCGTTCTCTTCTGGAGGCAATTATTGCTACCAACGCTGTGGAGAGACAGATGTCCATCCGTATCCAGAGATACTACAGCGACTGGCAGGTTGCCGATTTGTGGGGTTTTCTCTGTGAAAAAGCTCGTCTGGAGGACGTTGCTTGTGTTCCTGGAAAATGGCTTAATCGTCGTTTCTGCACTGTGGCATTGGATATGACCAACGAGTACCAAGACGATGCACTCAGTGCTCTGAGCAAGCTGAAGCCCCAGGACTTTGCTACTCTGCGGGAATTTGCAGTCACATATGCGTGGCTGTGGATCTACTCCAAGTCCGATACTACCCGAGCCGGTCTGAGGCCTTTTTTCAAACTCATTGACGAATTTCTGGGACATGAAAACGCCTGGGGCTCGATGCGACTCACCTCTTTGCCCGACAGAGAATGGCTCGGTCGCTGGAACCGTCTAGTCAGAGAGGATTGGAGTGAGGCAGTTAGACGACATAACTCTCACGATGACCAAGGTTCTCGACCTGCTCCAGGTGCTTGCTTCGTGTGCGATGGATTCGGACACCAGGCTCGAAAGTGTCCTGAACGAAAGCAAAAAGGCGGTAGATCCTGAGAGGTCTCAGGTTGATGACTCTCCAAGGGGAGACTTGTTGTCAGTTTTTTTGTAGTATTATTAGTAGATGCACAGGATTGTGCAGTATCAACGAGATTGTGGATCAACTCGAACTTGTTTAGTATTTTGAACGTAGCGGACAGCTCCATGGATGGCAAGGTGCCATTAACGTACGGAGAAGAATGTGGGGTGCTGTACAGTTATGTAATGTAGAGCTACTCTAGTGAGAGATAACTATTGCTTTGGAAAGCACTTACCCTCAGACCAGACGCACCTGGATTTGTCAAAGAACCTTTAGCTCCTCACACGATGTATTTACATATTGATACCAATATTTATCTGTTATTGAATGGACTCAGTTAGATGGCTTGAGATAAATAGTGTTGTAGCTTTACTGGAGGGAATTGTATGCAGTATGGCTCTGTAGCCCGTAAGTATTCGGTAACAGGCCAAAAGAGGACGAAGCAAGGAGGGAGAGAAGAACCAAGCATATCAATAACATGGTGTCAGAGAGTTACGTGATACTGGTTAACTCAGTTCATTCATTTGGGTAATTCTTAGTGGTTTAGGTGCTGTTCTGTGAGAAGACAAAACTAAAGATATCTTAGTTAAATTCTGTTGAGGGGAAGTAGGAAAGAAATAAATGGTAGTAAACGAATTCTATGATCACAGAGAATACTATGGTAATGCCCATACAGATCTGGGAGTATTTTTGAACGAGTTAGAGAGAATTCTGTTTCAAGGCCGTAAGGAGGTGCAGCTGTAAAACAAGGGTAAAAGACAGAAGGGAGGCTCGGGAGGTTTTATCTGAAGCTTCCCGTGTGAGGGACTCAATGGTCAAGTTTCTTTGATTATAGGGATATTTTTGAGCGAGATGAGAGCAGATGTGTAAATCGGTCGAATCGTGGGTGGAGATGTTAAAAGCGGGAGGGGGTGGTATGGCTAGGGAATAAACGGTGTCGCTTGCATCACCTTGGTCATGCTAAAAATATGGTCAAGTCAGGTTAGTTATGGGAGTATTATTGGAGGAGTGGAGTGCAGTTGTGTGTTCAAGTTGAGCTGGTGGTGGTCAGGATAAACTCTGTGGAAATGATACAAGGGAGACATAAAGGGTACCGTGATGTCCCCCTGCCTGAGGAAACACAGTGGTCGAGTCGACGTCATGATGGAGGTATTTTTGGGTGATCTAGAGGCAGTTGTATGGGTAAGGGAAAATTGGGTGCATCACTGTAAAAGTGGAAAGGAAGTAGTAGGATAGGTATAAGGGGTATCAAAAGAATGCCCTTGCTCCTAAGATTATAGCGGTCAACTCCACATGCTTCTGCGAGTATTTCTGAAGGAATTGGAGGCCATTATAATGTGTAGTAGAATTAGAAGTGGGCTTGTTAAATGCAGACAAGAGATATTGCGGGAGTCTAATGTATACTAAAAGAATCACCTGGCTTCAAATAATATGTTTGTCAAGTTACCATGAGTTTGGAAGTGATTTGGAGGAGTTAAGCTCAGATGTATTGCCAGTTGTAATTTAGAGAGTTGATGTAAAAAGTGTAAGCATGAGTATAAGGGGAGCATATTTGGTAGCATTGAAATGCTCAGGCACCGAGGAATCTTCTGGTTCTGTAGCCATAGCGATGCGAGTATTCTTGGTGAAGTTAGAACGTGTTATGTGAAATGTGAAAAGAACTTTCTGATGTAAACTTGCCAGAGGTAATTGATAGACAAGTAGAGATAACTGGGAGAAAGATACAGCAAGCAAAACCAAATTGAAGATACAAAAATACAGCCGCTTCTTGCCTGAAAAAAGATTACAGCACCCAGGATTCTCGTATGGTCTCCCACTACAATACTAACTGGGCTCTCTGGTGCTTGACTATGGCTGATCGAACGGGAAGCCGTATTTTCACCAGGATATGGCCGTAACCAGGGCTGCGCCGACCCGGAATCGAACCGGGGGCCCATCGATGGCAACGATGGATTTTACCACTAAACCATCGGCGCTTATTAAGCAGGAGGGTGGGTGAACAGTATTCCGCAGAGAACAGATTACGTAATTCCGTGAGAACTAGGGGTCCCATAGGATAGAGAAGTTGACCATTCGATCTATAGATAGTTACTCTATATACTGGGAAATATTTGGGTTGATATATAGAATAATGGCTGAATAATGTCGTGAAGTGCTGCTTAGGGGTGAGTCAATTGGATGGGTTGGTTCTACTAGCTGGGAAAACGTTAAAGGAGTAACATGAATGGTATTTATAGAAACCTAGGACACGGAATAACACCTTTTTCAAGTCCTTATGATTATAAGGACGTTTCCCAAAGAATTAGGGGCAGTTATATGCTCAAGCACAATTCAGAGATGTAAGCCTAAAAGTTGCAAATATGTAGTAAGAAAGGATTGGAGGGTATTAAAGGATTCTAAAGGCCCCAAAGAATCTGATGCTCCAGTCCTCGTAATTATTCTCGTATTTTTGATGAACTTGGGGCAAGTTCCAAAAGGTGTAATATGGGGGATGTTGAGATAAAATGTGGTGAAGGAGATGGAAAAGAAATATGAACGGTACCAAAACAATGCCTTAGATCCCAAAGTAATCATGTTTAAAACCCAGAGTCTTGGAGGTATTTCTGGCAGAGTTTGAAGCCGTGCTGTATTCCTCCAATTTTGAGAAGGCCGATGAAACAAGCGTTTAAGAGATGTTGGGGATATCTTGAATGATATTAAAAGAGTCCTCTGGTACCGAGTAATTATGTGGACCAGTCCTCGCAGCCATACAGGTATTATTGTAGATTTTGGAGACCAGTTTGTAGTGAAGGGAAAACTGAATATGGACGTCAAAAGTGGGGTGCAAAACCACAAGGATGAAATCGAAGGCATAATTTGAACAAACTAACCTCTAGGATTAAGTTAGTCTAGCCTAAATGGTTATCTGGGTATTTCTGAGAGAGTTGAGGCCAGTTGTAAGTTCAGTTGATGTGGAGTATGGGGACATAAGTAAGCTCGTTGCTCCCACAGAACGATGAGGACATGCCAGAGTGAATTATAATCATGCTTCCAACTGTTCGAGTCGTTATATCAACTCCTCAAACGTTTTTGCGCCCGTTTATAGTCTCATGTATTGAGATTTATGTTCCGTTCAGTAACATAGAACTCATTGCAAGATGAGTTCTAAGTTAGAAGACCCAGGCATCTATTGAGGAGGGTGTTGTTCCACGGTAATTTTTGGCCGGTTTTTTTTGATTCTAGGGAAATACATTTAGCTAAATAAGGCCTATACAATGTTAAACCCGCACGTCGGATTCGGATTCGGATTTGCAAAAAAAAAGCTGTAAAGACGTAACAAGCGATTTTCGAGTTCGCTGTTCCTCTTGTCCTCGTCGTGACCGGATAAATATCAACAATCAAACAAAGCAAATAAACTGGGGTGTCGTGTCACGCAAACCACTCTGGGCAGCTGATTAACGAAGAAACTGGAAGCTGGGTACCATGATGTCAGGGTAGGATAAATAGTGTAAACATGGGATGGGTGGTCATGAAGACGGTGATGTTTGTGATACAGAAAGCCATGTGGGCTGGGTTCTGTGAAATTGTGAAAATGTGGAAAAGTGGGGTCTGTGAGACTTGTAGTCGGTTCGACGGATGCCTGGTGAAGTGTGCGCCTGGTGTTCTGGGAAATGATGTGACTTGTGTTCTGATGATTCGGATGACAAAAAGTCGGGTCCTTTTGGATAAGACCGGGTGAACGGGGGGGGATAGTCAAGAACTGGAAGTGAGGTCGCGGGGCAATGTGGTCGGTTTAGACGTGGTAGATGTGAAGTCGGTAGACGTGGTAGATGTGAAATCAGATAACTTGTTATCATTGCAATGGTGTTAATGAAAAAACGAAGTATGTAGTGATTCAGATGAAATAGAGCTCTAGTGATAAGTGAGATCTGTGGGAATCCAGATAAAGTAGGAATCGGGATGTTGGGATGCTGAACTTGTGGTGGTTCTGCAGATGATAGTGAGGAGGTTTGAAACGTGGTTTTGCAAATCGGGTGTGTCCTAGGAGACATGAAGTCACGGACAAAGTCAATGGGGCCAAGGCTAAATAAGTAAGTAAAATAAATCATTCATGAAAGATCCACAGGCTGGAGTGCCTAGCGGGCGGGGGGCCCGGTGAAAAAGCGGGGGGGAGTCCAAAAGAGATCGACCGGGGGGGTCGAGTGAAAGAGGACCAGCGGGCCGGAGGGGCCGACTGGAAGAAGAGAGAGAAGAGAGAGGAAAAGGGAAAGAAGTCCAGGCCAGGGGTAGGCAGATTGACATCAGAGGAATGAGTCAATGTAGGGTTTTTTTTTTTTTTTTTTTTTTTTGATTTTTTTTTTTTTGATTTTTTTTTTTTTTTTTTTTTTTTTTTTTTTTGCATACATTCATAATCATTCCTCCTTAGCCTCTATACACCAATTGACGGGTGTGTGGGCTATCTGCCTAATCCTCCAGCCATTCCACTTCCTCCGCCTCAGCCCGCTTCCGTCGTGCTGTGGACAACCTCATATCTTCCTCTATTGCCTCATGAACTCGTGCGAAAAGGTAAGTGTGATTCCGTTGTACGTTGGGGCATCTGCCATCCAGGCCTTTCTTTCGCATGGTTCGCTCGAACTGCCAAATGGCGTGAGCAGCCTCTCGAACAGCATTCTGGTAGCCACTCTGTGCTTCAGCCAGAACCCAGTCAGCCATGGCATTTACCCTCGGCGACCCTGCCATCTCACACATGGCCTTCATCGCCGGGCAATCCACAAAGATGTGCTTATGTAGATTGTCCTTGGCGGTGTACTCTCGGCACATACCGCAGCCAGGGGCCCGGTAGGCGAAGGATTTCGCCTGTTTAGGGTGTCGGACTACACTCAGTCGACAGAGCCTCAACATGTGAAGAGTTTGTGCACTCGGGGTGTGGCGTCGATAGTGCTTGCCTAGGTAGGTGTTGGCCTCAATCCATTTTTCGTTGTTAGGGTCCACTGTGGGTGGTAGGATCTCTTTCCACCGGGCGTTTTTCATGACCGTGAAATGATTCCTCCACTCGTTGCTGGCTTCGCGGGGTGTAAGGGGGACTTGCTTCAGAAGGTAGCTGATCTGATACTCAGTCATGTGTCCTACAGGGCGCTCTAGTCGCTGTCTGTAGAAGAAACGACAAGTCTCCAATTTCCTCGTCTGAAGTGCTGTCGCGGGTTCGATGGGGTTCGGTTCTGCAATGTATGTTGTACCACATACCTGCACCAAGGATCTCAGACCAATGTCGAGAGTCTTGGACACGAAATGAGACCATTTCCAATAGTCAAAATAGAACCAGTTGGTCTTGGCCATACGGAGGCCCGGGTGTGTGTCCTCCTGAGATACCTGGGGTAGTGACTCACTGGCAAAGTGGAAGAAGACATTCTGTCGTGCCGGAGTGTCCTCTCGAAGGAAGCGAGCTGCTCGGGCAGCCTTTAAACTCATGGCCTGATAGTTCAGGTTTCGAAGTCCCAGGCCACCTGCCTTCAGAGGTTGCATGATGAGAACGTCGTTGAATCTCCTCCTCGTTCGTGCACCATCAGAGTCCGCCAGTCTGCCGTTGATCTTGTCACACGCGTCTAGAACGAAGTCCCTAATGGTGTCTGCTGAAAATTGTGGTACATACGGGATGTGATAGATCATCTTGGAGAAAAAGAAAATGTTGATCAGCCATGCCTTGCACTGAGGAGGTAAGCCATACAAGGCGAAACCGCGCAGGACTGATTTGAGGTTTTCGATGAAACCCAAATAGTACTCTGTGACCTTTTTCTCCTCCCCAAAGTGGATGCCAAGATACCTGAAGACCGGACACGTGACTTCTTTAGCCTGTTATATAGGTCCAATCACAGTTTTTGTCAGTTGCGGCCATATCCTGGTGAAAATACGGCTTCCCGTCCGATCAGCCATAGTCAAGCACCAGAGAGCCTAGTTAGTATTGTAGTGGGAGACCATACGAGAATCCTAGGTGCTGCAATTCCTTTTCTTTTTGCCACATTTCAAGAGTGTCGCAAGTCATGTTTTGCTGTTTTTTTTGTATCTCTGTCTTGTCTCCTACCTGCTTACCCTTAACACGTTTTCAAACCCGTCTGAAAGCCGCAGAAATGCTGTTTTTCGTCACCAAATGAATGAAACGGAAAGAAAGGACTGGATTATACCCCCAGAATTGCGTCTACATGCCTTTTTCTTCCTCAATGTTCCTTTTCATCAAGTTTTCGGGGAGTAAGGAAATTAACGTTTCGTATATGCAAGGAGAGATTGCCAGGAAGTGGGTATAATCTGCTCGGAAAATATGATGTTTCAATCTAGCTTTTATTTGTATATTCTCTAGGACTCATTTATTCGGTCTGGTGCCATTTCCTCTTGAAAATCATCCTCATACAACTTCTACAGTCTTCCATGTTCTTCCCTTTCCTTCGTATCATGCACCTAAATGGCTGGTATGCATATTTCGTGCATATGCACATTTTTTGCCACCAGCCATCTCTAAAAAACCTTAAATGACTCGTTCACGAATATATAAACCCCCTCTGAGTCCCACTTTATTCACCAGAATCAGACCAGTTCACTCTGAGTCATTCTGAAGATGGAAGGTGCCTTTTATAGCCCGCTGAGATGCGGAGCTGACAAGCAGACCTGTCTACACAAAGACAGTTAACATTGATCTGTCTACAACGAGGACTGAAATGTCCGTTGAGTTGTTACTTGGGCAATGTGGTGGAATTCCAGAATCCCAAGGGTCGGTTAAAAGGCAATGACACATTGAAAAACATGTATGAGCCTGAGTGCGACAGCTTCTGATTGGGCGTTTGAGCTGATTTATCCGACGAGTTCATCCAGGAGCGAGTACACCGTCTGAGCCAAGTGTCTATAAGTCCTATGGTTGACCGCTTGAGAAGAGTCAATAAATCCCAGAGAACATTCTCGAGTTGACCTCCTTGTTCGCACGTCAATAAAGCCATTACAGGTTGACCGCCATGGGCTGAAATATGCCATGAGCGAAGAGAGAGTATGGCTGAAATGCCCAATGCTTACCGCCAGAGCTGAATGCCAGAGCCAGAGCCACCGACAGTGAGATACTCAAGGGTGGAATTCCTTTTGAGACACTCCTCAACATGCCGCCTAGAACTAAAGAGCCAAGCTGAAATGCCAGAGCTGCTAGTACGCTGAGAAGCCAGCCGAGACGCTGAGCTGAGCCTAGAGCAAAGATATGCTTTGACAGACGCCAATAATGGTCAGAAGAGCGAGAAAGTGCCAGAGCCTTACCTTAGAGCCAGAGCAACAAGCCCAGTCAGCCAATAAGTCCCTTGAGGCTATAAGTGCCAACTCCAGCCACAGAGCCAGAGCTGATACGCAAGTACTAGAGCCACAGATGCCAGAGTCAGAGCGAATGCCAGAGCCACAGAGCCTAGCCACTAAGTCCAACGAGCAATAAGAGCTTTTTCCAGAGCCGAAGAGCCAGTAAACATTACCAGAGCCTTCTATGAGCCAGAGTATAGCCTATGAGTCCCAAGAGGCAATAAGAGCTAGTGCCGATAAGTCCAAAGAGCAATGAGAGCCGATATTGAGCCAGAGCCAGTGCCTTTCCACGAGCAAAGAGCAAGTAAGTCCTACAAGGCGAGCCAAAGCCGTGATGCGATATCACTAAGTCCCTGAGAGGCATGATCGCAGTTGACATTAAGACCAAAGAGCAATAAGAGCTATCATCTGAGCAAGAGCCAGTGAGTCCACAGATGCAATAAGTGCCAAACGCCAGAGCAAACAGACAGAGCCAAAGAGCCAGGGCCAAGAGCCGAGGCCAGCCAGTTGCCAATAAGTCCGAAGAGCAATCAGAGCCAGAGCATGAGCCAGCCTTAGGAGTAGGCAGTGAACCTCTAAGAGGATGTAACTGACCGAACCTTTATCTAGTTTCAGAGGAGTAGGTGAAATTCCGAACCTCTTGGGTTAATACATTTTGGACCATAGAGTCCCACCCAAATTATCAATTGTAGTTTTGTGAGTATGGTCTACTTGCAGTAACCGCCTTCTTGAGCAATCCACTAGAATTCTAGGGGGTCTCTCAAGGGCACAAACACACCAAGGAACGTTGGAGGAGGATTGAAGACTGGGGTAAAACCACCGCCAAGGAGGCGGGCTACTTGTTTGGAGTTATTTGAGGGCAACCACCCTCTACCTCCATTCACTTACGTATATTCGGGGTAGCGGCACTTTTCTTTCCAGCGACAGATCGTGTACAACTGACGTAGGCTAACGGGCGCAAAGCATCCGGGGGCCTATTTGTGACCAACAGTCGCTGCCGCTTAGGTTAAATAGACTGATTAATAAATGATTTACAACAACAACATTGTACCAAGTACTTTGTAGGAGTTTGTAGATATTGTAAATTGATATGGAGTCTTTATTGAAGTGTGGAACAGCATATGTTTCTACTTACTAAATGATAAGTTCGATATACTAACATGGTCTAGTATTATGGATAAATACTGGTATTGTAGGCCATTAGCAGTGTTTCTGTTTTTATAAATGCATGAATATATACACCTAGGGAATACAAATTGTTCGCTTCGCTCACAATTTTTCGCTCACAATATTTATAATAAATTACTCTATCTCTCTCACTGTTCACCCTCCGCCAATTAATCACTCTAACTCCTTAGCCAACACTCTCCGTCCATCTCTCTTCCACAGAAAAGTAGCTACTCCTGTCAGAACCAGCCCAACAGCAGCTAGACACGCGTTATAAGTGAAACCAATCTGGTATCGAGGCATGTCTTTGGCGTTCCAAACGAGAATCGGAACCCAGGCTCCAGTTACGTATGCCAGAGTGTTGGTGATACTGACCACGAGGTTTCGTTTCTGGTAGTCATGGTAAAGACTTCGGTTGAGCCAGGAAAAAATCATAGGTTGTCCCCAGGCCGTAGGAACTCCCACAGCAAAGTAAGCAAACCATTTTGCGCCGTCTGCTATGTTCCAGTAAGACAGTAGAGCCGATCCCAGGATTTGGATCGCAAAATATGCCATCACAAAGGGCCAATTTAGACCGTCAAAAGCGTCTGAAACCACAGCTAGAATCAGCGTGACTCCAATACCAGCTCCAGCAACAGCAGTGGGATACACGTTGTATTCTGTGGGGGTGTATCCTTGTTGTTTGAGCCAGGTGATCATGGAGGGCTGAGAGTTGGCAGCACAGGTGTTGTTGTAGCAGAGAAAAACGAGAGGAAAGACGTAAATGTGCCAGGTTGAAAAGGAGCGTTTGATAACGTCTCTGATGGGTTCCTTTTTGTGGTCCAGGTCTCCCACTCGTCGTCTTCTCTCTCTAGCCATAGCTATATCTTCAGCAGTGAGATACCAACTATTAGTAGTTTCAGGAGTGTTTGGATTTACCAACATGGTGTAGAGAGCAACGGGAAAGGAGATGATACCGTCAAACACAAACAGCCACTTCCACGACGCAATAGCCGTGTGTTCCAGACCATGTAAAATGGCAGCTTGGAGGTATCCTGTAACCATACCTGCAGCGACTCCAGAGAGTGCAAAAAGCGAAGATCTTTTGGTCAGCTCGTCTCGGTTGTACCATGATCCCAGCAGATACTCGACTCCCGGAAAAAAGCCGCTTTCTGTGAGTCCAACAAAGAATCTGAGGGCGTACAGAGAGTGGATGTTGTTGCAAGTGAGTGTCAACAGCGTCAGAGCCATCCAAACCAGCTCCAGACATCCCAAATAGTATCTCGCACTAGTCCGCTGCAAAATCTGGTTACTGGGAATCTGACCAACAATGTATCCAACCGTCCAGAGGGTCTGGAGGTAGTTGAGCTGACTGCCATTGAGCTGAAAGTCCTCCTTCATGCCGTTGACATAGGCCGTGTTGATGTTCATCTGATTGAGAGTCTTGATGAAGTAGCCCAGCATGACCGAAGAGAGCAGAAAGCAGTCTAGTTTCAACAGTAGACGCTTTTCAGCGGGACTCTTGTCTGCCGAGTCCCACAGCAATTTGGCCCAGGTAAAGCCCTTTTTCTGAGGAGGAGAGACGTCCGAAACTTCAACAATCTCAGCGACTTCGGTGTAATGACCCTGCTTGTCATGCTTGTCTTTATTGGTGGAGTTGTCGTCACTCAAGCCACTGAGACTGTACTCGGAGGGAGCACCAGAAGTGTCTGTCTCAATGGTAGTCATTTCCAAGCTGCTTAGCCGTTCATATCGTCCGTTCATGGTCTATATATCCGGTCCTGTCGAGCTATCTTGGTTTGAAACCGCAAAGGTGGCTTTGAAAGATCATTGTGGCTTGGTGGCTTGTAATCTCACTTTAGTCAGTGTGGCTTGGACGGAGGAGCGGGGTAAAATGTGGAAAAGAAGAGAGAGAGCATGGTTCAATATACCATTCAAAAGAGAATTTCCTCTTCATTCTAATGGTACCTTTTATTCTGCTTTTTGTTCATCCTACCCTCCTTTTTTATCTCCCCTCCCAAAAGTGTGGAGAAAGACAATGATCTACAACCTCAAGGTTGAAACTATTAAATCTGAGATCACCAACCACACGGATTTAAGACCGTAAGAGAACAGATAACGACTAGTGGCGTATGCCCCGGGTCATTCAAGCCACAGAGAATATTCTCACATTAATTTAATTCCGTTAGCTCCTCTACTCCGGCCGCTAGAGCAGTTCGAAAAACGGGGTCACGTGACTTATCCGCCAGGGTCTAACGAAAGTTCACTTTTTCAGACACAACTTCCGGTATCCTGGCCGAGCGGTCTAAGGCGCCAGGTTAAGGCTAACACCTTGACGAATTTCCTGGTCTCTTCGGAGGCGTGAGTTCGAATCTCACGGATATCATTTTTGCCGTCCGATAGACGGTATACATCCACTTCTCTCATGTATCTCCAGAATCTGCTTCTGTACTTTTTAAGGTTTTGGTATACTCGTGTGAAGTCCCAACTTCACGATAAGATAAGAGTGACGGATATGCCGAGGAGACCGGGGAAAGTAGGGTTTGGGCTGTGATTGGCGCGTCTCCAACGATAGACAATCTCTCGCGTTATCTTAGCAACTTTCAGCAACTATGCACTTTTAGCCGCTGGCATAGATAACAAAACAGAGCTACCTGGTATCATGAGATGATCTGTTGTACAGTATGGTGCTCAATTGAGTCATAGGATGTTGCACTATAGAAGTGGGAGTCATAGGGTGTTCTACTATCGATGGATCACTCATAACGTGTTCCAATCACTCAATTGATATACCTTGAACTCATAGTGTGTTTGCTTCAGTCATGCATTCTACTATCAGAATACAAGTCATAAGATGCCCTACCTACAGTACCCAATTGAGCTCAGAAGATTCTCTACATACTCAATTGAGGTCATATGACGTTCTAGTATCTCAATTGAGGTCATAGGACATTTCAGGAACTCATAAGACGTTCTAGACTCAATTGAGCCCATAAGACTACAGTTCTACAACTAGCTACGACTACAGTTCCAGATCAGAGTCAATCCGATCCTCGTACCTCCTGCATATCACTATCATTCATTCATATCTATAACCCGTCTAGTTCTTTCGGAACACATGAGTGGGAGAGGCCTGGTGGTTGGGGAAGATGAGAGTGTCGGCAATAACGACATTCTCCCGTCGAGTAAGAGTGTAGGTGATGAACTCGGCAATGTCGTCGGCAACCAGAGGCTCAGTACCGGCGTAAACAGCATCAGCCTTGTCCTTGTCGCCTCGGAACCGAACCACGGAGAACTCGGTCTCCACGGCTCCGGGATCGACCTCAATGACTCGGATTCGAGTGTCGATGTTTTCCTTTCGCAGCGACTCGGTGAAAGATCGAACGGCGGCCTTGGTGGCGCAGTAGATGCCTCCTCCGACGTAGGGCTCTCGGCCAGCGATAGAGCCGATGTTGACAATGTCTCCCTTGTTTCGCTGTCGCATCTCGCCGACAAACTGCTGCGTCACGGAAATCAGACCCAGCACGTTGGTGTGGAACATGATTTCAATGTCGCTCTGGTTGATGGAGCCGATCTTTTCGGTTCCATGGACCATTCCAGCGTTGTTGATAAGGACATCAACCTCAGAGAACTCCTTGGGCAGCTTGGACACAATGTTTTCCGTCTCCTCGACCTTGGACACGTCGAGCTTGAACGGCAGCACCTGGATGCCCTTGTAGTCGGTTTCGAGCTTGGTTTTCAGCTCTTCCAGACGGTCTGTTCGTCGAGCAGCAAGAACAAACTTGAGGTCGCCCTTGGCAGCTTCAGCCAGAGCAAGAACGGTGGCCTGGCCAATACCAGAAGAGGCACCAGTCACAAAGACGGTTTTTCCCGCGAGTCGGGCAGCAGCTTTATCTCCAAAGGACATGATTGAAGGTGCGTGGATGTTTGAGTAGAAACGACTCAAGGTTGATGCGGACACGGGTCTATAAAAGCTGTGGGCTGCTGATAAGGTTCCCCGCAAACGCTGATAAAACATGTTGATTGGAAGATAGCTGGGAGCACGCAATTAGGCGACACGAGGATACGAGGACGAGCAAGAGTATAAGTAGTAACACGGCGAATTGAACTTAGGGTAAGAGGAGATGTGGAGGTGGTTAGGTAGGGTAAGGAAATGGTGGGGAGGGAGTCACGTGAATATCAAGAAGGACTCAATGACTCAATTACTCATGACTCAATGACTCATTCACTGCTGATCACTATCATTGCAATCAAACGGACTTATGACGGCTCAAACAGACCCCCACGAAAATAGGGTTGGCCTAAATCAGGGTTCCAGGTGGAGAAGTGGGGGTAGAGGAGGGCTGTTGGAGTTGGTGGAGGAGGGGATGGAAGGGGAGAATGGCGGGTATGGTTGGAATCGTGGAGATTTGGGGAGTTGATTGGTACGGTTTTTGTAGTGATCGGAGTGGTATAAGGGCAAATGTAGTGTGTTGTTGTGTACAGTGTCAATAACCGAGTGAGACAAGATACATGGAAATCAGTATAACTATTGATACTGAAATGCCCTAGAATCAAAAATACCTGGTTACCCTGGTGTAATCTGAGTGATTTGATGTCTGTACAATTACCGTACAGTATCGTTCTTTTACTAGCTCTATATGAGAAGTGCTTTCAGTACTGCTTCAGTCATTCGTTTAACTTCGCTTATCGCTAACGGTAGCTTGGAGGTGAACGGACAAGTCATAATCTGTGTATATGAAGAGACTTGTCATGTGCAGGGTGAGGACTTGTATTGTTCAAATGGACTTATCAGGTGTGCAAATGAACAAACAGTCATTTGTTCAAACGGAGAGACTTGTCATATCCTTTCAAACAAGAAGTCTCTGTTTTGGATCGTCTGGGTCTGTTAGGATAATCAACTGGTAAATACTTAGGAAGACATGATAGCTCTGCTTACCAGCAACAGGTCCTCTGGGTGATGCATTTTGAACTGATAAGGAATTCTCTAGACTATCTTTCTCTATAGAATCTGCCCTGTCCAAGTTCTCGAGCTCTCTTAGTTAGAACCTTAGTTGGGGATAGTTAGGAATGAAACTCGGCTGGGGGTATCTATTTGGGGTTCTGGACTATCAGGCAACATATAAACTGGTTTAGATGATGAGAAATGCACATATTCTAAGCAAATATGTTGATATTGAGTGTTGTTGTCACACAAAATCGCAAGTTATTGATGTATCAAGATCAAATGATGAGTTTAGTTTGTTGGTAGTTTGGTTGGAGTTTACTTAAGTATTAGTAGACATTATCTCATGTCTTAAACACAACTTCTGATACAGTAAGACAAATACAACCACAAAATAGCAAATCTGTTCATATTAGCTACTTTATAACGCCATACTATCATTGGTATATGTGACTATATAGCGATTGTCTATGAGTACGATATCTCATGTTTACACTCAGAGTTGTCCAAGTAACCTTACTTGGGAGTTAGTTGAAATCAACTTGTAGATTGGATTAGCAACAGCAGCCCCAATGAAGTTCCTAGAAAGATACAGGTCTGAGATATAGGACCTTGGTCCGACTTGTATATGGTCACAAACACAGATCAGTTCTTTCAATCACTCTGACAAGTTCTACTCGTACCAATCCCTCTAACCCACTCTCATACTTCCATACTGTCCTGAGGGTTAAAGTTCCCACCTGATGAGCCCCAACGATCAGTCATACGGCCTAAACGAGACAATGAAGACGACGTGGATAGTGAGCTGATCTCCGTTCTCCTGAGCCCCTTGTCTCGTTATTGACCGCAAGAGTATCTCGACTGGTCTGTGCGTAGCACTTCCTCATACGCCAAACTTTATCGCACTTGTCTCCAGATCAGCACATGCGGTTCGTCACGCCCACTCATGCGGTTCGTCACGTTCAACATCTGTGGCATCAACAACGTGCTGAGCTACCATCCATGGAACGAGGCGCGGTCGTTTGAACACATGTTCTCGGTGCTTGAGGCCGACGTCATCTGCTTGCAAGAGACTAAGCTTCAGCCCCATTTGCTCAAGAGAGAGCACGCCATTGTTCCGGGCTACGACTCGTACTGGTCCTTTAGCAACACAAAGAAGGGCTACAGCGGCGTCGTGGTGTATGTGAAACACGGAATTTCTGTTGCTAGGGCCGAGGAGGGGCTCACGGGCCAGCTGGTGTCTCCAGACTCGAAAAAGGGCCTCACATACCAACAGTTGTACGAGAGACAAGTGGCGCGAGATGGAGCCTCAAAAAACTGCATTGGAGCGTACCCCGAGGGCGATCCTCAGCGGCTGCTCCAGGTCGATTCTGAGGGCCGTTCGATTCTCCTGGATCTCGGCTTCTGTGTGCTTTTTGGGCTCTACTGTCCCAGTACTGCCACGGAGGGAGAGGAACGAGACGCGTATCGAGACGACTACTTTGCGTTGCTGGAGGAGCGTGTCAACCTGCTTCTTGAGGCTGGACGAGAAGTGGTGGTCATGGGAGACCTCAATGTCGCGAGAGAGCTCTATGACTCAGCAGAGGGTATGCAGGCTCTCCACAAGGCACGACAAATCACGCTACCGTCGCTCGAAGATAAACAACAAGGCAGGTTTGTGGAGGTGTTTGAGAAACTCAATCCCGACCAGTGCAAGAGCTGGAGAGACGCCAAAGTCGGCAGAAGAGTCTTCCACAGACTGGTCCCTGCTTTGCTGCAGGACTCGTGTCGAGACAAGCACCCCAACCGACCAGACATGTACACATGTTGGAACGTGATGATGAACTACCGTCCGGGTAACTTTGGCTCTCGAATCGACTACGTGTTGGCCTCAAAGGGCCTGAGAGTGGAGCGAGCAGATATTTTGCCCCACCTGGAGGGCTCTGACCATTGTCCCGTGTACGCCGAAGTTCGCGGTCCAGACGCGTGCCAAGACGGGAACACATCTGACCGTCATGTGGAGGAAACTCACGACCATGTGCAAGCCCCAAAAACGCGCCCCAAACTGTTCCACAGGATGAACAAGCAGTTTGTGCAAACGGCGTCGGTCGTGTCCATGTTTCGGGCACAAACACCGCCGACCAAGGGCGTTTCCAAGCCAAAAATACAGCCAAAAAACACAGCGAAAAAACAGGCCGCCATCTCCGCGTTTTTTCAAAAACCCGAGCCTGCCGTATCTGCATACATGTCCGACGCATCCGCCGCATCACCAAAAATTGACAGCACTAATGTCTCTAATCAAGGTTGCGATGCAGACTCGCAGGTCAAAGAAGAGGGTGAAGATAGGGGAACAGCAGACGCAAAACTCGACTTGCCGGAGCCCGCAGAGTGGCAGGACATTGCGGAGCGCGTGGAGGAGGCCGAAAAGGTGGCGTCGCAGTGGTCGAAAATTATGACGAAAAAACCGGCGCCGGTTTGCGGCCATAATTTGCCTGCTGTGCTGCGAACCACTCGCAAAAAAGGCCCCAATCAGGGCAAGCACTTTTGGGTTTGTGGACAGAACCACTCGCTGCAGCTGGCCGGAGACTCCTCAACGCCCTCAGAAGACCCCGCAAAGAGTGGAAAAGAGCCCTCTACAACTACAAGGTGTAACTTTTTTCAATGGAAGTGATGGAAGTGTGACTAGTGCCAAGCAGCTTCCATAAAGTTATGCTTTTGTTATAAAGGGGATTGTCAATGATAATGCATGACTAGTCTGATTCAGTGACATCATAATCCCTCCCATTTGGGTGACTTCAAAGTCAACTTTCTTAACATAATGAAGTTTGAGGCTCCAATATATAGTATTGATACATCCTTTGACTTGACCACTCCAGTTTTGCATTTCTCCCCATCACAGAATGACTGCAATCAAAGACGCTCTCTTTTACAACGGAAACCCTGCTAACTTCAACTTCACTCCAGAGGAGTTGGATGATCACCAAATGATGATGTGTTCTAGCGACGACCAGGATTCATCGTTTCTCTCAGCTAACTCCAGTATTTTCGATTTCCAGAAGGAAATCTATAGCGATGAAGACTTAATGTCTTTTGACCCCTTCTTTCCACAGCAGCAAGACATGTCATCGTGGATTACTTCCGTGAGGAATGGAGGTATCGATTGGAGCTCCAAACCCCAAATGAGTCTCTCACAGAAAATCCCTGGAGTCATTAATGAAACAGGAGAAGAGGTAACCCCTACGGATCTACTGCAGCATTACGCTGAAAAGCATATCGCGAAACTTCCCGATCCGTCCTGTGATCTTTACTACCTCCTTTTCAAGAATCCCAAATTTGAGGCAACAACCTTGAGACTCCCCCTTTCGCTCCTCAAAGATACCAGCACCGAGTCCCTTGGCCCATTTGACGAGATCAAAACATTGACAGATGAAGAACAGCGACTTCTAACCTTGCTAAAAACCATTTCGCATTACAACTGGGTCACCAAACACGCCACCAAAGATTGTACAGGTCAGCTTTTGGATTTGTGCAAAGAGGGTCACCAGGCTATTGAGTCTATGAACCTCAGTGATGCACCTAAGGGCAGTATTATACATATCCTCGCCGCTTGCTTTGGGAGACGATCTGCTGCTCTAAGGGAGGAGTTTCAACAGCACAAGCTCTTTCTTGAACAACGGCTTGAGATTGAGTTGGAAATCTTGGCCCAACATGGAGGTTCAGATGCCATTGACTCCGAAAAACTACGAAAAGTCAAGAAGCTCAGCGAGTTGTGGGAGTGGTTCAATGCGATCCCTTACGACCACCATCCAAGCGTCTCTCAGATCGAACTCATTGCTGCCCAGATCGGAGAGAAGGTGAGCTTTGTGAAATCTTGGGTGGCTAATAAACGACGAACTGGCGCCAATAAGAAGGCCAAGAAGTTGACACCATCATCTCAGATGAGACCTTCATTAAGGGTGTTCATGGAGAAGAGCCCATTCGTGCCTCGAATGGGTCTGTCCAATTTGTGATATCTATAATATAAAATATTTCGTTGCTTATATCGTACTGTACGTACAATACTGTGCACAACCTCTTCGGCAGGAAGTGAGAATCGAAAACAGCCAGCCTTACTGTAGGTATCATATGAGAGAGGGGTTAAAAATCTTGAAGACCAAACAAAATACAGCTATTCACAAAGGAAATTGAGGTTGCCAGAAAAATATCATCGTGATGTCCTCGTATCTTGAGGCTTGACTTATTCTTTGTTTGCATATTGATTTGGAAGGGCTCACGTGGCACAGTCATTACTCGTAGTATATTCTGTGTAAGATGTTAATATATTTACTGTGGTTTGTCCGACAGAATACTTCTACTGAAGTACCACTTACTGCTAACAAATACAGGTATTGATGTGCAGCAAAGAGGCGGAACGTATTCTAAAAATAAGGAATTTCATGTTCAAAAATATTAACAATATCTACAGTACTTGCAGTCTCCCACAATCCTAAGTGGAAGCAAAAGACACCTTTCGAGAAAGGCCCCGCTCGGAACTTTTGTATTTAAGGTTTATTATAGACTTCTGATATTCAGCCGTCTCCAGTTAAACGTGCATGAACAAAGGTTCGTGTGGGCATTGGGTTTATCACCTAATGAGGTAATGCTCGTGGTGAGGCAAGATAAAAATGGTATTAATTACAGAGCTGAGAACGAATAATTCTTCATTTCTATTAACAGATACAATTATGATCCTGATCAAAGCCGAACACAAGGTCGTGAAAGCAAGGGTTCCCAAAAAGAAAATGAAGGCTGGAATGGATCGCTTCAGAATTCAAACGGTCCCAGTCATCAACCAAAACAACAATGCCTTCATGTCAGAAATCAGCTTCCCCGAAAAGCTAGAGCCCATACCGCCAACCTTCCCTGAATTGGAGAAAGTCCTCGAATACATTCGATCGCAAAAAATCTTAGTCAATGGATCATCTGCACCACCTGCTTCGAGTAGGCAACAAGTGGTTAACGGCTATGTTGCATTTAAGCTGTACCACCATGTCCCACACACCAGTCTAAGTGCCATCGACATCACTCATCTACTGAAGGGCCCTTGGCGAGCCTGCCCTGACAGGCAGCTATGGACCAAGTACGCTGATCATTACAGATCCAGAGGGCGCAATGTTTCATTCAAAACATGGCTCCTGTCGGTTACAAGTCCAAGCCCTGTGGCTGAG
Source organism: Yarrowia sp. E02 (assembly GCA_017639365.1). Classification (NCBI taxonomy): domain Eukaryota; kingdom Fungi; phylum Ascomycota; class Dipodascomycetes; order Dipodascales; genus Yarrowia; species Yarrowia sp. E02. The sequence goes on from JAAQQX010000002.1 coordinate 3,800,186, forward strand.
AAGAAGTCGGCTTCTCAGCCTCAAGGCCATAATGAGCCTTTGGAGGATAACTATCCATCACCTCCCGATTGTGCCAGCTCTCCTGACCACAGTGATGGTTACTATCTGACAGATGCGGGTTCCGGTGGGCCTAGCACACCCGTTGACCCTTTCTTGTTCGAGTATGATCAAGGAACAGTGGAGAGGCAATCGTTAGTTCCAACTTCGTCCAACCAGCATTACGACTTTGATGTGGGCCAAATCCATCCGTTAAGCATCAGAATCCCTCCGCCTAACTCGCACACTTCGTCTAGTGCTTCTCCATCCAATATTGATTACTTCGATGGCAACTACCTAGACACCTCAAGCTACATCGACACTTTCTTCACACCTTTGTATTAAGTACAATGGTAGATACCGTACAGTACATGGGCAGGCACTTATACTTCAAGTTCCAGTCATATTGTAGTCCTATTTATTTACATAGTTAATATCATATCATTCATTTCATACTTTATACATACATGAGCGCACAAGTAAAATACGTCGTACTATCCACCGCAGATCTACTCCTCCTGGCCAGGAATGACCTCCTCCTCGTCCTGATGCAGGTAGGCCACCTTTCGCATCTGGCCGAGTCGCTTTCGAGCACCCTGCAGATCGTTCTCCAGCTTGAGAATCTCCACCTGCTGCTCCATCTCCGTCGTCTTGAACTCGTGCTTGGACAGCGCGGTGTAGTCCACCTTTTCTTCCAGCTCGCCGTACCGCTTGTTGAGAATCTCCTGCACCTGCTTGACCAGGTTTCGGCACGCCGAAGTCACCACCTTGGAACACTCCTCCAGCTTGTCCTGGGTCTTGGACATGAAGGTGGCCTTGACTCGAGATGCAGCCACCAGCTGGGCAGTGGAGGCTGCCACGTTGTTGGACGCCACAATGAGCTCCTCGAGACCGGAGGTTCGACGCAGAGTGCCATCGGCCTTCTCGATGAGAATGTTGGTCGAAGTAGCCACACTCTTGGCGGCAGAAATCAGTCCCTCGGTCCACTTGTTGTTCTTCTTGTAAAACTGGGCACGAGAAGAAGTGCCTCGTCCCTGGGCCACAATCTCGTTCTGAGCGTCGGTAGCGGCTCGAATCAGCGCAGCAATGGCGTTGATGACGGCCTGGGCAGCCTGGATGGCAGCCTCGTGCAGCTGCAGATCCGTGGTCGACTTGAGAGGATCCGACTGGTTGAACTTGAGCAGGTCACCGAGCTTGGCAGAAGCAGCAGCAATAGCGTCGGCAGCCTTGGCCATCTCTCGCTCCACCAGATCGCTCAGATCGCCAGACATGTTGATGTTGGTCTTGGGCGCCATTCGCTCGGCCAGCTTGGTCAGATGCTGCAGCGCGGTCTGGACGTTCATGTTGAGAGTGATGACTCGCTCCATCTTGTCGTCCAGAGGGAAATCCTCAATGATCTCAGACAGCAGACCAATGAAGTTTCGCTCGGTGGCCTCAGCAGACTCCCGAGCAAAGTTGACCAGTGCATCAGCAGAAGCATCGTCCTTGGCAAGTCGAGTCAGACCCTTGGCGTTGGACAGAACGTTCTCCATAGAAGTGGAGTAAATGTTGACCGTCTTGATGATCTCGGCGTAGTCTCCGTCGGTCTCGTCGGCCAAAAAGTTGTTGAACGACGTGGCAAAGGCAGAAGCTGACTCAGAGGCCTTTTCAACCACAGACAACAGATACTCGGGAGTCGAGTTCTGGTTACCGGCCTGCATGGGCGACTCGAGCTCAAACAGAGCGTCCTGGACTCGCTGAGAACCAGACTCCAGAAGAGCGTCAATGATGGAATGCAAAGCAGCCAGAGGAGTAGAGCCGTTAGAGTTGTTGCCCTGCTGCTCCTGGTGCAGAGCCAGCGAGTTGAACGCCTCGTTGAGAGCCTCGTACTCAATCTCCTTCTCCTCCAGCCGTCGCAGCAGATCCGAGTCGTCGCCCCGCTCGTCCAGAGCCCGCTGCTTCAGCTTGAGCGCGTTCTCCAGCTCGGAAAGCTCCCGGTTGTGCTTGGACAGCAGCAGCGACAAATCGGCACCAGTGGACCGGTCCTTGTCGGCAAGCTTGTCCTGCGCCATCCGCAGATCTCGCTCCAGCCGCTCCACGTCCTCCTTGTTGCCTCCCTTGGCCCGGTCGAGATCATATCGTGCTCGATCCCGCTCCTTGATGAGATCGGCCAGCTCAATGTTCTTGTGCCGCATGTCTCGCTCCAGCTTTTCGGCCTTTTCAATCGCCTCCTTGGCCGACGCGGCCTTCTGCTGGGTCGCCTTGAGCTTCTTGAGCAGCGCCAGATACTCCTCCCGCATCGACGAGTACCGCTTGGCCAGCGTCTCGTACTTTTGCCGCCACATGGTGATCTGCTGCTGCAGCGAGTCAATCAGATCGTCCTTGGCCTGGGCGCTCTGGTGTGCCGTCTGCTGCAGCTGGTTGAGCTCAGCCTCCAGAGCCTTGACCCGGCCGTCATACTGCTCAAGCATGAGCTGGTCCTGGTCGTACTGGCCCCGCAGAGCCAGAATGTCTCGCTCCAGCTCAGCCATTCGGCCCTGGGCGTGTCGGGCCATCTGGTCAGCCATAAGCTGCTCCTGGGCCCGCTGCTGCGCCTCCATCTGCTGCTGCTGCTGCATTTCAAACTGCTGCTGCTGTTGGAGCTGCATCTGGCGGATCCGCTCCTCCTCCATGGCCTGCTGTTGTCGCAGCCGTTCCTGCTCGGCGTCGTACTGCTGCTGAGCAAGTAGCGCGTCCTGCGACCAAAAGTTCTCAATGGGCTGAGCCTCGGCAGGAATAGAAGGCGTGGGGGTCGCCACAGGCAGAGGAGCAGGCTCAGGAGACACAGAACGGGTCTCGGCCACAGACTTGGGTCGCTGGGGGAGTCCAGGTCCGTCTTCCTCCTCAAACAGGTTGGGAGGGTTCTTTCCAAGCTGCGGAATGGTCACAATCGACCGCAGGTACTTGAGAGTGGAGCAGTCGTAGTAAAAGTCTCTGAGTCGGTCGTGCTGCGAGTAAAATCGCTGTCGAAGCGACTCAAGGGCCTCATCATTACCAGTAGAGACGTGCATGGCTCGCAACATGGAAGTCACGAACCGGTAAATGCCAAACGACTCGGCAATCATGGGCACCAAAGACGAGATTTTGCACTCGTTGGACCGGGACCGCTGCAGCGACGAAAAGACGAGCCGCTGGAAGTCGTCCACGCCGTCCTGGAGCGTCATGAGGTTCATAATCGCCTCATAACCCTCGTTGGGGTCGTTGACGGTCCGCAGAGAAATGTAGTCCTCGTACTCAAACATTCCATTGAAGGCCGGATGGTACTTGTGGAAGGTGAGTTTCTGCATGAGAAACTTGACGTACTCGGAGATGAGTCTGCCGTAACCGTGGTTGCCCTGGTTGGGTCCAGTGTACGAGTTTCCTCGCGCCAACGACTGGATGAAGTTGACGTTGGTCTGCGCATCTCGCAACGCAGACGGATGGCCCTCCTGAAGCACCTTATGGATGGTGATCAGGGCCTTGAAGACCATGACATCGTCGGTCTGAAGAGGCTGGATACGAATACCGTTCCAAAACGCCTTGGACGAACGATGGTCATGGGTGTACACGATGCACGCTCGCACGTGTTTTCGTTTGGGCGCAGACTCGTCTGTGTTGGTCGCCTTTTTGATGTTGACGTTGAGGTCCACTTCGGCTCGATTGGACGACATGGTGGTGGAGACGACTTAGAAGAGAGAGTGTTTGTGTTGTAGCGTTGGTCTGTGTCTGTAGCAAATGTGTTTGTGTTTGTGTCAGTGTCGCCGATTGACTGTTTCTGTCGCCGTCAATATCCTCGTCTCGCTCAATTCACTCGAAAGTAGTGAAGCAAGTGACACCGGTGATAACGCATAGCCTCGTTATGCGGTGTTTTTATTGGGACAACTTTAATGTGGGGTTAACTCCGAGTGAAGAAATAAGTAGGAGGTGATTTATCGGACTTGGAGTTGTTTTGAGGTGGAAACCGTCTCGGTAATATACAGGTGGTGTTATTTAGGAACCTGTATTGTCTTAGTAAGCGTGAATAGCCTTAGTAAGCACAATGTACTGTGTGGTGCCACCATGACGATTCTCATGTTATCGAGCTTCACTCTACATTAGTACCGGTAGACACAGCCACTAGGGCTGACTCATCTATCTAGTTCACTAAGTCTGACTAATCACTCAATTGACAACACAAACGCTTTGACAGCAATTCCCGCCACTATATAACTCCTCTCCTCCCCCCTAGACAGTCTCATTTCTCATCCAAACCCCCTCATGCGAGTCTGCATGAGATATTAAACGAGTGCAGGTGGGAGGTGGCAAGTGTGGCGATATTGAGAGTACCGTAGAAAATTATTCGCTGGCGGTATTACAGATATTGTTATGAATTCACTTGTATGTGTGTTATGTGCTCTTTACGTATGTGCTCAATTGGTATATGTTGTGGCGTGGTGTGCTTATGGTGTTCTCTTTTTTTGGCAGCCATCTTTCAATCTCCACATCTACAGCTTTAGGTTACGGCATGTCGTAATTCTTTTTTAAAGGTGGACATGTTGGACAGTGTGGAGTGTGTGGAGGTAAAGTGAAGGTATAAATACATTTGTGGGGTCTTGGGGAGTTTAGTTTCGTTTTCATAATTGGAATCGGAGCGTTATTGGGTCTTTTGAGGGGTTGTACGAAACTACGTGGATAGACAATAGAGAGGAGAGGGTGTAATTTATGGTATTTAAATTTATTAATTTATCAATCTAAAAAATCCTTTAAAATGATGTTTAAATGGCTGTCAAATTCTCGGTCTGGTTTTCCAAGTCAGATGCAACTTCTCAGCGTTCAGAAGAGTGTATTCGATCATGTTTGACTGTGTGGTTTGTGAGATTTTCAGATATTAGCTATCACACATTTAAATTAATAATTGATAAATGCGCCTCTTGTGTGGGGTCAGACTAAGACAGTATGTTGGTTGGTCTTAAAATAGCTTAGTAGCACTAGATCTTCGAATATAGATGGTCGTCAGTGTTATTTGTGTACTCGTACCGGTACTTGTAACACATTGTGGTATCCACACTGAGGTTCGCAATCCCAAGTACAGTCAAGTACAGTCAAGTAACTACTTGATACCTAACAAGAGATGCAGAACACACTAGCGGAAATAATACCAGTGCAGATGAGACAAGGGGGTTAAGTGATCGACGGTGGGTCCTGGAGGGTATTTTGGGAACTATTTTTACTTCTCCTGTTCTAATAATAACACTCTACTCACAGTCTCCCACAGACTAAAAGCTACAGTAATAGTTGACTTTTAGTTGGGACTTCGAAGTGGACACCATACAACTAAAAGACACACAAAAGCGCATATTCTCACACTCAAGACACTGTATTTTTCACAGCTGACGCATTTTGTACATCGTCACCTTTTTCCGACTCCCTTTTGACATTAACAGTGTTCCTAACTTCAATTATTTATCAGTACAGTGTGGTCCTAGACTCAATGCCCCATACTCAACCACACTCAACCACACAACCACACACCATGCCCCATAGTCAATTCAAACACACAATGGGCCACTCATATTTACCATTCTGAACCTCAAACAGTTATTATTTGATACTCTCCTGAACCACATCTCCTTACCCACACTATACCTGCCATAATAAACGGCCTCGTGACCTCCAATTTCCGTCTTTGACTATCTCCGTCTACCCCCAATATTCTCAGTCACACTGGCGTTACTGGTGCATGGTATGGAGCAAGTGAGGAAGTGGAAGGTTGACCATCAAGACCTCCAAAAACGGTAAAAACTGTGTAAAATATGCTTAGTAAGCTGAATAAGACCTGAGTACTGCCCTACTGCTCACCCTATACAACTGCGTTTTTCCCCTACTTCTACTGGCTTATTTGTGATTATTCTACTGTATTTTTGTCACCATTTTATTCTCTTTTTTGCAACGCTTTTTTGACGTCATTTTACATTTGGTTGTTTCAGGGGTGGTGCTTCTCAGCTGTTGGAGAGAGTCGTTAAAAGTAGTGGTAGAGACACGGAAAAGGTCGGAGTTTTGCTTACATAAGACCCCCAAACGCGCTTACCTAATCCCCCGTAAATACACCCCTCTAACCCCTCTTCTACCCCTTCTACCCCCCCCTTCCACCTCCTTCCAACTCAGTCTGCTTTTCAACGATACTCCTCTGCACCAACCTTGTTTGGAAAAAATGGGGTTAGGGTTCGGCCCCCACTAGAGCAGTGTCCCAAGGCAACCCATTAAAGTCGCCACATGACGGGGCTTACCTTTCTCTTCTCTACTCCATCCTAAACACCACACTTTTCTTCTCTCCCGACAATCTGGAAAAAGGTCTCTAGATCGCGCCAATAACAGTTTATGTCTACTTCTATCGAAAACCTCAAGTCCTTTGGTGAGTATTGTGTCCGTGACGAGAGTCATGTTGTGGGTTGGACGCAGACGTGATGTGGTCCTGAAACAGACGTGATGTGCTCCTAGGAACAGACGTGATGAGGAGAAGTCCCTCACGCAGAAGCTGTGTGCCTGACGTGGCAACAGCGCGACGTTTGTGTCACTTGTTTACACATCTGACACGTCGAACAGACCCAGATCCACGGATCATGCGGCTGTGAACTCAACGAACCAAGCACCCACGTGGATAACCCCTTCGGTGTCGTAACCCCTTCTCTCATCTCGTTCCCTCTAACACAGATCCCTTCGCCGACACTGGTGACGACGATACTCAGCCTACCAACTACATCCATATCCGTATCCAGCAGCGAAACGGACGAAAGACTCTGACCACAGTCCAGGGCCTTCCCGAAGAATATGACCTCAAGCGAATCCTGAAGGTTCTCAAGAAGGATTTTGCCTGCAACGGAAACATCGGCAAGGACGAAGAGCACGGTGAGATTATTCAGCTCCAGGGAGACCAGCGAGACAAGATTGTCGACTTCCTGACCGCCAAGCTGCAGATTGACAAGAAGACCATCAAGAAGCACGGTTTCTAAATGGATCCAGCCAGTATATGTGGCTCAGCCCAGCCTGACACGGCTCCCATAGCGGAGTGCGATATAACGAGATTAATTCCAATATCTGTGATAACTTTGGTGTAGATTGAGGTGAGGGTTACAGTGAACGTTCAAGGCGGCTTGCCCTGAGTGGTTCCAAAAAAAAAGAAGGAAAATGTATAACTTTTGTTCCAGTGTCGACGAAAGTCCTTGCCGGACTTGTCTGGTCAACTATGTGTTGTTGTATTCTACTTTATGGCAACTTTTGAACATATTTCAGCCTCCTTCGAGACGATATGTATTTTCATGTTGGTGTTTAGCTTTGCAGCAACTTTAATCATAAAAAATGTTGATGTGAGCGTTCCGAGATGTACGTGTGCTGAAATGTACGCCGGTGATCACGTGACGGAGGAAGGGGGAATGGTGAGTTTGTTGTAATTGTTGCTGGGAGTTATGGTGCGGTTTGAGATGGGTTTTTTGTATGTTTGGAGTGTATTATTTTATGATTTATACGCGTTATGAGATTATTGAACGGAACGGGGAATAAAAGGGGTAATATTGGATATTTTTGAGATCTGATTGTAATAATGGATTGCTCTAGTCGAGGGTTATCTATTTATAGCAGTTTTATCTGTTTTCTGGTATTATCTACCAAGTTACGTCAGATACCTGTGTTCATGATGTTCAGGTGTGATAGGCGAGTGTCAAAGAGTAATGATAAAGCTGTTTAGGTAATGTAGACTTATTCATGGGGTAGTCATCATGACATAATTGCCGTTTCTGAAGTTCTCAAGGCAAAACTCCTCATTATATCGCTGTATACTCCTGTTTGTAGCTGGACTAAGATGGAAGGATTTCTGGTTTCCTTACTCTATCGAGTCTGATATTGGGTCGGTGGCTTTCGGCAGAGCTTCTCAAGTGGTGCCATATCCATACCCAGCCTATGTTTACTCTGTCACTGTTTAAACGTCTCATAGTTCTTCCTAAGGCTTCGTGAGATATACGAGTTGTCTAAGATGTACACTCTCAAGTCCAGAGACTAAATCGAGTTGGTAACTGGCTTATGAGAGTTGTATGAAGGCAGAAGACATTGGTTGACTTTTCTTATCGTATTTGGTATTTTTCATCGATTTATATTATTCATTAATGTCGAATTGAGTGTAAATCATCCACCGTTTGTCGATACAATGATACAATAATAATAATTAAACCCAGTATGAAGATACCAACGGCTAATAGCATTTCCAAATTGGGAGAAGAGGAATGAAGGCTATTACATATCTCTAAGATATCGCATTTGTGTTTACTTTAGCTTTTTTCTCAAGTGTACTATCGTCAACATGCAGACACAACAGAGTCTAGAAGGATACATAAAGCTGAAATAGCTATAACGAGTTCTCAATTGGATACTTTCGTCTGATTAAACCACATCAAAGAACTCCCCAAGTTCCTATCTCGTTTCCTTGTCTCTAGAAATAGTTTTAGAACACTCGCTGGGTGCACCCTACACCTAATCTTCAAAATTCATATAAAACCCGTAGTCCAAAAAAATCATCCCAAACTGTCCTTCCGCATCCAACTCCCCAACTCCTTCCCCCGTATCCACTTCTGAGACACTTCTATTTCTCTAAGTTACGCTCTGAGTTCGACTACTGTTTCTGGTCTAGCCAGAGAAGTCATGTCGTCTCTTGTACTCCTCTCTATGTAAAATGCTGCCTATTGGGAGCTGCTTTCTCGTCTTGGTCTGGATGTACAGTCGCTTCTGAACCTGTCCCAGACCTGCCGAGCGTGGTACTACGCTTTTTCGGACCAAGACTGGGAAGAGCTGCTCACCCAAGAATGTCCCCTTCCGTGGAGATACTACACGTACTCTCCTCGAGCCAGCTGGAGAGCCTGTGCTGTGGCCTACGTGAAGGGAAGAATGGGAAAACTGCCTCCCAGACACTTTACACAACATTCCTGGCCAGTCTACATCGACACTCCTCTGCCAGAAGACTTTTACTGTCTCTGCAAACAAACTGGACCAATGATGGAACAGGCTGCTCTGGAGTTCTGCGATAACGGTTTTTTCACCAACTCGGGCTTTGTCAATCTTTCTGAAGACCAGGAATCGCCTTACGATCCTCACATCTGGTACCAGGACGGAATCCTGTCTAACTCTCACGGAATCGAAATGGAAATCGAACCGAAAAGACCTTCATTAATCAGATCGTCTCCACACGCTCTGGTGGTCATGTTCGAACACAATATCCATACCGGAATCTATATCAAGTTCAGAGACACTATTGGAAAACAGCCAGACGTCAAACTGGACAAAACTGTGTCTTTTCTCTACTCCAGCTGCTCAGTCTACCTCTTCTACAAGTTTCTGCTCATTGTAAAAAGAGAAAGCTACGGAACGAAATTCTACACAGTCAAAAACGGCACCTTCACTAAACTCACCGTACCAATGGACCAAGTATGGAGAAGAGACGGAGTACTGCTCTGCTGGGACGGAAACATCTGGGCTACAGACTCAACGGTTTGGGGAACCAATGTGGGCTTTGGAACCTCGGTCAAGGTACTCCAGGACCAGATTTTCGGCCAGTATGCAGCTCTATACAACCAGGAAGGGGCTGTCAAACGACTGGTCGACCTCAAAAACCAATGGTACATGGACACAGAAAACATCCACCAAAACACCCTCATCACCCTGGTCGGAGTCTCGTACGAAGAAGTAGGCATCTACACCTTCTCAAAGACTTTCCTAGCTAACACCATCATGGGTTATCAGGGAGATTGGGATTTGTTCTAAGTACCGAACTGCCTAACGGCCTAATGTAACCATATAATAACTTATATAAATGCATGTGCACTGCGTATCCTACATGTACCTCACTGTACCTCACCGTACCTCACCATACCTCACTGTACCTTCACAGCTCCAACGGAAATGTCTCTTCTTCGGGCTTGCCACTGGACGCGTCTCCAACGGGCTTTCTAACCACCTCCTTGACCTCCTTGGCCTCCTTGACAGCAACCTCAGGCTTATAGTCAGTAACACCCTTCACTCCATTCACCTCGTCCCGATCGACAGCACCTACTGGCTTTCGGGGCACGCGGCTAACCATTGGAGAATCTGATGCGGGAGGAGTCTGCACAGCAGATAGAGGCGAGGCCTTGTGAGAGTGGAACACCAGCGCTTCCTTTGGGGGCGAACCCTCCTCCACAGGCAGAGAGACAACAGACACTTTGTTTTCTTCTCGAAATGAACTCATGGACGCCAGCGAGTCTCGAGACCGCGAGGTGGCCAGCTTGGCTGCCGACTGGGCAGAGTCATGCGACGTGCCCAGCCGCGGCGAGTCACGGGACGACTTGGGAGCCACGCCAGACTCACGGGCCACGGGAGAGTCCACTGACGAACTCATCCGAGGAGCCACCCCGGACTCTCGCGACGAACCAATCTTGGGGGAAGGAGTCAGATTGGGAGACACTCCAAGCGAGGGAGAAACCCCAGACTCGCGCGACACACCCAGACCAAGAGGGTCACGGGACAGTCTGGGAGTCACGCCAGACTCTCGTGCAGGAACAGCCACAGGCATTGAGGGACTGCTCTGCAGAGTGGGCGACACCGAAGTCGCTGCTCGAACTGGCTTGCGTTTCACAAACTGGTTCTTGTCCGTGTCGACGGAAGCGGTGTTCGATCTGGGAGGCAGACTGGGCGGAGAACCGGGCATAGTGGAACCAGGCATAGTAGGCGAGCCAGGCAACTCCATGCCAATCGGCTGGTCCGGATTGGACATCTTGCGCTTGCGTTCCTGCTCGTTGATGAGATCAATCATTTCCGGAGGGAAATGGTGCGGTTGAGGAGCCTTCTTCTCTGAGGGCTTTCTGTGAGTGATGGCAGCTGCAGGAGAGAGAGAAACTGTAGCGTCGGCAGTGAGATTAGGAGCAGTGGAAGACCGGGCCACAGACGCAAAGCCACCAGCAGGCTTGGCCTTTTTGGTCGCCTCGGCCTTTTTCTCCGTGTACCACGCACCCCACTTTTTCATGGTGCCCATAAAGTTGGTGGAGGCTGTAGTCGTAGACCGGAGAGAGTCATTGTCAGGAGTAGCAGGGTGGGCCAGAGAAGACGTAGAAGCCGCAGCAGACGCCAGACCTGCACCAACAGCAGAAGCGGCAGCTGCACTGTCGCTGGCAACCTCATCTTCCTCAGGAGACGCTCGGAACGTTCTATGTCGCATTCCTACGTGGATGGAAGGAGAGGGAGTCTCTGACAGAATCGACTCGTCGTCGTTGTCAGCCAGCTTCTCGTCCAGAAGCTCCTCCTCCTTGGTCTCCTCCTCGTTCTCCTTGCCCACATGGTCCTGCCACAGTCCTCCTCTATAAGGATTGCCTGGTTGCGATGGGAAGAAGTTAATGTCTTCTGTGAACGGCAACACAATGCTCTCCTTGACAATCTCGCGGATCTTGGACTCAATCACGTTGGTGACCATGGAGTACGTGATTTGCCGCGCAGACACCACGGGCTCCACCTTGAGACTCATTTCGGGCATGGACTCAAAGCCCCACCAGATTCGCGTCGACGGCGGAGGCTTGACCTGGAAAACAACAATGCCCTCCATTTTCGACAGCGTGAGCCGCAGCACCAGCGTGACTGGCCGCGGCTTGATGTTGATGAGTTTCTGGCCAAAGTTGAAGGTGGCCTTGGTCGAAATCTCAATTGTGTATCCTCCGTTGTACGACAGATGGGCTGCCACAACAAGAGTACCGTCGGGCTTGAGTTCTCTGAGTTTGGGGGTCGTCAGAAACGGAATCGAGGTGCCGACGTCGATTCGTGTGACCTGAATCTCGCTCAGAAACGCCGGCCGTTTCACTCTCGCCAGCTTCTTGACGATTTTTTCCTCGAAATAGCCCCGGAAAGCGTCCGTCTGGTACGCGGCCATGAACATTCGTGCTGTGAGAGCGTTGAACCAGGCCGTCTGCAGGTTTTCGTCCGACGAATGGAGTTTTTGAATGATGTTGATCATGTCATGGTGGTCGAACATGAGCGGTTTGCCCATGGGCGAGTTTTGACACGTGTGCTCAATGATGCGGAAATACAGGTCTTCCTTGAGCGAGCAGTTTTCCACAAAAATGTAGTAGGTGAGATCCTTCTTGATGTGTGTCAGACAGACCGCCACCCGTTTGGCCAGCAGGTTAGCGTCTGGAAGCTCAGGATACAGCTGCACCTTGTACTTGTTGAGCACAATGGCATGTTGCAGGTCGCGTTCTTCGGACTTGTACAGAAACAGGTTTCCGAGCTTGAGTTCCGCATAGTATCGTGACTTGACTGGTTTTGGTTTTGGAGACGCAGCTGTAGCCGTGGCTGTATTTGCTGCCACGACAGCAGGGTTGTTTGTGTCTTTATCGGCTGCGTTTGTGTCGCTGTTTCCGTTGCCGTTTCCATTGGCCAGCTTGTACAAGGAAGTGTACGCCGAAGGGTTGTCCTTCTTGTCTGGAATGTCGCCCGAAGGATACTCAAAGTACTCCTTGGTGACTGTGACCCAGCCGGAAAAGACGGGTTTTTCCGTCACGTTGGTGGGAATGAGCGGTTCTGTGTCTCCTTCATCTTCCGCCTCAAATTCACTGAATTCTCGCGGCTTTGTGTCTCCATCCAGGTCTCCAGCATACCTCCACAAAATGAAAATGAGGCCAGGCAGAAAAGTGAAGCCTCCTAAAAGATAGACACAGACTATGAGAAGCATCGCGTGACTGTGTGGATGTGGTAGGTGGCGTGCCGGACCTTAGACGTAGTGTTGAACTTGTCTTGGTCGGATAGTTGGTGTAGAGAGAGACCTCTTGGAGATATGGTATACTTGTTAACTGCACTGCAAGTAGGTTTATGCTCGTGCAGCTGAGACGTATAGGAGGAGATATGATGTGGTAGGTGGGGGGTTGAGGGGGGTTGTAGGTGGTGAGGTGAAATCATATAATGGGTTAACAAGGCTCTGTCATTCTGTTTCCGTTTTCAAATTTCAAAAATCTCTACTCCATCCTCTTTTACACACCTCTTGTAGACATACACAACTGTACATACTCTAAACTTTAGTCTATCTCTGTCTCCATAAATATAGTGACATTGAAGGTCAAGGCACCCTGTAGCGCCGTTTTAGTGCTGCTGGTGGGGTAAATTGATGAGCTGGCGGCGGTGACTCTTTTGAGATTTTCGTCACGGTTTTTGTGTATTTTTGACGCCTTTTATTGCACTTGTATTTGTCTCAATATTCCGCAATAGTAATTTAAGCGCGATTTATTTCCGGATAGTCACGATGATCGTCGCATCAGAAATTGTCGGAAATATTCAAAGAAAAACGGAAAAAGAAGGAAAAAATTGCAATTACCATTTTAAGATCCCGCAGAAGCGGATCCTGAAGTCGCGCTTTCATTCCCGTCACTCGCTCGCCTTCAAACTCGAATAGGAAACTCCAGTCGGAGTTAAGAGCTGTAATCTCCGGATTTGGTGCGTTTTCTGTCCGAGAAATAAAAATGAAGCTGGAGACATAGAAAAAGGTGGCTTGAAAGGGTGCGGTGGAAAATAGACGGTTTCTGACACGATTAGAGCGATATTCGCCGTCTTGAGCAATCCAGGGGTAAGTACATTGCTAAGTAAAAAGCAACTATAGCAACAAGGTTAGTGGTTGCATGGTGGCGACTGGGTGGAGTAATGTCCAAGTAGAAGTCTAACTAAATGGGTAAAATAGATTGATGACGATTGGAGAAACGATGATGTGGTCATTTTTGGAGGGGAAAGGTGATACTGGGGGGATTATATGGTAATCTAAACCACTTTTGCTTCTTCACTTTGGTTATGTGACGCTTTTGGTGTGTATAATGACACATACCTTCATACAATTAGCTCATGCTACTCATCTCAGGTCTAGTAGTCTTCTCCAAACGATCCCATGCTCCTATTTTTGAAACTAAAATAATACTTATATGATAAAGCTGCCATTTATAACACTTCTGCTTCTTCAGTTTTCTTGTATAACATCACGTGACTAGTTTAAGTCCCTATATCTACCCTCTACCTACAAGGCAATAAAGTCCTACACAAAACGTCATAAAAACCTCCTATCGAACTAGACGCTTCTCCAACCTGTTAAACTGATCCCAGGCTTCATCCTAATCGACGCGGTCCATCTCTCTCTATATTATTACTGCTTCTGTGCTCTTCCAAGTGATTAATGAATGTATTGGTTCGGTGTATGTAACTTTTATATTAATGCAATGTATCAACGACTCTGCCTCAACGACTCTGGAGATTAATCTCCTTCTTAAACACCTTCCTTGGAGTTCTTCTTAAGCCATCTAGCTCTCAGCCATCGGGCAATGTACACCAGAGCCAGCAGAACAGGAACCTCAATAAGAGGACCAACAGTGGTAGCTAGAGCCTGTCCTCCCTGTGTTCCAAACAACGATGCAGCAATAGCAATAGCCAGCTCGAAATTGTTACTGGCAGCAGTGAAACTCTGGGTCACGGAAATGGCGTAGTTGGCTCCACCGACCTTGAGACAGTAGAACATTGTTCCACAAAAGGTGATGAGGAAGTAGACGACCAGCGGTGCCGAGACTCGCAGCACAGAGATGATCTGGTCCACCACTCTTGCTCCCTGAGATGCAAAAAGGACAATGATGGTGTAGAGGAGAGCCAGCAGAGAAAGAGGCGAAATCCACTGGATGAACTTGTGTTCGTGTTTGCTCCAGTTGGGAATCTTTTTGAAGAGGAATCGTGTGATGAGAGCAGCAGCCAGAGGAATGGCCATGAAAATAGCCACGTATTTGGTCACTGATCCGTAGTCTAGGTGACCAACATGAGGATCGTGAAAGTGGTTTTGAGACACGTAGTTAACCACAAAGTATGCGAGAGGAGGAAAGAGAATGATCTGCAGAATGGTGTTGAAGGAGACGAGAACTGCGCAGTAAAAACTGTCTCCAAAAGCCAACTCGTTCCAAATTAGCACCATGGCAATGCATCGAGCAATTCCCACAATCATGAGTCCTTCTCTCAGTTCAGGTTTGTCGGGCAAAAAAGCCCAAGCAAGTCCAAACATGAGTGCGGGAGACACGATCCAGTTGATGACAAAGGAAACAGCAAGTTGTTTCCACATGGCACGAGTTTTGAGCGCTTTGGGGAGATCTTCAAATTCGACTTTGCACAGAATGGGATACATTGTGAGCAGAAGACCAACGAAAATGGGCACAGAAACACCCGTAAAGGTCGTACTGTTCAAATTGGGACCCGCTGAAGGCACAAATTTGCCAATAATGATGCCAATAGCCATAGCTAAAAAGACCCAAAGAGGCAGCAGGGTAGATAGCCAGGGAAGACGAGGATTAGTAGTTGCAGTCGCTGCTGGAGTCTCGGAAACGAATCTGTTGCCGTTTTCGTAACATTCGCAGTTGTCCAGACACTCGTGGGTGTTGTATTGCTCTTTTTCTTTGCTTCCAGCCAGACTAGCAGATTGTGGACTAGTGATGGTGTAGCATTCGCAGTCCGTAGGACATTGTTCGTAGACCACGTTGGACATTTTGGTAGTATTTTCGAGTGCTTGTGTGTTTTTTCTCCCTTTTTTGTCGGTTTTTTGTCGATTTTACGTAGTTTTTGACGTTTTGGTGGCGTCTTGAGTCCTCCTGGTTATATACATCTGAAGATCCTGGAGGCCCGGAGTCCGACAAAGTAAATCTGAGATTTAGCCTATTTGGGAAAACGTGCATAGATGACGCGGCGGGGAAGGATCTATAGATTTGCGAATAGTGGAGACTTTGGAGATTTAGTGGTACGGTTAGAATCGTCGTTGTTCGCTGAGTAATGTGATCAACTTTTTATTGCTCCATTTTCTCTCAGTCGCTAATTAAATGCACCTTTCTGACACTCTCCAAACTCTAAAATACGGACCCCGACATTTAAAAGTGGACCCTTAAAATTGCGGTTACCAAGATGCAAAAATTGACAGCAAGATGGAAGCGGTCTAGAACGTTTTCGGTGGTTAGTTTGGAAGGATTTGTAAGATTGAAGGGTCTAGAAGTGGTAGGGAAGGCGTGTTTTGGGTGGCTTTTGGTATTTATGAAGTATTTATGGGTTATTTGACAGTAAAATCAGTAAAATCGTGTTGATATTTTCATGCTGTAAGCAGCCAGTAACAGTGGCATGTCTCTCCCACCTTGTGATTTTTCTAGTCTTATACGCCTTAGTCTCGGTGAATGGGTCGGCGAATGAATGCATGAAACAACGGTGCATTGTAACAATGTATTTGTCTAGAGTCAAAAAAGTGCTAGGGTGGAAGGATGTGGAAGGGTGTAGTGGAATTGTGGTGGTTGGTGTTAGGTTGCTTCTTCTAGTTTTGTACTTTTCCACTCAGCAGTATGTGCTATTGTTACTGGTATTCGTTTCTAGGGTGAGACTATGTTAGGTATGGAATCCTGCTGGGGGTGCTGTTTTGGGGTTCTAGAGGTTCTAGAGAGAAGGAAATGGCTGTATTACGTTGTGTGTGTGGCTGTGATCTCGATGATATTTTGTTCTTTTCCATTGGAACCGTTTTGGTGATTCTACGTTATGTTCTGTTGTCCTCTACGATACATAAATAAAATACTTAAAATAAATAAAATAGAATAAAATAATTAAAATATAAAAACACAAACCGATATCTGACATAGGTAATACTCATCATTAGTGTCATACCCTCTCGACACACATAAAATCACAGTACGTACAATACCTATCTTATCTCTCTTACCCAGTGATTCTATTTCTATATCCTTTTACCTCTTACTCTAATCCCGTAAAGACGGAATTCTACCATTGTGACTATCTATAAAGTACATACCACCCAACCTCCTCTTCTCTTCTTTTCCTCACACATGAACGCAAACATTCCAGTGGCCATTTTGGCGCAGATGAAGCCACAGACGCTGGCCAATCTCCTCGAGGCTCACCGCGAGATAGAGGAGATCCGAAAACGAGTCTATTCAGGACGCCCAAAGAAGAGGGTGAAGAGATGTGGCAAGTGTGACAAGGGTGATGTGACGAGGAAAACAAAGACAGCTAACAAAGATACCACTGACAAAGATACCGTGGACAAGGATACCACCAACAATATCACACCTCAGGTCAAACAAGAGGACTGCCCAACAGATTCAGATGAGGCTGAGTCGGTTGACTATGAGGAATTCAACGATGACCTTTTTGAAAGTGACTCGGATACCACCGTCAGAGATTCTCTTAGTAGGGGTACAGAAGAGGGTGCGCAGAGTGATACAGAGCCCGATACACCTCCTGATACCCTGAATGAGGAAGCACAAAACGACACACAACTTGATACCGGCACTACCAACACACAACCTGATACCACCGACACCAACAGTGCCAACAAGGTGAGAATGTCTGCTGAGCAATTTGAACCTACAGAGGATCCCACTTTGATATCCAGAGTTCAGGAGAACGTTGCTAGAGATACCAGTCGTGCGTCTGGTCATGTGGCAACCAATGAGGCAACTAGTCAGGTGACATCTACTCAGGTGACTGCTAATCTTGCTGCATCTCCCGTTACAGCCACCACTCCGCCTCCCGAAACTCATCCCTACATTGCCCAAAACGACTATGGACTGTTTGTCTGTGGGATTGATGGCTGCCAACTGCCTTACAAGAGTCGAGGGTCTGTGTACCGACATTGGTCGCGTAACCACAATGTTCTGGCTCCCCGGGTGTGCTCTTTCTGTCCAGCCCGTTTCTGGGCCCTAGCTCAGCTCGCCTGGCATGAGCGGCAATGTCGAGAGGAGCAGTAAGGAGGGAGGTTCCTTGTTTGCATGAGAAAAATATTTGGGGCTGTTTATGAGGCTGCTTTATGAGGCTGTTGTCTTTGGGGCTTTTTTTGTTTGAGGCTGTTTGTTTTATTATATTCGCATTCTTTTCGTTTACAAGTATGTCGTTTAAATCGACTCATCATATTGGTTGCAAAGGTCATTTCTTGAGTCGAGTTTAAAACCAGCCCCAAAAAAGGTTGAAAGGTCCTTAACTTGAGTAATCACTTCACTATAACAGATCCATGGTGGTCTGGGAATTTCCCTTTATTTATTTCGATTTATTTCGATTTATTTGATATTTAAAATTTAATTTCAATCCCCATTACTTAAGACTACTGGGGAAACCTTAACTTGGTTAAGACATCTCCATCCAGTTAAACAAACGCCACCAGATCGAAAAATCCTCCGAGAAATACCATCCTTGGGTCGCCCCAATGGCCCTCAAAAAAATTCGCCTCCAAATTCACCCATCGCATCTCCTCAGGGTAACGTTCTCAAATTTACCAGACCCAAATATACTATAGGGTTTCAAGTTACCCGGCGCCAACTCCCACGCCTTATATACTCAACCTTTTGCACTCTTTTTCTTCCACACATCGACACTAAAAGGTATGTATCGCACAACCACCACGCTGTGGCGACTCAAATGATTAAGAACTTTACCAATTGTTCCAACCGACTTCTGTGAAGATAAACCGGCATCGTTAAGCCTTTATGAAGACTTTTTCGAAGGACCGATAGTCTCACTAACATGACTGTTTTTGCTAACCTCAGGTGAGAGACACAGAAGACGATTCGGACAGGCAGTTTTTTGTTTTTTCAAAGATGATTTTTCGACCGGGCGGACATACGCAGTTGGCTTACATAAAGCGTCACACATGTACAGTGGCGTGGGTCTTCCGTGCTTGATGATACGGTCTTAACTGAGATTTTTTGATGAACAAAGAGTTCTTTTTTGTTTGAGTAACGCTAACAACAGGTGTGCGAGCATAAGCGTGCAAGCTGGGGAGGAGCTGTGTCTGTGCACACTCGTCCCTCCAAATTCGAATCTACTGGATATCGCTACTGGCGGTAGTCAGGAGAGGCCTTCTCGCAAATGATGTTATATTCACACTGTTTGAGGGACTGACATCTCTATGAACATTAACTTAACACTGATTTAATGAGACTGATGCACTTTGGAAGGCCTCCATTTGATGATACCCGATTATATAGACAAGAGATTATCGAGACGAAAGAAGTTGACTCGGCTAATATGCCAAGTTTGTAGATCGACAGAGAAAATGGGTGAAATTGGAGGTTTTTTTTGGGTTAAATTGGGATATTGAGGTTAAATGGACAATTTTTGGTGGTT
Organism: Yarrowia sp. E02; assembly: GCA_017639365.1. Classification (NCBI taxonomy): domain Eukaryota; kingdom Fungi; phylum Ascomycota; class Dipodascomycetes; order Dipodascales; genus Yarrowia; species Yarrowia sp. E02. The sequence goes on from JAAQQX010000002.1 coordinate 3,819,383, forward strand.
GGAAAATTTGGGCTGATGAGGTTAATGGGAATAATATGAGAAAATTTGAAAAAAATGGATTTGAGGTTATTTGACAGAAAATCCGGAAAAAGAAATTAAAAAAGAAAGATCTGACAGGTGCCGTGCAACAGCCCCCGGTCCGTGGATATGCAATAGATGAACGTATGGAGCAATTTATATCCGAATACGTCTCTACAGTATAAACCTGCTGTCAGGGGCTGTAATTATGGTATAACCGAGTTTGGATAATTACGAACAACTGGTGCAGCAGAAAATGCATCTCGATAAAAACACAAGAGATCTGTATACGACGCTGTACGAGCCGTTTTCTGCATCTCCAGGGGACACTGTATAGTTGTCGTCTCTCTACAGTGCCCAACGGTCGGTCTCGATGTCAAAAGAGTATGTCGGCAAAGATGCAAGGATCGACATGCTGCTTATGTCAAACGAGCAGGATGGGCGACAGGTTATGCCTAGGGTAGGTATGAGTCTAGGCAGCAGTATACAGATCAGCGCGCTGTAGATACGGGGTGTACCAACAGATGGTGTTGTGTATACAGGTGAGAACGACTACGCTGTTGTTGTGTGTATGGAGTTGTGTTCTATCTTAGAGATGGATGGATGAGAGAGTATACAAGTTTACCTACCCTGGTAGATCTGAGAATAAAGTGGATCAATAAGGTGGATGAATAAGGTGGATAGGAATAAGGTGCGGAATAAGAGGTCAGATTCAGGTGGGTCAGATTCAGGTGGGCTATATGAGGTTGAGTCAAGTTGGTTTATTTGGATACTTAGATGAGACGGACACCTTTTTTAATTGAGACTTGGCAGCTAAGTGAACACCCACCAGCCACCAATTTGTACCTGCATATATTCTAATTGTTTGAGAGCACTAACCAGGGTGTCTCATTAAAACTCTGACTTGGAAGTGGGTCTCTAGAGACGAGATGAGTCAAGTTGCATGTTTGTAGTATTCTCACAGGGCCAGTTAGCGTCTTGAACACCTCATATTTAGTCTACTGGATACATGCTCAATTTCGTCGCCACTTCGGAAAATGTCGGAAATGTTTGCAGCACTCTAGTCTAGCATCCTATGATTTCCGACTGGAACATGCGTCTGCTTGGTATGTGCTTTGAGGACTTGGTTGTCTTGGAAAAAGGCATTTAGTGAGACTCAAAGTTGTATCTGAGAACGTCCTCCTTCAGGAGACCTTCAATCGTTATCTTGTGTAAATGGAATGTGTCACCTCCTTGACTCAGTCGGCATCTGATATGGAAGCTTTATGTTTTATTATTATGGAGATCTTACGCGTCCAAATGGGTCTAGATTGGGGTCGACAAGCAGTCAGATTTAGTCTGAGGCTGCTTCATTTATAGTTGGAGGCATAGACTGGTAATCCATTCTTTAAGGACCCTCTCCTGTCATTTCTATTCACTTTCTGTTCTCTATTGTGTTTTAAGGTCTAAAATGTGGCTTGACGATAGGCTACTTGGAAACTTAGTTAGGAATAGTTAATGTGAAATTTCTGCTAGGGGTTCTATTCCGTTGTTCCTGGATAGATGGAGCGTCGTAAATGACATTATACGATTGTTCATCTACACATTCCAAACAAATACCTGATTCTATCAACCTCATGCCATACAAAATTTCGAGCTATTGACGTTATGCCGTTGTCAGCGGATGGTTATTTGTTGGGAGTTAGTTGATGTTTACTTTAAATGCATGCATTATAACAAACCGAGCCAAGACCAGAACCAATAGTATCTACGTCGGTTCCTTGTGTAAGCAGCTCCACCATCGTCCGTACCCCTAACTCCTCATGCCAACCATGTCTCAACACTGGCCGAGGTTCACTTGTTTCCTTTTCGTATGTTGTGGTATGGAGCTGCAAGAATGTAATCAACACATCACAAAGGTACGTCCTGATATCGCTACTCATATCTGATACACGCTGTATCACCTGTGTGCTATCTCGTCGGTGACTGTACTATGCAACTATTGTCTCCTGTTCGTTTCACTTGGCTGCTACGACATTGGTTTCCTGTCTCAGATTGCAAGTGGCGATATCCTAAGCTTAGATAGGTGTAAGGAGACACAACACACAGAACACGAACTAACACGACACAGAACTAAACTGAACAGACCCTATACGAACCTGATATCGTGTTGTCCTCCCGTGCCGCTCTTCCGTCTGGCTATACGGTGCTTGCATTTGCAGGTGCAGTTGTGCTGCTGACATGCACGAAAAAGGGCGAATATGGAATCTGCAAATAGCCTGAAGAGGCTGAAATATGGAGAGAAAATGCGGGTTAATAATTTCAACGGAGACGAAATAAAATAAAATCCGGCCAACAGAATTAATGCGGATAATAATGCTTCTCGCGGACAGCCTCACCTGAGCGGCCCCCTGGCTACTTTGGCCTCTTTGGTCCTTTCGTGCCGTTGGAGTTTACTCGTGGAGTTTACTCCATGCAGCTGCAAAATGCACCCATCCTACGTCATATGTGCACGTTTGAAAAATGAGGAAAAATGCAAAAAAGCTGGCGGATAGTGGGTCCGGAATGCGGAGGAGGTGTATCTACGGGAAAAGGCGTCGCTTGGCCACAAACGGGTTCGTAGGAGGGTTGCTACGGAAACAGCAATTGAGGGTGACGATAAAGTTGTCTTTCAGCAAGACAAGACCTTGAGAGGGGCGGATGTCAACTTGCTAATTGAGTTAATCGAGGCTAAGGAGGAACGGAAAAATGGACCGAGGAAATTGGATCGGAAAATGGGAAAAAAAAGAAGGAAATATGGAAAAAAAAGATAACATACGGAATTGTGGTAGTTATACTAGGTGATAAAGACTGTACTTCCGGGTCTCAGTTCCACGTGACTAACACCAAATACAACATCCTTCCAGATATATACTTTTCAACTCATAGAAACCGTCGAATGTCTACGACTTTAGCTCAAAGTCAAAGGGAAAAAATAAAACAAAAAGCTGCAATTGTGGCGAGAGGCTGGTGGAAAAAGAAATGTCTGAAATCTTTGAAAATAAGCTGGAAAAAGAGGTGAAAAATAAAAGACGGAAAATAAGCTGGAAAAATATCGAGATTCAAAAGACCCAAAGGACCCAAAACGACGCGGCTAGCCGCCGAAAACCAATCTAGCCCAAATAGGAACTGCTATAGGCCACCTCCCCGCGTATACGTTCCCCACAGATGACAATGCAACATTGGTTAGTAGGTGATAGTGGGGGACATAGAAGAATGAGGGAATTGTATCGTACCAGCTAGGAACCAAGACCAACACCAAGACCAAGGGCACCAGGCCAAGAGCAGACACTAATATTCTACATACGTCACTCCGATTCAGTTCTATTGTGTGGTGCCTCAGATAAGAGCATATTGATAGGCGCAAGATCGAAGACGACGATGCTCATCTCAAATGTACATGTTCCCATGTACATAGTCCCCGGCTTATCTCACTTCTGATAGACGACCCACTTTCTTTCGGGCCGATCACGTGGAGGTGAGGTGGGTGGGTAGAGGAGAGTGTAGAGGAGAACCCAGTAGAGAGTATGTCTATAGAGAGTAGAGAGATCGAATCGTCACTACAATACACGTGTAGCAATCGTGAACCTGTACACACTACCACCTCGTCCCACTCCTGACATATATATCCACCCTAAGACTATGCAGCCGAGATGGACAATGGCTGAGACACGGTTAGGTTGAGCTTGAGTCTCAGAGTAGCAAGTCAGGCAGGCTTGACGTCACGATGGAGTGACGTTGATGAGATAACAGGTAGTAGAGCATCGATACCGATTCTAGTACCAGTACGTCAATCTCACATACCAGTGCAGTACGTACCATACTTGAACACAACTCAGGACGTACCTCTTATCTCGCACAACTTGCTCCCGATGTTGGAACGTGGGCGGGTCACCAACAGACGACGTTGCGGCGACTGGCTAGGTTCAAGGGCGTTCCAGTGGCTAGTGTCCTGGTCTCCAGTGTTGTAGAGAGGTGGAGGACAGCTGCACGATCGATTTGACGAGTTTTGCTGGAATCGGAAATCTGAAACCACAGACGTGTAGAGCACGCGACACGCATTCCAATGATGGTAATATTATCGCTACACGACTTTTCCCAGACAAAATATCCTCGTCCTCGTCCCCATCCAGCCTCAATACAACCACCCGAATTAAGTTGATACTCCCAACCTAGAGTGGTATGAGCGAAATATCGATGACATTCTGTATGGTGGCGATAGAAGGGCACAGAAAGAGAATGAAGAGAAGAGAAAATCGACGGTGGTGGCGAGGGTGTTGCTTACATCAGCACCCCGTTGTCCGATCACTCATATTTGCCATCGCAAAAACCAGCCAACCAAAGACGTTTGTTTTAGGGCTGACGGCAAATGGACATGCATCTCATGTAGATGAAGAGGGAAAAGGGGAGTACAAAAAGTGGTGAAAGTGGTCCGAAATTGACCGGGAAAACTGGTATCAGTAATAGTTTTGCGCTGCGAATCCAACGGTGTAAAAATCAGCCCAATTCACTCACTCACTCCCATTTCATAACCTCCGTTCCACGCTGGCTCTTGTAACCGTTACAATATTAGCTCTGGATGTGGACCAACCCAAACGGCCATTAAGAGTGTGCATGGCGCAAAGGCTAAAGTCTGTGCAACAAAGAAACCGGTGAACTTTGGCTTTTATTTGCATATCCACAGACAAGAGAGAAAAAAAAAGCTTATCCAAAGTAGTCCATATATCTTCCCCGTAGTCCTCACCAAGCTGAGACCCCCATATTCTAAACACATACTCACACACAATGGTATCCACCCGTTCTTCTATGCGACGACAGTCCGCCCGTCTCGAGCGCAAGCGAGAGCTCGTCTCCGAGGAGCCCATCGCCAAGAAACAAAAGATTGAACCTCAGCCGATTGAGGACACAAAGCCCACAGAGGACACGACCCACAACATGGACTCTGTCACCGCCAACAAGACCCCGTTTGCCGACTCGGACGACTCCGAGTCCGACTACGACGACCTGCCCTCGTTCAATTACGTCCCCAAGTACGTGGACATGGACATGGGCGACCAGCTCCTGGACCTCGATGTTCTGACTGACGACCTTTCGGTCTTGGACGAGCAGTTTGAGGAGACCGACAACACGGACGTTTCCGACGAGGAGATTAAACAGCTGCCTGTGGTCACTGCTCCCATCGACAAGTCTGACGTTGCCGCCGCTGTTGCCGCTGTGGTTGCCCCCGAGGCTGCTGCCGTCTGCTCCGGTGCTGACAAGGAGCTTAACATGAACACTGACTTTATGGACATTTTCGCCACTGACAACACCCACGACGCCGACCCCGTCACCCCTACCTCCGCCACCGCCGCCGACGACTGCTGCGAGCGATGGCCTATGGTTGACAAGAACGAGCACCTCAGCTCCTTCTCGACCCTCAACGCCTTCATCCCCATGCCCGTTGAGTCGGTGCCTGTTTCGCCCGTGCAGCCTATGGCTCATGTTGCGCCTCAGGTGCCTCACCAGATGCCTCATCAGATGCCCCAGCACATGATGCAGCCCATGTTCCACCAGACCCCGTCGCTGGACATCAACGACATTGTGGACTCGTCGGCGTGCTCGGACTCGGACTCTGTGTCCGCCTCTGACTCGGCGCTGTGGACGGAGCGATACAACTCGATCCCCATCTGCGGCTTCCGAAACTCGCTCCAGCGAGACGACTCTTACCAGTCGTTTGTCAAGTCCAGCATGACCAAGAGCAAGAAGCGGGCCGCCCACTTTGTGGTCCCCGGCATCAACAAGCGGTCGTTTCTGAGCGGCCGAGCTCAAGCCATGCTTCTGTAGGATGCGTCTCTGTAGGTCCCGCCCCAAGGAGTCCCCGGGCAGATTCCTGTTTATGCAGGCAGTTTCCTGGGTGACAGTCCCCTTACTTGATTAGCGATTTCCTTCCAGAAGCGAATATCGAGCTCGCGGAGTTCTGAGCCGGTCCGCCGTCTGACGTGACCGCACTCCTGACGACAATTCCACTCCACTCTGCTGGTTCCACTCCACTGCTGGTTTTCCACTCTCCCCCAACCCCAAGCCTGACTGCCATGCCGGTCTGCGCTGCTAACTATTTATTTGTACATAATCACAACTAACAGACCGGGCTGTTGCCGCCCTGGTCGCCCTGAAATAAATACTTACCCCAAAGAAGTTGAGTGGCGCACAGCATATGTACATACTGTACCAGGCACGAGTCTCAGAAGGAACATTTGAGACGTACAATTTCAGACATACCACATTACCACAAGGTTTTGGGGCACAAGACCCACTCTGGGGTTTGGACCCGGTCTATGCTGATTTTTGGCGCCGAAGATTAGCGATGCACCATCGTAGGTTCAGGGAGTAGGTTTGTACGTCATGCTACCGTCTGCAGGGCAAGAGTGGGGTATTTTGGGTGTAAAAGTGATTATATAGGTAAAATAATTGTATTAGAGTGATCAGTGAAGTTCCAGGAGTCTGGTGGTATATTTGTTTTTCGGAATCCCGCTTTTTTGGCGATTTTAGGAGGAGTATGTTTTTTTTCTGTGAATTTTTTGTCACACTAAAATAAGATTTTTATGCATAGACTTTTTTCGAGAATGTTATGACGTTGTTAGTAGGTGGTGATTGGGAGCAGATAGGGGTTTGAGATTTTGGGAGGTAGTTCGGGAAGGTGGAATTAGATGATTTACCGAATTTCAGATGGATTAAACCAGAATTACGTGTTTTGGAGACATTCTGGAGCTCCCCCTTTATATTAGCAAACCTTAATATAATTTTGTCTGGGCTCTTTTTTTGGTTAGTGTATTTTTTTGAGGGTTGAGCATAAGCGCTTGTAGGGTGTTTTTTCGGCCTGTTTTGGAGAGAATAGGGAGGTTGGTGTTTAATAATTTGGGGATAATATTTGTTTTGAGCTCGTTTGAAAATATTGGAAACATTATGATAGTAGGGGAAAGGGGTTGGACGGGGCTAAAAGGGGCTGGAGGGGGCTGGTAGGCGGGGAAAGGGATGGAATCGATAGAGTCGGAGCTTGCGGTCATGCTGGTAGTTTTATTATTGCCACAAGTCTCCATTAGGCCGAGTTGTGTGTGTACAAACTGCCGTGCCAAAGTTCGGTAAGCTAAGGTAAACTAAATGGTCACACTTGCAGCGATAAAAGACATTTTTCACATTAGAGTGCAGGGAAGAGGGAAGGGTTTGGGTTGGTTGCTTTTGGGGGTGTTTGACGGTGTTTGGAATTATTTTTAATGTCTGATAAACAAGTTTGGAGCACAATAAACAGTAAAAGAATGGAACATAAATTGTAACAATGGGTCATAAACAGTAACGTACAATATTGGCAAATAGCAACCCATGAGGGGAATTCTAGTGGTGGATATTTCTTTCAGTCTAAACCGATTTTTGAGCCAAGTCAAGGCCGCGCTAAAATCCACGCTAACCATCAATCGAGCGTCTTTTAGTTTAGCTAGAATAGCACGTAGATGATTGGTTGGAGGTGAGCGGCTGGAGTACGGAGTGTCTTGGATATCAGGAAGGTGGTAGAGTCAGTAAAGATAGAGCAGTTACGAGGTAAGCGGATGGGAATCGGCACATATCTACTATATACACCCTACAGTATGTACTGTATAATGGAGACATCTGTTCCGAGTGTACGATACAAGTATTCCTATTGCAACATTGTAGACAAGAGGAACAGTTGAGGGGCTAGTTCTGGTCTAGAACTCATAACCTGATTGGAGGGTGTTCTATGCAGTTTAGTCCAACGGGTGCCAAGCTCCCCTAACTTGTAAGGGTTTCCTTGGCTATACTTAGTTGAAGAGTTAGGTGGTAATGGTGAGAAGAGAGTCTACTGGGGGTACTTATCTGGGGTTCCAGAGTGACTAGAGGGGTGTAAATAGTACCACTCAGGACTAATCCCGTATGTTCTAAACAAATAACCGAAGATCCCGCTTTGCTCTCTTACAAAATCACGAGCCATCGGTGGTACCAGACTCATTAAGAGGTTTATTTGTCGGAACTTTAGTTGGTGTTTACTTTAGGCTTGAAGATAGAAGGAGAGAATGAGAGATCCCATGAAGATTGGCTCACTAGAATACAAAGGCAAGTCGATCCATCAAGATAGGAGCTCGTAGGTCTTATGGTGACTGAATATGGGAGACTTTCATTGTGCTTGCCCTTCTGAGTCACTCCCTTTACCTGCCTTCCCAATTCTACAGTTTCATACAAGTGCCTCAAACTCTTCAAAACTACCAACAGCAACATAGCTGCCTCATCAGAGTATTATTCAGGTCCCGAGGATTCTAATGGTACCATCTATTCCACTCCTGTCACATTCTAGCAACTTTTAACATCGTCAGCCTTAGCTCTACCCAACCAAACAACTGCCTATGATATCACCAAAAATACTCGCATAAACAAGGGAACTTGATAGTATCAATCTAGCAAGCGTTGTGATTCTAACCGTGCCAATATAGTATCATATGTTACGTTTTCCCAACTTTTAGCACTGAAACCCCAGATTCGTCTCGTTCATGCAGCCCAGCCCATCTCCTTCAAAAATGCTCTCATTACTATGGGGACTTGATGGGAGTATTCCTCAGGACTAGGCGATTACAACCGTACCATGTAAGTATCACCTATCTGCTCTGAGAGGCTTTTGTATCATCCACTCACAACTCTACCATTTCAGCCAACTCACTATAACTCTCTTAAAAATACTCCCATGACTACAAGAACTTGACCATAGTGTTATTAGACCATGGAAGATTCCTTTACACCTTTGTCCTACAACTTTCAGACACCTTTATCTTGTAAAAAAGAGTTTCACTATACAGGACTTCAACTCAAGGAAGACATTGGAGTCTAGAAATGGCTATGTGAACTCCAGGAAGATGAAGGGTTGAGAAATGGCTTTCAATAGCTCTATTACGTCGATTTGAAAAGACTCCAGCTCGATTCTTACCTCATATCTTCCCGTAGTTGGTTTATACGTTGCTACGCCAACATCAATAGGGCGATCATATCTGCTCCAAAAAAGGTAACATTGACATGAACTCTTCTTCATTCTAACAAACGAGGAGTAATTACCCATTAAATTCCTTTGCACGATTCAACCTGACTTTTTATAGCTTCATAGGAACCACAGATGACTGAAACTGCTGTGACAGCACACAGGCAAATTCGGAGAAGAAAGTAGGGCTATATATAGGATGCTGGTACCGTTAGATTCAACTGGTGCTAAGGAATCGAATGGTGAAGACGCCATAGTGCTGCCGATATTTTCGGTGAAGTTGAGGTCGTTGAGGTCAGAGCTGTGGAAAGTGAATTTGGAGAACGGAAGGTAAAAGTGGATAAAACTAGCAATGAGAGAATTGATGGTACTAAACGAATGGCCTAGCAGAGAAGAATATGGTGGTGAAGCCCTCGTGAATATGAAGATATTTTCGGAGGAGTTAGGGACAGTTATATGAACTGGTACAATAGAGAGAGTCAAGCATAAATGAGGACAAGAGAGAGTAGGAGAGAGATCCAGGGTACCATTAGAACACCCTCCCTTCAGGGATGATCATGGTCTCTTCAACTTACTTGTGTGAGTATTTCCGCGGGAGTTAGGACAGGATTAGGAAAGAAGGGTGGTTGGGAGGGGTTAACACTTTCGAGGGATACATTCAGAAGACTCTAGAGAAGTATATATCAGGATTGTAGTAAGAGAAACAGCTCCGTTAATTGACCCCCTCAGGTATCTGTAGCCTGACTGGTTTTACTCTTGAAACTATCTCAATTTTGATACTCATCTCTCGTTCCCGACAACCCTTACAAGACCAAAGAAAAACGATATCAAACCAAGCACTGGGTAATAACGGCCTACAGCCATCAATTTACCTCTGGTACAGCATGAATTCCTTCTACCAACGTTTTTGAAGCCTTTCTGGTGGGGACGGGGCATTGATGAGAAACGACTTCCCTGAAAAATGAAGATAAAAAGAAGAGACGACCAGCTAGCAGGTCTCATACTAGATATATAGGCTTGAATAACCCATCATATCTGGAGTGCTCACATTACACAAGTTTCTTTATTTTAAATCGAATTTAGGTAGATTTTATGTTTAATACACGTAATTTTGATAAAATTCTCAATAAGTGAAAACTAACCTAGAAATCCTCAATGACTGTTAAGGACATCGTTCCATTCTATGCGAAGCTCTCACATTGCCTCTTACTAGTCCCAGATCACCATTACTGCTTTTAACACAAATATCTCCTGATTGAAACCTAACGGGTGAAGATCCGTCTCAACTGGTCAGAGCCGAAGATAAAAGCGAAATATGGTACCATTGCATTCCCCTATAGCTGAGAATTCGAATGAACCTCTTGAAATTACTCTCTCACTAATCCCCACCAAGATATAGCCCATTTAGCCTTCCTCTGACTGTACAAGGTCCTGTTCACAACTATCAGAAACGAGAACTTCACAGGACAACAGATAACCACAGTCAGGTTGTATCACCCACTTACCATCTTCTACTCTTAACCTGATCCATTGTACATTTTCAGATCTAATAAACTTTCGAGACCACCAAAACTGTACACCTTCTCTAGCGTACATTTGACGCACACTTCCTAAGACTCACACGACACACTTTGGTGGCAGGAAGAGTGCATTTTGCTAGCCAAAAGATGGCTCCAAAGATGCATTTACTAAGCACATTGGTAAGCCAGTAAGTTTTTGTTTGTAAGCCAAAAGATACTGTTTGAACGTTTCTTTGTAAGCGTGCTTTAGCCCCTGAGTGCAATGTTACATCACTCTCTGATAAGAAGGGTCTAGTGCAAATGACGTTGAAAGATAGATAAGCCAATTGAGATGCCACGTGACTTAATACTGGTTATGGTTACGTAAGATTCAATTCTGCTTTCTGTTTTTTCGGAATTGTCGGAACCCCGCAAAATCCGTGTTCCGCCATAGAAGAGAGGCGAAGCACGAGATAGACTTACTCCCAGACCTGCGATGTATCTTTGGGTTGATTTAGAGTGCATGACGTAGATCTAGCAAGAGAGAGAGAGATGAGATGAGGGAAGGCCGTAGAATGAGAAGGAGGGGTCGGAGAGATAAACGGAAACCTGGAGGTGAGTCAGTGAGCGACGAATAGTACTTCTGGCAGGTTTCCCTGTCTCCTAGGTAGCGGCAATGTGGTTTTATATACCATATAACATATATCTCCAAGCCTTCTCTCCTCCACCTTAAATAGAACACAGTATTTGAAGGTTGAAGAATGCAACCAAGTTGCTGGTCAAAGAATGACATGGAAGGGGCTGTGGAAGTGGTTAGAAATGACAGTGGAGGTTGGTGATCTGAGTAGAAAGCTGCCAACTAAAAAAACCAACGAAAAACTTGAAAATTCCTCTTTATCTTCATTTCTCACCACTTATCGTCGGTTTCAGCTCTTATTCATCTATCGTCACCTCTCCCTCCCTGCGCGATCACGAATGTTTACTTTTTCCCGCAAATCGGAGTCATGCACATCTCATCGCCCCTAGTATGCTGCTCAGATGTATGGTCGGGTGGGTAAGGTGAGGGGGCTATGGGTAGGGGGATGGGTAGGGGCTATGGGTTAGGTGAGAGAACGAAACATGACATACCCTGTAATGCCTACTAAGATGAATAATACACGAAAAAATCCCCCACTTCTCTTGAATCTGGAACAAGTTCTCTTCTCGGCTAATATGCAGGCCCAGCATCTCACCTTAGATCTGGTCCCGAATCGGACTCGTGCCCTAACCCAACCAACCTTAACTATTTCCCAACCTTATCCTGAAACTGTAACATCCAGGGGCTGAAATGCACGATGATGAAAGTGGAAAAATATGGGCGGACAGATAATGGGGCGGAAAGTATGAGGCGGAAATATTATGTAGGGTGTTGAGCACGTGTACAGTGTAAACAGGGTGGTTTGATTGGTTTATAATAGTCTCACAATCACTGGTTCTCAACAACTTGTTCTTGCTCTATCTTCACCCTCAACTTACTGTGTGTAGCTTGCACTGTTGCTGTACAGTGATATCACGTAGATGACGTTGGGCGGTCTAGACATGTGTCATTTTGGTGGACAATGGAACAATGGAAGGAAGAGAGGCAGGAGAGCAAGGACACAAACGGAGGCAGACATTATATAAAGGTACGGATGCCCTCAGGAAGAGGCTTCTTATATTAAGAGAAGTCACACTCGACAAGTAACAAGTACTCCTACAACAACAGAAGAAGTACGATACCACAGTCACCACAAAGTCACTAGCACAAACACCACTACAACTACTACAACCACAACCACAACCACACCACATCCAACATGTCACTCAAGGCTTACTTCAAGAACGTGTTCAACGAGAACAACCGAGCCCACTACTCTGTCCAGAGCTCGGCTCCTCGAAAGTCGGAAGAGGTTCGAAAGTCGGAAGACACCCTTTTCGACTACACAAACCCTGCTGGTGATGTTGATCAGATGGGTCGTCTGAGTCGGCACAACGAGGAGTTTAACCCCAAGTTTTATGGCAACGACACTCCTCGAACCAACCGGCCTTGTGCCGATGAGGGTGCCAAGAAGTTTTACCCTCGGTATTAATTACCGTCTTATTTATTGAATTGATGCTGTGTGTTTTACACCACACGTTACCTAAGGTACGATACCGTACCGAGTAGGATAGAGACTGCAGTGCATCGTAGTATAGTAGACAAGTAAAACCAAAGCGGCAAAAGATCAGACCAAAGGCACCACGATGCCATGAAATGATGCCCGTTGTATTCAGGTGACACCTCATCTAAGACAATGGGTGGGTCTGGCTGCAGGAGGGTCTTTCTGCAGGAGACCATGTATGGAATATGCACTGTATGGGGAGAAATAGAGAATATTTATTAATGTGTGGTAAAATAATAATTAAATAAATAAATTCGAGAATGTATACGAACAAATAAATACAATACCCCTACAATATGAGATTGGTTTCTACAACCATGTTCTCCTATTCTCTTGTTTCCCACTGTAACATTGACGTTTTAGTCTAATATCCCAAAAGAACATGTTGGGCGGTTACTTAATGAGAATAAGGTCACTCTTTTACACAGCACAGTAAGAGCTGTAAAGGGACAAGACTGCAGTAGGGCATGTTCGTACTGTAGAAAGAACAGCTCAGTCTCTCATTGGTCACTATTCACTACGAATGACCTCAGGCAGTGTCCTTTAGGTTCAACAAGACGTCTGAGTGACATCTACTTGACACCTGACACAGGCACTAGACCAAGAAAGGCTTGTCTGGTAGATGTCACTTCGGCTGTGTCACTACGGCTGTGTCAAAGTGCTTGTGTCACAGCGGATGCGTTCTCCACACGGCGGGGAATGTGGATGTGCATGACATGACAGAGCTGTCCAATGGAGATGTCTAGATGACGGATAATGCGATGACATAATAATGAGTAATGGAATGACGTAATATCGACTAATGGAATGAATAACAGTTGTTACGTCACTGGCACGTCACTTTTTCCGCTCGTCTTAAACAGGAACTGGAATGTGCAGTGTTCTCGAATAAGCTGCTTGGACTGTACACTAGGGAGGTGGACCTTAGACAAAGGAACAAAAGTGTGGAGAAGTCGTGGAAGCATATTAGACGCCCAGAATAATTTGGATTCGTATAGATCCACTCAACGGGTCTTGGGAAAGAAAGCTTCACGCCGTACTTAGTTCTGATCTGCGTGATGCCCTAACTGAGACTACTGCCCAACGTCTCACAGTAATTAAGGCGGATGTGGAAAAAGATGGCCGGTTTTGGTACCAATAGAGGCATATTTGTTAGGCACCGCTAGAAGAAAATGTCCTACCCCTTGGGGTCTACTCCTTCTTTTATCAACTTGTTAGGTCCTACCGAATATGTCACTATTGATACTAGCTTTCGGCCTGAGATAACTGAGACAGTGAATAGATTGTTGAAATTACAATAAAGTCTTTGAAGGGGATATCAAAGTTAAGAGTCCCCATACTCTTCTGAACGTTTAATACAGTACGAGCTCTAGCTATCTCCTTTAATTCGTGTCTTGGTCCCCAGCGTGTCATGTTTTATACCCTAGGCTGTCATCACAAGTGCATTTACAACGACATCAATATGAGAGAAGGAGGACATGAGTTGGATCATAAATGGTTAGAAGAACTTGAATAGAGCACTCAACACTAACACATCTTCAGAACAAGCATCTCTTGGAGACTTCAGAGTGTCAAGGCTACATCCAGCCAACCGTTAAGAGATGTGATAAAGACCCCTAAACCAAATAAAATCTGTTAATGTATGCCGGGGGGTGACCATCGTGCTATAGTACACGAGTACCGACAGCACAGTACACTGTACCATACATCTCCCTACTACAAGTACCTCTCATTACTTCTATCTGAACACACAGCGCCATTAAGTTGCAAATAACACCCCCGAAAATACTCCTACGGTAACGGGGACCAGTGCATGATGTTATATAGACCATGAAGATACATATTGCACCCATTATGTGTCTCCCACCATGTTCTACACACCCACTTTTCTCTTACCCGCTCACGACTATATATGGTGTGGTGATACAACTTCGTCTAACTCCTGAAAGAATACCAGCATTACTATGGAGACTTGACCATAGTGTTACACAGATCCAGGTGATTCCCATGATCCCATTTAATCTTACCTAATACTTGTTATGCGTTTTTTTTACTGCCACCGCAAATTCTACCCAACTACATAACTGGGTCTAACTTCGTCAGAAATACTCACGTAAACAAGAAAACTTGATCAGAGCTTTTCAAGAATCCATTTGGCTCTATTAGTACCCACTATTCCTTCCACATTTCTTCTTTTCACCCCTACCAGCAAAAACCACAAAGCTGCTCGACATATACAACACCCCCAACTGAACCGATAATACTCTGATCAGTATTAGGGCTTAATCAGTGTAGTATCCGGGTCCAGACGACCCAAACGTCACTCCAGAACTCTCCCCTGGCGCTTCTGAGTCAATATTCACTCCTACTCTATCAACTCTACTGGGGCGGTCAGATGGTCTCAACACACTCAGAAATACTCACATTGCAACAGCAATTTGACCATTCTGTTACTCAAAGACGACAGCTTCAGATTGTACCTTTCACTTTTCTCTTACAAGATCTATCCAGTATTTAGCGCCGAAGCCCCTTGTGTTGACCCAAAATAGAACTCATGTAACTTGGCGAAAAATACCTGTATCATCAAGGGGACTTGATATGAGTACTCCCCAGATCCTCCTGACTCCAACAATACCAAGAACATCTATCTTACCAACCCACTTCCACTTTTT
Organism: Yarrowia sp. E02; assembly: GCA_017639365.1. Classification (NCBI taxonomy): domain Eukaryota; kingdom Fungi; phylum Ascomycota; class Dipodascomycetes; order Dipodascales; genus Yarrowia; species Yarrowia sp. E02. The sequence continues at coordinate 3,834,783 of JAAQQX010000002.1, forward strand.
ACATCTGCACGTCCAATTCTACTTGTTTGCGCTGTCGCACCTAACTCCTTAAAAAATACCCGTATAACCCTGACAACTTGACCACCGTGTTGCACAGAGGCGGAAGACTCTCATGATACCTTTGAAGCTCATATATTACCATATACTCATGTTTTACGTCGCTACCCCAGATTACACTCATTTCACGACTGGCTCTAACCTTCTCAAAAATACCCGGATAAACATGACTGCTTGACCAACGCAATCCAAGGATGCGTGTGAATCTCCTAATACCCATTAACCCCTCACAGTCCTTTTTTATCCCTCCTACCGGTAACAACCCCACGTCTGATAGACTAGATGCCTTAATCCAACTTAGGCATGAATACCCCGATCAGAATTGTGACTTGACCAGAGTATTTCTTGAGATCAGAAGATCCCAATGATACCAAAATTGGTCTCCCTTAGCCCGTCTCTCCCAAAAAACTCACCTACTGTATCAACTCTACTTGAGCGGACTGATGGTCTCAACACACTCAGAAATATTCACATTGTAACAGTGACTGGACCATTACATTACTGCTGATCCAGAGATACCGATTGGACTATTCAGGTTTCTCTTACGAGATCGCGCCGGGTTTCATGGCCGAAACCCCTTGAACTGACCCAAAATAGAATTCTTCTAAATTGACCAAAAATACTTATATGAGTAAGGAGGTTTGATGGGTGTATTCCCCAGAGTCGCATGATTCTAACGATACCACAAACGTCTATCTTGCTATTCCGTAACCACCTTTTACATCTGCACCTCCAATTCTACCTGACTACACTGTCACACAACACTCATTCGGAAATACCCGTATTATAATGGGAGGTTCGCCATTATGATCCCCGGACCTCGACTACTAACCTGGTACCGTTGCCTAAACGACTTTCCTTTTATTAACACTTCTACTTCTATATCTCACACCTTCAAAACCCCCCACCGAACTTCACCTTCTCCAAAAATACCCGTATCAACAAGGCGATTTGACTAGCCTGACCCTCTGGATCGGGACAACCAACAACTTCACTTCCACACACCATAGTCTTGAAAACTAAGAGTTTACATCTGTTCGTATCACCGCTGCCTTCAATATTAGGCTTTTTCCTCTGTCCAAAATCTCTTCTATAATATCTGATAACGAACCTTACCTAGCTAGCTATAGTCTCGTAGATACCATAAAAGGCCACCTATAGATTCAATTTATTTACACCCATCAGAAAATACAAAATCAAGGAGATTGTCACTGTGAAAAAACCCCACACTCTTCACGCTTAGCTGCATCCATGTGCATATCATACGCATCATATGCATCATGAATGCACACCGACACATATAGCAATCTTCACTTCCAACCAACTCTTCTTCTTCACCACTCTTTACAATGTCCCATTACTTCACTCCTGTCGGCGGAAACATCCGTCAAGTGACAAAAGACATTGTCATCCACTCATGTCCGTTTACTCGAGCCTACCTGTTCAATTTTGGCGGCAGAATGACCTGTGTCAAGTTGCCTACCAGTGACGCTGCTGTTGTCATGTTTGCTCCTACTCCTGTTTGTGAACAGTCTGAGGCTGCCCTCAAGCTTCTGGCAGGTGACAAGCCCAATGTCAAGTACATTGTTGCTCCTGACTTTGAGCACCACATGGCTCTCAAGGCGTGGAAGGACAAGTATCCCAAGGCTCTTATTATCGGACCCGAGGAGCTCAGAGAGAAGAAAAAGGCCGAAGGATTGGATATTGATATTGGTTTCAAGCCGTCGCAGGGCAACAAACTGCTTTCTGGAGCAGCTCTCGAAGCTGTGGGGTTCCCCAAGGAGCTGGTAGATACCTTTGATGCCATGTACCTGCCTAGTCACGCCAACAAGGAGGTCATGCTCTACCACAAGCCCTCGGAAACGCTGCTTGAGGCTGATGCCATTTTCAACACTCCGTCCAACGAGCAGTACAAGGGTTCGGGAGTCAATCCCAAGGGTTCCTGGGGTGTTCCGAACCTCATGAACTATATGGGTTTCGACAGTTTTCTCCAGCAGAAACTGTGGAAGAAGCTGTATCCTGACCCTGTGGAGGCCAAGAAAGCTTTCACCGAGCTCCTGACTCTTCCCATTAAGAGAATCATTCCTTGCCATGGAGATGTCATTGAAGGTGAGCCTGCTGAGATTGCCAAGAAGCTGGGCGATTTGGTTGAGACGTTGTAAGTGGTAGTGTTAGGAGGTTAAGCACATTCTGATGATCATATCTTGTTTGGTTCTGAAGCCTCATAAAAGAGCGGTTGTCAGAATATTTCCTCTACGATATTAAGTCCGTATATTGATATAGAAAAAATGAAAACTGTGCATTGTTAAGAGGCGAAAACACACTCTGGGAGAGTAAAAATCAACTGCTTGAGGGAAATTACTCACTACAGTTTATATAATCTTGTATTAGGCTTGATATCTCAAAAACAAGTCAATTGACCTGGTCCAAGTCTTGTAGACTTAAAAACCCTCTCTAACAGACTCAGAAACACCCATATCGTGAGGTCAAGACCATCAAGTCATTGTAGTCATGGCAATGAAGTGGTACCATATTTTCTTTAATTCCCGATGACATTACTTCCTCTTTAATCCACTATAAAACCAAATCTCTCAATTTCAATTATGAGAGAACTGTCCTAACTTTGTCAAAAGTACTGACATAGTCACTACGACTTGATCAGAGTGTTCCCACGAGCCAGATGATTATAACAGTAGCATTCACTGTTATGAAACAACTTTGAATTCCACATCAGCTACTAACTAAACATTGCTTCATATCGAGAGAACAGACAGTTAAAGAGCTAATCCAGTAAACAGACGGCCAGAATAACAAGTCTGGTATTGCAACTCCATTCTCTCCGTTCTCTTGACTGTCAAGTTCTGCTCTGGACAGCCTTTTTTATTCTTTCTTTTTCATTTCATACTGTTTAATACACCACCATCTACATCTCTTCTCATTCTGTCAAAAATATATTACTGATACACCTACGAAGGACGTCTTTATATTCAACATCCATTTCATTCTATATATCTCTTCGCGACAAGGGCGAGCGTTAGTTTTAGAGAGGGAAGAGCGTCTCCACAAGAGAGACACACGACTACAGTCTGTGTTAGTTTTCTTTGGGCTGTGGTTAGAAAAGCCACCGGCCGATTTTCTGGAAAATGTTGGTGGCCGGCTGCTCGACGTAATCTTCCGTGTATTCGTCGATTTCCTTTTTGCCGGTGATAAAGTCGATTTCCGTCAGCTTTTTGAACTTGGTTCGTTTGATGAGTTTCCACGCCACAAAAATCACTATGTCGATGGGGATCATAATGTACGAGAAGAGGAAGGAGGCCGTGGACCATCGGCCTTTGACAAAGACGGTCCATCCCGACAGCAGAAGCATGACTCCTGCACAAACGAGACCGACCCAGGCACATCCAGGTTGCCAGAAGGACTTGAAGGGTAGAGAGTCTCGCGAAATGCCCTGGGCTTGAAGGCCGTAGAAGAAGCGGAGATAGGTGGTGCACAGAATGCAAAAGTTGATGAGCTGCGAGGCCGTGACAATGTTGACGAGCCAGTTGAGCACCACCTGGGCCGTGTTTCCGAGCTGGAGGAAGGACAGCATGCCGAAACAAAGCACGACAATGACGGAAAAGATGGGAACGCCCTGCTTGGTGCATTTGGCAAAGATTCGAGGAGCATGGCCATCAAGAGCGAGTCCGTAGAGCGTTCGACTGGCACAGTAAGTGAAGGAGTTGCCAGCCGAAAAAGCAGACGTCAAAACTAGACCGTTCATGATATGTGGAAGCACCTTGATGTTGAGTCTCTGCATGCCAATGACGTAGGGAGAGGCAGCAGCTCCAGGCTTTCCACTGTTGATAGCATCGAGAAGTTCAGGGTCGTTGTAGGGCACAATGATGCCCACAGCAAGGGCTCCAAGAATGAAAAAGAAGGACAGACGGTACAGCACGGCTTTGTACGCCTTGGGCATCGTCACTCGAGGGTTGACAGCCTCTCCAGCAGCCATAGACACGTATTCGGGTCCAGCGATAGAAAAGGCAGCCTGGACAAGACAGGCAAAAAAGCCCAGGAAACGGCCCCAAGAGCCAGTCGAAATGTACTCGGCAAAGGCTCCAGGCTCGTTCCAGTACCGGAAGCCGTATGCGTCGTGCTGCGGGTTTCCTCCACACATGGTAATAAAAGTGAAGAGAATGACTCCCACAGCAAGCAGCAGTTTTCCGAGAGACAGCCAGAACTCGGTTTCTCCGTACAGACCGACGGCAAACACGTTGATCATGGCGTAGAGCACAACCTGGACCACTAGAGGAATAGCCACCGAGTATCCGTCTACCCAAAAGTGCAGAATGATGTTGACAGCTGTGATTTCAAAAGGAACCTGAACCGCCTGCAACAAGAAGAAGTTCCAGCCGGCCATCACCTCGAACGACTCGTCCACGTATCGGCCTGCAAACCGGACAAAAGGAGAAGCAATGGGCAGATACGTGACCATTTCAGCAGTAGTCATGGTAATCATCAGAATGGGTATACACCAGAGCGTGAATCCGAGGAACAGGGAGGCAGGACCTCCCTTGACCAGAGCGGCACCAATCTGAACAAACAGCACCGTTCCAATGGTTCCTCCGATTCCAATCAGCTGGATATGACGGGCCTTGAGTAATCGTTGGGTGGAGTGGTATGAAGGGGGTTTGGACGACTGTTCGGAGAATCGCGGCGGCTCTTCCGACTCTTCTCCACTGGTCCGAATCGCATGAGTTTTCTCATAATCCGGAGGCAACGAGGCCAGAGAAGAGGTCTGGAAGAGACCCGTAGAATCCGTTCTGTTGATGACAATCTCGCCGTCGCCTCGGTTACGCACCTGCGTCTTGCCGTCGGCGCTCTGGCTGATTTTGCTGCTGATAGACGCCCAAATGCCGCCCATGGTTGTTGGTATTGGTTTTTTAGCAAATACATTTCTTGCGGAAAGGCTTGTATATACAATCTTGAAATAGAGTTTCTGGGGTGTGCATTAGTTGGACAGCGGGTGGTGAGACATGTTTTTGGGGACGATGGTGTATGTGAAGTTGGTGGGGAGAAGGTGGATGTGGGGTATTTGACCCTGGGAGAATTGATTTTCCCCTTTAAAATGGCAAATTTCCACCCAAAACACCCACTTATCTCCACCCTCCATTCCCCCATCTGACTCTCGGTTCGAATATAGTTTGCAGCATTGCAGTCGGCTGATTACAGTTCGAAAGGTACAAGAGCCGTCTGGGCGAAAAATTTTACGTTGCTTGGCGAACCGTGAGCGAGTACGGCATTTGCTTTGGAATTGGGGTGTTTTTGAGGCTGTATTTTGCTTCTGCGTCTTAGTTAAGTCACGTGACCTTCTCTTATCACAGCATCCACTTAACCGAGGTTCACTACGTACAGACTAGGCACAGGTGTTTTTAAGCTCAGACATTAGAGTCGAGCTAAGAGATTGCAAAGATATGGCGAACGTGAATTACGGACAAGGGGGTTTGGGAAACGACGAAAAAACGCAGTAGTCCGTTTTCAGCCGAAATTGGGGTCCCGGAGGAGTAATTATCTGGTATTGACGAGTATGTGACTCTGCAATGACGTCTCCCCGCATCCTTGCGTTGGGGCTATGCATATTTCTCCAGCCCATGTTAATGCACGCGACAGGGTGGATGAGAGGTGATAAAAAAAGGTGATAAAAAAAGGTGAAAATGGGAGGAAAATTTGGATAAATAGGGAATAAATAATTTGACAAGGGAGCAGTATCCATTAGTTTCAGAGACAGTATTAGATACCCTATCAGACAGCCTATCAGACATCCTATCAGCTCTATCTACTTCTTTTTTGAGCCTGTAGCTATCCACGATTGACAGCAACAAAGAGTGCATGCTGCAATGTACAACATGATACCAGGCACACTGTGGAGATGAGGCGGTTCTGTTATGTTTCACTGGGCTCAGGTGAGGGTGGTGAGGTTGTGTATTTTTCTGGGGTAAAAAAAACTCGATTGCTTGCTGGAGGTCACCTTTGGCTCAGCCTCAGGAACGGCTCTTCTGTCACATATTTGGTGCATCCAGAAGATGGCAAAAAGACGGAAACTTGCGTCTATGCACCAGGAGGGGAAAGGGTGAAGGCAATTGGTGGTTGAGGTAAATACTGTCAAAAAAGACAGGCAAGAAAAGAAACATTCAAAGAAGGCAAGAAATAGAGACAGTAAAAGAGAGTCAAATACTGTAGTCAGCAACAACCAGAAAAACACCAGCAATCAGCCTTAGACCAAGCCACTCCAAGGAGGGGAAATACGAGAAAGCGAACTAGATATCCGGGAGCTAGCGTGTGACGTCATTGTACTGAAGTCTAGACTAGACCAGAAGGGTTCTAAATTAGTCGTGGGTGGACATATAAAGGCCAAACTGGGGTAAAATAAAATGGGGAAATTTGTTGGGATTCTAGGGATACTCAGATATGGCCTGTTACAGTACAATTTACAATATTGTTGAATTCACTGTATTCGGATTGCTGACTCTACAACCTCCTATTGGCCATTCAAAGCTGCACCATCCCCACGGGGACGTCCCGGTATGCACGACTCACATGTTCCGACTTGAGCCGTGAATAATATGGGAACATTATAGAAATGTTTGACTATGTCTCACCATGGCCGGAAATTACGAGTCGTCCAGCACCTTATCTTGTGGCTTGATTAGTCTCAGACAAGTGAAATCTCTCTACAAGCCTGGACACGGAAGTGTTCGTACCGTAACTTAGATAGACCTATACGAGTGTCGAGTGTAAAGAGTAACAACAATCTAGTTACTAATACGACCGGAGATATCTCTATTCAAACTCATGATAACCAGATAGTCCCTATTCTCTGGCTGCGCATACCCTGTCCTGCACTGTAGATCCAACCTCAGCTTAGACGAGTGCAGGATACCCCTTGACCTGGGTCTGATATCTCAGAATTGATACATCCTTGTCTACTGACCTGGGTATGAGTCATCCAATGATTAAGGGTGTATCTCCTATCTACATCTTACAGCAATAGCAGTCCTCCTTGTATGTCCTTGTATGTCCTTGTATGTCGTCCTCATTGTATAACCTCATTGTACGTCCTTTATGTCAGCCGTCCTTGCTTGTCTCCCTTTTTCTACGTCACAACTGAATAACTTAGCTATACTACATAATAAATACCCAACCGCCTATCTCTTCTCGGTCATCCACCCCACTCTTCTCGGCTACTTCTTCTTGGTCTTCTTCTTCATGACCAAGGTGCCCTCCTTGACATCCTCATCAGCATCCTTCAACTTGTCTCTAGCCTCCAAAAAGAACATGACGTCACGTAGCTGTTCCTCCAGATCCTTGATTTGAGCCTCCTTGGCCATCTTGTCTGTCTGTAGCTTCTTCACCTTGGCCATCATAGCTTCGGAAATGGCCTTTTCGTCCTGCAACGACTGTCTGAACGTCTTGCTCAACTGACTCAGCTTGTCGCTATCAGACTTGCACTTGGCCAACTCCTTTTTGAGCCGTTCATTGTCGCTCTGAAGCTCGCTATCCACGCTGGCAGCCTCCTTTTGAGCCTCCAACTCCTGCCTAACCCGCTCTCGCTCCCTATGCACTTGTAGTCTCATTTCCTCCACTTTTTTCGCCGAGTCTGCAAACAGAGCTTCGTAGTACTCTCTCTGCGAGTCCAGCTGAGATGTCAACAGAGCAGAGTACTCCAGAGCCAGCTGCTCAACATGTCCACTCTTTTTGCCATCGTCAGAGTACACAAACTTGCCGTTACTGGAGCTATTGGACTCATCCAGTTCCACAAGTTTGCCCACGTCGCTCTGAATCAGTCTGTGAACGTATCCGTCGCTGACATAGTCCCAGACTCGCTGAGTAGACATTTCCATAGCGTAGCCATGTCCCGTTTCGTCAAAGTGAGAATGAGCATGACCCAAAGCATACCGTCCACATCCAATGTTGCCGCAAATGAGACAAATCCACGTGTTTTCCGTTCCTCCACACCTTGTACAAGCTCCAGTAGTGGTACTAGTACTGGTAGAATAACTACCACCAACACTGCTCTTTCGACCACTGTAGCGACAAACAGGACAGTTTCCTCCTGCCCATTTGCTCAGACAGTGACAGTGAAACGTGTGCTCGCACAAAATAGTAGCCAGACCAGTAATGTCACTGTCCATACGCTCCAGACAAACAGGACATGTAGGAAGCTCTCTCAGGTCAGGAGTAGGGGGAGGAAGAGGTTTACCCTTGCTGAATCCATTGGTAAACGGATCCAACAACAGGTACGGAAAGTTGTCTGCACCTACGACATTTGTACCAGAAGTATGACTGACTTCTCCTCCCACACTAATGTCGTGAATAAACACACATAAACACGTTTCTGGATCCATGCTGTTAAACACCTTGCCAGAATACTTGTCCACAAAATCCTGAGCGCGCTCAACCATGCGAAACTTGAGCAAAACCATGTTTCTGTTGGTTTCGCGACTCGACTTGATCACCCGAATATGCGAAATGTCTTTTTCGCACGAATGTAAGCTAATGAAGCCCAGAAAATCAGAGGCTGTCATATAACTGGGAACAGCTAAAATGGCAACAATCAACGAGGGCACAGGAGACACCAATTCGACGTCAGAAGTCGAAACAGACTTGTCCTGACTCACGCCCCGAAATAATCGAACAACGCCCTTGCCAAAATACTCGCCCTTGACCACATCCATACTTTTGCCCGTGTCGTTGTCAAAGCCGGAAATGCTCAAGCTACTCACTCGCCAGTCGCTGAAACTGGATCCGCCGTCGAAATCGAGCTGTAGAGTGTACATTGGCGTTTGTGGAGGCGCTGTGGGGTGCTATATGGAGTAGGGTTAGGGTTGGCGAGGAGGGAGTATTAAAAATAATGGAGAAAAAGGGAATAAACGGTAAGAAAATAAAATAGAAGCGGAACAGAGAGTAGGATAAATATACGAGGAGGATGAGAGGTATGTTATCCATGTTGTATATGTATATTTACTCTACAGTATTGTTGGAGCTTCTAGGTACTTGGGCCAACTAACTTTGTTGGGATCATGGAACAGTGGAGAGAGAACGATACAGAAAATGACGTTATAATTCATTTGGTATTATGAAGAAGGAAGAAATAGAACGATACAAGAATTTTCTACCCTAGATACGTTTCTGGAATAGAGCTAGTTGGTCCTTGTTAACTCTGTCATCCACATTCTCCACCTACAGTATGAAGGGTGATGGTACCCTGTAATAACTAGAGTAGAAGTGAAGCTTCAGAAACCAGAGACTCAAGATATATATATATATATTGAGCGATTCTGGTATATCTATAGTAGACAAAATCAATTACAATACTAATACTCTCTGTAGAAACCTCTCGACTACTGGAAATGGAGAGAGACATACACAACTATAGAGAGTTGTCGACAACAGAGGGCGGCTTGAAGGCTTGTTAAGTTGTTGAGCAATACAAGTAAAATAACGAAATTTGTAGAATTGCAGATAGTAATGAACGACAACTAAGATGACGACAATAGATGGCGAATGAGGAAGAGGCAGAACATGATATAATCTCTACTCATAAGCTCTTCATCATTTTAATACCTGTTGGTTTATCAATGCTTGACGTCCTCTGTCATTCACGTACCAGTAGATCCATAGCACAGCCCTTCTACTTTCGCATTTACCTACAATGCGACTCTCCCCAATTTGAGACGGACTTGTGACAATGGTGTAGGTCCATTCTAGTTTCCTTCAAGTCAGCGACGACCTCCTGAAGCACACTGTGAATATTTCGTCTGACTAAACACACAATTTCTACATAATTTCTACAATATTATATTCAAAAAAATAAATACTGACAAGCCTCGTGCAGTTCTGTCCCTTATAAATATTTTGAAGCGAACTATCGACCACTTTCTTGATGTCGCCAAGCAATGTCATCCTCAGAGTCGACTTCCCCACAGAGCTTCTCTTTGTCTCGCTAATGCCCGCCTGTGATGAACTTATCACATCGCATCAGAGACGCACAGACGCTTAGATCATGCAATGCAGTTCCCGAAACATCAGAGCCGCACGCAGTCCTATGATAGAAATCCAAACATGACAACTGAAACGATCCCACTCACCATCAGTCACATATCCTACACTTCTCAACACCCCCAAGAACCCGAAAATATTAGCATGATTATTAAAGAATGGAGCTATGTACATTTTTGATCGCGATGTTATACTCGCTCGTGAGCGTGCCAGCACGCACCAACCCTGCAGACTGCGTCTAGACGCGCGCAAGGTACACTTCCAAAACTCCCCCCTCGCTAAGCAGCGACAACAGTGTTTTCACCTGCGGTGGGCTGCGCGTCGGCGTCGGCGTCGGGAGGAGACGCGCTAAGCTCTTGGCGCTCGCATTCCAGGGTGGTGTCGCCTCCCTGCTCCTCCTGAGCCTTCTCCATGGCAATCCGACGGGCAGATACCCAGCCACGGCCAGGGATAAACAGCCGTCGGTAAGGCTTTTTCTCACCGTCGCTGCTTGCAGCACCGTTGGTCACATCGCCTATGCTGCCGCTGCTACCCTTCTCCTTGGAGACGTTCTCCTCCAGCTTCAGCTGCAGGCCCCGACTAAGGGACGCATTGGGACTCTTCGGAGAGTCAACAGACTCGATGTAGTTATCGAGTCCGCTTGCCCGCCGCTCCTCCTTTGCGCCGCCTTTGTCTTCAGGCTTGGAGGCCCTGCTAACCTCAGTGCCGTCAGTCTCGGACGAGTAGGTGGAAGTCAGCGGCGACAGTTCAATCGTGTGGGTCCGGGTCGTGGTGGTTCGCAAAGGAGCCAGATGGGGAGGGGGGCTCGCGGGGACCTGTACGACGCTTTCTTTTGTGTCGGGATATGTAATAGCCTTGGAAATATTGCGTCTGGCGACTGAGCTCCACTGCTCCCGGCCCTCAGCACTCGCCAGGTCATACTCCCGGTCCCCAGCCTTGATGATGATCTTCTTGGTTTGCTGAGGAGTGCAGTTCACGACAAGCTTAGAGGCTGGTTGGAGATTAGCAGGAGCGTCTCCGGTGATGGTGGTTGCCACAGGAACTGCCGAAATCGGCCGAGCAACCGACTGGATAACATCAGTGGCTGGCTCGATCACATGGGTGGAACCGACTGTGTGCTTATCGGCCCACTCCATCTTCTCAAAAGACCTCTTCTCGCCGTAAAACTCAATGGGGGCAGAGTTGGGGGTGGAACTGACATGGGATCGTCCACCGGTTCGGTTCCAGGGCTTCCAGGGCCGAGAGTCGATGGAGTAGTTGGACTCGGTGAAGCGGGAGTCATTGCGGGAATCATAGGTTCGGAAGTCACCGTTGACGTTGCGGAAATTCTCGTTGCTGCGAGGATCACGGGGAGCCTTGCTTCCGCCACGGTACGGAGGGGCACGGGGGTTGAAGTTGGAGGTGGCCCGTTGAAGGCTGACCACGTTGTTCTCGAGAGTGTTGAGACGTGTCTTGATTGATTCGATGGGATGGGTGAATCTGTCCTCCATCTTGGACAGCACATCTGCAATCAGCTGGTCCTTCTGGGTGTCAGAGATGCCGGTGGGTGACTTGGATTTGTTCTGGGCTAGACTGGAGTTGAGCTCGTTGATGAGATAGTAGGCTTCTTCAACGGACTCGGTGACATCCTTGACGTCGTAGTAGAGCTCCTTGATGGTTCCTCGACGCTTAGACAGAAAGAAGGCCGTGTAGAGACACAGACACAGCTGGAGGGCGCAGAGCACGATAAAGGTGGCTTTGTGACCCAGACTTGGGAACACCGAAGAAGGTGCAACCACGGGGGTGAGGCTGGCCAACGAAGAGATTTCGTTTATGCACTTGTTGATTTGTTGCTGCATGCCAATGACATTGCTGCTGTTGTCATGGAAGGCCTCTCTCAGGCATCTGTGTTAGTAATGACAGGGATTGTGTTGGGGGTGGTGGGCACAAACAAGGTACTGTACACTGAGGGGATGTGGGCGACCGAGTGCCATAGCATGTCCACCATCGGCTTCGGGTTCTGCGGTTCCACGACCAGCGTCTGTGGTTGAGACCGACGGTAGTACTCGTAAGCGGCCACGACGAGAAACGCCGAGAAGCCGACGGTGAAGTCGATCCACGTGGCGTTGGTCAGAGAGGAGGGCAGGGTTTGGCGGGCCCACGCCTGCGCCACCGTTTTTCGGGACCTTAGAACGGACATCATCTTGCTAGGCGTTGTTGGTCTTGCGTTTTTGAGATAGAGAGAAGAGAATAAAGTAGGCTGCGGACGTGCTCTTATATAAGGACTGCAAGAGTAAGAGACACAGATGTGAATATTAAGGCAAGGCTATTTTATGCTGTTGCTCTGGTGACTGGTATAAGGATAGTGCATTCGACTGGTCGGATTGGTATAAGGTGGGTCATATACAGTCAACAGGCTGAAGAGTTAACTGTCTGTAATGTAAACTGGTGTATATAGATACCTTGGTTGACAATGTTGCTATGTCTATTCTGTCTCTATCTGTAGGTACAGGCCTATTACCACTATAAGTCTATGCCCAGTCCTAGTGTTCAGCAGCCATATGGTATCTCATACATACAGGCTAAACTTCATCTACAGTACTGTACTTAGATATTGTCTACTTAATATTGTCTAACAAATTAGGTCTCCATCTTTAACATCTGTTTGCTATAAGCACTTGAATCACCCACACCTTCTACATATACACACTTTACCTGAATCTAAGCCCTCCATGTACCTTCAGTATAACATACATTCCACCATAAAAGTACTACTGTACCGTACTTGTATCTACCTGATCCTATCCTTATGTTCCTCTAGTATCATATATACTGCACTGTCTATTGTCTACAGTAAGAAATACAAAGTATTGAAGTCACTGTACTTGTACAAGGTATAGTGTCTACTTGTAGACTATTGAAAATGCTCTCTTTCTCTGTATCTACCTTTCACATATCCATGTTCTACAGCTACGTATTAACACCATTATACAATCATCTACAGTCGACAGTATCTCTCTTATCGTACCAGGTTTATGGATTGTATCATTATATCCAGTGCACTACAAGTATATCATTTATTGTATACCAGCAGTGATATGTTTGTCTGTCTACTGTCTACTGTCTACTGTCTACTATACTGTCTACTGTATCAATATCATCATCTATAACTATAGTCTACAGCTTGGCCACCGGTCCAAACGCCTTTTTGTCAAACCTGGTTACCGTTCCGATATCCTCCTCCAGCAAGAAACCCTCCTTGACGAGCTTCTTAGCCGCGGCAGTAATCTGAGTAGAGTAAGCGCTGGCAGAGTACCGCTCCTCAACACTCAGACGAGAATCGACAAGTCGTGAACCATCATATCTTTCAGCTCGAGTAGTTTTGAAAGGAATAAATTCTCCCTCTAGGAAGGTCTGGATACCGTTTCGAGCTACCGAATGACCTGAATAAGTGCCCAAAGGAACCTGAACAGCAGGATGGATCACGCCACAGGTCTCGTTTCCGTCTGAGTTGACAGGAGGAGTAAGCACAGGGTATGTTTCAATGACTGCAGGCACAACAACGTCCTTGGAAACAGTCTCAACAATATGACAGGGAACGTTTCTCACCGTGGAGTAAGGAACTCCTTCGATAGTAGGCCAAAGACGTTGAGCAACAGTCAGAGAAACAAGAGAATCATCTTTCAAAGTGGGATATCGAGACATGGGAGGCAGTCTGATAGCATCCACCCAATCGGCCATTGTCAAAAGAGACGCTTTCAGAAAAACGTTGTAATGAAGAGTGACTCCAGAAGAGCCCTTGGAAGACCGTTTTCCGGGAATAATCGCCTTGAAGTAAGGAATGTGTTGAAGACCAGCCAGAAAGTAATGTCGCACATTATCCAGCTCCTCGGTAGGAGTCTTTCCGTCGGTCTGAGTGGTACATAACCATCCGAAACCAGCACTCATATCGTTATCAGTATCGACATGGATGATTTTGGGCTGCAACAAAGGCGGATACTTGTGCAAAATACCGTCTGTCTTGCCTGTAATCACATCTGTGCTTGTAGCGTAAGCAAAGGGGAAGTTATTGTCTCCGATTCGCTTGTTGAACTGTTGGGTAGATACAGCTCCAGAGTTGTTGAAAATACCGATGAAATCGCCTCGACGAGCTCCAGCAATGTAGTTGACCACTCCATCGAGCACTCTGAGTCCTCCCAGATCAGCATTGAAGCCGTGGTAGAGAAAAGTTCGCAGAAAACGGGCACTTTGAGACACACCAAAACCAACAACATGTCGAGGCGAAACGAGCTCGAATTTTCCTGATTTAACGAAAGAAAGCACGTCTCGGTACGCCACCAGACCCAGACCGGAAACAGTCGCGTCTGTAGCGAGGTAATGGATGTCGAAAATGGCAGTTTCGGGAACAGGAGCAGTAGACGAGATTTTGAGCTGTCGTTTTCCCAAAACAACCACAGAAGACGCAGGCAGCTGGACTCCACCATCTTCTTCAAATCGACGCACAAACACGCGAACTGAGTCGTTATCTGCCAAATTGTAGTCCAGATCAACCAGACCGTTAACTGGGAACTTTCGAGACGATCCAAAGAAACGAGAAGCAGCATTTACTTCCTGACGAACGTACCGCTGGATCGGTTTTCCGTTCTCCGTAGCTAAAGGAAGCCTAGAGCCCAATTTGAAGCCTTTTCCAGCAGCCAAAGGAACGTCATTCTGCCAACCGAGGTTGAGAACTGCATGTCCAGCCTGCATCAATGGAGCCAAGTCTACAAATCCTCCTCGACCTCGCTTGGCCTTGTTCATGCCGGAAATCGTAGCATTGACGGCCTCTTCGTCAATCGATCCAGTTCCTCGGTTAGGAACTTCGGCAAAAAGTGTTCCTGAAAACCGCATCGTGGGAACCAGTAGCCGAGCATCCACCGAGTACTCTACTGGCTCGGAATCGAGTCCTTCGAGCTGGTCTGTGTCTCTAGAACATGTGCCCGTGAACACCAGGTCGTGAATAGTGTAGTTGCTGTTTTCAAACTGCTTTTTGCGTATTTGCGTGACTTTCATGGTGATGATTTAGATGATCTGATTTATGGTGTGAAATTATGTACATACCCCGGAATATGCATCTTCATGCAGTTCATGCACGTGATTTTGGAGGGGTAGAAATATACCAGCATATAGACACAAAACCTGGAAAGTCGGGAAGGAAATACACAGGTGTTCTTAAGTTGATGCTCAGAATGTTCACAATGATTAGTCAGCAACATTTTGTAGTTTTGTTGGGGATAGAATTAAATGGAATTTTGCTGACTAAGAAATCTCTGAATGAGTGTAGGAGTTCACAGATGGTTCCAGGAGGTTACTAACCTGGATAAAAGATATATGGTTCGTTTCTGACTCCATTTGAGTGACTTAAGTCGATTGTCAGGGTCATACCCCTCCAAATTTCTATTTTTAATATTTAATCCTTATTTCCAAGTAGACTTGTGAAAGTCAACTAAACGTGATAACAATCCAAAACACTCAAAACAAGCCGCATCGCTATGGGAACTTCTGATCCCGTTAGCCTATCTGATCAACATTCGGAATCCAGCTTTGGAACTGATTCCGGTGCCCACAAACCCATTCTACAGTGAGCTTTTCGCCCCTGTCTTTCCTCGACCCAGTACAACTCTGTAGATCGCAAAAGTAATGTGATTGACTTGGATTGTCGGTCTACACCATATTTGCCACCGTCTTCACCTCCGATCACCACTGTTAGCCTCCATCGACATCTACAGTGTCCATCGGGAAAGTTTGAGTAGTGTTGTGTCCGATCTGATAGAGATGATGTATGAGCATGCACCGAAATAAATCATCAAGGGCCTGATGGTGGCGATCTAGGTCTGAGACATCGGCCTTTGCTTTGTTCAGGGTTGTCTCGGCCTCTTCCGTTCGTTTTATGGAAGTCACATTCAGTTTTCAGGTTTCAACTGATTTATTGGAGCAGCAAGGAATTTCATAGAACTCAGCTATAGGTGGAAAAGGGTTGTTACAGATGGATTTGTGTGTAGAACTAAGAGATATTATGAGTAACTTGATCCATAAACGCGATCTTGAAGTTTTGGATCAATTTTTTATCAAGTTTTTGTTCCATTTTTGTCCCGATCGTGTTTTCGCCTGTTTTTTTTTTTTTTTAATTTTTGTCGGAAACGTTGAAAAACGTCTAAAAACGCCTAAAAACACCTTAAAATGGCTGAAAGACCGAAGATCATCCTGGAACAGACTCCATGTCTCACCGATTGTACAGCCGACCCAGATATCACGTGTTTCTTAGTCACGTTTTTCTGATCTACAGATCGCGGCTAAAAATGTGACTTGGGAGACTGAGAAGAAGTCAATCTTGTCAGCAGACGCTCGTCTTGCGTCTTTTCTTCTTTTTCTGTGCATTCCTCAATGGAACCCAAAATTGCTTTTTTTCCCTCACTCTCCGCTCTCCCAAAAGGGCCGTCGAGAGTTGCTGTGGGTCTGTTAGTCGTACGACCTCAACAAAGGCTTCTAGAACAGAAGAAGAAGAGCTTGGGCGAGTGTATTTGGTGGACCACACTGTATTTGTTGGTACAGGGAAATGAGTATTATAGAGAGTAGAGTGGCATAGAGAGTAGAACGGACAGTGTAATAATACAGACAAGAAGTATTAGTAAGACAGTACAGATAAATACAGACTAATGTATAACTCCAGAGTGGACTCTTGTACTCGTACTAAAAACCTCACCTTATCTGATCACCCAAATTGACTCTCTAACCCTCCCCGAGCCCTAAGTCATCATTTGACGTCCACTAGTGCCAAAAAGACGCATCAAAAGACCCTTGTCCCCACCACGGCTTGTTAGAGCCCTTCTGGTGACCCGCTCTTCGCCTCGATGACGCAGCGGGGCAGAGCTAAAGTTATCTTATTTTTTGCCATCGAGCTAGGGTTCGGATCTGTCCACGGTGCTGAATAATCCCGATGTGAGGACGGAGAGTGAGAGTCGCATGCCAAGCTCTGCAGGCAGGTGGACTCGGACATATGTACAGTTGGAGTACAGCAGGGGCGGAATAAGTGGACAAAAAAAAAACAGCAAAAAACGACAAACAAATGTGGGTAAAAAAACAACGCGATCCACCTCATCGCATCCCACCTGGTTGCTGGAAGGGCGTGGAAAAAGTTTAACCTCTCGCGCTCCGCCTCTAGTCTGAGGTCGTCGATCGAGTGCATGTATGAAACCATGAGTTTGAGAAAAAATGAAAGACAAAATTGGTGGGAGTGGAGCGTAGACATGTGGAAGCAGGACAATATGAGTGGAAATGGGGTAAAATTGACGGAAAATGACGAGAAAATGATGCGAAATTTGCTCGATCTCACATAATTCACTTCTTACCAGGTTTACACCACCTCTCTCACGCTCATCGTACCTGACGTTAGCCACACTGTATACCCAGTACAGTTAAACTCGAGTCTATAACTGGTGCCAAACTATAGGAGCACGGCTACTAGCACCAACCTCCTCTCCCTCCTCCTTGTCAACAAAGTTGCTCTGCCTAAGCGAATTTTACGCAAGCGCCAAGGGAGGCACAGGTCCGGCTGATTGGCATGTCGCAAACAGGCAAGCCGTGTTCCTTATCCGCAGCAGAGTTTTGAGGGCGTCTCACTGAAGCCACCGGAAGACTGTAAACAAAAAAGTCTAGTTGAGAGCCGTCTAACGGGCCGAAGGGGTACTGGCGGAGAAATGAGAGAAAAAAAAGGAGAAATGATGGGAAAATGGAAACAACGAGAAGAAAGAATGAATGATACAAATGTGACACTGTCAGATGTCTCAAGCGCGCCAGGAAAGTTACGATGGAGAAAGAGGCGACCTACAACGGTCATCGAGAATACAATCAGAGTTAGGTCAAAGTTACCTCAGAGTTAGGCCCTTAGATGAGGTTGTATTAAGGAGGGAGGGTGGGATTAAAACACGAACCAGAGCTCCGATTTGAAATCGGAAAGGGAGTATAGGTGCTCCAGATCGAGGCGATTCAATTGGTCAAGTCTTTGTACCTCTCTGAGCAGTATTACACCCCCTACCCCCACCCCCGTGTATCTCCGCGATCCCCGATTCCAACGCGGGATTCCAGCTTGTATCAGAAACCTAGAGAGACTGACGGCCTGCCAGCTGCAATGCACTTCCAACCTAGTTTGCTTCTTTTTTTCCAGCGCTTTTGTTGTTTTGTCTTTTTCGTTTATGATTTCGCACCACCAAAAAATTCCCTTAGAGGACAACCTTTGTCATGCACTGTTTCAGGCCTCGGAGAGGGTATAAGTTTATCCAACCGCTTTTCCACACAGGACGTTATATATACAGGGTCTCTTCCTCTCTGAAGGAGATGATGAAAGGACCCCCAGATTTACCCACCCCTCCACTTGTGCTCCAAGAACTCACACTAAACCTATTACATGCTCTGAATGCGAGCTTGCGACTGTTGCCGAGCGAGAAAGGTCAAATGCGATAGCCAACTGCCGTGCAAAGGATGCGTCACCTCCAAACTCACGTGCACCTACAACCACGTGCCCCGTAAAAAGGGCCCCAAGGTCGGCGGCAAGAGTGCCAGCATTCTCAACAAGCTGAGATTGGGGCTGGACCAGGCCGATCTCAAGCCTCCAGAAAAGCTTTCGTGGAATGTAGTTTCCCGTCCGCTCATGGACCGGGCTCTGAAGCACTACTTTGCCAATTACCACCCGGTGACTCCGGTTTTGGACCAGACAGAGGTCTACTCTTATCTGACGAGAGATCCCACTTCGGAGACTTTTGCGCTGGTCATGTCCATTGTGGCCATGGCTATGGGAGATATGTTGGATTTGGAAGTGACTACGCCTTCGTCACGAACACAAAACGTGCTTCAAATTGTCAGAATCGTTTGTGACGCGTTGCATACACAGGAAGTGGCATTGTTGCTAGGAGGAGACCATAGACAGCTGGCTCACCAGACAGTCACGGTAAACTCGATCGTGACCCAGTTCAACATCTACGGCACCTTTTGCCAGCTGGAAATGCCGTCCAGAGCGTTCCAGTACCTCAGGAGAGCTATTTCCGAAGCCCAGACTGCCGGAATCGACCGCGAAGACTTTTACAAAAACGACCCTGTCGCCTTGGAACCCTTCCGAACAATGTTCTGGTGTCTGTACGTGTCGGAACGAGGCTTTGCATTACAACACAACTACCCCACAGCTCTGGGTCAGGACTTGCCGCTGTATCCGCAGTCTGAAGGAGAAGTCTTTGTCGGACTTACTCAGCTGGTAAAATCGTTTTCTGTCTTTTCGCCAACGTTTTTCAAGCTCTGGAGAGACGGAAACGCAGGTTCTAGTCCAGCAGGATCCCCCAATACTAACTCTCAACATACCCAGACAGTGCAGCGTCTTTTGCAGTACCATCATGCCAACCAGGCCAGTCCTCTGATCCCCTGTTCTCCGGTTCAAAAGTCTGATATTCTTATCACAGACCAATGGATCAGACTTCTTCTATGGCGTCTGGCTCCCTATGGAGTCCAACAACCTGCTGATATCGCCAAAAACCTGGTAGCTATCGCCGACTCGGTGCCGATCCAGACGATCCAAGCACATGGAGCAGGAATGATGCTCAAAATCTACGACATTGGCATGACTCTGGCAACCGTGTTTCAAAGTGCAGCCCACGCAGAACAGTTTGGAATTCCGGCCTACTTGCATCGGATTCTCATGCTCATGTCGCAGTTGCAGTCTTCACAACATTTGAGTGTGTTGCTACAAGCTGCTCAACGACTCCTGCCTAAACTGACTCCTGAACGCGTGAAAAACGAGGAATCCTCGTCTGATACTAACAGTGGTATGGTGGAATATAGTGCCAGGGTGAGTGAGAGCGAAAGTGGCTCTTCCAACAGTCCCATTGATGGTCTATACAATGGAAACAGACCTATTTATCCGAATCCATCCATGAACTCCACTCCTCTAGCTCCTCCTGGACTGTCACCTGCCCAACCTCAAGGACTTGGTACTCCTGGACTTGCTCCTCCTGGACATCCTGTTCAAACCCTTCCACATCCCCATCCAGCATCTTATCCTCCTCCTATAGGAACTCTCCACGGCCCTGGAACGACTACCGTCGGCCTAATGAACGAGCCCTATCACAGACCTAACCCCAACAACACCCATCCCCCTCCGAATATGGTTCCGGAGGGTCCTCCAAGTGAGTTTTTTCCTTGGTAACCGCATATGATAGAAACTAATAGAATACCTCAGAGTAGACAACAGAAGAGATCGAGTTTGGAGTTTACAGTAGCTGCAGTAACTTAGTTAGTACAAGTAACCAGGTACTTAGTAAAAGATCGTATACGCCACGTGACATCGGAACCAACCCCGATGTCGCTCTCGTATCGCACTGTACTCCTCAAGTTGGAGATGCACTCTCATGCTGAGTTTGACAGCACTGTCCAATACAGCTTGTTTACTCATAACCACTTGATCAGCCGTGCCAATATGGAATGCCAATCAATGCATTTCCATTCGCGCCGACTCGCTGGCCGTCTCACCGACTCAAGACCGACTTGGATTGGCCAGACTGCATGTTTGTATACACAGTGCCGTGTCTGGGCACAGATGCAGGAGGCATAGCTGTTGTTTTATGATGTGGCAGAGGAAGGAAGATAGAGTGGTTGGGCATGGTGATATGTGACCAAAGATTTCATTTTTCTCGTTTTTTCTCCACGAATATCTTTTCCAATCAACCTGCAATCCTATAAGTGGTGTCCCTGTCTACCAACCCCAGTCACTCCTCCACCCTACAGACGTGCTCATTTTACATTTGTCTGTAGGCAAACGGCCCGACTCCAGAGTCATCCGCATCAACAAAACAATACGCACAGGAATTGAGCTCAGGAGACTTACAGTGACTTACGGAGTACAAAACACTTGTTGTTCACTTGTGTCCGTCATTGTATTTGTATAACAGCAATGTTTACGAGACTCTTGTCTCTCGTCTAATGGACCAATTGAGACATTTTCACCTCGATATTAATTCCTTTTTCTGTCTCTGGCTTCGGAATGCGTTCCGAAGTATCGAAGTCTCCGCGCTCTCCGTCTATTTTCCCCTTTTGACCTTTCCGCACACTTTTGGATTTTCTCGTATTTTTTGGCTGTTTTTTAAATTTCCTTTTTTTGTCTTTTTTTTCGCATTTTCCATGTGTGGTGTATATCTGTCGTCTAACCCACCCAACAAGGGCAAAAATCCGCCAAGAAAAAAACCACAGCTGCAGACGTACATACATGACCGTTGAACTCTAAGCAGAGGTAAAACTTGTGGAGCGCGGAAATCGGGGCGACATGCCACATATCGCTCCGACTTTCCAGGGCGTTGTTGGGGCACAGCTATTTGGGAGAAATACGACGTTTCCAATGGTCTAACTATCGGCGTTTGAAAGATGAGTAAGATTGGGTTTTACTTGGGATGAGTGGAGTTGGTGGGGGGAGAATTATTTGATGAGAAGTGTATGGATGTGGGTGTAATAGATATTAAAAGAGTCGCGTGAGTGAGACGGTTATCGTGGTTAAGTCCGTATAGCTCTAGCATTAATATTTGTCGAGTTGTATTTGTTTGTATGTTGTTGGGATTATTGGAAAAATGTAAGATGTGATCTGTCAGAAATAAAACTTTAAGAAGTTCAGCAAAATGACCAAACTGTTGATCTGCTTGGAAATCAGAAGTGACTAAACTCTTATTGGCAATTTGTAATGTGTCTAGTGTTCTTCTTTTTTTCTCCATTAATTATTGTGGAAGAACTTTGTTTAACGAGTAAGTAGCAACTTTTTTTTAACTATATTTTTTCTTCGTATACGCTCTTAAATAATACTTTCACGTACTGTAGCGTATTGCTCTATAATGCTCGTATAGCAAGAAGCACTTTATTAATCTACAGTGAGTGGTGGTTTTCATCATACAAGAATACGTCAAATTCAACGTCTTCGTGTCATACTAATAATCATCTTTTTTACACCAAAAACCACCAGAGCATTTTACTCTGGAAACACCTCTCACTGCCAGATAACAGAAAAAGAAATCAGACGCTTGGATTATGGCAGCCACTGTGACATCATGCAAGTGAATACGGGAGGAACAATTTTCTCCCAATTGATGATAATATACCGAATATTAAAATTAAAATAAATGTACCTGTAATTAAGTGAGATGAGATATGCGGCGTATAGAACATAACTGAGGAGTAAAACAGAGCAAAAGCAGAAGTGACGTAATATGGAGAAAAATAAATGAAGACGTGTGTGAGAATTGGTATGACGTATAATGTAATTGAGTCATCGAGATTATCTCCAAATAATCGTTCAAGTCATCTCCGCAAAAAGTAGCTGCGAAAAACTTGTAACCACGCGCAGGACTGGTCTTGTGCGAATTGACTTGGGAAATAGGGCCTTCCCCGAAAGAGTACAAATCCGTCTAATATCATCCAATCTTGACGTAAACACAAACAATCCACTCTATGAGTCAACTGCTCAAATATTATCAACTCGAATTCCTTCCAACACTCCATCCGACATCTCCGTCATCCTTCTCAAATCCTCCGTATTCTCATGCACTCCTGCAACCAACTTGTCTTTCCTGGAGAAATCGCAAAGTTGCTGTGTCTACAGAACAACGAAAATTGCTCAGAAAATCAAATAACTAGAATTAATCTGCTCGCACCAAGTCCCTAAACCTCCCCTAATTACTCGAACAACCCCATATCCTCCACAGCACCGCATAAACTGCTCTTTATCAATCCTATAGCTGAGACTTAACGATGATACAAACAAGGTTTAGAAAAAGTCAGTCAATATTAAATTTTAAATTTACCTATTTATTTTCAAAAAATACATCGAAAATCACCTAAAATACGAAGCGCTTATAACCACTGGTGAGCGCGGCTAAAAAATAAATACAAAAATAAAATCTAATAATCGCAAAAAATCCCATTAAAAACTACTCCTTGTATACTTGTAGAAAACAACCATTTTAAGATAACTCGGGTCCCCAGCTTTGCTCTGGGTTCGGGCCGGATCATCAATTATTTCTCTGGGGTTCGGCCCGAACATCTTGGTTAGAGATGAGATTGATAATAATACGAGGTACAAATACAAATACCGGCGCTCGTTAGACTCGTTAGAATACACCCCTCCGCCGCACTCTGATTCCACCACTTCTACAACCTCCTCATCCGCATAAAATAATCAACGTCTGAATTTGACTTGACTGGTGTGTCAACATTATGCTAATTATCACTGCTATCTACCACTTCGGGTTAAACTCGTCATTCTCCTTGGTCACCTCATCCTTGGTGTCCTTTTCCCAACCCCGCGCAGACGTCATCTGCGGCTCGGACACACTGAACATGTGGTCCCGGTCGTCTCCTCCTCCAACGTCATCGCCAAAGTCCAGCGAGTCCAAAAACTCAACGGGAAGCACAGGCTCGTACCGCCGGGCCCGCTTGCGACGTAGACCGCCAACAGCGCCCCATGTGATGATCATCTCGGCCAACGAAGGCAGCAGGAATGGAAGCAGCTGTGTAGGGTCCAGTAGAAGGTTGGGCTCACTACCGTCGTCATTCTCATAGTACTCCGGGGGAAGCTGGGTCGTGTTTGTGAGACCAGCAGGGTTCTGTGGAGCAGCGGGGGGAGGAGTAGGGGTAGCTTCAAATGCATCTCCCTCAGCACCCTCGGCTGCAGCACCGTCCTTGCCTTCCTTGGAAGCACCCTCCTTGGTGTCCTCCGACTTTGTAGACTTGACCGACTTGGCCGTCTTGGCACTGTCGTGGCTCTTGATGGCCTTGAGCACCTCTCTGTTCTCAACCCGTCGCTTGAACGACTCCGCCAGCTCCTGCAGATACTTTTTATAGTCCTTGGACAAGCCATTCTCGTCCACCTCGGGTCTGTACTTTTTAGACACATGCAGCAGCTGGAACGGGTTGAGAGCCGTCAGCTGTTGCAGCGTGGCAATCACGTTGGTGAAATCGTCGCCAAAACCAGTGAAGCACTGCAGCCACTGCAGCATCTGCACCAGCGACGCCAGATGCTTGCGACACAGCTCGGAAATGGAAGGATAGATCTTACCGTTGCCAAACTCGTCCACCATCTCGTACTTGCGGTCATTCTGTCGCGCCCAATCCTCAATGGCAGACACGTTAAGCCGCACCTGCATGGCTCGTGACCGCGACAGGTACCGCCGGTTAGTCAACACACGGTTGAAAAGCACCGCGCCAAGCCAAAAGAGCAGCTGTGACACAATCTGCTGAGTCAGGATCGGGTGGATCTCAAACAGATCGAGAATGAAGAGCACCGACGACAGAATCGACGTCACGTTACGCGGACTGGGTAGCGCCTTTCTGTGCGGAGAAAGCGGCCGCATCTGCTCCTCCATCTCCTCCTGGTGGCTCTTTTCCTTGTGCTTCTTCTTGAAGAGCTTCCACTCGTGTTTGTAGTTAATAGCGTCCAGACCGGGGATGGTCTCGTGGTCCAAAATGCAAGTGTCCAAAAGCGGCTCCAGACGCCGCTCGCAATCCTGGCAGATCAACACGTGAATGTCGTTGCACAGCGACGCCAGGTCCGCATGGGTCTTGGTGTACTCCACCTTTTGCAGCTCCGCATCCCGGCGGAAATAGTACAGCAGCAGCGACGCGTTGGACAGCCAAAACGCCAGAGTCACCATGTCCGTGGCCTTGGACTCCACCTTGGCCTTGATACGGCTAATGGCGGGGTTCATGAGCGCGGCAACCACGTCCTGGTTGTCCAGCGTGTAGTGCGCGTACCGGGCGCACAGAAAGAGCATGTTGGCCGGAATGGGCTTCTGCGTGTGGTTTCTCTGCGGCTCAATGTTGGTGACGACCGTGTCGAGAATCTGGGGGATGTCTTTGGTGGAAAAGACAAACATCTGGTCGGGCAGACACCGCGACCAGTTGAATGTGTCTGTGAACGAGTCGTCCATCGAGTCGAGCCCGTCTTCGTCGTCATCGTCGTCCTTATCGTCGTCACTGTCTCCCTGCAGCTTGTCCAGCCGCACGTCAAAGTTGTATGCCGACTCCATAACGATTTCGTCCGTGCCATCTTCTGTGCCCATGATTCCGGACTGGTAAAAGTCGCCACTATCATTGCTGTCATCCATGAGCCCACGGCCCTTGAGATACAGATGGATGGTGGATCCGTCGGCCACGAATCCAAGGGCGTTTTTCCCGCAGCCCGTCTTGCGAGTCGGGTCTGCTCCGGCGTCAATCAGGTCCCGCACAATGTTGAAGTGTCCGTTCTGAACGGCCCACATGAGCGGGGTGTATGAAAACTTGTCTTCGCTCTCGAGATTGGCTCCGTACGCTATGAGTTCCTGCACAATCTTGTCGTGGCCAAAACACGCGGCGTAGTTGAGCGCGCTGTTGCCATTGTCGTCGGTGGCGTCCATGTCGATTCCAAACTTGTCTCGTTTGTCTAGAAGGTCGCGAGTGGCGTCCAGATTGCCGTTGCTGGACGCGGAAAACAGCAGCAGTTGCAGCTGCTCCGATTTGTCGCTCGCGGTGAGCTCCTCGTCCTCCACAATCTCCTCCGAGTCGAGTTCCAGGCGTGCCAGGTGTTCCTTGACGCTGACCATCTCCTTGTATGTTTCTGTGTCGGTTCCTTTTTGTGTCACTTGCGGGGACACCAGAGACGGCAGCGGTTGTGCCACCGCGCTCTCTGCGCCTCCTCCGCCACCCCAGGGGTCAAACACCGGGTCCAATGGAGCAGACATGTTGTGGTGTTTGTGTGGTGTTTGTGTACTGTTGTATTAGGCTAACAGTTGAGTGCAAAGGTAGGTTTCGGGATTATGCAGTAGCGAAGGGAGGCGCGAGGTGACAACGCAGATGTGTTAGGGGTCATTTGTGCACAGCCTAGTTTTGGGTAGTCTTTTAAAAGTTGGGAGGAACGGGGTTATATAGACGGGAGCTGGGTTTGTGTCTCTTATCACACGCCCCATGTCATTTCGGATCCCTATTAATACCACCTCTCTCCCCACATTCCACCGTCCACACTAATTTACAACCCACTCAAACAACAAGCAGACTATTTTCTAGCTGCAAGGGAGCCAAAATTAACTCATAGCTCTAACGGTGAGAGATGGCTATTAAACGTTGAGAAAAGACATGGAGAGAAGAGTGGCTGGTTTAATGTCTTCGAAATAGTGGCCAGATTTGATTTCCGCTATTTTTGACAGTTTTTTCTCAAATTTACCCCTTTTTTCTGATGTGTCAATTTCTCTCGGACTTGCAGCGGAACATTGTCCTGAGCGATCTTAATGTACGCCCAGTAGTGTTGTTTCGAGTGTTGCATCTCACTTGGGGTTAGGAGAGAAATAAAAAGAGTGAGGAGGAGTGTGTTTTTGTTCAAAAATCAGCAAAGAATTGATTTTGATGAATTGGCGAAAAAAACGACTTCTTGAGATAAATTTGTAGCCGTCTCAATCTAGCAGAATCTCTATTTAGCAAGTCTGAGTTTTTATATTGCTACGAACTAACCTTATTTTCTCCCAACCAACTCCCAACTGTTTTATAGAGTATAAATCGGTCCAACTAATAGTCAATTATACGTGAACTAGAAATACACAACAGACCACCATACCCACCATACAGAATATACAATATACATTTCTATCAACGAATAAATATCCCCCTAATCCCTCTTCCCCACAACAACGACTCTCACATCAACACCAACACTCTCTGTAGCATCCTCCTCTACCTTCAACCGCTGCTCCAACATGTCGAAAAACTCCACTTCCTGCTCGTTTCTCATTTTGTGGCCAATAACGACCTTTGCACCCGGATTCATGGCCAAAAGACGCTCCAAACAGCCAACCAGAGTTTCGTACATGTCCATATTGTAAGTGCAGTCAGCAACAATGATAAGATCGAGATCAGCCAACTTGGACACATCTTCATCAGCCCAATCAAGAGCCATAAACGAAGCCGAAGACTGGTTCAGAGCTATACTCTCTTCCGCGCACTCTCGAGCTTCCTCTAAATCTGACAAAATCAAACTGCCTTGACCTCCAAGGTGTTTTTCAACAGCCAAACCGACAATTCCACATCCAGCACCCAGCTCCAGAATCTTGATTTTCTGACTGGAATCTTTGCGACAAATCTGGTCGTAGATCCTCTGCTTAGTCAGCATATGTGCCAACGTGACTCCAGCGTCCCACACGTGACGAGCTATACTGTTTCCAGTGTCTTCTTTGATAGTCAGCGGAATGGAGTCAAACTTTCGAATCGATTTTGCAGGAAATTTGCCATTGACAGCCTGGGCGTAAAGATCGAGAAATCGAGCTGGTTCGTCGGGAAAGAGCTCGTCGCGTGAAGACAAGACTGTAGCTCGAAAAACAGGTCCAGCACAGGTTATGACTGTCACGGATCTGTCTCCAGGCGACCAGGTCACTTTACTCCGTCTTTTTCCGACCTCGATTCCGATTTCCGCCGAGCCGTGGAACAGCGTGTCTCCGAGGTCATTGCTGAGCGTCAGCACGCTTTTGTACCCTTCTTTGGTGGCCGTAGGTACCTTGAGGAATTTGATATGGTAGAGCATGAGGAGAATTTTAGGTGAGATGTTGAGATGACTTGGTGAACTTTATTTTGGAGGAGAAGGAGAGAATGAGTGTAGAATGGGCTGTGGGAGGGGTGGGGGGATGGGAGGTGGTGGGTGTTGGTGGGTTAGAGACGGGGGTTATGGTGGTAGTTTGGATTTCCTGTATCTGTTTTGAAAGGGGTTTAAATGTGTGTTGTGGTGGTACGGTAGATAGAAAAAGGCATTTTCGCTAGAGACAATATTGACTGGTGCTGTATTTGAGTCTAAGTAAACTCCAACCAAAGTCCTAACAAACGAAATTGAGCCTAGGGTGTTAGAACACCGATGACTCGCGATTTTGTGTGGTACGAAAGTGTGACGAGCAGGTATTTGTTTGGATCGGGTATGTTATCTTTCATTTGGTGTAGCACCCGTCAGTATACCATAACTGCAACACTGAAATAGGTACCCCCAGCGGACTTTTATTCTAACTATTCCCAACTAGTGTTCTTAACTAAGGTCGACTGGGAATGGTAAGATGGGCAATTCGCGACCAGGACCACTCAACAGATCAAAGCTGGTTGGAAATCAAGGAGTAAGTAGGGGAATTAGGAATAACTTACAATTACTAGAATATCCATACGATCCGAGTGTGTAGCTGGTGGACAGATATCTTAGCATGGAGGATATGTCTATACTCGGAGAACTACATACCAACAGAGGAGTGTCAATCAAGGACGTATATCAACACGAAATCTGTAGGTATGGGAAACAATAAGAACCTTCTGTAGATATTACAACTCCATGATCATTCCTTCACATTGTAGTATTTCCATTCCACTTACAGACCAGAGTAAAATTGAAGGTAACCCTCGCACTCTGAATACTGATCTGAGGATGTGAAACACATGATAATAGGAAGAGTGAAGACTGGAACAGTTTCATACAGTATTTATTTCACCACAAGACATACAGAACTAGATCCAGCGGAAAGCAACACAAACGAGAGCACCTAATATCTCGGTAACTGACATTCTCACACACCATACCTGTAATGGAATGTGTTGTCACTGTGTAACGACTCATAAAACAGGAACATTGTCACTTTTAACGTGGAGGAATGAATCACTTGTTTTTAGGTGTGGTAGTTCCAACCTCATTCTCTAAGCTCATATCTCTAAGCTCTTGGCTTCCTCTTAAGCCCCAGCTCATTACACACAATAAACCTCTAATACAAGATAAAAGGCAGTTATTGATATGCTTGCCAGTAAACAGAATATATCCAGTGGCTCCAGTATGTCCATTTACATTGCCCTCTTACAACCAGCGTAAGTATCGTACCTTCGCTGTACACTCCTTCACTCTGAACACTCTAAGCTCTCTCAACTTACTCTAAGCTTCCTCTCTCAAGATCTCTAAAGCTCAGTACAATAAATACCCACAACAATACAAACATATATTGGGACTATTGGACAATACAACCAGTACATACCAGTCCTTGGCTTTCAGCTACAATTACACATACACATACACATGACATGAGCGTAGCGAATGTCATTCTCTCAACCACACGCATGACATTCGCTATGCTCATGTCATGCTGTTCATTCGTCGTATATACAATATTTATTTACAATTACTCCCTCAAAGCCTTGGCGAGAATGTTTCGTTTCTGGGAAAAGCCCTTGGCGGCAGCTCCCAGCTTCTGGAGCATCTCCTCGGCCTTGGCAGGCTCGTTTCGCAGCAGATTGGTGGCCTGGACCAGACTCTGCGTCTTGGCAAACTCCTTTCGTAGCACCTCCAGCGACAGGTTGGCGATGGGCTTGTTCGGGGGCCACGAGTCGATGCCGTAGTGCTGTTTGATCTGCTTGACCTGGTCCTCGTGGGTCTGGTCTCGGGGACCCTTCCACTCGTACTCGGCCACCTGACGAAGCTGTTCCAACACAGAAAGCGCAGAGGCCTCTTCGCCCTGCTCCTTGTCCAGGTTGTACTGCATGGTTCGCTTCTTGTTGTCTTCCTCAACCAGTCCAGGAGCCGCGTTCTGGTACGCCAGCCACTCCTGACCCTTGGCAGACTTGATTTCAGCAACGGCAAAATGTTTGGTTTTGGAAATCGGACGACACTGCTCGATTCGCACCACATCGCCCTCCTTACACGCCATCATTTCGTCGTGGGTGTAAAAGTCTCGGTGGAAGTTGATTTCCTTGAGAATGGCAGGCATGTACTTGCGTCGGGTGACTCGCACCTTGATGGACTTGGAGCCCTGGGGGCCCAGACGGGTCACCACGCCGACAAACGACTGTCGGCCTCGCACGTGGGAAAAAGCGGTGCTCATAGTGATGGAGTTGAGAGTGAGAGAGCTGATGCTGAGAGGTGAAATTTCACCTGCAGGGAGGTTGTCAGTTCGATTTGGGGGGGGTGCATATTTGGCGATTTTTGGGAGATTCGGGAAAGAGGCTAAAAAGGGTGTAATTGGACTCAGGGAGCGTAGGGGATTGTTTATATCTGGTTATTCTTGAGATTTTCCTTCTGATGGTCGATTTATACACGTCCTGTTCAGCACCTTCTCTCAAGTATATCCCAACTGTAATCTAACTAGTCATACGATATATGCTTAACATGGGGTTATTCAGACACTCAATTTAACTTACTCAATAATGCTGCGATTGTGATTTAAAAAGTTTCAATCGATTCCCCTGATTCCGTCGATTATTTCTGTACCTTTTTCTTCCATTTTCTACCACACCCCCTTCCAGAAAATCACTTCTTGTTTTTCTTTTTATTTTCCCTTTTTTTTATTTATCCAAACTCTATGCATAACCAAGGCACCATTATGCACTTTTCTTGCCCTCCCTCATCGCCATCCTACTCAGCCTCCTAAAGATGAAAATCGAGGAGATTTTCGATGATGAAACGACCACAAAGCCGCAGAAACCGTCCACGGCCCAGGTCAAGTCTGCCAACGACGTGGACATGGAAATCGACGACGATATCCGCAAAAAAGTGGCCAATTTGAAAATGTCCGATCTGGACGAATTGGAAAAAACAGCGGTTCCAACGGCCCTGGAATCGCAAGCGCTGGACCGAGTGCTTCAGGACGCCGAAAAACTGGCCGAAATCGGAGTAGTGGACGACAAAATAGACGTGACTGCAATCTGCCACTTTCAGTTTGACGCTGAAGTGGATCCAGACATTAAACGGTACTATTTGACGTCTGCTAAGGAGGAGGAAGCTGAAGAGGAAGGTGTTGCGCACAAAAAACGCAAATCTGTGCCTGATTTCCGTCCTTCTGCAGTAACCATTTTGTTGTCTGTTCTTAACGTCATTCAGGTTAGAGCTAATGCTACGGTTCACGATAAGAACATCATTTCCATCAGTTTGAACGATATGAAGACGGTGCACATGATTCTCAACATGGTGGTTGTGGAGGGTCTATATGGCGGTCTGGATCCTTCTTTACGAGCCGATTTGGAGAAAAGAACCCGTTTACGTCCTTCTACTACTGAACAAGACTCGATTCTGGCTGAAATCACATACAATGGCATTTCCGAACTTATTAACGACGGAGGAGACGTGGGAGGACTCATTCTACGTGCTGGATACTACGGAGACGTTTTTCTCCTGGCTTCCACGCTCAAAAAAGAAGACTTTATGGACAAGATTGATACGTACCAGTTGTACAGTATTTTGACGAGACTGGCCAAAAACCATCCTCTGGTTACATCTACGTTGTCGACGCTGCCCATGCGACCCGATGGAGTGGCTTCTTTCATCGATTTCGTGCTTTCTTCGGGAGATAGCAGCAAAAACATGCTGATGGAAAAAGTGATTCAGGTGCTAACTGCCGTTCCAAAGGGGGTATCGCCACGAGACTTTTTCCAGTCAATCTTTGGGCAAATCAGACACATTTTGACACTCGCTTCAGACACTGACTCGTCCAAGTTTGTCGTGGATTTTGTTTCAAAGTTGTACGATATGCCTAAATTCCACAAAATCGTCCAATTTGAAATCAACAACGACATTCTGAAGATCTTTAGACCATCACGAGAACAGATTGATCCTGTTCCTCTTGATCAGGTGATTTTGTCGTCTACTGAGCTCGAACAGGGTCTTATCACTCTATACAATCTTCTCAGAGTCGAACAGCCCACTACAGACATTATGGAGAAGATCAGCACGAATTTGTGGTACTATGCGTATTCGGAACACAGACAGAAACTGCAGCCCCGAATGTACCGTTTTTTGGCAGAGTATATCAGCAAACAGCGTCTTGTTACTGTTGACAACACTCTCCGTCAGATTTACAACAATCTCGGTCAAACGGGTATTTATGGGACGGATTTCCACGCTGATGGAAACGGTCGATTGGAGCTCAGACGAGTCGCTGAAGTGTCTTCTTCTCCCATGTCTATTCTTTCCGAGGTTGATGATCGAGTCAGTCTTTTTGTTAGGCTTCTTGGAGAGGCCAAAAACCCAGAAGTCGTATCCAATATGTTCACCGAGACGCTGGTGCGGTACCTGGAGCATTCTCAGACGGATAACGGCGATCCTATTGGTCAGTTGATCAATGCCAAGTTGATGGAGGGTCTTATGATGGGTCACAAGGGACTTATTGCCAAGAGTCCTGAGAAGATTGTGGAGCTGGTTATCAAGTTGTTGGAGGGCTACGAAAAGCAGAAACCTCCTGTTTACGACGATTCTGATGACGATATGGCTGACTCTGATGATGAGATGGAAGAGGAAGAAACTATGGTCAAGTCTTCGCTTGATATTCTTTCTGCCCTTGCTCTGGAAGATGCAAACGTTTCAGACGCTATTCCGGTTGTTGAGGAGCTCATGAAACGTGATCCTTCACTCAAACAAACGTGTCAGGCCTTCCTGGACTCTGTCAAGCAGTCTCAGACCTCTGAGTTCTCCATGAAGCAGGTTATGGACATGATTGGCGACAGCATGATTCCTATCCGTGCTCAGGGTTTGCAAAAGCTCATTTGGGCCATCAAGGGTGACCATGTGACTCTGTCGCAAGTTCTTCCTATTCTGGTTAAAAATCTGGCTGATGACGACTCCTACATCTACCTCAACTGTGTGAAAATGGTGGAAATTTGCATTGAAAAGTATCCCGAGGGTCTGGAGACGTTTGCAGACATTTACGCGGACAAAAAGGTGGCCGAACAGGTCCGTCTCAAGCTAGGAGAAGGTCTAGCCAAGGCCATTGAACGTCTGGCAGCTGATAGACGATATGTGAACATTCTGGCACCCAAACTGTTTCAGATTCTGCGACCTGACAACCAGTACGAGAACGAGGTGCGTATTTCGGCTTTGTCACTTGTTTCCATTCTTTGTGAACGAAATGAAGGTCTGTACACTTCTGAAGGAGATGCCTTTGATGTTGCTCTAGGTGTTCTTACTCATGAACATGGAGATATTGACGTCAGAAGAGCAGCAGCACGACTGTTGGTTACCCTGACAATGTACATGAACGGCAACCATTGGCAGCAGATCAAGACCCAGGCTCAGTATGTTTTTGATAATGATACGGATGATATTGTCAAGGGTTACTGCAAGGAGATTCTCGAGTATATCTCACATGCTACAGAGGGTCAGGGGAGTGTATAAGGGTGGATAGATGGTATATAGGATATAGAATATATGCATTTTGTGTATAGATTTTGCAGTAGTTTTTGATGATTTCTTTCACATCGAACGACATTTTTTCTGTATGCTAACTGAAAGAAAGTTAGTGTGAAGTAAAGTATCAACTATAACTGGGAAGGTGTCAGAATGATAACGCTCATTGAGGATTTTTTTGTACTGCAACATTTGTTTTTGGCTGGGTATTTGTTGGAAACATTAATATTCGCTATCTTGTGGTTTTGTCTTGTTGTCTGTACAGGTCCAGGAACTCCAAATTTGAACCTCCAGCGGGATTTTAGAGTTAACTAATGTCAACAAATAGTTTAAGTAATTTTGATTTCCATGGGAGAGATGAGAGGAGACTCTTGAGTCCATAGCAGAAGATTCTATAAGGTCGGAGTGATTGATTGTCAGATAACTGGGAGAAATGAGGTCAATGTGTTTCATGGCCACCTCTTGGTTATTGTTTTTATCATTTTCAGATAATATAGGACGATTTCAAACATGTTCGTATGCAATCCTAGATCTAGCTTATGCAGGGAGCTGATAATACAAGTAAGTGCTTTTTTGAATGAATAATACTCGCCTTATACTTGTACGAGTACAGTAGTCAACTTGTATACACAGTTGTAGGTCCTGGAGAGCCGGAAAATTAGACCATGAGTTCTTTTAGTGAATGATACTGTGGTTCTATTCTGTCGATACTGGTGTACTTGTAACAAGCTTGTCTCCAGAGGCTAGGGAAACTTCTATTTGGCAATTACAAGATCAAGATGAAGAGATATTGGGCTACTTTTACAAGTACTTGTAGAATCAATCTCATCTATTCATCCTGAAACCATTGCCTCAATTCAAATTCTTTTTCGACACATATTGGTGGAGTTTCAGGACACTGAATGTCTTCAACCTCTCATACAATACAAGTAGTAAACATTGTTCCAAGCATACACCATCCAAATTGCATGCAGAACATCCACCAAAAGAAACCAAAAGATATGAGACAAAAAGCCGTGAAAGGCCCAATTGCCCCAGAGAGCAAAAAACGTTTTCACCAGATTCTCTCAATTCTCGAATCATCCAGTGTACTGACTACTTGTATACTTGTACAAGTCCTTTCTAGAAGAGACTAACAGAGCCACTTCTACTTGCCACATCTTGCCACTAAGATCTCTTACTAAGATCTCGCCACTGATCTGCACCTGTCACAATTACTCATTGTACCCAAACACAATTACTAACCACTCTGTACCTCACCAATTGCCACATCTCATACCTTTCCACCTCATCGAACCTACTGGAAGGGTGTAGAACAAGTGGTGCGTCTGAGCTGCATGGAGAGTTAGTTTATTTCAGACGCCCTGAAATCGCAGGCGTGGGGCTATAGTAGTGAACAGGTGGCAATGTGGATTTGAGGCCAAATGGGGCATTAGATAGACAGCAACAATTATGCAACAATTACACAAACCGTTTCTCACCTGATCCACAAGCCCCAAAACGACTTACCCTATCTCTCCACTATCGCACATCCGCCTTACACCTTGTCTCAGTCGATCGCCGCAGAGTTAGTTGTAGCAAGTGAGGAGTGGATAGTGGTTAGTAAGGTGGTAGTAGCTAGGTCACGTGCCCAGATGTATCCAGTTATCATGACTAATCAGAAATTGTACCTGTTTCTCCACTCTTGTCACATGCTGTCATATCCGTCCTCCAATTCCCTTCTGGAAGGTTCTTTTGCAAAAAGCTTCGATGGAAAATGATTTGGGACAGTGTGGAGTATATCGAGAAGGCAGCAGTTTGGAAAATGATGGGTTGTTTAAAACGGGCATTTTTGGTCGAATTTCAGCGGAAAAAACGGGAAAACAAAAATTGAGCGCAATTGACGACATTTCCGTCTTTTCCCCGCCACTTTTCCACTCCAAACACCCCCAAATACTCTCCTCCCAGTTCCACCACACCCCAGAACGTTCCAAAAGATTCTTTTTCTTCAACCTTAATAGAGAGCGCACCACCCTGCTGCAATATTTATATAACCCAGAATCCAACCCAACTTTTTTCCTTCTTTTGCCAAGCAACTACTTTAGCGAAATTCACACAATGTCAGACGCCGAGAAAAAGTCCGAATCCTATGAGTTCACCGCTGAGATCTCTCAGCTGATGTCGCTCATCATCAACACCGTCTACTCCAACAAGGAGATTTTCCTGCGAGAGCTCATTTCCAACGCCTCCGATGCTCTGGACAAGATCCGATACCAG
This sequence comes from Yarrowia sp. E02, assembly GCA_017639365.1. Lineage (NCBI taxonomy): Eukaryota > Fungi > Ascomycota > Dipodascomycetes > Dipodascales > Yarrowia > Yarrowia sp. E02. Next base: position 3,870,322 of record JAAQQX010000002.1, read on the forward strand.
GCTCTGTCCGACCCCAAGCAGCTGGATTCCGAGCCCGAGCTCTTCATCCGACTGACCCCCAACAAGGGTCTCAAGACCTTTGAGATCCGAGACACTGGTATTGGTATGACCAAGGCCGATCTTGTCAACAACCTGGGTACCATTGCCAAGTCTGGTACCAAGTCCTTCATGGAGGCTCTTTCCGCCGGTGCTGACGTGTCCATGATTGGTCAGTTTGGTGTTGGTTTCTACTCTCTTTTCCTGGTGGCCGACCGAGTCCAGGTCATCACCAAGCACAACGACGACGAGCAGTACATCTGGGAGTCTTCTGCCGGTGGCAAGTTCACCATCACCCTCGATACCGTCAACGAGCGAATCGGCCGAGGAACCGTGCTGCGTCTCTTCATGAAGGAGGACCAGCTCGAGTACCTGGAGGAGAAGCGAATCAAGGACGTTGTCAAGCGACACTCCGAGTTTGTCTCCTACCCCATCCAGCTTGTCGTGACCAAGGAGGTCGAGGTCGACGCCCCCTCTGCCGACAAGGTTGAGAAGGAGCTCGACGCCGACTCTGACGACAAGAACCCCAAGATTGAGGAGGTCAAGGACGAGGACGCCAAGGATGAGAAGCCCCAGAAGATCAAGGAGATGGTCACCGAGAACGAGGAGCTCAACAAGGTCAAGCCTCTGTGGACCCGAAACCCCGCCGAGGTCAAGCCCGAGGAGTACGCCGCCTTCTACAAGTCCATCTCTAACGACTGGGAGGACCACCTGGCCGTCAAGCACTTTTCCGTCGAGGGTCAGCTCGAGTTCCGAGCCATTCTCTTCATCCCCAAGCGGGCTCCCTTTGACCTGTTTGAGTCCAAGAAGAAGAAGTCCAACATCAAGCTGTACGTCAAGCGAGTTTTCATCACCGACGACGCTGAGGAGCTTATCCCCGAGTGGATGGGCTTCGTCAAGGGTGTGGTTGACTCTGAGGACCTGCCTCTTAACCTGTCCCGAGAGGTGCTGCAGCAGAACAAGATTCTCAAGGTTATCCGAAAGAACATTGTCAAGAAGCTGATTGAGGCCTTCAACGAGATTGCCGAGGACCGAGAGCAGTTTGACAAGTTCTACACCGCCTTCTCCAAGAACCTCAAGCTCGGTGTCCACGAGGACTCCCAGAACCGACAGGCTCTGGCCAAGCTTCTGCGATACAACTCCACCAAGTCTTCCGACGAGCTCACCTCTTTCGAGGACTACATCACTCGAATGCCCGAGCACCAGAAGAACATCTACTTCATCACCGGCGAGTCCATCAAGGCCGTTGAGAAGTCTCCCTTCCTCGACGCCCTCAAGGCCAAGAACTTTGAGGTGCTGTACATGGTTGACCCCATTGACGAGTACGCCATGGCCCAGCTCAAGGAGTTTGACAACCGAAAGCTGGTTGACATCACCAAGGACTTCGAGCTCGAGGAGACCGAGGAGGAGAAGAAGCAGCGAGAGGCCGAGGACAAGGAGTTCGAGCCCCTTGCCGCCGCTCTCAAGGAGATTCTGGGTGACCAGGTCGAGAAGGTTGTTGTCTCCCACAAGCTGGTTGACGCTCCCGCCGCCATCCGAACCGGCCAGTTTGGCTGGTCCGCCAACATGGAGCGAATCATGCGAGCCCAGGCTCTGCGAGACACCTCCATGTCTGCCTACATGGCCTCCAAGAAGACCTTTGAGATTTCTCCCAAGTCTCCCATCATCAAGGAGCTCAAGAACAAGGTTGAGGCCGATGGAGCTGAGGACCGAACCGTCAAGGACCTCACCACTCTTCTGTACGAGACTGCTCTGCTGACCTCCGGCTTCACTCTCGACGAGCCCGCCAGCTTTGCTTCTCGAATCAACCGACTCATTTCTCTCGGTCTCAACATTGACGAGGCTGAGCACGAGGCTTTTGCCGAGCCCACCCCCAGCACTGAGGACAACTCTGCCAGTGTTATGGAGGAGGTAGACTAATGTATATAGCATAATGAGATGATTAGATATGAACAGCGCCCAGCGAGCGGCTTGCGTAGCGAGCCGCAACAGTAGTATTATTGTACGAGTAGATATAAGAGATATGGATATGTGCAGTTATGTGGAATTTATAAATGTATTCTACCAGGTACATACTGTGAAGCAGAGTGATGTAGATATTCTTGACCTTATTCAAAAGAGGCTATCTTAAGTGACAGAAGAGGAGAATACAACTGTATGAATACTGCCTGTAGAGATCTGTAAACTTGAAACAATGTTGATAGTGACTCGTTCAGCTATTTGGCAAAATTTGAACCCGATTGGATGGCTTTTGGAGGATTTAGACACCCCTGGATAACTTGGCTGTTCAGGAGGAGGGGTAGTCTGACTGCTAGGCTCGTTTCAGCATGGGGGAGAATCGGGTTATTATACTAGGGGACCTTTGGGAGAGGTTCACCTAGAAATATACCTACGATAGCGTGATAATACCGGTATGGATATAAAAAGGAAGTCACGTTCAATACCAAATGGATGAAGTACAAGGATGTATCCTACTTTCTTAGTCTATTGGATGTTGTATTCCCTCCTGTTATGGTTGGTAGGTACCTGGTAGTCATATAGCCAGCGTTGGTGATATCTTGGAAGTGTAAACACCGTGCCAGTGTATACTCCTGTCTCACATTGAGTGATTACAACACTTGTAGAATAGGAGATAATAGTTGGCTGTAATATCGTAGTGTTGAAATAGATCCGCATTGATACTGTAGGCAACGTAGCCGAGTCCATAAATAATATACATGGAATGTTCATTGACTATCGTATCTATCGTACTTGTAAATGGTTATACTGTAGATGTCTGAATTTGGACATCTAATAAGGACATCTAAAAAGGACATTTAAAAAGGACATCTACCTAACGGTTAATCCTTCCTCGTCTATACCATGACCAGTAGCCTAGACTCCACTGAAACATGTCTCAGTGGCTGGTGCCCCATGTGGGGTATGAGACAGGTCCGAATCTGTATATCAGTCAAAACATGACCTCTGTAGACACTGTGAGTATGTAGACTACGAGTACGACTGTAGACACGATATTATATGCAAGGGGGTTACTCCACCAGATCCCCAGAACGGTATCTACTGTAAACCTGATTAGCCCCATGTTGAATCTAGAGAAGATACGGTATAAGGAGTGAAATTTGCCCCTGAAGCATTAGAAAGTTGTGTATTTGGGGAGAAACAAAATGTCAGCTTGAATGTACTTCCACCAACAATAAATACTACTTACTGGAGAATCTGGTGAGTTTTTGTATGCTTTTTTCTCATCGAATATACTCTTATTTGCATATTAGAATATCTCAATTTACCCTACAGATACAACATTTCAATGTGCCGTAGTTGGAAGGTATAAACACCATCAAAACGCCTTTTAGACGCACATTTACTGTAAAAATCACTCTTGTTCGTATATTGTTTATTTTCACCTATCCAATTGATGTATTTTTGTTACTCATCGATGTCAACAAAACACCCACCTCTTCAAGTAAACTTTCACCCCTTTCGACAAGTCAGCTGAACCACTATACTCCTTCTCGTACAATATCGTATTTCGTCATTTTAGCCGCTACTGTATTTTATGCCATTTCTTATCGTCATACCCATCATCCTGCATGGAATAAATGCCGCACTCTGTTTCCTGTACAATTACATCATGATCGAGTTAGCTCATCGATCGAAGTCGAAATAAACACCACTGTGCCTAGAATACCGTTTGGAGATAAAAATAAAACAGTATACCCCAGCAGAAAAATACCAAACAGAAGTAGAATAAAAAAACAGAAGTTCCATTTTTTTCCCAGTCCAAATCTCGCCTACTACCCCATATTACCTCCCACATACCCCAATCCCCTATTGCTCTCACCTATTCAAATTGCTCCATTTCTACCCCAACAGCCCCAAATGCCCCTTACATAAAGCTGCTCGATCTTATTCCGAGCCGACATGAGACCTAGGTTACAGTATTGAAGGTGACGTAAGTCAGGAGGCACGTGCTTAGCTGAGGCACCTGTATTACGATCACGTGACCACCACGTGACTTATTATTACGTAACTACCATAGCCACGAATATATTCCATCTCTTACTAATCCTCTACCCCAAACAAGCTCATGGAACATGCACTGGGGTTCCAGAAAAAGCTACTTTTTCGCCAGAAAAGCTATTTTCGTCTTTTCGGTATATTCCGTCTTTTCTGGGTTTTCTGCGGTTGTTTCAGATTGGGTCGTAGAACGAGGAGTACGATAGGAACGAGCTAGGTTGGCGGGAAGTGCTCGGATTGGAAAACAAACTAGACCAGCTGGTAGCTCGCGCCCCCCTGATCATTTTGGTACACTTTGTTTCCCCGCCACGGCGTGTCTAGGTCCTTTTATACCGACCCCCTGAACTAATTTCCGGACTCCTTTTCTCCACATCTTGGCGTGGAGAGATTTGTACTGGAGTAAGGCATGATGGAAAACGGGGACTATAAAAAGATGTAGCGAAAAGGAACACGTGTTTTGGGGCGTGTTGCTGACTAAGAGAGTGGTGCTGAGGAAGTCTACAGTCTCATTTCGTTTTTATTTGCTTTTTTCAGTCTGTATTTCCCGGCCTAGTGTCGTCATACAGCTGCATCGTTTTACAGTATCAGACTGTAGTAAATGAACTCAAGTATATAGACAGATATTGTACAGAAAAAGAAACAGTCACTTATTAGATGATCGCAACAGTTGTCTTAGATAGCTCACACCAACTACCCAATTCTACACCTATCACTTCTATTGCTGACTGTACTTTCTTTTTTCAGTCGGATCACGGTCCACCTGTCTAATGTCCGATTCTATCGGCTTTAGGAGTTTAGAGGTAGAGTCAAGTCAAGAGATTGTACTTAGTAATCAGTGGATACAAGAAGTCACCATACCTATCATATCCTCTGCTTACTAACAGTAGTACATACCTGTCAACTATATCGTACTACTTGTCCTCGTAGTCTCTTCCTCACCCACTATCCTCTTCTACTGTACATACATGCGTACTTACTCTCAACGCGTGCCATAATGCACGTCAAAATGCCACGTAGCAGTGCTAGTATTAGTGGTGTGTTGGGGCTCGTTTTGTGACAGAAGACATGTCATGTTGTTGCACAGACGGCATTGCGTCTTAACAGGTCGTTTCTCCCCAATATATATATCCCCCCAAGCTCCCACAACTCTCCTAACACCGTGCTGTGTACTCCTCACAGCCAAAACGCTACAACCAAGCGGATAGAGTTACAGCACCCCCTCCGAAGGTTAACATCGAGGAGAGTCTGTCTCCAGTCCAGTTGAGGTTGTAAATACACCTTCAAGCTAAACTTTGGAACCTTGGACCTTCGTTCAGCACACCACCACAACCTCGAGGAATGCCTCTGATACGGAGGAAAAAATCGGTCATGGCGTCGCCCACGCGCTCGGACGACCCGGACCGCCGCCGCAGCCCGTCCCACGACGCCCCCAACGTGCTGGCAGCCCCAACAGGACCCTCGGTGCTCTTTAAGGACTCAGTCCAGCTGGCCAGAGCAAACACCGACGAGGTCAATGTCGCGGTTCCGACCATCTCGTTGACGTCACCTGACGGTCGACGCAGTGCCAGCGCCAGCAGAACTTCCACGTCCACCCTCACTAACCTGGGCCATACTCTACGACGCACCGTGAGCCCCAGCAAGGCGCCGCCAGAAGAACAAACGAAAGACAAGGACCGCGAACGGTCGTTTTCGCTGGGATTCAACAAAAAGAAGGACACAGACGGACCACGTGGACGGCTGCAGTTTCGCTCCAACTCGTCGTCCACCGTGGCGTCGCTGCTGGGGTTTGCAAAGTTCCGAAAAGACAAGGAGGAAGGCTCCAGCAGCACGCCGTCAAGATCCCAGACACCGACACAGACGCCAGGAACACAAACACACACGCCGACACAATCGCCACCCACCAGCGCAGCAGCAGGCACCCAGCTGCCCCTTATTCCCTCGTTACAGGCCGGAGGTAACTCCCTGCTCTCAGATACAGACAGTGACAACGAGTCTGTCGGAAGTCGCAGACGAGGCGTCAGCGTGAGCTCCACCACGGGCTCCATGGCCCAATTGGGCGCCCACAACTACTCCCAGTGGTCGCAGTCGCTAAAGGTAGGAGGTACTAACAGCACAGGAGGAAGCACAGGGGGTAGTCATAGCGGTGGCGTACACAGCGCACCACCGACCCGAAGTAGTACGGGCTCTGTGACGGCTCTGTTGGAGGAAGAGCCTAAAGCCAAAACCACTACCAGACGGCCCAGCACTCCTAACCTGAGCAGCAGCAACTCGTCGCTCATGCCGCCACCGGCTCCTACCGGATTCGCACGTTTCCGACGAAAAACAGCCTCCATGCTGTTCAACTCGGACGACGAGGAACCCACCAGACCTCCTGTCTTCCGGTCGCTGTCTTCGCAGTCCATCGGAGCAGACCGCCAGAAGGAAAAGGAGAAGGAAAAGGAGAAGGAGAAGGACGACAAGGAAGCCAGCAGTGGCGGCAGCACCTCGGGAACGCTCGACTCGTCGCTTCCGTCGCTGGAGAAACCGAGATCCGAGTCTGTTTCCGCCGTTTCCGCGGTCTCCAGAACCTCGACCATCTCCAACCAGTTTCTGACCACTCCCTCAGCATCCACCTTCCCCAACTCGCCGTCGCTGTCGTTCCAGGACCTTCCCTTTGCGTCCCGGCCTCGAAGCAAGACCATGCCTTCCAGTGGTGGTCCTCCCAGTGCCCCATCTGCCGAAAAGGTGCTAGACTCGTCAAAGTCGGCTTCCTACTCGCCCCGAGAGTCGGTCGAAGACATTCAGCTGCCTCCCATCAATGACCGATCGCCCGCAGAGTACATGGCGGCGATCCGGCAGCTCAACATGCATGGCCAGACGGCCGCGCTGCTGTGTAACCGCGACTCGGACTTTTACCGCGAGTGCATGGCCATCTACTCGTCCGAGTTTGACTTCACCATGGACCCCATCGACATGGCGCTGCGAAAGTTTCTCATGTACGTCGTGCTGCCCAAGGAGGCCCAGCAGATTGACCGGATTCTGGACGCGTTTGCCACGCGGTATGATGAGTGCAATCCTGGCATTTACGCCGATGCCGAGTTGGCGTACGTGGTGGCTTTTTCGCTCATGATTCTGCACACGGACTCGTTCAACAAGAGCAACAAGCACAAGATGCAAAAGAGCGACTACATCAACAACACGTTTGCCGAGGGCGTGTCGCCCGACATTCTCGAGTGTTTCTACGACAACATTACATACACTCCGTTTGTGCACACCGAGGAGGAGCCTGGCCACGACAAGAAGACGCTGGTGGCGCAGAAGAAGACGTCGTCGTTCAACATTCGAAGCGACAAGAATCTCATTGATCCCTACGCTTTGATTCTGGAGGGCAAGCTGGACTCGATCCGGCCGTCCCTTGATGACGCTCTTAGCCAAGACTGTCCGTATTCGTACGAAGCTCCCGAGACACGTGAGGCGTTCCATGCCGTTCGTCTTGCCTTTAGCAACGGAGCTTCTCTGCAGTTGACGTCTTCTCGGTCTCGTCCTGGTGCGTTTCTTACTCAGGACACGACTGACAATCCTCTCATGGCTGATCCTGGAGTGATTGATATCAAGATTGCCAAGGTTGGCATTTTGTACCGAAAGGAGCAGAAGCGGGTTCTTTCGACGGCTCGGTCCATTTGGAAGGAGTGGGGCGCTATTCTGACTGCGTCTCAGCTGTACCTGTTCAAGGAGACTCAGTGGATCAAGAGTATTCTGAAGGATCTGGAGGCTGGTCGACATGTGATTTCTGCCAACGATCAGTTCCATCCTACCATTACTCTTTCAACTACTGGCATGGTTGCTCTTCGAAACTCGTCCACTTCTGCACCTCCCAAGACGTCTCGAAAGGTCCCCTTTGTTCTTTCGGCCAAGTCTCTGGGCCAAGAGTGGATTGCTGCTGGTTCTGAGAACGACACTGCCGAGTGGACGCATCTGATCAACTACTCTGCGGCGTTTGCAAACCACAGTATCAACCCCAACCCCGGTACTGGCATCAACTCGTCTTTGACTGCTGCTCTGTCTCAGGACATTCACACGTCTCGACGACTGGCCATGGTGGACGCTCTTCATACTCTTGACGAGAAGGTTGCAGCTGTGGAGGTTGAGGTGGACACGTTGCTTCGGAATGCTCGACATCTCAAGCTCATGGCTCCCATTCAGCAGCGGACTCGGTACCATGTCAACTTTTGTGCTGCTCGGTTGTCTGCCAAGCTAGACTGGCAGTGGCTAGATTTGACCAAGTACCAGAGTTACCGCAGGGTGCTGACCAAGGAGCTGGAGGAGGAGCAGGAGTGGCAGCTGACTGGTGGCGCGGAGACGGCTGAGGAGGCCGACAAGGAGGAGGGCAAACTGGAACCCGTCCAGTCGACCACCCTGTCGATTGCATCTTCTTCCTCGGCCGTCTTGTCTGGTTTCCCCAAGATGGAGATCACCTCCACCAGTAGCGAAGAGGACGACGATGACGAAGGAGACTCGGACGAGTCCCAGGAGACGAGCGATTCGTACATTTCGTCTCTATCCCCGTCGCATGCTCAGTCGTCTCCTTCTCAGGCAGTCGACTTCCCTCTCTCAGAGGCGTCTCCTGACTCCCCCGAGTTTGAGAACTTTGAAGAGTGTCTTCCTGTCAAGAGCGGCCGAAACAGCTTCTTGTCCACCAACACGGCCATTGCTCGGCCCGACTCGTCTCTCTCGTCTCGTTCTTCTCTGCACCCCACTGCTTCCAATGGATCCAAGCATGACCGGTTCTATGAGGTTCGAGAAAGCATTCTGAGAGACACGGCTCCGAGCGATCGGTCTGACGGTGACACCCGGTCGTCGTCGCTTGATCTGCCCCGACGGCCTTCTCGGTCATTGTCTCTGAGTCGGTCTTCGGGCGACCTTCGATCTGCCGAGGGCAGTCCTCTCAAGCCGTCCATGAGCATGCGTAAGCTGCGGACCAGTCTTCGAAACGGCTCTTCGTCACCTGGACGGGAAGCATCGCCTGCTCGAGATCCCAGTCCGTCCGTTGAGCGGTCTTCGTCGTTGTTGCGAGGATCTGACTTTACGTTGCACGGCAAAAAGTTTTCTGTCGTTGAGGTGAATCCCCAATTTGCTGCCACTCCGCACCATAAGCGAACTGCGAGCCGGAGCGAGCGCAAGGAGGAAAAGAAGGGGGAGAGTGAGCTCCAGGGCTGACAAAACAATAGCATTATTTATTGAATTAAAATGATTTATGAAGTAGGAGCCAGTAGTCTAGGGAGGGATGCCTAAGACCGGTAATGTAGAGTCCTCATAGAGTGGTATACCCAACTTGGGCTGTATTTAGATACAACTACTTGTAGACATTGATGAGTGAAAGTGATTTGATTGAACTAGACATCAGGTTAAGTTCTACACGGCTCTCACGCTACAATTTATGTCGACTACAATTGTCTACCACGTTCAATCACGGAATAAATTAATAATGTACAATGTCTACCTTTGGCCCTCCTTTTTTCTCTGGAAATGCAGGTCTGTACGACTTCCTCCGACGTTGATGATCTTTGGACAGCCGTCTCGATCTTTTTCCAGTCGCGTGCATTCGTAGCAGTAGTATGCATCCGCCACAGCCTGTGTTAGTAATGGATAATAAAAACGTGAAGGTGGTAAAACAGGATTCTAGCGTAGATTTTGACTGGATTGTGGCATGTAAAATTGAAAAATACCCTTGTAAGAGAAAGATCACGATCTCCAGATTGTTGTAGCACCCCGAAAATAATGACCCGAAGTATTCAATGAATCCAGAAGGTAAAAAATATAAGTCTGAATAGAGTAAAGTGGACCCAGAGTATGGTATAGCAAGAACAGTAGAGAACAACCCTAAGACTAAACGCCACTCTGGTTGATCCATATCACATCTCAGCACGAAAACTGATCTGGTATCAACTTGATGTATTGCCACTGGTAGTTCACTTTTGGTGTCACTTGCCATATATTGACCTGGTCATATAATCACCTTGATATGTTTCTCAGTGCAATCACCAGCTGTTGATTCCAGTTATCCGGTCACATTCATTCTCCACCAAACAGTGTTCCATTTCTTTCTCAGTGACACTCATCAAGTCACTCCCGTCACATCCCACCCCCGTCACAACACCAGACATGACATTGCTTCACACTGCCCATGTCGCGGCTTCCCGCTTCTTCATACTCACATAACCGTCACAAATAATACACCGGTCCTCCAGCTTGCCGAAACTGCACTCGTCACAGACCTTGACCAATGTCGTGGGGCGCACAAACGAGTCACAAACAGGACACTTGCCGTCGCACTTTTCACACAAACGGCCCACTCGCGTGCCGCTCTGCTTCATGCACAGAACGAGATCGGGATGGTGTCTGGACATGGTGTTGTGTAGAGAAGAAGGCTGATGTTCAAAAGTTGATATTGGAACTTTCACTATCAAACCTTATCGTGCATGTAGGTGGAGGGGAGAAGAAGAGCATATACACTTGATCGTATGATATAGATAAGGGGAATATGGAGCTACCAGTTTGGTATAAATAGCTATTGAAAACCCCCCTCAGGTTTTCAACTCTCTACCTCTTATATTCACAGACTTGGAGTGATCCCTCAAGTCCAATTAAACTTCTCTCATATAGTTGGAATACTAAAGTAAATTCAACTAAATCAGCCCTGGAATGAACTCCTCCAAAACCTCAGAATCTCTCCAAATTTCACCGGAAAAGCCGTCATCAGCATTTATGGTCACGTGATATACTTTCCCACCTCCTACCAAATCCTCCTCTGCGCAACCCACATTTTATTCACCTCCTCTCCACCAAGTACATCGCTTAGCATATGCATAATCCATGCATTACTGGTCAAGTCACGTGACATAGACCTCACGCGACACCCCTAAATATTGAGATATCCCCTATTTGGCATCACTAACCACTCAATATCCACCCTCTCCTCCTCTGGCCAACCACGAACGAGACAATTTAGGTTACTTTTTCTTCTCTGGTCATAACCTGTATTAAAGTTTGAGAATCTGCAAGAGCCAAAAAAATTCGAAAGATTGAAAGTCTGATCACGAATTTTTCCAGCATAACTACACACATTCAAAATGTCGGCGAGTGACGATGTGAGTATGAAACGAGGGGTTGGGGGGTTAAGGGAGGTTGTTTTCGGTTAGAAAAAAGTGGAAATGAGTGAAAAATGTCGGTTTTCGGGAAACTGTGGTTTTTGAGTGGTCCAGGCAGTGACAGTACTCAAGGCACATGGCTGTACTTCAGGCAGTTCTCAGCAGTTCAGGAGATGAAGAGATTGGTTAAAACTGTGATGATGGGAAGGGACAGCAAAATATTCAGATATTTTCTCCCTTTTGGTCTTTTGACTGGAATTACAGCTCTCGACGAAGGGAGGTATTGGTCTACGACAGTGCTAGAAGTAAGGGGAGTCTTCAGCCAAGAGAAAACCAATGTTGAAGATACCCTTTAATTCTTCTAGTTTTGACGGTCAGTTTTTCAGTGAAGTTCTTTCAGTTCTCTTAGTTAAGTTCTCTCAATATGGAGTATCTTACGGTGTCTCTTGAGTAGACTAAGGAGTATGAACTTGAGACTTTGCCAGAACTGATCAACACTGTTCGAAACTATTTAACGCTGTTAAAACTGTTCTAAACTATTCAAAACTGTTCTATTCTCCTGCTACTGGTAAGAGACCACTCACTACTGTTTACCTTCGTTATTCTTCATTTTTCACCCTTCCACCTACGATACCATTCAAGACAACCATGTCCTTAACCACTTCCATGAGAACCACCACAGTCAATCTAGGCTAGTCTTCAGACAGTCTAGATACCACCAGTGTCGTGTACACTGCGTGTACACTCCGTTCCCTACTAACCCAGCTCATTTGGGAAATTCTTAACGACCAATTCTGCTCGTTCAAGCTGAAAACCGGCAAGGGCCAGGATTTCTGCAAAAACGAGTACAATGTGACGGGCATTTGTGAACGCAAGTCGTGTCCGTTGGCCAATGCCAAATACGCCACTGTGCGACGTGTTAACGGCCGATTATATCTGTACATGAAGACTGCCGAGCGAGTTCACACTCCCAACAAGTGGTGGGAGCGAATTCGACTGTCCAAAAACTACAAGCGGGCTCTGGAGCAGATTGACGAGCATCTCATCTACTGGAACGAGTTTCTGATTGACAAGTGCAAGCAGCGTCTGACTCGTCTGACCCAGGTGGCTGTTGCTGAGCGACGTATTGCCATGAAGGAGGAGGATACTCACTATGTTGGAGTGGCTCCCAAGGTGAAGCGACGAGAGGCTACTCGAGAGCGAAAGGCTCTGGCTGCTGCCAAGGTGGAAAAGGCCATTGAGAAGGAGCTTTTGGACCGTCTCAAGAGCGGAGCATACGGCGAGAATCCTCTCAACGTGGACGAAAAGGTGTGGAAGCGAGTCCTTGAGAACGTTGAGGGTGCCAACAAGGAGGATGAAGAAGAAGACGAAGAGGAGGAAGACGAGGAGGAGGACGAGGAGGAGGGAGAGGTCGAGTACGTGGAAGACGAGGACGATGACGATATCGTGGAGCTGGAGGATCTCGAAAAGTGGCTCGGAGGAAGCAGTGACGAGTCTGGAGACGAAACCGATCCTTCCGACGACGAGACTGACACTGACTCTGAAGACGAGTCGCCCCGAAAGAAGCGAAAGGCCGCTGCCGACGGAAAGAAGACCGCCAAGCCCAAGACCAAGAAGCGAAAGGGCCCCAGCGTGGAGGTCGAGTACGAGGAGGACAACGGAGAGAAGGAAAAGCAGATGGTGGACTGGTAGAGGATTCAAACAGCATAGACGGAGGAAAAATGTAATGTATAGATAATACTGACTTGGGAGAGGGTTCTGTAGTGGGTCTAGTTGGTGTAGATGAAACACAGTAAACAAACCAATAGAAAAGCATCCACTGTGTACCAGGTCTGTTACAAATAGAAAGCAAATGGCACCTGATAAAAGTTCCGGTAAAAGTCGTCATGTGTTTGCAATTCGAGTAGATCAATACTTGTAAATGTATACTGACTTCTGTCATGTAGATTGTACCTAATAAATTGCACGTCCACAAGAGAGTCGTATTGGGACTTGGAGTACGAAGCGAGTATAGTCTTGTAGCAACGTACTCTAAGCAGTTTACACCAAGTACAACACTATCCTTTCCAGCAGCTAGTGTTATTCATAACTTGCTAAGAAGCTCAAAATTATTGTTTCTGTTTGAACATGGAATCCACCATATGTCATCTACCAATGTTCAACGAGCTGTGGAAGACCTGTCTATGACTCGCAGATGTGTTAAAAAGGTAAGTAGCGGTTTTCATATCACCTATTGCAGCATCATGTTAAAAGGCTCTTTTCTCCGGTCTGGTCTTTGAAACCTACATCAGTTTGTTGAAGTCACAGTGTACAATCCAAGTATAGATTCTTGTTCACTAAGTCTAAACTACGATTAAAGGTCTATACTCTGACCCAGTAGAACACAACCAATCACAGTCACAAGTATTTCTTGATATCCACCCCGTATCTCTGGCCTAGTTAGCTATCTTGTCTACAACCCTCCTCTTCTGTTTCTAGAGATTCACCCTCGTATTTTTGTTCATATACATCCACCTATAATAACTTCAGTTGTATCAGTAATATCACCTCAGAAAAGGGCAACCCTCTATGGTCTGATGTGGCAGCATAATCATCATTAATTAATGTTTTATTATGAAGGGAAAATATTATCCCATGGTAAGGAGAAACTAACATTTCAACTGAACTAGAGGCTGTTATATGACTTCACAGAGTTGTCATGAGCATGTCAGACTCCACCCTACTACCAACTTCATCTCTCTTCCCTGTAGTTGTACGCTCACCAGACTATACTTCACACCCTTGTCTTCAACTCATCTTAAAACAGGTTGTTGTGCATATCTAAAAATATCTTGAAAATATTTTCTAGATCTCCTTTTTTAAGATGAGACACTGAACCCTCTAAACCCAGCCTCTAAACACGATGTCTAAACACACCTTTAAACACTACACACTGTCTACACCTCTACACTGCCAACTCCATCATAGATATCATACATTACATAATTACACAATCGTCGGCCTCCTTGGTGACCGGATTGATGCCCATCTCCTCAAACGTCCTTGGGCCTTTACCAGACCCATGCAGAATTCGCGGCGGAGCAGGCTCCACGGGAATGTGTTCTTGTTGGTGAATGTCTTTGGCCGACAGCGGGTTTTTGAGCGGACTGCTGGCCCGTGGCAGCTTGACATTGGGCATACTGGGTCATGTTGGGAATAAAGCCTCCCAGCATACTGTGGCCCGACGACCCTGCTGAGGAAGAGGTCATCATTGTAGAAGATCGAGAGTGAGACATGATCGAGTCCACTGGCGAAGACGATCGAGACGGGTCTGAGTGATGCGAATGAGCCGAAAGCGCAGACATGGGACGTCCAGGGTTAGGTGTAGAAGCCACCCGGTCCTTGACGGGCGACATGCTTCTGGACGACGTGGGTCTCATCATACTGGGCTCGAATTCTCCGTCTCGTTTGGGCGGTGAAGACGGCACGATTTTGCCGGCAAACTTTTTGAGCTTGTGGGAGATTTCCACGGCTGACAGAGAGCTGATTCGGGCCGAGGGAGAAGACGGCCGGTTCTTGGTGGGGGACAGAGACCGGTCAAAGTAGGTGGATCGGTCAAACGGCGACGAATGAGACGAGTCCTTGGGGGGAACAGGAGGAGAATAGTCGGCATACGGACCAGCGCCAGGACCCATGCCCGCAGGCGTAGATGGCGCAGCAGACGCGACTCCTGCAGGTGTTGAAACCAGCCGTTTGCCCCCTGCATCTCCAGCTGCACCTCCTGCAGCTCCACCGACACTAGCAGGCGAACAAAGACGTTGGGGAGATTCCACATCAGCAGAAACATCGTGGGCCGTTCGTGCTCGCTCATGTCGACGTCCTCGTAGCTCTGGAGAACCCGTGTTGTTGGCCAGATTGTTCATCACCACTCGACCAGCCAGATCGGTATCTGTTCCACTTCGAGACACGGGTTTTCGAGGTGTAGAATGACCCGAATGGGGCGTAGAAGACCGCGAAGAGGTGTTGGACTGCGGAATGACAATATCCCGAAGAGTCTGAGCCAGAGTAGGGGTCGTAGCAGCAGACTCATCCTTCGAAGTCTCGTCAGTGTCAATAATCATGCTGGAAACACGCTGCTTGGCAACAGGAGCAGGTAACAAAGGAAGAACGCCACTGGCCATGGAACCGACACTCTCGGACGACACCCGTTGACGCACATTTTGCAGCATCTTTTCTCGTCGCAAATCGGTGCTGGGTATCGAAGAAGGAGCAGGAGGAGGAGGCTGAACAGGAGCGGAAAGACGTTCACTCTGGGCCCGTTTCTTAAGTGCCCGTTTGTGTTCCTTTCGCAGTCGTCGTTGCTCCTCCTTGTATTTATCGGACTCTGCCTCAGGTGTAGATTGAGACGTAGTTGGTCGAGAAGAGTACTGAGACGTGGGTCGAGACGAGGGCTCAGAGGATGGTTGAGAAGATGGTTGAGAAGAAGGACGAGACGAGTATCGAGACGAAGACTCTGAAGTTGGTTCTGAGCCCAGTTCACGAGTGGAAGACTCAGAAGTCGGTTCAGGAGTGGAAACAGCAACAGCCTCTGCCTCAGCAAAACGGTCCTGTTCAAGTTTCTCCTGTCTCTCCTTCTCCTGTCTCTCCTTCTCCTGTCTCTCCTTCTCCTGTCTCTCTTTCTCGAGTCTCTCCTGCTCCTCCTTCTCGCGTCGAAGCTTCTCCCTCTTCTCCTCCTTCTCCTTCTGCTTCCGCTGCTTCTCATGCAACTGAATGAGTCGCTCCTGCTCCTGTCTCTCCAACTCCAGACGCTCCTCCTTTTCCTTCTCCAGTCGCTCCTTCTCCAGTAGTTCCTTCTCAAGACGTTCCTTCTGAAGTCGCTCCTCCTCCATCATCTCCAACCGCCCCTGTTCCAAAGCCTCGGCCAATCGCTGGGCCTCCAGCTCTCGACGGGCATTCTCCTCCTCTCTGGCCTGCTCAACGAGTCGATCATGTTCCTCCTTGGCCAGTCTTGCCTCCTCCAGTTTTTCCTCAGCCAGCCGCATTTCCTCGGCCAGTTTCGCCTCCTTTTCTGCCTTCTCCTCAGCCGCCTTTTCAGCAGCAGCCTTCTCGGCTCGCTCCTTCTCAGCCTCCCTTCTCTCCTGCTCCACCCTCCTGTCCTCCTCCAGCTTCATCTCCTTGATTCTACCCAACATCTTCACAGCAGACTGGGCAGTATCCTTCAGCTGGAGATTCTGCAAACTCGCCATAACAGAACCAACAGGCACATTGAGCGCAGACACGTCTTCCTTCTCAACAGCCTTGTCCATAGTCTCTCCCTCCTCAACTCCCTCCTCAACCTCCTGTAGCTCCATAGTCACTTCACCAGAAGGCTGGTACTCCGGGTCAGCAACGGAATACGACCGCATCGGTCTGCCGCCTCGGTTACTTCGCAACTTCTCCTTAAACTCGTCCTTCAACCGCTTGGTGTTGCTTCTTCGCAAAGACAGCTTTTTCTGATGATGGCTCTTGTCGAGAGGACACTCCTCCATATTGTCAATTCGGTCTCGAGCCTCGGTGAACCCGTGCCGAAGAGCCTCCGTGTACCAGTACTTGGCGTCGAGCGTGCTCTTTTTGACCGAGATGCCGACCTCGTAAAAGTACCCAAGAGCAAACTCAGCCGTGGTGTTGCCAGCCTGAGCAGCAACATGACCGAAACGAAAAGCCCAGGGCTCGTTAGCTTCAAGATGCAGTTCACAACCAGACAGAAACCACTTGGAGACTTCCAATTCGGCTTCTCCACTTGTCTGAGAGATGTCCTTCTGTCTCCAACACTGGTAAAGATAGTGTCTGGAGGCATGGTGAAAGTACCGAAGGGCAATGGAAGAGTCGAATCCCTTGCCTCCACCCTGCCAGGCTCGTCCCATACGGATCTGGGCAGGTGCAAAGCCCAACCAGGCGGATCTCTCGAGGTTTTTGAACGCCATATGCAGAGACTGAGGAGTAGGCGAAGAAACAGCTTCCTCCAGCTCAGCACATCCATCTATACGGATAGCAGGCAGTTCTCCTAGCAACAAAAGACCGAGAACATAACTGGGCTGCGGCGAGTCTGGATCTGACACCTTTGCCGAAGACTGTAGCAGTTCGTACGCCAAATTGGGGTCTCTCTGCAGTCCTAACTGACCCTGAAAAAGAGCCATAGCGAGCCGAAAACAACAGGCAGAATCACCTCTGGCAGCTCCTCGATCGAGACACTCTTTCCAATGCACCGCGTCGCCTCGAGACTCGAATTCGACTGCCAATCGGTAGTACGATCTGGCAAAGCCGTTGGCAGCAGCCTGTTTGAAGTGTTCCAACGCTGTAGACGTTTCTGAAGACCCAAATAACGACGCCAGACCCATCAGATAGTAAGCTGCACCAGTAAACGGGCTTTTGACGCCTTCTGTGGTCTCAGAATGAGCTGTATGTTGAACTACCGTCTTAGCAAAGGCAACCTCAGCCTCTCCTAGACCATGATGCAGTTCATGAAGGTCCAAAACATCTCTGGCCCAGCGGAAAAACTGCGAGAGATGCTGCGATGAGCCTGAACCCGTCTGTGTCGCCAATATACTCGTTTCGTAGACGGATTTGAGCGTTTCTATCTTGTCTGTAGGAGCGGCTGGAAGAGCTGGATACGGGGTCTGGACTTCGGGAAAAAGCGAGTCTGGAAACTGAAACGACCCGTCGCGGGCCGTGAAATGCTCCATTGTGAGTGTGTTTGTGTTGCAACGAGAGTGGTGGTGTTTTTTTGTCGGTTTTCTAGTCGTCAAGACAGATTGGTCTTTAAAGAGTGATGTCCATCTCCCACACTTCTTTACACCTTCCATGCAAGTCTTGTTTTGATTCTGCACCTTTAGGTTTAGACTGTATGTTGCCATGGTGATTGGGAGTGTAGGTGGGCGTTGTAGAATGGTGAGTAGTTATGGGATTTGAGTGGGGAAAGTTGCAATCGAATAGGTGACGTTTAATGACTGTTCTGACCAAATTACAGCTCATTCCCCACAGTAGAACCGCCCAAAAATCTCGACCCCCAAATCATATTATCACTTTACGCAACTCTATTTTTCAAATATGCGCGTGTATTTTTGGCGTATTATTCGCTCACGGGATAATATACAGCGTAACTCGACGCAGAGGTCGTTTCAAGCGGAGAAAAAAGCACAGCAGCAATGTGTAACAGGAGGAGGTGACATTGGTTGCTTTTTTCGGCGTTTCCATCAGCCCACCGATCGACAAAACGGACCCATTTCTCCACTATTGTCTAACTGCTGTAAATCAACCTAATGCAGCAGAATGGCAGTCTGGGGAGAACTACTGTAGCAAATGTAGGCCGTTTTTTGCGTATTATAGGCCATCTAGCCTCGCTAACCTCGGCTAGTGCTCCCCACGCGCCTGCATCTTCCCAGTTGTGTTTTTCAGCGCCGTTTTTGATTGGTCCGTTTCGGGCAAAAAAGTTGCTTTTTGCACATACAGTAAACATGGGCGAGCTACAGCACAATTCAGGGGTAAGGACAACACTAGGGCCAGAGGGGGTTAGTCAGGGCAGACGATAGGTGCCAAGCTATGGTTCTATTGGTAGTCATGCTGCCCGTTATTACGCTGTATATTACAATCTATTGTGGATCGTATCGCTCTATTATCTCTGCAAGGCACTGACTTAGTCTTTGAATATATCCAGATATTAATTATGAGGCAGGGACAAGACATGTAGGGGTTGGCGTCGGAGAGTTGGAGAGATGGGAGTTGACGTCGGAGGTTGGTGATTAGTAAGGGGGAGGAGAAAAAGTGGTTTTGGTATTTTTGAGGATTTTACAGGTGTCTTGGTATGATGTATTACGACTTGACTGGTGGAGTTATTGGGTTTATGATTACTCGGGCTTACTTCATAGACATAATGGTACAAGAACTATAGCTCACTGTTGCAGCATATTTACTTGAATAATTAGTAAAGACCATCTATCAAAATACTCCATTCTTTTCTCCTCGTTAATTGCTCCCTTACCATTCCCCTCATACTACCCCATATTCCTTACCTCCATTCCGTACAGCCTCTCCTCACTAACAAAATTAACTCTCCGGCTAATTCGGGCCGTACGCTGATCCTTTGAGACCTTCTTGGCGTAAAATAGACTGAGAATAAATGAACGACAACAACAGAATGGGGGTACAAATATGTGGAGAATGAGGTGACTAGGATGGGCAGAAATGACTATCAGAATGACTTTGAATATCGTCAACTGGTTTTTTACATACTGTACTGTATCCAATTCTGTCAACTCATTTCACATTCCAAACCTCAACAATAATATACTGGGGCAATATTGTAGAAAAATCTCCACATTGAGCCATGGCATCTCCAACAAGCTCGTCTGTACCTCGTTAGACCAAACAACGAACTAGTTCCGCTTTCTCAGCCTTGTCTCACTAGCATATGACCCACTGTGGAAAGTGGCTTTTTTATTCTAGACAGAAATACCTAACAAACATCTACAAAGAGGAATTTAGACGCTCATGAGGTTGGACGCCCTTAAAGCTGCTAAATAGACGTAACCCAAACGTAAACTTCTGAGATATATGTTCGTTCACATTCAGTAAAGTGGGTTTTTGGCAGGTTGGAATTGGGTTTCAGTATCCCAAATTTGGCTCGTTAAAAGTACCCCAGATTGAACAAAAACTAGACAATTCTTGAGCTACACTTGCCCTGGTTCCAATTTCGAAGTCTGATTTACTCTATCTCTATTCCTTCCTTTTCTAGCCTCTTACTCACCCAACTCTCACCACCCAAGACATGTCTGACGGCCCGTGTGTTGCCGCAATGGCCCCTCACTTTACCGCTTCTGGTCCCCTAAGTGACGTATGACACTGACATCTACTTGTTCTGCAAGTCCTGACAGAAATGCACTAAAAGTGACGTTGTTGTGCAGGGCTCCATATGTTGGGAGCAGGGCCCTGTAGAAGCACCAATACGGGCTCTGTGGGGAAGCAGAGTTGAAAATGGGGTATATCTTTGGCCCTTTATCGGCTAATTGAAGTCCCGGGTCCATTATTGTGTCTCCTTGTGTAAATAGCTGTACCTGAATGTAGCTCACCCACTAGACTAGCTCCACGGCAATATTATCCACCTCTTTTTCCACTGACAGCCAAAATGGAGACCAAGCCAGGGTCAGAGAGACTGGATAATAATCGCGAAAACACCCCCACAGGGTGAATCTTCAGACAAGAGGCGAGGTGGAGGTATAATATTTGGGAAGGAGTAAGTACCTTGCATGGTCTTGAGTCATAGTTAGTCACGAGAGAATTGTGATAAGATAGGCACTATTTGTTTTTGTTTCATTCTGAGCACGATTATTATAATCAGATTAGGCCACTTGTTCTTGTTGTTTTTTGACTACCTAGCAAACTTGTCCTACAGTATTGCTTGTTATCTTCTATGCCATTCAGATCTGTCAACACACAGTGACTCAACTGATGGAAAATCGACAGGGGAGGTTGCAGGAGTTGATATTATTGTAGAGAGCACGTGGTGGATGAGTATTACGAGTTGTCTGGTTATTATCTGGTTGTGGACACGTCGTACCGTACATCTCTTTACACTATCGAGGAGCATCTCTCAACACAAATACTATCCAAAATACCAATTGACAAAAGTCGATCACTTACTCGAACGTTCACTTACTAGTACCTAAAATAATGTCTACGCCTGCTTTTCTCTACTCTTCCCGTTTGGTACGAGTACTCGTAATGGTACTAGCCCAGCCCGTAGCATGCAGTTTCACCCTTGTACTCCGTGGAACTAGTCCACAACATATGATATTGTAAGACACGTGCCTCAGGAAATACTGGGCTCTGTTCCTTGCAGGCTGTTTGTCGCAGACCCTGGAAATAACTGGACAAGTGTCTTCAGCATCGGCTTTTTTTATTCTGGCTCGTCGTAGTTGATGGAGGAATAAAGAGCTGAGAAAAGTCTTGTCGAACAATTATTTTGTATCAATAGACGCGTTAGGATCTTGTGATTCCAATGGTCAAGTCCTTGTTGCTCCATTAGTATTATTCGTTCTTATGTCTACCTTCTTACTCCTAAAATACAGACAAGAGACTAGAGAATAACTTCTAGAAGACAACAAGACAAGTCCCTGACTAGCCCTTCTGGCGATTTGAAAGAGACAACTTTTGGCGATATTATCTACCAGACAAAATGAGACACTGGGCTAGCTGAATAAGCTGGGCTACCTGAATAAGCCGGGCTAGCTGGTACTTGTTTCATATTCGAGGCTGAGCAAACTTGAATAGTCCATATCGGGAAGTTTAAGAGGTTGGAGTTTGAAACTAGTTCACAGCTTTAGGAGATTCAAGATGGCGTAGGTTTCACTATTCGGGGAGTTTCTTGATTAGGAACTCATTGAGGTTTCAGGGGAAGTCTAGGAACTCAGTGGACACTGATTTAGATTGTGAGTACACTTTGTGTTCTGTCTATTTCAGTTTTTACCGTGGTTACAAAGTCTGATATGATTTGTCTGGTCTGGCCAGAATTGTGAGTATGTACACATTACCTTACATTTCTTCATTCGTGTATTGGTATGCTTATTGAGGTTGAGAAAGAGGGGAAAAGAGGAGTGTAGAGTGATAGAACACTATTCCATATACCTTCTACTTTTGTAAGGCAGACTCTTACGTTATCAAAGGACCTCAGAAATACCATCATCCTGAGAATCTTGATAGCGCCTTGGGTCAGAATTAAAGATAGGACACTCTAAAGAGTATAAATTCTCAGTCTACATCATTTGGCTCCAGAGTGCATTCCTCGATAGCTTCCTTCAATACTATGGCTTCTTAAAATCAGTTGTAGATATGTACTCATCATTCTCTGGCCAGATATTACCCTGTATTGAGAACCTCTCCAGAGCTGACTTAATGGATTATAACAAAACATCCTCATTTGTTTCTCAAAGACCTTTCCATTCACTTATCCCTATCGTTTATTATTATACTCCATATCAACTCCTCCATATCAACTCCTCATAAGAACTCTTCCTATGAACCTCTTGAAGCACCCATACACTCCTCTAACAATCACCTACACTCCCTATATGCTTATCATATATTCATTACACTCGCTACCGCGCCATGGTTAGTAGTCTCTACTTTGTTCCCAAACTGGCAATGCTCAGCTCTCTCATGTTCTGCAGCAGGTCCTCCACCTTGGCGTCCAGCTGGCCGTTGGCATACTCCTCTCGACTGCTGGCGTCCAGATACTGCTGCACCTGCGCCAGACGGGTATACGACTCTGTGCAGAATCGCAGCTGGATCTTTACGAGGGCCTCAAACGAGGGGTCCAGGTAGGGGACTCGCAGGTCAATCAGCTGGGGAAGCTCCTCGATCAGCTGAGTGTTAATCTGCTGGTACATTTCCTTGCCCATCTGCTCCTCCTTCTCGGCCTGAGGAAGACGAGCAGCATCGTTGCTGGGCTTCTCCACCAGCTTCTTGGTCTTGTATCTCAGAGCATCGTAGTCCATAAGCTTATGGTTTCGCTTTTTGATGGCCTCGTTAATGTCTGCAAAATAAGCGCAGAACCGCGTGATGGGATCCAACACAGTCTCTCTGTAAGGTCCATCCAACGCCTTGACTGTCTCTGCATCCAGCTCCTGCACAGCCTGCAAATAGTACTTGGAAATACCGTCCCGAGTGCCCGCATCGCCGTAAAACGCATCAATCGTCTCGGCAATACGAGTCTGAGACGAAGTCATGGCTCGCAAAGAGTCCAAAAAGCCCTTGGCCTCCTTGTTCAACTTGTTGGAAGCAGTCTCCATAGTTCGGTACCGTCGCTCTTCGGTCTCAAACTCCCGGTCCACTGTCTTCTCCACGTGGCCCGTCTTCATCATCACCGACGTGCCCGCCCGGTTCATTGCTTTTTTGAATCCATTCCAACTCATGGTAAGTGTGTAGTGTAGTGCAGAGTGGTGATGTCGTGATAGTGGTGAGTGGTTTGATAAGGTGAGGTAAATTAGGGTAGGGGTTGGAAGTTGGGGGTGGGCCAAAACGTGAGGTTCTGGTCGGAAATGGACGAAAATTTGGCGAAATGATCCGGCACACGTGACAATGAGATATATGCGCTTTTATCAGCTCTATCTAGCCAGACTCAAAAAATGAATGGACCCACTCCAAAGCCAGGAGGTATGTCTGTAGGGTTAGGGTACGCTTATTCCGTGGCAATTTATTGGGAGGACGGGGAACGCTATTACTGGGAAATATTGTATGGTCGGGGGTGGATATTTTGGTGTCATTTTGGTCCCAAAAATGGGGGTAATCTGATGGTTTTCTTCTTTTTCCTCTCAGATTACTGGATTCCCCAATACCCACCCCCAGCGTGAATTTAAAGTTTGTTGAGATATTTTTGGGAGCTGCAAACAGAGTGTGTGGATGTACTGTAGATGAGACTAATGTGGCTGTGGCATGAGGCTGAGTTGACATGAACACATGAGTGGCAAAGTGGATTCTGGGTTGGGGTGGTTAGGGTGGGTTTGGGATTGGCTGAAATTGAGGATTTGGGCTGTGTTTTTGTTTTATTTTTTATATTCACATTTCTGTCTCACTGTATCTCTTAGACTGGTTAAATAGGGAGAGAATAGAGAGATGGGACAAATGGAACAGCTTAATAAGCAATGAAGAATGAAAACCAGCATTTCTGCGATTTCCAGTTTCTCTGCGATTTCCTGCTTCCATTTATCCTGGCCTAAAATGTGCTGACAGTGACTTACTAAGAGTATTCTTGTACCTAAGTGTTTCTTATTTCTTGTAGCGAAATATGGTATAGTCAAATACATCCAATATGACTAAGTCATACAAATAGATAGACTGCTGACAAACAGGATGAAATCTGCAATACAACTCGTGACCACCCCTGTCAAATACCTCACTGTTTTCTTTTTCTGTTTCCTTTTTTTATTGATTTCCTTTTTTATTGATTTCCTTTTTTCTTTCCTTTTTTTTTCTCCACAATACATCCAATAACTCAACCTCGGTATACAACCATGTCTCACAGTACAAGCCTGCATTTATTCCAACCTGTGTAACGACGTCATTACTTGGCTACACTGATGCTACCAGTGCCATGTATCAGCCTCTCGGCGTGCTTGTACATCCTGCAGGCATATTCTGGCACTAAATATTGTTAGCAGCATACAGTAATTTCATTTCAGTCACCTAAGGTATTCCCATCTACCTGGTACTCGTACGATACCCCTGATCGTATTTTTGCCATCGAGCTATACCCCTATTTGATCCGGATAGAATCACGTGAGCACCACAAGGACTGTTTGTGTATATTTTCCATGTCCATATGGTCTATTTTCTTGTTCTGTCTAAAATTTCTTGTTCTCTTGTCTCTTGTCAGCTTCTATTGTCTGCTCTAGCTCTGGTCTTTATCTCCACTTTAACTCGCGCTACCAGTCAACAAACCCAATCCAGACCAAGTACACAATGTAACCTACTTGGACAACGAGTAGGCGGCTAACTAGACTAGGAACACATTTGCGATTTGACGTCAGTGGAAAGGGACACCTTATACGTCAAAAAGGGAAAAAACTATTACGAGTACATATGGCTTGCTAACAAATATTTGATGTCACGTAACTTAAATATTCCTAATCAACCTGACACCATCAGAACCCCATACGCACATCTCTCCACAAGATACAACTACAAATGCAACTAATCTAGCCTGCATAGACCCACTAACCAAGCAGCAAAACTGGTGCGTTTTGCTCCCGCTAAGATTCCCACGATTTTGCACTAGTGGCGAGCTAGAGGCAAGGGACGGGTTCTGCACAGACCAGAGCTGCAAGAGTGGGGCTAACTTTGGATCCAGAAGAGATATGATAGCGGAGAGTTCTATAAGAGGGGGAGGCGAGACGATAGATTCAGGGCGAAAAGCTCTTGTGGCAGTCACGTGACTACTTCGGCCTTCAGATACATATCTAGTTTTTCTCATAACCTTGTCCTCACGCGAATACCTCCTTCTCTAAAACACGCTAGTGGCTTTTTGGCGTGGGCGGATTGCGGCACGCACGCATAGCCTCTCCAGGGTTGTACGGGGACAGTTGCGATGAGATTGTAGCTGAAGTGATTATCAGTAGTTGTGGAGATGTGGAGAAGTATACGTCAACTAGAAGTGGAGCTAACTAGACGAATAAAGATGGCAGAAGGTTGAGGACTTCACCATTATAGTTAAACGACTCTGTTTAATATCCCAGACTCTTCCCCGTCTCTTCCATACTCTCCCTACCTCTACTCCACAGCCACCCCCTTTTTCAGGGTAGTATTTCTTTTTATACTGAGACACGCTAAAAGGGCGATTTTTCGCGGTGCAACGGCATCTCTTTCCGGGACGGTACAGCGGCCAAGATGTTAGTCAGGTTTAGTACACCTCCAGGAATAGGAGATTGCATTCATCTGAAAGTACAGTCACACGGTATGCAGGGAGATAGCAAAAAAATAACAGTAGAAGAAGGAGAAGTAGTAGTAAGTTGCAAAGGAGTTGATAATATCAAACACTGTGGTGGATAAAATCTCTTTTTGAAGTCTCAAACTTTTTCCGCCTTGTAAAACTGTGACTGTAGCCTTTCATTTGCCGTCTCATAATAATCTCTTTCTCTCAATTATTACAATACTACGCTGACCAGAAAGAATATAATTTTCGTCTTTTTATTTTTTCCACGTGACATTTCGCCGACTTCTCCGACTCTACCAGTGCCACTATCACCCTGGAACTGCCCGGTAGTCTAACAGAGTCTAACATGCGCTAGTCACTTGTAGGGTCGTACTGTTGGTGCCGGCAAACAACAACAAAGAGAAGGTGTTTCAGAAACAAGAAGAGATTTGAGATGCTTGATTTTTCGCATAAATGAAAGTGAACATACTTGGCTGGTTTCAAGGACGGTTGCCAGCTTTACGAGCTGTTCTATACGGCCAGTCAAACGTCATAGCACTACACCATCACATGCTATAGATGCTAGTTTGAACCAAGACCCTGCACCAGTCTAGCTTGAGTCTGATAGTGGAGACTGGAAAGCCTAACCGGTTTCTGGGTCCTAGTGCTGTACCTGGTACCAGTAGTTGATCAAAGGTGAAGAGCGGGGAGTATTTGAAAAGGATGAATTTGAGTCGAATCAGGCTGAAAATTCTGGCTGTGAGTAAACAGACCATGGCGAATTGAAAGCACGTATCTGTTTTACAATTGAACAAGTATTTCCAACAAAACCTCTTCTTTTGTAGTGACATGATCCACTTTGAAATTAAGGTCGTCTCCACATACCCCAGAGTATAGTATAAGTGGAGACTATCTAATCTTGATAAGAACATAAGGAATAAAGCGTCTAACGGACTAATTTAGTTCCCAACTGTCTGCTGACACACTATTTCCCCAGTATCCACTTCCCCAGGTCTCCATACATTTTAGTGGCTAGGCGAGGATAGTGGAGACGGCTATTTGTTGAAACTAGTGCAATATACTTGAATCTAACATCAACACATTATAGTCCAACCCCAAGAGAGCTAGACATCTAGAGTCGTATCAGGTCCGAGTCAGTCCAGAGAAGCCCACCAAGATGTACAAGATGAAGAAGAGTTCATGAACCAGAAATGTTCAGACACAAACACATTGAGATGATCTAACTCCTCTGACTGAAGATGTATACATCATTATGATGTCTGTAGTATCAAGATGTCTGTAATATCAAGAGCCAAAACACATACCCAAGTAAATGTGCCAAAAGCTGATCAGACTAGCACACCTCAAACCGAACCTCTTAACCACCACTGACCCCCACGGACTCTCAAAATCTGCCCATATTTCTGTGCCCCTGTTTACCAGCGTTACACCCGTTTGTCCGAGTTTGGAAGGACACAGAGAAGCAGGTAAACAGCCAAGAACCGTTACAAGTTGCCCACGTTCGTGTACTCTTACCGGTTTCTGTGTCACATCTGACTGTTACCAAGCAACACAAAAGTCGTTTGAGCCAAGAAACGTTGAGCCGTTGAGGGACCAGCTTCCTATGGCATCAGGGAAAGCAGCAGCCAGCGGGTCGGAGAGCGAACGTCGTACTTGTGTGCAGTTCTGTCATGCTTACACAGCAGTTCTAGCGTCGTTGGCTGGACTAGTGGTGCACGGCTGAAGCACACGATGGCACTAGGTGTTGTTAGATGGCTGCTAAGACTTGGAGAAGTTGCAGAGAAAAAAGAAAAACAGGAAAAAAAGGAGAGGAAAAAGAAAAAAGAAAACAGGGGTGAATAGGAGACCAAGTTGAGATGTGATATTGTTGAGAGTCTGGAGGTGGTAGAGGCGGTAGAGTTACTACAGAGACATTTCTACAGCTTGTTTAAAACTTGGACGACTGTATACCGTATAGCTGTACGTGACCATACAGTGGTTGGAGAGAACACCCAAAATAAGGAGAGAAAATCAGTAAAAAACCAAAAGCCAACAAAAAAGTAACCAAGAGTTCTCCTACTGTATTATATCGTCTCTGGGTGTACTGAAACTTCTTCCCACAAGCGATTGCCTCGTTATTGTTACTCTACTGACCAAGGATAGCATAGTTAAAGACATTAGTTGGGAATAGTTGGAATAAAAGTCTGCTGGGGGTACCTATTTTGGGGTTGCAGATATTCAGGAGAACTAAAAACCAGATAAATATAAGTGAAATATCACTCTTCCAAACAAATACTTTGAAATATGACCAGGTTGTCATTCAAAGTCTCGAGATATTGCTGTTTCAAGGCACTCATTGGAGTACAGTCTGTTGGGAGTTTAGTTGGTGTTTACTTAGACTAAAGAAGGTTCAAGTAATGTGGAAGGACCAGAACGGCTACATTCTAGCTATCGTAAAAAAAAAAAAGTAAAATACCCACTCTTCTGAGATGAAGAATCTGGTTTTCTGTAAGACAATAACGTATAAATTTCCCAAATTCCGAACCTCTCGTAACCTCTCCAATTCCAACAATGCATTTTCTTGTAATTTCCTCCACTCAATCACTTGCAGATGTGCATCTCGCTATGAGGAAAAACTCGGTAAAAGTTTCGCTGAAAATTATATTATTTCAATCAAACTTACCAAAAGAGAGCCGCAAAAAGACATTCAAAATACGAAATATGGACGAAAAACCCCCAAATCACGTGCCACAAGACGCATCTCGCCCAAACCACGTGCCCCACCCACCCCAGAACCCCTCACATGTCCGTTAGCTCCTGGTAAATGTTCCTGCATTCCTCGCTGCGCCACGCAAACTAGGTTAGGATAACATCAGAGTTCCGGCAGGGTAAACTTGCTTCAGCGAGTTAAAAAGGGTCCTGGAAAAAATATATTATATGGCGATCGTCTTAGATGTAGATTGTACACTGTATGTTCAATGTTCACAATGTAACATTGAGCAGGAGAAGAATAAGAATATGTGTTTTCCACGGAATCTGCATCACGTGAATACATACCTCCACCCCTGTCTTGCTCTGCACTCTGCACTATGCACAGACAACATAATGGGTTTGTTGCTCAGCGTATCCTGTCTGAGTCATGTGTGAGCAAACACAAACCCACCAATGTCTATTGTTCTGCCGCGGGTAGATGCATGAGAGTTGGTCTGGAGACGAGAGGCACGAGGGTAAGTAGCAGCGAGATGAATGAGACAAAAAATGAAAAAAACGAGGAAAAATGAGACAGACAGGGCAACGTCATGGCAACCACGAGGACTACGGCATCAGATGCGCACGGTTGCTCCCGTCTCAACGATACCCTTGCTGTCCCTTTCAGCACCAACAGGCCCAAAATATGTCCGAATGCAGACCGAGCTCTAGATGTCGTACAGCTCGACTACAAGTTAGTACCTATCACAGGCACTACCCCGCCAGAAGTGGAAAACCCCGCCAGAAGAGGTAGAACAAGTCCAGGTGCTTAAAACCGAGAACAAGAGCCTCGTGCGTCTTTGGCAAAGGAACGAACAGGTACAGACAGCTGGATGCAGACCTGTCAATGATGTAGGACCAGGTGAGGTGCAGTGGCCTCTCAATGGCAAATCTAAAGTCCCCCGATTCAGTTGTTGCGCAGGCTCCACTTGTTCACGGGACTTTTTTTTCTTTTCTTGCGATTCAAACCGTACACACTCCAGGTACAGGGACCTTGCTAGGTTCAGCAAAAGTCTTCGTCACAATGTCACAATGGAAGACTATGTACGTACCCGAGCGTTTATCCAATTGCCAGGAGGGTATTTTTTCCGCGGATCTTGGATGTACTGTATTTTCACAATTAAGGTGGTATTTTAAAATAGATTTTTAGGAAAATATATGACGAAGCAAATTTATACAACCTGATAGAATACCACAGAATACGACAGAAGCAATTCTACAAATACCAACCTCCATTACACCGAAAATCCGATCCACCGCCGACCCATAGTTGACGCTCCAATGTCCCCGCTTAAACTTTTATTTGAAACACAAACAAACGATTGTCATGCACATGTATTTCTTCTTGTT
Source organism: Yarrowia sp. E02 (assembly GCA_017639365.1). NCBI lineage: Eukaryota > Fungi > Ascomycota > Dipodascomycetes > Dipodascales > Yarrowia > Yarrowia sp. E02. Next base: position 3,900,019 of record JAAQQX010000002.1, read on the forward strand.
CTGCTCAGTATATGTCCGAATACGAGAGTGGGTCTTTTGAGCGTGAAAGTGGGACAAGAGGGGTAGAAAGATATGGATTTCACGTGACTTGAAGAGGGGAGCTGTTTGTGCACTTGTATCTGGTTTATGTGTCACAAGACAGTCTGAATCGCCCTCTAGGTGAGACATCTACCGCTCCTAGTTAGGTTACTTGAACCTACCCTGTCTTTTTCTATATCCACATTCAGCCCAATCGGCAACCTTAACCAACGTGGTTGGAGGCTCTACTAGAGTTTACTGTAGGTTTCATATCCCCTGATATACGGTGCGAAAATAGACTCAAGGGAGGAGTAACCGAGGGACATATAGATGGATATTGGAGGAATGGAAATGATGACTTTAGGGTACCATTTGAATCAGAAGAATTAGACGACTTTAATGGTACCATTTTTATCCCTCTACCTATAATACCCACCGAATTGAACCCACTTATACCCCCCCACTCTAGGTTAGACCCATGACAGGGGTTCAGACCAGGTACATCGGACATATGTCGGCGAATAGTGCGTGGAAAATGATCTGGAGACACTCAATCTGCTCGTCTCGCCGACGACATCTCCGATATCAAGTCTGGCGAAAATTTCCGCCCAAATTCGCGTTTTTACACCCGAAATCGCAAAACCGCTTTCCCCACCTCCTTCCAGAACCTAACATTTCGGCTCAAACTGCTCTCCCTCTCTCCAGCCGAACGAGTCTATCTTTGCGCTCTGGCTACAGATTATGCGATTATGCAGGTGCACAGTGGCACTTTACATTGAGACAGGGCTGGGTTGCATTGTCTGTGGAAGAAGAAACGAAGCCGTATAGGTGAGGAGAGCTGTAGGAGAGCCTCTGTGCGTTGGGTTATAGCCGAGCAAGCTGTCTGACGTCTGTCTGGCGTCTGTTCGGCTTTAATCGCGTGTTTGATTGATCAGATACCAAGTGTTTTCTAGATTGATCTCAGACTGATCTATAAATTGATTATTCCCGTTATTATTTTTTGGTCATCGTTGCACGGTCCTGAAACAGCATATATCTCTCATTTTTAGTGCGTTTTCGTGCGTTTCGCTACGTTTTTTTGGCTTTGAACATTGACCAAAGTGGGTGGACCAATGGCAACCTCGTATTTCCCGGAACAGACTCAGATAGCCAGGCACCATTCTGCATGGACAGATAAGACACAATGAGACACAATAAGACACAATAACGCACGTAAAGAATGTGCGGCCTCAAGTCACGTGGCATTTCGGCTATACATCTCCTGAGGCACAGACAGGTATCGTATGTATCGAATGGATACAGAAGAGTAAGGATACAGAAAGGATACTGAAAGGATACAGAAAAAGTAAGGACTGAATATGTAGGATTGAATACGGGACGATATGTAGGGATTAACGGTATCGATTGCAGATTACATTATGTACAAGCAAAATCAGAATCAGGCCAGAAATGAACAACGTGTCTGTCTCAGTTGTACTATCAATGACGCCATGAGATCTCCTATCTACCCAATCTGACAATCAGGAACAGACTCTTAGATACACAAGGCGACCCGTTTTAGACACTGGATGCGACCCACTCTAGAGGTACCCGCTCTGTACCCGTTCGCTTTTTTGGACCAGGGTGTGGAGGTTAGTTCAAACGCCGAAAAGATCAAGAAGGAAAGAAAGGTCTTTGTTCTGAAACCCCTCGTTTATTCACGTGACGTCACTATCGGCGGACAATATTATAATATCTGTTGGTGGAATCTCGATTACCGAAAATATACATGTCACGGAAAAAGAAAAGTGCACAAGACATGTAATATTGACGTGATGCTCTAGCCAAGCTGATCGATCTACTGAGACAATGTGGAGGATCGGCTGGTCCAGATTGGGGAAGAGATAGAGGTCAGACTGAGACAGGGTGAGGCCAAGAGTGAGACCAAAAGAGTGAGACGGTTAAAATACCATGGAACACGTACACAGTCATGGAACGAATGAACTATCTACGTAACATTCGAAGCTGATGGATCGCCGAAACTAGGCAGGGGTACGCCACGTTACTGATAATCTTCTCAAGTTTGATCCACTTGTCTAGCTCCAGCAGGTACCAGGGTCTATCTAAGCGATTGCAAGACTGGGGAAGACCAGGAACATCAGGAACGCGTCGCCGTGTTTGGCTAGCGAGTCTTGGACGTCTTTTGGTACGATTAGAGCCGGAATCGGGTTCTCAAGCTAGTGGTTAGGGCTATAGTGGGGGTATCCAAACAGAACCAAGGTCTATCTGTCTGGAGGTTCAAAAAATGAGATATTATTATGGTACGGGCGAGAGGAAGTGCACAAGGACGTTGGGCATGTAGGGTGGAGCAGGCGGAGATTTGTGACGTCGGAGAAGTGGTCTAAAATGCAGTGTTTAGAACGTATAGTACATGCACTCTTAGGGCTGTGCTAAGACGTATTGAAAAGTAGAGAGTCAATGGAGTTGATAAATTCACGAGTTATCACATTATGAGCGCCACAAACAAGTGTCTGAGGCTGATGCTGATCTGGTTCGGCCTTTAAACAGAGTCTGAACATGACAGTTCGAGACGAAAAACACAAAAGTGGCGTAAAACGACCAATAATAATACAAATGTCCTGCAAAGTTGACAGAGACTAGAGACGGCCCACCAAAATCGCCTGATGCGGAAATCATAACACGTGACCCATTACTAAGCGAATTCCAGCAACCCAACCTTATTCCTCGGCTTCCTCAAAAACCGCTGTACAAACTCAAACAGTTACGCGGCAGAAGTTTGTGCTTGTCCGCGGAAGTCAGCATACCCAGAGCTTTCGAATGGTATCCATAAAGGGCTGTTTAGACTCTGCTATTGTGTGTTTCTCAAAATGCGACTAGACGAATCTAGACGGGATTAAGGTTCCATATTACTGGAGATTGGAGGGTTGGTGTGGTTTGTGGATTTGTGGTTGTGTGGGGGCCATTTTTGGTAAATCGGCTGACGTTGTGGCTGCTAGTCGATTTCCAGCTTTTTAGCCCGATCGGAGCCGAACTGCATCTTTTGCACATCGCTAATCGTGCACCCAACTATCTTAACCTCCGAGAGTATAGCAACGATTTACAGTCTCGTGGAAAAAGATAAACAAGAAATTGCAGCCGCCCGAGCAGCTGCCGAGCAGCCCTGGAATGACTGTAGTCTTTGTTGTACCTTCTCTCTCTTCGTATAGGTCCCATTACCAACCATATAGCGTGCTCGTATAGTGTCTCAGTACGGATCCCATGCTGGATTTGTATACTAGAAAGAGTCTGAAAGCGGGGCTAGCGTATAGACATGTATGAATTGTGAATCAGTTATTTTGTTGAATGACGTCTTGTACACCACGTCGGAGAAAAAGATTTTCGGTGAAAATCGGCCGTCAATCACCTGTGTGTGTACGGCACAATACCGTCGTTGCTTTTGTTTCAACAATGGCGATGGTTTGTGGTTGTTTTCCGTTTCTTTTTTTCGGCTCTCTTGATCGGTTGGGCGGCTGGGGAGTCCCAACTATAATATTTGTCAAGTAAGCTAGTTGGCTTTAGATGGATCTAGGTTGCAACCCCGACTAGTCCCAACCTTGTACTTATGAGATTCAACAAGCATAGTGCCGTGCACTGGGCCGACAGACAATGGCAATGTTCCAAATGTCCGCGCACATGCAGTTTCTCCCTTGCTTCCTCCACTAAACCCTTGAACAAAAGCAATTCTGCACGTCGGAGACTATCATAGCGATATCAGGTACATGTCTTCCACGTGATGGCCACGTGTGGGATGTAAAATATCTGGTTTTTGGTACCACAAGAAGCATCAGATTTGTATAAAAAATATCACCAAAAAAACTACCAAAAAAGCTCACCAAAAAAGATCACCCAAGAGGTCACCCAAAAGGTCCCAAAAACCACACAAGAAAAACCACCAGAAACCTGATTATCATCCCCACCCTATAAAAGCCATTTATTGCCCAAATGCACTCGCTTGGCATAATTAATAGCGACATTTCTCGGCCAGATTGCCGTGGACTGACATCATTGACACAGCACCTAAAGACTCTCAAAAGTACGAGCTGACACCTGACAGTGAGATAACGCAGAGTAGTTAGTTGGGCAATGTAAGGAGGCGCGGCTATGGAGACTAGTGTCAGCGCAACTAAGACTTGGTAATTGGTTTAGTAATGAGGTGTGTTGAGAATTAAGTGAATCAGGGTCTAGGCAACAATCACATGAAAAGACTGTATCTCCAAAATACTGCATCTAATACTGCAACGAATAGTGTATCTCCAATGCAGTTAATATCTCGCTCTCTGTCAATTGTCTCACATGTCCATCTCCCGTCTTTTCTACCGTCTCTGTCCATCTCCCGTCTGTCTGTCTTTCTGTCTATCCAACTGCAGGGTTGACACAGATGAGGAATGTACATGACGGGAAAAAGCCTGTGTGGTCATCGCGGATCGGAATTGTGTCATTGAATCAACTATCTGGGCTCTTATACTGCCCATCTGGGTATTTATCTTCGTCAACATGTTTCCACCCAAAACCCAATTACTAAGACCTTCCATAACTGCTCCAAAAGTGCTCCAAAAGCCCCGCAGACTTGACCAATGGACTCCCCGCATTGCCAGCATCCCACGGAGCCCCCCAAAGCCCCCAACCCTTAGGTATCCATCCAACTTCGGCTCCGAGAGGCCCTGTTTTGGTTCCTGGATGACAAAGGCTATTTTGGGTTGACTGCGACTTTGACAGCACGTAGCTCGCTGGGTTGGGGGAGCATATGTCTTGTATTGACATGGCTGCAATCGTCGTGTCCGCAGCTCCATTCCCACGCCCTGCCCGGCTGTTTAGTGTGCTCCTGGCGTCCCCAAAACGGACCTTCGCCAACCTGCATCTGTACCTGACCCTGACCACAACAGAGTTAGTCTGGAAGAGCGATGGCAGGTGAAAAGCGGTGGTTTTGGGGTCTCCAGTTGGCTGAAAAAGCTGGTAGCAGGACGTCCAGCCTCCCTCAGACGACTCCAACCATTTGGGAAGCCTGCAGACTCTCTGCTCTCGTGGTAGAGTCGGTACTACATCCTGACGACCCACCTCCGCAACCGGATACGTGGATAATATCCTGCACGAGGAAGAGAGACACGCAAACAATGCCACGGGTCGATAAATAATATTTGGTCTGGTAGCAAGCTCGAGGATATTATCGCAAAGTGCGTACGTAGGGTGTCAACAGCATGAGCATAATTCCGTAGATAGAGGGTCGGAGAGAGAGGAGACGAATTGGGGTCCGAGCAGGGCCAAGGTGACGTAAAGGGTACCAATCTGACGAGCTTGGCGAGGGGAGTTGATTGCTGCAATCAGAAATGCTCCAGCTCCTCTCTGTCACCCGCTACAACCCTGTGTCCAGTGCAGCCACCTGGGGATCATCAATTTTTCGTTCATTTTGTTCATGCGGACCTTGTTGCCCTGACAGACCCGTCCACTTTGCGTTTCTCGCCAACCCGCGGGTCGCTCTCTTGTCTGGCTCCACTTTGCATTTTTTGGGTCTAGCGCCAAATTCAGACTCTCATTGTTGTCGTCACTAATCAGCAAACCCAAGTTTGCCAAGACTCTCCACTTTTAATTTTTGTCTTTTATTATTGGGACGGGTCTAAAAGGTTAAGATTGCCCATTGATGCAGGTGTTGACAAAGAGACGGACGAGATCTCATTAATTCCACGTTTGTCGCAAATCGCAAAAATGACTAGATATCCCCCAAGACAGTAGCTCGGACCCTAACCCGGCTCCTCCAGTACACCACCCTAACCCCTCTCCTCCACAGACTCTCCAGGACCCGACACTCTTATATATAGCCACCGCTCCCTCCAGACTCTTTCCTCAAGCTCTTCTTCCTCCATTGGCGCTCATGTCTGCTGCTCAACTCGACTTTTACTACGATATGGACGACGACCTGGGTCTGTCTTCTCATTCGAGTCTTCACCAGGCCAGTATCCACCATCATTCTTCTCTCCAGACTAGTCTTTCTTCTCTGAACCACTCCTCCATGGTCTCGTCTCAGCTACAACAGCCCACTCCAGCATCCGCCTACACGGATCTGTACATTTACTCCAACTACCCCTCCGGCCAGGTCACGTCCGATGCCCGCGACAACTCGGCCAGACACTTTACTCCCTACTCCAACTCGTCGTCCAACGCCTCGTCTACGTCCGTGGACTGCTGTTCGACCAGTCTTGGAGATAGTCCTAGATCCACACAACTACTGACCCAACCCATACCCAGCTGTGCAGCCCAGGTCCTTACGCCGACCACCTCCATTTCCTCGGCTCTGACTACCCCCACCTCTTCTCTCACCTCTCCTCCCTCTTCGGCCACCTACCCCATGCCCTCGATGCCCCGAAAGCGAAGCGTGGAGTTCATCAGCCACGAAATCAGCAACACGAGCGGTGCTCCTCTGGTACTGAGTCAGCCGCCGAAACGGGCCCACAAACGCCATGTTAGCGACGCTGGTCTCGTTGCCTCCTCGGAACCCATCTACTACTACTCCAATCTCGTTTCGCCAACGGAATCCTACGACGAGTACCGGTACTCTTCCAACAACGGCTTCGATCACATTCAGGAGGAACAACACGCCGTGCCCATGGCCCATCCCGTCATGTGGAACCCTGCCTACACGGTTCTGCCCAGCCAAAAGACGTACCACTCTCGAGACAGACACAACTCGGACTATGGATACGACTACAGCTACGACCAGCGAAGGACGTCGGAAAGCTCGGAAACTCGACATTCAGAAAGCAGCGCAACCTCGGAACCCGTGGCGTCGGGATTCATCAACTACACCCAGCGAGACGGGCCCAAGCTGATGACGGGAGTGGCTCCTTCGGGGGCCCAGAAAACGAAACAGAAGCGGGAAGCAGAGGCTAGAAGAAGAGAGGCCGAGCGTCGAGAAAAGGACAAGGGATATTACTAACGGGTATTTATAGATAATGCATTAATGACTGACAGACACAGGGCAGTACAGGCACTGTACTGCGATGATAGACGGGTTTAGAAGAGTGGTAAGAGTACGAGTGGTACAGGTGGTAGACAAGTTCAAACGAGTTTAGACGAAAATCTCAAAAATGGAGAAAAATCGGTGGTGAAAACTCTCTTCCGGGTAAAACAAGGACTGCGGTTGCAACGACGGTATCCGTGTTCTGCCAAGATGGCTGCTTCGCGGGCCATGTCTCAGACGTTTCATCGTACATTAAAGTATAGATATTGGATCTTTGGGAGCATGAGTTTAAAGTGAACATCGTGAGATGGGAGGGAGATGAAAAAGGAAAAGAAAAACAGAAATAAGAAAGAAAAGACGATAATTCATAGAAACAAGGGAAGGTGGGTCAATTCGAGACGGGGAACATGTTCCAAACCGTCGGTTTACTCGTTCCTCAAATATCCTCCGTTTTGACCTTGGCTTGTCCTCCAAGCGTATATCTCTGCTTATACCAAGTACATACTTGGTGCTGGTACTCCAATATCCACCTGCTGCTCAAATTCCAAAGCAATGGCTGGCCGTTTCATTTGTCTCATCAAGAATCTCCCGATCTGGTGCCTATGCCAATGGGCCCATGACCTCTGCATGGCAGACATATAATACGACGTACTCTTACGACGTACAATGGCCTTGTAGCTTGAAGCCGTGTAGCTTTGAGTCTTTACGATATTGCGTGACTAGCCGTACAACTAGGGCGGCATCGGAAGCGGTCCTCCGATAATCGTTGCATAAGAAAATGGTTGGTACTGCATATGCACCAGAGAGGTGGAGATGTGGATGTAGGTGGAGGTGGAGATGGTGGAGATGTGTAATGTAGGCAGGGTTAGCCAGGGTAGCAGGGTTAGCAGGATTGGCAGGATTCGTCTTTGTGTCAGATCGAGGCTGCGCGAGTACGTACTCGTCTGCACGAGGAGCAAGGGCTGAAGCCGTCCTACCAAGAACGGGATGCACGGATAAGGGCAGCATGAGGTGTGGTCGAGAGAGTTTAAGGATGCAGGTAAGAGGGTAGATGGGCGGGGCTAGAATGTGGAGAACTGGGGGTAGAGAGAAATGGAGTTGACGGATCGAAAGCTGAGACTGAGGCGATTCCAACGGTGAAATCCACATCTCTCTCCGACTATTATCCACGGTTCTAGCTCCGTCCTTACAGTTATATGCTGCATCATACCAATAAGAAGCGACATGCTTGTCAACCACATATGGACCCTAAGTACGAGCAGACCCATTGCTGTGATTTTCTCGATTGAGTTTCGAGATTCAGTTCGTCGTAGGAGGCTGGTAGGTATGTGGACTGAACAAGTACTGAAGAGGTGTTTGTATTGTACAAGAAGATTCTGTAGATTGAGGTGTGGTAAGTGTGGTAAGTGTTGTGGAGTTCAGTATCCAAAGTAATGAAAAGTAATAAAGAACGATAAGTTATCACATCTTCTACCATGTGCCTCTTTGTACCACTATACGGATACGACAAATAGACGTGTTATACATGTTCCCGTGCATAGGGTCTTTTGGAGCCCTGCGTGTCTTGAGTCATAATAGCGTAAAAGTGAGCCAAAAGGAGCAAATAAGAGAACAGCGCCATTTCAATAGAATAACAAGAAGGTATTCACAATCATTCAGACAGCCAAATGACCCACCACTATCACCTGCAATTGCCCCACACCAACCTAAAGCAGCTGCATTAACTTGCTATTATGAATATGTCGGCGGAAATGCATATCGACGTCTATACAGGGGAAGCCGCTTGGGAGACAAGAGGCTGTTTGGTCAGGGTTCAGTTGCGGAATTATTCGGTGCGGGGAGTATTTTTTCTTGTGTTCGACGCTGTAGAACCGCCTTTTTGTTTCTGGAAAAGTCTGGCCAAGAAAATATTCTCCGAGAATACAACGTTTCTACAGTGTCTGGGAGAGTGTGTCTGGGAGAGAAGTAGGTTGGAGTTGTAGATTGAGATTGAGATTGAGTAGAATGAAGATTGAAGTATAGATTAGGTGAGACATCAAAAGCCGTGAAAGCCGTCAGCCGTAAGCCTTAAGCCGACAGGTGACAATCGCCACTATACGAAAGAAGCCACTATTCCCCGCTATAGCCCTGTCAGAAATATTTTTCCTCCACAATACGTTGTCCAGCACTCTCCAGACCCTGCATAAATGTCTCCATTATAGGTGGATCCACATTAAACGTTAAAGTCCCTGATAGCTGGAGGAGGGTGGAGAAGTCGTGGAGTGGGGGTATTTTGGAGCTGAAAAGTAGACGGAAGTCCTCAGATTCTGCTTACTAACCAATATCCCGGTTTTAACGCTTTTATCTTCTCTTTTTGAATATATTTCCCTACCTTCTCTCCCCTCCGATATCATGCATAGATCGACAGGGCTGGGGTGAAACAGGAAACAATAAGAGGTGTGTCAGGTGGTGGCAAAGTGTCACCAACGTATAAAAAGTTATACGAGGGTCTGGAGAAAAGACAGGAGAACAAAGATACGGCGTCGAAAACCGGTTCACGTGACTCCCCGCCCCTTTATGACAGACCTCGGTATTCACGGTTACAACCTAGTTTCGTATGGAGCAACTTTTTTAGTTGAGACAGAAAACAAGGTTGGTTGGATACGGTGCAACGATCGAGACTAACAAGGACGTAGCCAAGGCAGGATCTGGTTCTCAGAACAGCCATGAAGAATTTGCACCTCACAGGTCACGTGGAGGTTAATGTGCTCGCACGTCTTACATAAGCAATCACGTGGCTAAAGTTACACACATTCTCCCTCTCCGCTTAAACTTGCCCCCCTACACACCTCGTATATCTCTCCATCTTTTGCTGTCATAAAAGATTGAGAGCACAGTGTTCAGCTGATGGCTTTGAGACTGAGGGCTGTCTGTTAGTATGTGGCTCAGGAGAGGTAGTTAAGGGGAGTAGTTGGCTTTGGCAGCAGCTGAGATAATTTTCGAGTAATTTCTCCGGTTTTCTGGAAATAATTAAAATGAGGAAAATACGGCGAAAATGGGAGAAAATACGGAAAATACCAAATATAACTCCCCGGATTATTATGCCAAGAGCGTATACGAAAACACGTGACTGCTGGCTCCTACCGGCCGGAAAAAGCCGTTCTCTTCTGCTTTCGTACCTCTTTTCTGCGCTACGTACTCAGTGCTTAGTGCTTCTATCTCATCTCATGCTAGATCTCTATGGTGCGTTAGTCTTACGCATGTTGGAAAGTACATAGTGTAGTGTAGATAGTTTGTGGAAAAAGGGTAGAAAAAAGGGCAAGAGAAATACAAATGGAAAAAAACGTGTACCGTGGAATGTCTCAGCTGGAATGTCTCAGTCGGGGTATTATTTCGGTCCGTTTGTGTATAATTAAATGATTGTCATCAAGGAGATATTATTATGACTGCAACTGTGGGAGCCTGCGTGCGGATCTTGACGAAATAACCCGCTCACGTGACCACCCTCCTCCTTCTCTCCCTTGTCCCTTCTCCTCGCTAGTGAGGTTGTGCTTGTTCCCAGAATGAGCAAAATATCTCATATTTGCGTGAGATAAAATCGACCCATATGCACCACCATGCATGGTGCTATCCAGACAAAAGAACCAGACACAAGGACAAGCAATTGAGCAGATCTAGACCCGCGGCTCGATGCATGATATCTGTGCAGAAAAAATCTGTGGGATTCCGTGGTGCGAAGTTTGCTGTATTAGACAACAAGGAGGTGAGAAATGGGAAGAGTGTGGGAGAATGAATACTGTCCGGATTTGCCTCGGGAGTCGACCAATCTGGAGGTAACCACACAGTGAATAGATTTATCCATTTTCCGGGCCATTTCCATGCCTTCCTCCCCTTCTAAAACACCCACCTTTCTCATGCCAAATAACCATACCGAAGGTTACATGGCATGGACAAGGCGCAACTATCGCAACTATGGCCCGATGTAGACCTGTACCCACGGAAGGTGGAACTGTGCGTGTCACATGACCACAACAGTTGTTTCTGTCTTCTCCAGATATTATTCCCTGGTCTGGAACCGGAGACGAGGGGACCAGCCCACAATCCCTTATTTTTTCCCCTCCTCAGGTCTGGAATCCGGTGGAACAACGGAAAGTCGTTTGATGGCGCCCGAGCCGTATACCTAGGCAAAGTCACTTAGCCGCCTCTGGCCCGTATTCTCGCTGAGACAGAACCTAACATGCCGTGTGCTGCACTGTGAGATGCGACTTGACAAGGGGTTGTTGAGCAGAGAAGAGTCTTCTGTGACGTAGTGCAAGCGGTCTTTTCTTGGCCTCTTTCTTGGCCTTTAGTTGCCCTGGTTGTGCTCTCCATTGAGTGCAAGTATCCTCCAGCTACTTCGACATCCCCCACTGTTGTTGTAATGGTGCAGGGATGCATACCGAGCAATATTGATATTGAGGGAGATGGCCGTTGAAGTGCTGTTGGTATGTAGTGTATGTATGTAGAATGTTGGAGTTTGTTGGAGTTGGAGTATGTTGTAGTTGTAGGGAGAAGTTGTAAAGATATGACAGCTTAGTCTATACAATAGCTTATCCTAAATACCTACCCTCACTTTTGAAATAGCATAACCAAGTATCCAAATTTCAAACTCTCAATCCAAACAATCATCCCTTAATTCCAACCTACAAATTCCACCTACATCTCCCTGCCTCACCCAACAAACGCACCGATACCCACACTCGTACATACGTCGGACAAGCACTCGCATCGGAGCAGGATGCAAGGGTATACAGTAGCGCCGAGAGTTTTCTTCGCAAGTCTCTGGAGATGCGGTGCATGAGGGGGAGCTCCATACCTCAGTGCGCCGTGGATACATCGGGGTTAAGAGCTGAGGATGGGATAGGAGAGACGTCGGCGATCGTATGATCGTCAGCAGGGGTTTTTTGGGGAAAAAAGACCATTTTTACGAAAAGTGTCAGAACCACCAATGTCGCTCAAACCACACTTTTGGTTTCGTATTTTTGCTCGTATTCCTTATCCATCAAGCCTAACGCACTCCCGGCCACCTAGGGTTACGGAAACATCCGAAACTGTATTGGCGGTTGCACTTTCAGGACCGGCAGTAAACGTGGTCACGAACATGCATCGTCACCTGGTTAAGTCCGGTAACCCGATGACTAGCCGCATCTCTGGATGGTCTTTCTTTGTGCCATTACTGGTGATGTCAGAGGTGATGTCAGAGGTGATGTCATCTTTGTATGTCTTACTATTGTTTTATTTTTGCTCTATTTTATTCTGTTTTATTCTGTTGTGGAAATGCTGTAAAGTGCTACTTTTTACCCTTACCATCATAATCTACCGTATAGCCCAGCACATACTAGTCCTCACCCCTTATGACGCAACTAGGAAAACCGTTGGAATATACTGCCCATCTGGGTAAAATGTGTCTGGTGCAGACAAAGAGGTCTGTGGATGTGGAGACGCAGAGAATGCCACTACAGAGGCAGAGGGGAAGCTGTCAGGAGGCACAGCTCTCTTGTGCTCAGACGGCGTTTGTGGCTCAGCTGAGGCTGGTTATCTTCCAGAGTATTGCTCTAGATCTGATATTCATCTTGCTCCAGATCTGATACCCCGTCTTGCTCTAGAATAACTCCTAATCGGGGCTTGGCATGACTACAGACTGAGTCGCATCATGAGTCTCTCATGCAAGGTCTTCCTTTGGGACGAACCTATACGAAGGACGTGCACGCACTACATGGTATTGTACATACTCGCCAATTTAAGAGATGAGAAGAGACGAGAAGCTGACTAAGAGTGAATGGTTGGGTGATTGATTTCTCTGGTTCATCATACTGTACATTATTATTTATAACTTCAGTTGGGGATAACCTTGGAGAAGCTATAATTAGTTGTTGCATTCAGTATTATGATTATGTACCCCTTAAAAGGGTTACTTTAATAACTTCTAGAAAACTGGTCTTCTTGAAATGTACCAAGGGTCCAGGAGATGGAAAAAAACTGGTTCCACATTTGATGAGACTAATATATGAGCATAGTGTAGTAACCTAGTAACCAGTCCGCTAATCTCAAAGAGGATGTCTGTAAGTTGAACTAATTTGACTACAAGGAGTTCAAGGTCTGGAATCATCTTCGGTGAAAAGACGGAGGTGAAAAGTTGTACTCAATATGAAAAGAAAGTTGCCATAGATATCGAATGAGGTAGTTTTACCCCAATTGAGCATATTACATGTCAATTGACTGATATCTCGCTGATATGGTATTCAACGAGGATACCAAATGTTCTACAAATGGTTACGATACCCGGTATGCAGGGTTAGTCCTTAAGATAAACTACCCGGATAATCAGGTACAGATCGTAAAGTGGATCTCGATCGACATAGAGATCAGCAAGGGTCAAGTGGGGTCAAGTTGATCTCATCTATTGATCATTCTAACTGAAGCGATATGTATCAAAAGTGGCAGGTTAGGTATCAGAAGTAGAAGGGCACGAAACATTCTGATAGCTAGAGTACGAGATACAGAACTAGTTCGAGGGCAATTCTTTTGAAACCATTCGCATCATTTCTACTCTCACTTAAACCACTTTTATAGTAATGCTCTCAAACATCCGAAACTACATAACAGCCCTGAACATACTCCAAAATACCACAGTAACCATGACTAACTCACAACATATATTCAACAGTTTAGACAACTCTTTGTTCCCATTTACAGCCCTGCAGTATCTATGTTCCACCTTTAGCCTCAACACTCCGATTTCACTGGGAACACAACTCTCTCTAACTTCATCAATAATAGTCACATGGCCATAGTGACTTGATGAATATGTTTGGAAGAGTCTGTAGATTCAAAAACTACCAATAGTTCTACTCCCATTACATCTCTCAAACGTTTGGCACCTATACTCTAAGTTCAACTTGACATTTCAACTACCTCCAATTAACTAAGAAATACCCATATCAGTAAGCAGACTTGAAAAACACCCACCCCCCACGTCGGGTAGTTCATATTTCACCCCTAATGTCCCCCTGATATCCGTAAAACCTTTGTAGAACCAAAACACTACAATGAGTCCTCAAGTAGAATGGCCCAAAACTTCACCGAAAATACTCATATAAGCCCACAGTCTTGACAGGAGTAGTCTCTGATGAACTGTGAGGAGAATGATACCCTACATGCCTATTACACTTGACCCCAACAACATTATACACTTCAACCCCTAATTCTGTTAAACATCACAACTGCCTTCAACTTACTCAAAAATATCTGAATAGCCAAGGGAAATTTACCATAATCTACCCAAGATCTACTATGATGTAATGATAACATTAACACATTGTTCACTATCCCTTTCCAACTGTTGACATCGAAGCACCGATTTCCTACCTTCAACAGAACTGCACTCAGCTCCAGTAGAATTATTCACATAGACACAGCGACTTCATCAGGGTGATTCTAGGGCTCCCAATATTCTAATGAGTCCCTATATGTCTCAGTTTCTAACCCATATCTACTTTTTCATACCAGCGAAGATAATTCTACTTCTCCACTGAACTTTCCATAACTTGTATGAAAATACTGCCATAGACATGGAGAGCTTACCATCAAGTTCCCTAGATTCTGTAAATTACATCAGTTCCATTTACATAATCTCTTATTCGCTTTATAACTGGTTTACCCTCAACACCACCCCTCAACTCTGCTGGGATACACAACCCCTCTAACTGACCTAGAAATTGCCGGAACAATAAGTCAACTTCACCATCGCCTTACCAAGATCCAGTAGAAATCCCGCACTACCATGAATGCCTCCTTCTTACCCTTTTCTCCTTTTCCGCTTAGACACCTACAATACCATCACAATTTTACTTCACCACGGAACTTAGTACAGCTCCTCTAAAAATGATCTCACACATAATCTGACTTGATGAAGCTGTTAATTGAGCTCATAAGATGCGAACCATACCCTTCATGTCTCTCTTGCAACCTTTTATTTGTGTGTGGAACCGATTAATTATTTTGTGCTTATCTCAGAACTGTTCCTAACTTCATCAGAAATACCCACATGGTGATAGAGACTTGATAAGAGTGTTCTTCGAAAACCAATGATTCCAACGGTGCATCACACTTCTCCTCTGACTCCTCCTACTCGTTTTTAGTCATCACCCCCTCAACTCTACTTCTTCGCACACCTGCTTCTAACTCCACCAGAAATATCCAAATCACTACAGCAACTTGAGCAAAGTGTTCTTCAGAGCCAAAATATTTATTGATCCAGTTTGTATCTTTCCCACTCCCACCCTCCACTTCTAATACCAACCCTCTCAAGTATGGTGAACTCGAAACCTGCCGCTAGTTTACTCAGAAATACCAGTAGAGATATTCTGACTAGAAAGGCGTATTCCTTGATGTCGGGCGATTCTTTTGGTACCATCTAACTATCTCTTTCTACAACTTCTGAACTTTTGGTCTCTGCTCTCCAAATATACCCAACTGCACAACTCAGCGTAGCTCCTTCAATAATATTTCCACAACCACAGCGATTAGACAAGTGGATTTCTAACGTCCTAGAAATTAATTTAATACCCTTCATCCATCGTTCACTGATATTTTGTTTATTTTACCGGGAACCACCTCCACCAGCCCCAGTCAGAGCTCCATCCAATTCCCTCATAAATACTGGAGAGGTTATAGCAAGTCACCCACAGGGACTATTAAGTCTGTAAATATCACTTCAGCCATATCTCTCCTACTGTACTTGTATTATAGTCTCAGAACTCTCAACAGCTACTTTTCCAAATTCTACTTGTTCACAGGACAGTTCCAATTTTATCAGATTTATCCGTACCGTTAAGACAACTTAACTAAGAGGATCTTTGTCATGCCTCAATTTAGAAAATACTCTCTATGCTACGTAGTTCACTGCATCTTACTCACTTACACCTCGACCTCCAATTCTAGTTGCTGAGACAAGTCCCTAACTTGTCCAGATATACTCATAGGACAACTGCGAGTCTATCACTGTAATACCCTGAGTGAGACAGTTCGAACGGTACCGTCTATGCCATATCTTCAGCATTTCCCCACCCTTACACCTCAACCTCTAGTTTTACCTGCTCACACAACTGGACCAAACTCCCCCAGAAATAACCGTATAAGGTCAATTGGTTTTGGAAGGATCCGGGAGTTCCGTTTCACAAAACTGCCCACGCCTAGATTATCTACAACTAGTTCCTTGCTATCACCATTCTCAATAGACTGAAATTGAGTCCATCCCACTTTATCAAAACGGAATAGAATTGCTAGAAGTCTATTCTTTCAGATATCACCTAACCATACTCTTGTCTCTAAAACCATCTCGCTTGAGTTTACATCTCTATCCTCTTCTTCTATCTTCTATAGTTGCTACAGTATTACCTCTTCATCAAGGGTTAGACATCTCCTCGATAACTGCTCATCTCCATACGAATAAATAAATAATATACATACACCTCTAACACCTCTAACACTGCAACCACGGCAGCTCAAACTCCATTTCTTCCATCTCTGGAATCGGTCTTCCAAAAGCCAGAGGTGCTCGTCGAGACCGTCGCAGTTTCAACATGTCTTCAAATGACGGCACCAGTTTGGGGTTTTCGAAAAAGGACACAAACGGCGGTGGAGGAGGTGGAGTAGGAGGAGCTGTTCGTGCAGGTGTACTTCTTGAAGGAGTGCTTCTTGAAGGAGTACTTCTGGATGATCCTGGTTTCGACACTTTTGATTTGCTGCGAGAAATTCCAGCCAGACTTTTCCCTCCCTTTTGTTTTCTTCCCTTTGGCTGCTCCTCTTCTTCCTCCTCTTCCTCTTCCTCTTCTTCTTCTTCCTCTTCCGCTTCTAGGGCAGCTTGTTCTTCCAGCTCTTGTTCAATGTTAAGAGCTCGATGGTAGAAAATGCTGACCTTGTCTACGGCCTTTCTGGCGTTGTACGGCTTCTCAACATACAGATCTGTGTCTGCATATTTGGGGTCGTTCAACATGGCCAGAGAAAGCTCCTTTTTTCGCGCCAAATACTGCTTTTCGCGCTCCTTGAACTGCTCGTACGACTTGACCATAAATCGACACTCCTTGAGCGTCAATTCGCGTTTTCGAGCGAGTTCTTCCTTGTCTCCCATATCGTGAATTTTGGTGATTCCAGCAATGTACCGTAACCACTCTGCACTTTCCAGCTGTTCCATTTGTGTAACCAGCCGGTCTTTTTCCTCCATGATTCGAGTCCGTTCCGAAGACTGCACTCGTTTTTCGTCCCGTTCCATTCTCTTGTGATCTCCTTCATAAAGTGAGTCTGGAAGCGGGTCTTCGAATGTTCCTGGTTCTGGGTCTTCGTAGACATGTGCAGAGGGATTGAGAGGCAGGTCTATCTGTTTCCCGCGTCGGAGAGCTCGATCGCGGTCCTTGGACACTTTTTTGACCATTCCACAGTCGTTTTCACGCACTCCCAGCTTCATGGAGATGGGTACAGCATCAGTCATATCCACGTCAAAATCAAACAGCAGACTGTCGTCTTTATGGCGTTGACGACGGCCTCGTTTGTCGTCTCCATGGGAGTACTTTGAGACGTCTTTTCCTCCAGATAGATGGAATCCTGACTGGTTTTCATTTTGGCCCTGAGAATCTGTTTTTTCGCTCTGGGAGTTGTGTTGTTCGTCCTGAGAATCGGATTTTTGGGCAGAATTCGGCTCAATCGGCGCAGAATCCTCATTGGTCCCCGATTCCACGATTGCTTCGGTCTCCACGGTGCTGGCTTCTTTCTCCGAGTTTTGGGACTCTTCAGAAGTATGCTGAGCTCCATTTTCCTCGGACTTTTCTTCTGCCGCATTTTTTCCCGTTTTTTCACTCCCCGGAAACACCGCCTCGGCCGCCTCTATCTTGACGACCGGCTCGCGAGGCCCCAGCTTCAGACGTAACCGTTCCACCATGGCGTCAGCTTTTTGCTTGTAGATGTTGGCGATGTATATAGAGTTGGGTGGAGGAGAGGGTTGAAGTAGAAGGAGGATGTGTGGAAAATGGAGAAATAAGAAGGGAAGAGAGGCAGTAAAACACACAAACAGTCGGGTATTCGATGTTAGTATGTTTTACCCATTTTTTCAACATTTTCCCATTTTTTTCCATACAAATCCGTCCCCTTTCAGATCCCTCCTCCTGTTCTCACTCTCGCTCCACTCCAGGGTAACACTCCCCAAACGCTCTCCTTACACTTCTCGACAAATGTATAACCTTAAACCAACACGAGGGAGTGTAACACGGTGTAACCATGTAGCAGCAGCCATGCAGCATTAAATCTGACAGCATCGGTCGAGAGTTGAAAGCCGGTTAAAACGCCGCGAAAAATCGACAAAAACCCGCAGAAAAACGCCCACACACGCCATGGGCTCGTACAAGGAAAAACCACAGTTTGTCGTGAGTACAGAAGTGGAGGAAATGAGTTACAGCATGAACGTGATAGTTGATCTGGCAACACTAGGTGGCAACTAGGAGGTGGTTACTGAGGGGATAACATGAATGAGGTTTGGTATGAAGGATATTCAGTCTCGAAGAATTCACAGTCTCGGCGGATTTGTACTAGTTCTACTGTCTTGATCTAGGTGATCTGAAGGGTGTATCTCCATGGGGTTAAGATATGGGGTGTGGAGGGGTGTTAAGATGGGAGGGTTGTGTGGTTTTGTCGTGTGAACGAAACTCTGACTTTGGGTAGAAATGTGACTCTCAGTTAACCTATCTCTCAGATAACCTGACTGTACCCGACATGTCTCACACGCTATGATCTTGGAAGGTCGATCTAGGGGAACTGACAGGAGTTTATGATCTGGACAGAAAGAGCTCTGAGTGATCCCAGTCGGGTTTAGTCAGGGTTAGTAGGGTTAACAGAGTTGTGAAGTCCGTTCCAGGGGGTTCACTTTTACCCTCAGAGTGCTCCTCATAAGTGATCTGATCAGAAGATGATGCTTTGTTTTCTTGGAGGTGCTTGAACCCGTACTCCTCTGCTCTACTATCGGTTTGCATGTACTGCTCTGGACATACTGACATTCACTTATCTTTGAACTAGATGGTGAAATGTTTCATCTGGGAACTCGATTCGTGTGGGAGTTGTTTCACAGGACTCTATTGCTTATGGGCTTCCTTAGCATTGTAAACCCATGTTAAGGTGTCCCTGTTTGAGCAGACAGTCTACTCCCAACTAAGCTACTCGTACTACAATGGCATGATACCTTTGGATGCTCGATTCTATTGCTCGAGATTTGAGTATTATGAGGGGGTCTAGTTTTCTCATTGCTCATCCTCATCGAGTCATTCTCGTGGACTGGTGTCACTGATAGGCGTACCCACACCCCATCCTTTCTCCATCCCGTTTCCTACGTTCTAAATCCACCAATGTTTCTTCCTATTTTCTTGCTTCTTTTTCTATGTTCCCACTAACCCAGCTCCAAGCGCCGTGGATTCCCATCATTTCCACGTTGGGCACGGCGTCGGCCTACTTTCTGGCTCTTGTCGTCGGCTCGTTTCTGCATTTCCGACACCACTCCGAGGAGGCCTTTCCTGGACTGTCGAGTGTCATTGGAGGCCAGTATCCTGAGCGGAGTATTTTCCAGGTGCTTATGGCCATTTTTCTTGGTGAGTATTATGCATACTATTGTTGAGGTACGAAACAATAGTTAAGAGGTGGACCCGAGAAGGAATCTACAGTCCCCTTGTTTCGCAATGTGTTCCACATTGCTCTGTTCTACATATTCCCTAACCAGCTCCCCGAATCATCTCTACTCTCCTGTGGTCACAACTAGGAGCATCTTCAGAAAACACAATTCTGTCCAACATTGGTCTGTTTGGCAGTCTGAAAATCGTCTCGTCAATTCTGTTCACATATGTGTCTATTGCCGACGACCCAGCAGTGCACCATTATGCGCTGGTGTTCTATGTGGCCTCGACTGTGGCCTGCATGTACGCCCAAACAGTCTACTCTGTGTGGAAGAGAAGTCCTGCTACTAAACCCAGAGCAATCACCTTTGGACTCTACATGCTGTTGCTGATTCTGGTCACCAACTACTCCATCAAACACATGTTGTACGAGGAGTCTGGAGCTTCCACAAAACTGTCTCTGGTCGAGTGGCTGCTCGTGGGTCTGGACGTTTCCTTCGACTACTATTCCACCGTTGATTTCGAAGGCATCAGACTGGAAATTGCAAACCAGAAACGAATGGTTCATTTCATGGTTTAGTTGGATAAAAACAAAAGAGGGGGTGATACAGATTAATGGAACGATGGATAGTAGTATGACTACCACAAAATTATTAAAGACTATGGTAAAAAAAACCTGTAGCTGTAGCTGTACTAGCTGTAGTGCGATGTATAACATCTTAGAACACATGGAAGAAAAGCAAAAGCGTATGTATACTATACAAGAGTATAGTGCTTGCCTGGTGACTAGTATACGCAGTTATTTATGCAGATATTGCTGCTCGCTGACGTTGAGATTTTGTCTAAACCGATAAGTTTTAAGTTAGGAGTAGTTCAAAGTCGTGCCTCATTGATGCATGACAATGAGTATGGGAAACTTTATTATTGTAGATAGAAGTTGATAACAAGTAATATCGTATAGTTGACGTGAGTGTTGGGGGTATTTATTGATTCTGCTGTTTAAATTGGATAAAAATGCAGGGCACACTCGGGCTTTTTTTGTTTATTCCTTTTGCTGTCTTATCTCTCGAAATGTACTAAATTTTAGAGAGTGGTTATCACCAGCCGTATTTACAGAAATCCATGTTAATCTAGTCAAGTTACTATCGTACGATAAAAGTATAGGTATACCAAATGACCTGTCCACACGCCAAGCCAATTAGTGCACCTCTCAGCCCATATTACCCCCAATGCGGCATCTCATTGACCCCTCCTGTTTCGTATTTCCTTTTCAGCCATGTCAATAGAAGGCTGGTGGAAAGAACGTCACGTATGCAATGCACGACTCCGAAAAGAGAAGAGACAATGTAGATGGAATAATAAAAAACAGAAAAGTGCGACCCTAGAAATAATATATTGACCGAAGAGGATGGGACAATGGGCCGTGGGAATGCACCTCGTGAAGGAACGTGAATGTGGAATATTGGTTCGGTTGATGACCATTGACTCTACTCTTTTGGATCTCACTATACCAAGTTTTATCCACATCTACTTACTATAAATACCCTTAGATAATCCTACAATTTATTCTTACAACAACAACAACAACAACAACAACAACAACAGCCTCCCCTACTCCCTCAACTCAACTACCTCAACTACAACTTCAATCATGTCTGGCGGCAGCGGCGTACGAAAATTTCCTCCCGGAACCAACTTCCGACTCGACAATCACCACGTCGTCGTCGATGGCTACATCATCTACCAGCCCATTGGCTGTGTCATTAGCTAAGAAAAAGTCTTACCAGTCTTGCTGAGATACTCAGTCTTGTTCAGATTCTCCAGCTTTGATTCTTCTCTTTCAATTAGTTTTATAATACATTTTTGTAGCACAGCACATTTCTCGGGTAACTCTCGTTCCAGACAACTTTGATAGTGTATCTATTTACTGTACGATACTTCTCAAGTAATTAATATTAATATTATTATTATAATCAAATACACAAAAATTTCAATTAAATACGGTTACCACTCAGAAGGAGGAGGCCCAAAGTAGCCTGGGTCTTCAGGAACGGGCACGTGGGGAGGCAGCTTGATTGTTCCACCATCCATTCCGGCGCCACTCACATTATTGCCCCACCAGTCGAGATCCTTGGGATGGTAGCTGACGGAGAAAAAGATGATGATGGAAGACAGAGCAATACCCGTGTCCATAGCAGCTTCAAACACGTAGGCGTACTTTCTCCACCAGGACAAGTACCGTGACTTGAGGTAGCCGTTGAACAAAATGGCAATGTAGACTCCTCCAGTCTGGTAAGTGAGGTTTTGGGGAGCCCATTGCAGCATTCCAGCGATGAAAAGGAGCGGGTTAAAGTAAAGAAACTTTTGTCGGTAATAGTGGATTCGGTCCGAGTGTTGGGACCAGTACTTGATCATGAGCATGGGCACCAGGACCTGCAGAACGTAGAAAAAGAGACCGCATCCAGCTCCAAACAAAAACATCCATTTCATGACAGGATACTTGTCAAACATCTTCTTGGGTCCAATGACTCCCCAGGCCACGGAGGCTGTGAAAAAGGTGGTTTGTGAAGGACAAGAGAACTTGAGTTTGTTGTCGGCCTCACACAAACGGTCCAGGCCGAGCTGGAACTGAATAACACCAAGAGCGACGAAAACATTGACCAGAGTGGCCCATAGCTGCAGCCAGAAAATCGACCGGGGAGGCAGATGGGCGTAGTGCGTCAGTTTCTGGTCGGAGGTGTAGTTCTGGGCCTGCTGAGCAATAGTAACCGAGAGAGCTTTGACGAGGTTGAGAGCCTGGAAGCTGCCGGGAAGGGCGTATCCCATAATGAGCTCTGCAAGCACGTTCAGCGAGAGACTGGCACCAGTGTAAGCATATAAAACTGTGAATGGAATGATAAATGCACCCACGAGACCAAGCACAAAAACAATACTCCACACGGGTGTGTCTACGGGCCAGACTTCCACGAGGACGACTCCCAGTACAAACATGATGATAAGAATGAGGTAGAACCACCAGTCGGGCACCTCCTTGTGCTTCCGCATGTATCTGGAGTAAGGATCGACTCTGCCGTGGTAGTTGGACCGGTGAATGTACCGGATGGCCTTGGCTGTCTCGACAATGGCGTCTCGCATGGCTCTCCAGTCCATCAGAGTGGTGTAGACAAAGAACAGGTGTAGATGGAGAAAAAGGCCGAGTAAAGCACGAGGTTGGCGGCGGCGTAGTAGGGCGGCGAGTAGTTAAGGTACTTTTCCTTGTCAAACCTGTAGTTGGTCAGAATTCGCGTCACGTTGTATACCTTGCCCTTGTTGTCAAACAGCCGGTTGGAGTTGATGGGAATATGTGCAGACCACGAGTTGTTGGAGTAGTAGACCGCCAGGATAACCAGGCCTCCAAAAAAGGTGCCTGCATAGATAATGAGAGATGTGTAGAGCGGTAGAGTGATAGGTGCGATATTAGCAACTGCCTGGTTCCAGTCAAAGGTGGGAATGGGGTTGAATCCTAGTCCTGCGATTGATCCAGTCACCACAGCGAGATCTTTATTGCCAGGAGCGATCCAGGTCATCCAGTTGAAGGTCTGCAGGAACTGCATGAGGTAGTTGGGGACCCAGAAGAAGAGGAAAGAAAAAGCGAAGATAATCATGAAAAACGTGTAACGCGTGATCGTCCAGCCGTTGATGTTTTCTTTTCTATTGGGAGCCAGCAGCGCCTTGTTGACGGCAAGAGTGGGTAACAGAGAGGGCCACATGGCTTTGACGGGGTACACAGCCGCTCGTTTGAGCAGACCAGAGAGTCCGAACCCCATAAACTGCGTCACTAGACCAAGCACAAACTGGCAACCAAAGCCCTTGGCAAACTCCTGGTTGTAGAAGCTGGGCAGAGCCTGAGTAATGATGTTGGAGGAAATGTACGGTTTAGCAGACGCACAGGCAACCATGATAGTGGCAAGAAGCTGTTCTTTCTGACTCCACACTCCAGGATTCAGAGTGTACCGCTTCCCCCTGAAAGTGAAACCCCAGTCGGGAAGACAGTACTGAAGAACACGTCCACAAGGGTAAAGTAGCAGCTGACAGACTCCAGCGCTCAGAGTAATGGCAGGAAGACGCACGCAGAAAAACTCATTGACAAAAGTAGCGATAGCGAGCCAGATTGTGCCCAGAACCCACACTCGCCAGGTCTCGACAGTGCAGTCTTTGTCGTCATCAGGATCAGTCACAGAACGAACCTCAGGGTAAGGACTCCACCAGTGGAAGATGGTGGCCCAGTAGCGCATGAGCATGATGTTTTCGGGGTCTTCTTTTTCGGGGTCTTCTCCCGAGGCAAACGAGTCCATCAGCGTGTTCACTTCGACCCGGTACTCGTGTCTGAAGTTGTTGTCGTGGTCGTGGTACTCCATGTTGACCTTGACAATGTTGAGCGCCTTTTCCAGCGACATTTCCGTGAACTTCTCAGCCATGAAATGGACCTCTCGAGGGTACGAGCCGTCTAGATCCGAGGGCGGAACGCCCAGTTTCATGGCCAGCCATTCGATGACGGAGTCTTCAACTTCTTCGACCTTGGTTTGGTATTCGTCTTCTTCCTCCTCGCCGTCTCGAGGATCAGCCTGCATCCAGATGTCCTTGGCCTTCTTGGCCTTTTCGACCGTGTTAGAGAGAAAGGCCATTGGAGTAGGGGATAATCGAAATCTGGTGGATGGTATCTTGGCAGGACTTGGCGGTGTTTGATCTTTATAGGAGGCTTGGGGCTCTGGTCCCGGCTCACCATCATACGGCTCGTCCCCACATTGTTTTGTTATCAGCTTATCTCACTGTACCAGCAGCACGTAGTATTGGTATGATGAGTCTTACCGCTCTGGCCTCCCCCGCCACATTTTAGTCTGTGATGTGTCGCCGTGTGCTAAGCTTTTTAGCGTGGTTTTAGATCGAGATAAAGATGGGGTCATGGTGAGGTTTAGGTGTGGAAGAGAAGGAAGGGTGGAAGAAGAAGAAACACAGAATATAAGAAACAGAAAATAAGAACAGAAAACACAAACAGAAAACACAAACAGAAAACACAAACGCAAACAGAAACACAAACAGAAAACAGCAAGAACAAAAACAACACTCCCAAACTCCTCCTCAGCCCCCAGCCCACATAAAATCCACATATGAACGGCTTCGCTCTAGTGCTAGTCTGTACAGTAGTCTGCCAACAGGGTTATTTTCTAAAACGATTCAAAAATCAACTTTGAGAATGAGTCAGACACCTCTCTTTCTGGGTGGCCAGTTTTTGTCTATTGAGAGGATTTGGGGAAAAAAGAAATAAAGAAAAAAGACGTGGCAAGAAGGAAAAAACAACCACCTTCACTGACCTTTAGCAGTTTCTCCCCTCGGTGCGGCACCAACTAGACCACTCCTCTATAACACCATGGAGTTAACACATGTGGGGTGTCACTACAACCCAGCAGTAGTGGACCACAGGAGTGTGTTCCAGACCACATCAAACCAGCCTGGACTGCCTCAGACTGAAAGACTCCTAAGGTCTTAGTCTTGTGACAAGGAGAATTGGCTGGCGATAAGACGGATGGCGTCGATAATGCAGAGCCGTGGGCGTTTTTGGAGAACTAGGAATAACTCGGAGATATGATCCTGGTCAGGAGGTGTGGTATGATACATCCAATGTGGCCCTCCACCTTGTGGGATCTTTCTCCACCCAGTGAGAAAATAATGTATTGTACTCGTACAGTATCTGCAAGAATATCTAAAAACAGTACGATACGTCATATTCATGTTGAAAGCTGCGGAAAGGCAAACTGATTCAGAAACAAGAATCCTGTATGAGAGATAGTAGATTATAATGGTGGTGGGCTTTTTTGAAAGGTACTGTAATGGACTAATCTGATGGTAGTGCTCCAATACGTGATTGTCCTAATTGTTACCAAATTGAGATGATCCGAGTTTGGAAGTCACTGGGTTCATTATTCGGAGCAGAAGGTTGCATTATTGGTTGAATGAGTAGTCTCGGTAGAAGGGATATCTTGGCTGAAAAAATGTGGCTGAAAATGTCTCGGTTGAAAATGTCTAGGCTGAAGGAATGCAGATTTCAATAGTACCGGTATAATATAGGTGTTTTGAGCAGTTTGGAACTGGTCAACTCTGGTTTTGGTATATATCTAATCTGCTACTTGTCAAGCACTTCTTACCTCCATTTTTTTACCTCTTTTAGATCACTGCCATTCATGGGCACATTATCACACAGTACAGAACTGTACAATACGGGCACGATACAATAGCACTCATACAGTAATACTTCATATGAGGGTAACTACTAACACTAGGTAGCCTCACCTGTACAACTACTCGCCCTACTACTTGTACAACAACCCACTTTCTACCCTCATCTCCCTCTACCACACTCCCTACTCCCCCACCTACAGGTCTCTGATTGTGCCACAATAAATAGTCACTACAATTATGCAGCGGCCACAAACTAGCCACGCTCCGTCTGCAGACTCGGCGTGCCGTCCGTGCCGGGATTCGATCACCCTGTCTTTCCTCGGCTCGGTCGTTGAGTGTCGGGAGACCCACTGTCATGCGTCTTCAACGGCCCCAGCTGAGCAGCATATCTCACACAGATGATCTATCACAGATGGACATTTGTCCCCTGTCGCTGTCTGTGTTCCTCTGTCTTTGTACCCTGCTCCCTGGACTAGCCGGCCCAGTCTGTCACATGTGGCGCTGTGGCATCAGTGTCGGCTTGCCACGTGTGTGGCGTTTAACCACCGCGGTGGGACCACGACTGGTGGAGAAGAAAGTCCGGTTGGGCAGGCCCCAGGATTATATATTTTTCCTGGGTGGCAACGTGTGGCCAAGACGTCACGTTACCACCCACATGAGGCACGTTTGGGGCTTGCATATTATGAGTGGGTGGTCAGGGATACAGTGCTGTATAGGTACGAGTACAGTACATACCTGGAGTAGTCAGTGGAGCTACAGAGGAGTTATTGTCGTAGTATTTACAGTATCCTACTATCTGTATAGCTTGGTTTGGTCTACAAGTAGACCTTTAAGAGTGTCGCACTGGTACAATATTGTACAAAGTATTATATGCAATATAGACTCAGATCACATGCTCGTGAGGCAGGTCCGAGTGGTTCGGTGTGGAAATTTCTCTGTTTTCATAATTTTCTGTTTTGTTTTCATTTTGGCCTGTATGCCAGCCCCAGTATTTGTTGTTGTCTAAATGAAATTATACACGTCGATTGGACCTCACATATTAAAAATTGCAAGAATTTTGAAAAGAGAAAAAAAATCAAAAGAAAAGGGATATTGAAAATGAAAAAAGAGCAAGAGAACCAAAAAGACCATTTTCAGTCATTCCAGAGTTGTTAGAGGTGCTTGGTGCTCTACAGAGTCTGAATATGTCCGACAGCCTCAACTTGGACTTAGAAAGGAGATGAGTTAAATGAGTCTATTACAAGTACAGTACTCATACTGAGATGAAACCGTGGATGGGATGGTCTTAGATCATCAAGAAATGGCCAATAATGGTTGATATCATTTTTCATCTCTATTAGCTCTGAGACAGTTGCTTTCTTTTTGTGTAACCTGAGACAGCTCTGTAGATAGTTGCACCTATAAATGTAATGTAAGAAGTACTGACTGGAAATGTTTCAAATCTCACGACGACGATCTCTTCTCCTGTGGTATCAGTTGTAATATTGCCTAGCACAGTGCTTATTTATCATCTTCCCCATATTTATAAAGTTTGCGATTATGCAAGATAAACGCTATCAACTGTTATACGCTTGAAGGAGTGTAAACATGTCTAAACAGGTGTCGAGGGGAGATAAACCGATTTGAGGGCACCCAAGGAGGTATAAGGGTACTGTGTGCAGTTGGTATTGGTTTGAAATGTGAAATTGTAGTTTTGGGTTTTTTTTTGACAAGTGTTTTTACGCGCTTCTTCAAAGGATATAAAACAAGCTGGACAGTAGCTAATTGGGAGCTGACATTATACCATATTTGAACTGGCTGGATTGTCTCTTCAAGGTTGGAATGGTAGGCAACCAAAAGACATTGGAAATTGATATATCCAGCTAAACCCTACCTCCACTGATGGAATAGTCAGACTGTAACTAAGAAAGAATCCATGTGAATGTGTAGTATCCATGAACCACCACAGCTCCAGTATGAGGCCAGTGGCTAAGTTTGTGGGAGTTAAACAAACACATTTCGCAGTTGAACAGGACCATTTCAGGACATACAAATGGCAGCTTTCCACATCAAAGCGTTGGATCCCGACACGGTTCTTTCACCCTCACCAGAGCAAGCAACTTGGCGCTATGAAGCAAGTCTGAATCGTGTCTTACAATACAGCCATCAACTTCGTCCTCTCACCTCTACGATCTCGAACTACTCTGTACCGTCAACCGAGACCGGGGGTTTCGCGCTCTAAGAGAAAACGGTTAAGATCCATCCGTGTCAATTCAACAGTTTTTTTTTCGACTGAAGCTCATCTTGAAGAGGCTCCAGGCTGCTCAGGGATGTGACAAAGGTTTGCGGTTACCCTCCTTTATCCATATATTGTCTTTTCTTTATCTAATAATATCTAAGAAACGTTATCTAACAAATACTCACCGTATCGTACACTCATACAATTTTCTAGCCGTGTAAATATTCATTGGTGGACCAGAATTTCTTTGTCTCGTCATTCTTGAATCATCAACAGAACCAGGATGACGATACTAGAAAAACGTTATCGAACAATCGAAAGCCTTTTAAGAGCAAATAACCAGTGCTCTCTTTGTCAATTGTGCACGCTTTTTGGATCGACAAAACTCGTGTAAAATTAGAAAAAGTGGAATATTAGAATGAAAACAAACTGGAAAAGGAATAGACAAAACTGGAATAGACAAAACTGGGAACTTGTAAAAGTTGAACATGTGGAAAAGGTAGAAACCTGGAGTAAGTCGAAATTTAGAAACGCGTAAAAAGCGTAAAAATCGTGAAGAGAATCACATCACAGTTATCGCTCCCCACAGTGCAGATCTCACCCCTTGCATTCTATTTATATCACCAATCCAATTCGAAATTCTAAACAGAACCTAAATGGATGATACTAAAAGAGCCCAGTTCCCAAGACTATTCCCAAGTCTTTATCAATTCAACACTACAACCATGTCTCAACAAGAATCATCGTCGGTGGACAGATACACGGTGGACCGATACGCGTGTCCGGACGTGGAGACGCTCAAGTCGGAGAAGCAAAAAAACGACACCAAAGAAGACCAGATTGAGGAGCGGTTCCAGGCTCTCAACGAGCGACTGGAGTCCATTGAATACTGTCTCAACACCATGATCAACCAGAACGAGGGCTGTTCTCAGGTCCGGTCCATCAAGTACTGGTTTTCCAAGCTCGACCGGGTCCAAACCGCTGCTGTGTGTCTGGTTCCGGTATTTATCGTCAGCGTGGTGTTCATCATTCGTCCCTTTACCAAGGAATACACCAGCCGTTCAGACCTCAATACTTTTATTCCCGGTTGTGTCTTTTCCGGCATCATTTTCTTCTACTGGGTGTATGTGGCTCTGCTACACAGAAAGAAGAGCTACACAAAGATTGCCGAAGATAGCGAGTCAGTCTAGTCTGGAGACGCTTCTCTCATCGTGTCGTGACTTGCATGTCTGCACCGCGTCCACTCCATAACTAACATATCATATTGAGTAATACTAATCACATTGACGAGGTAGCGAATACAAGCGAGCACAGACAGCAAAGAATCACACAAACAAAAATACACACTGTGTCACTCTGATATCATGACTTATTGTCTACCGTTTATCTACTCCCTCATACGTTGTCTCACTTTAAGATTGTGGGCAGTATTAAGGTTGTTGAAAGTCGAAAATTGAAAATAGCTTGAAGAACAAAAAAAGACGTGTTTTGTATACATCGACTAGTCGACTAGATTGTGTAAAACTCGTCCTTATTTCCACCCAAGTCTTCTCCCTTTGCCAATTCACAATTCGCTTTTTTTCGTTCCCACATTCAGTTACCTTTTCTTTGACTCAATGACGTCACCGTAAACGCGGAGAGAGCCGCAGGTGCATGAAGCCGCAGCACAATTAGTTTTACAAAAAGAAAAGGCGTTGAATTTGTAATATTTGCCGATTGGTGGGATTTGCTAGTTTTATTGGTTCGATGATTGTGGAGTTTCGTTTTGTTTAAGATCCAGGGGTTAGGTATGGTTGGTCATGGATGATACTGTATTACGTTGTGCTTTAACAGTGCTAAAACAATGACGTCAGAGGTGAGTGTAGAAGGCTTAAATGACACGACAGATTTATACGAACATGAACTGTACAGTCCACGCATCAGCGATTTTATTATGGAATGAAAATTTGTAATAGTAATAATAGAATTCTTGGTTCTTAATGACCCACAGTAACAGTTCCCCAGTCACAAATCCTCCAGTTCATTTTTGACGTTTTATGACTACAAGTATTTGGACTGTGTTGATTTTTCCTGTAGACAGACACACTAAACAGGCACTCTACTTAGTGTGGAATGACTACTCACTGTCCGTACCACTAACACTTTAGTCCTATTGTCTCATTCTGTAGTTCCTAGCTTAGACTGTTATGGTAAGACACTCAACGGTAGAGTGCTAAGCGGAGAGACAATGCATGGAATCTTTGTGATGATGATCTTTGTGGTATTTTCAACGGTTTATATGTTTGAAGGAATCACAAACTGCATTGAACAGTTCTTCGTACTACAATATTTTCATGAAATAGTACTCTTTACAAGATGCTGAGTTGGACTCCTACTTTAAGATGTGAAGTGTAAGGATGTAGAGGTCATGACAAGACCCCTGAATAGCTCTACGTCCAGTGTAACCAGTGCAATCTTGGAACCTTTAACATGAAGATTACACATATTTTCTATATTTATATATATTTATATTATATTTCGCTTCGTTTCTAGGCATTTTATGATGCTTATTGGTATATGTAAACACCATGCCACTGAATCTTGAGTTCGGTCTCCGACAGTGTAACCCTCCAATGTCGCATGTTCTTGTTTGAGACAGAACAGCCCAAAACTGGATCAAAAAAAGGAGAAAAACCACACCTCGGATATAGATTCTCTGAAGTCATCTGACCAATCAGAAACGAACACAAACCTCAATACTGTTCTCAATCCATTTTTGTCTACCTCAGTACCTCCTCCACCTCCTCCACCTTACAGCACTGTAGCTCCCTGCCTTATCTCCCAGTCTAATCCGAAGCTAAATTTGGAAGACGAGGCAGTGCAGAAAAAGCAGTAAGTGCCAGAAACGCCAGAACGGAGGTAGAGGAGTCACGTGACGTCAGAAAGAGGACTTCTGATGGTAGAAAAAACATTGATCGACGTATTTCCATGTTTTTCCAAGAATTCCGACATCTAGACACTCTTTAACTGTCTCCTCCCTAGACAAAGTTCTGATGCCGTGCCCCAGATTTTAGCAGTCTTATTGGGTCGAGCTAGACTCTTTCAGAAGAGCAACACTTTTGTCTAAGACATTTCCAGGACGATTTTTAAACCGTTTCCTTTCTGATTCCTCACACTCACCACAATTTCTCATTTCTGAACTACAGTCAGTTAATTAGTTCAGTCTCTCACTAATACTCAACACCAATACTCTCAGTCAATACTCTCAGTCAACTCAACCAGACATTCTATCAACATATTACCGTCACTCACACTAATGGAAGCACTGGAAACCCGACTGACGGCGATCGAAGCACACTTGGAAAAAATCCAACTGATTTTGGAAACGCCTGCACCCAAACAACACTCTGTGCTGGAGCTGGTTGGCGGCATTCTCGTTTTTCTGGGATGCGTGGCACTGTTTTTCTACGGAATGGTTTCTCTCGAAAGATACAACAATAAAGCCCCGGAAAACGGATACAAGGCGGTGGAAAATGAGACGTGACGATGTACGTATGAGGACATTTACATAAGAGACATGACTTGATGAAGTGGAAGACAAGTGTAGAAGCTGTAAGAGAATAGAGAGAGAAGTTGTGTTGGAGGTGTCAATAGAGAGAATGATTCTAGTTGAATGAACAGGTTAACCATGACCAAGCTACTTGTGCTTAACAGTAGTGCAGTAAGTGCCTTATGTACAAGAGTAGCATATACCCAAGGCGATCTAACTTGGGCAAAAATGTTCACATGACTAAGGTGACTTGACCATTATATTCCCATCATTCAGGGGACTATTCTGGTACCAATCATATCTTGCTACTAGCTCCTGTCCATCTGTGACACCTACCTCAAATTCTGTGGGTCCACAACATACCTATAACTCGACCAGAAATAGGCGCATAGATTTGATGTCATGACCAGAGTAATATCTAGAGCAAGACAAACCTAACGATACCAAACAACATCTTCCTGCTACTACATACCCCCCTTTAGCTCAGACCCTCGCACTTCTAATGTACAACACAACTCCTTCTAACTCACGCAGAAATACTCACTTTGTCAAGGGAACTTGATCGTTGTGTTCCCACTAGTAAGAGGATTCCAAAAATACCATCCAATCTTGTTCCACTATCCCCTGTCTGTATTAAACTCCAATACTTGCACTTTCACCTGACCGCATAAGTGGTCCAACTTTGTCAGAAATACAGGTGTAGCAAAGTAGACTTTATCAGCGTGTTCCCTGTCGCTATTATGATCCATAAATGCGACTCATGTCCTCCCTTGTGTCTCTCACTATACTCCAAAGCCAAAACTCGTATTTTCTACTCATGACAGACTGCCCTATATCTTGCCCAGAAATACCCACATCCTCATATAGAGCGAACTAATGCACTATTCAGGTCACAACGGTCCTAATGGTACCACTTGTGCCTCTATTATCACCCATATCAGGGATTAGAAGAACGGAAATAAGTCTACTTGGGTATTCTGTATCTCTCGAAATAGATCGTAATACAGAAGAACTTAGATCAGAAAAAGGTACTTGAAAACGAGACCTATCGACACTATAGTCGTCTAGATTCTCTTTCTGATGTGTGTCCTTCCTAGGCAGATCATGCCTTCATTAATTATCACTTCTTATACATTACATTAGTTATAACTGTACTGAAGAAGACCTAAGGGTATGAAACACAATAAATCAAGGCTAAACTGTTCTACAACTTCATACAGTGGCTATAATTAAGCCATCATCAACTACAATTGAAAGATCGTCATGATTTCCACTCTCTGCATTATCTCCCAATCTCACTCTTGTTCAAAGTTAGAATACAGTGTCTGAAGACTGTTACTGGAGGTACCAGAGCTAGTGTAGTAAGTCAAGAGGCTACATTATGTGTATTCGCGAGGGTAGATATATCACCAGAATCCTTTTCCCTTTTCCCTTTTCCCTTTTTTTCACCAGATCAAACTGTTCACGTAGAAGTCTGTTTCACAACTTTTGGTGAGACTCTTACAGTGACACTCTACTCCACTTTAACTTTAGACATGGCAAACATGTTTATTGATATCGATGTCTCTTTTTCATCTTAACCAACACACCTGATCACAGTCACTCATTTTCAGACGACTCTCACGCCATTATTCTACGTCATCATTCTCAGCCACATCATCATCTACCATCCTGAACTGCATCATGGACCCTGAACTTGACGCCCGACTTTCTGCCATCGAGTCACAGCTCGAAAGACTTCTTCAAAAGGAGAATCCCGCTCTGGAAGCCCCTGTGCAAAATCCCCTTCCTTTGGAGAAAAGAATCATTCAAGAATTTTTTTACTGTGTCATAGGACTCACGTGTTGGGGTCTTATCGTAAGGACGATGTTTTTTTGATTCGTTTGGTTCCAAAATCTTCACCAGAAGTAGTGTCTAAAAGGACAGGCTTTGGGACGACTTTCCCCTAATGTTATCTAAACTTTGGAAGTATCGTACTTATATTCAGCATATTTCTCACTTTTTATATCTCAATAAATAATAAAAATCAACTCCACCTCATGCACGTCTGACGCAGCGTCTGATGCGGCGTAATGCACTACATATTATCTTCGCGATGCAGCTTTCTTCCTCTTACTTATTCTTAAAACGGGAAAAAACCGTTTTTAAAAAAGTTTTGTTTTAAAAACAGAAAAAAACTGTTCACATGAACTCCACAGATATCCGACTGCTCATTCTCCAGCAGTCGCCCCTGGATACCCTCGTTGCTCTGGCACAAACATGTCGTGATTGGCGGTTTGTGTTGGAACGTTACAGTGGCTCTGTGGTGCGAGAAAAGGTGCTGGAACGAGTGCCCTGGATGACCCTTGCTCCAGAAGTGGGAATGACGTCATGGATGGACTGCGCGAGGCTGATTGTGGCTCGAAAACGGTCATATCTCGAACAACCAGACGACTGGTGGCAGTACAATGATACACAAAGAGGGATGAATCCGAATCTTCAGCAACTGGTACGAAACACAGATATCGAGTACTTGTCTGCCGAGAGGATTGAAGGGAGAGTACTGCCAGCCGATTTCGAACCCCTGATTGACTCTGAACTGACTCATGTTCAAGACAAGTTTTTTTTGAGTCCCCGAGGCAAGGTTCTGGACATGACGACCATCAAACTGGTACAGGAACCGATAGAAAGAAGACGCAAAAAGTACAGTCGGTTCTACGCGATGCCTGTTTCGAAACAGGACGGAATCTGGACGTTGAAAGGGTCCAATTCGAGTCTTGTTATCGAGAGTAAAACCGAGTTTCATCTTGAACAGGAACGCAACTGGTTGGTTCTCACAGCCCTGGAAGCCAGAAAGACGTACATTGTGACTGATCCCGAGCCGTTCAAACACTCTGACGTGTTTGTGTTTGATCCCCAAGACTCTTCTTCTTGTCTTCATGTTCCTCATTACTCGTCCAGCTACATTCTAGCTCTAGTACCTGGAGCACAGGGAGTTGTAGCTATTGAAAACGTGGGAGCAAATCAGGTGATTGTTCAGTACCTGGATTTGGCGTCTTCTGGCTCTCAATCGACTTATTCCTGGTGGTTTGAGACTCCAAACAGAGAAACAGTCACGACCGTGAACTTCTACGCGGGAATGATGTTTCTCAACGTCAACTGTTCGGTTCTGGTTCCTTTGTGGGTTGATTTGGACCCGGAATCAGACACTAGTCACCGTTTCCTCGGCAACAAGTACATGTGGAAGTCAGTCCTGTACCGTCATGGACCTCATATCCACTTTACTTATATGGACCAGAGGTTTGACATGATTCGGTCTGGGGACAGAAGATGGGCCACTGGCAGGTCTGGACGTCAGGTGGGCGACTTGTGGACCTTCAAGTCGTTTGTGGTCAAGGATAGAACCGATGGGTGTGCTCCTTGTACCCATGATCATCATATAGCTCCTACTTTGTTTGTGGGCAAGGGCAAGGGAGCAGAAACGAAGCCGTGTTTCTACACGGTCACAAAATGGGTCATGGAGACTCTGGACTCGTTTCTGTACGGCACGAGGTTCCAGCGAAACGGTTTCCCTGGTGGACGTGCTAATAAAGATCCTACCAAGTTCTGGATCAAGGTCATGGAGGAGACGATTCGTGATCCGTACAACGCCTTTGACCTGTTTGGAGATGGAAGACGGCCGGTGGTGGACGATCAGAGAATCGTTAGTGAGTGGTTGGAAGATCCGATAGGGCTGTCGTGTTTGGATGGGTGGTAGAGGGGAGGAGGATGCATATAAGGAGAGGTCAGACCTCATTGGGGTGGTATTTGTGTTGGAATGATTACCCAGAGATAGATCAACAGGAACTCTGAGACAATGGGAACTCTGAGGGTGAACAATGGAGCTCTGAGGGTGAACAATGGTAACACTAAAGTTTAGTTAGAAGTAGTAATAAAAGGATAGGAGCTTGACTGAGAAGAAGACCAGTCAGATCGAACATGATCATTAGACATTGAGTGGTTGTTGGGCTGTTGAAGAGTGGGAGTATTATTATGGGTCTATAAAATGATTAAGGAGAAGTAATTATAATTAATGAATGTATGAAGGAAAAAAAATAAGTATTATAGAATGTATTAATTGGTAACGTGGTTTACAGAACTAAACGAGTCCCAGAGTCTGTAGGCTCTTCTGGGAAGAACGTACTCGTACCAGTAATATAACCGCGGCTTTTTTCCCTTTCAGTTATACCATAGTTAAAGTCTCGCAAAGTCCAAGTAAACACGAACTAAAGTTCTAACCATCAAAATGCTGCAGCGACTCTTCAATCACAAATACCTCGCGATAGTGTAAGAGACCAAGGTGAGATGAGTATGTATTTGTTTAGAATGGCGTGACTATGGGTATAATGGAAAAGTCTGTATATCTCTCAGATTTTGACAACCATGAAATAGGTACCCCCAGCAGAATCATAGTTCTAGCTATTCCCAACAAAATTTTCAAGTAAGCAAAGTCTATTCAGCTCATCCATCAAGGACTTCTAAAACAAGCTCGAGTAAACTAAAGGATGGGTAATTTTGCATATACAGAACTCCAGCAGTCAATTTATAGTCATAACCTGCACTTTTCGTCTAGATAACACCTTTTCTGGCTAGACTGGTTGTGGTGTAACTTGATGTTTCAGCTTGAACTATACACATGATAAGTTAAAGGCAGCATGTCTATATCAAAGGCTGGCACACATATCAGAACGTGTACAGTGATTAATACTTGTATCAGTATTCTTATATTGACTATTCCTTAGTTATCACCTCCTCCATTGAGATTTTTTCCAAAACGACTATCTTCACGATTCATTAGATATAGAAGCTGATAAGTAAGAGGTAGAAACAGAAAGGCTGCATTTTAGGACTATGTAAGGTATTTATACAATGTAGGGGTGGAAAGTTGGTACACTAAACTTGGTGTAGTGTCTAATATGGAAAGTTATAGTGTACCAAAGATAAGAGTCAATGGACACATGTTCAATATCCTTATCTCCATGCACATATTATATTGATTCTCTATTGGGAATATACCCCTGCTTGCTTCATTGTCTGGTGCATTGTTTGTGCTGCATTGTTAGGTGCGTTTTATTGATACGTCTTATGGAGGATGAAACAGAGCTAGAAGAAAGACAGCAAGACTAGGTCATGGTTAGGTGAAAGATTGGTAACAGACATATATAGAGCTACGAGTACTGTACTCGTACTTGTTCTCTCTTATGAGGAAATAAATACTAATAAAAAAATCATCTTCGTATGCTGTGACTTAACGACACTATTTCCATCAAGTGATAAACGTGTAGGATAGCTTAAACTGGATGCGGCTGAGCAGACAAAACCATTGTCAACGAACTCACACTTTTACAAGATACTCTTGCGGTGGAAATTGAAGTGAGTACGCTCTCAGAAAGTACTACTGGTACTACCTCATTCATCACCAGAATAACCCTGGATTGCCACTGTGGGTTTTCTTAACATGTTTTGCCACTCTATCCCTTGGAGGTGTTCTTACTCTTATTCTCGATGGGTGCACAACAATACAATAGAACAGAATACAATAAAACACAGTGAAAAAGAGCCAGAAGAGAGTGGATGAGGTGTTGGAGTGCTCAAGTAGCCAGACAGCTATCCGTAAATGAAAGACAGCTCCTTCATCTCTGTTAATAACGACTCACGCGTTCTTCGACTGTTGTCTAATGAAAATTGTACCCGGTCATGAAACAGTATCCTGAGCATCTGTAGAGACGGGTGTTGATCTTGGTGAACTCCACTCATGACCTGTATCTGTCTGTAGTGCAAAATATCCAATATGTAGCACCTTCTGGTAATTTAATCACCTTGCTGGCATACTCATAACCGTGTCAAAAGGCAGGGATATTGTTCAAGCAAAGCCCTAAAGTCGTAAACACTCAAGTAAGTGACCAATCTAACGCGACTGCTTCGTTTCAACACCTCAGCCCTCTTCTCTCAGCTTTTCCAACGCGTTTTCAACCTCTCCCATGTTCCTGTCATTTTTACAGAAAAAGAACAACTCACCTAAACAACTCGATAATAGTCAGAGAGACTCCAGGAGTCGAGAGAAGCGATCACTGAGCGTCCAGGAACACCCGAGAAGATCACCTTACCTCGCATCATCATCCATCACCTCTTGACCTTCATCTCAATTCAGGACTAAGTGAGAAAGAGAGAGGTGTGAAAAAACATTGTAAAAAAAAGAACTAACTCTGAGGAATGGGTCCTGCGCGTAAAGATGCCATCCGCGGCTCTTGTGATTGCGTCACCGCCATCTATAGAAAAGTTTCGCCGGCAGAAAAAAGAAATGTGCAAGAAGAAATTGTAAATTCGGAAATCGAAATATCTTGCGAAATAAAAGAAAGAGATGTTAATGGACTTGACTGTTGGAATCTGCTCGTCTATCCGATTCATCTAAGACCAACCATGACCCTCTCTTCGTTATGTTTCACGTTTCAGCTCAGTTCAAAGCCCGGAGATGAAACTGAGATTAGCATTATCGAGAGAAGAAGCCGGAAGAAGACTAGTGAAAGCTGGAGTAAACAGATCTATAGGATATAGATGACGGGTCTGATAATAGTAAATCAGTCACTGACGCGTGTATGTTAAAAACCACCTTCCTATGAACTTATACTGTTCCGGTACAAGACAGTTCTGTCCCTAACTTCTCGAATAATGGTGCCATTATCAGACTAACTTGACCAACATGCAGCCAGGACGCCGGCGGGCGTATTCGTACCACGATTGGTACTGATTCTTTGCATTCCCCAGTTTTATTTCGGGGTGAACATTTTCACCTGTATGGCTATATTTAGAGATGCATTTACACTAGAGCTGTAAACCCGGTATCGTTCGACTGCTGAATCTCCAGCCGATCCACTGATCAAGTCCTCTTTTCAACTCCAGTAATTTCCACCAAATTACCACCATCTGATTCTCTCTTCTTTACCCTCCTTTAACTTCGTCAATATTGCTCCAAAATAAATTTAAACTAATCCTCTAGACTCCCTTACTCCTAAGGAATACAACTATCAACACTTCTTTTCCCTAAAACCACTTTCCACCAACATACCCTCACACCCGACTTCACTCCAATTTCCGTCCAGTCATTATCTCCCAAAACATCCTCTGCCTCAAATAAGCAACTCTAAGCTCCCCGTGCCCATTGTTGCTTATAAATCAAACTCTACCTGAATACGTCCTATTTAGGAGTATTTGCACGACGCAATTGAGCTGTAAACAGTCAACTAAAGGTCCTATCAGATCAATCACGTTGCGTAGAACTATGTACGACTTTTCCTTAATCAATTGCGTCAATTTTGAGCAAGTTATAGTAAAAAAGGGTTGTATATTAGTCAATACTAGTCCTAGAGCTCCGGGAATACAACCATTATAACCACCAACTCTCCCTCTTTCATCTAACACTAATTAACCCTTCACCCCAGCCAATTCCCCAAACCTATATATCTCCCCATACATCTTCTTACATAAGCATCGACAAAGAAGGTTTCGGCTGTAAAGTAGTAATGCCTCAGAAACCGGGGGTTGAAAAGTTGCAAAAGGGAGTAAAATAACCGGTCTTTTCGGAATATACCCCACGTGACGTCCCTAACCCTAACCCGAGCCTTTCCACCTCTTTAATCTCTTCCTAACCCCCAAAAACCACAACCCCCCGCTTCCCCTCAACAGACCCTAACCCTGTCCATTTAACCTCGTGCAGCAGTCGACACGCCAGCGCACGATACTGTTTAGCACCAAGCAGAGTATTGTTTAGGAACTGTTGCCATAGAGCTGTTTCTACGGTCTTTTTCTAGCGACACAGACACAGACGGCGAGAGTACTATTTTCTGCAAGTGACACAAAGCCGAGCGACGACAGCTACTGCGATTTTCGAGATTGACGCGAGAGACACAGACACACGACGGTTCGACAAACACAAACACAAACGCAACGACAACGACAACGACGTAACGACACAAAGACTCTTCTCCCATGGCGTCTCTCCCTAACCGAAGCACCGTTTCCAAGGGCAAGTACTCGTTGACGGACTTTTCGATCCAACGGACGCTTGGAACAGGCTCGTTTGGCCGGGTGCATCTGGTGCGGTCGGTGCACAACAACCGGTACTACGCCATCAAGGTGCTGAAAAAGGCGCAGATTGTGAAAATGAAGCAGGTGGAACACACCAACGACGAGCGACGAATGCTCAAGCTGGTGGAGCATCCGTTTCTGATCCGAATGTGGGGCACGTTCCAGGACTCGAAAAACCTGTTTATGGTGATGGACTACGTGGAGGGTGGTGAGCTGTTTTCGCTGCTGCGAAAGAGCCAGCGGTTCCCCAACCCCGTGGCCAAGTTCTACGCGGCGGAGGTGACGCTGGCGCTCGAGTACCTGCACTCGCACAACATCATCTACCGAGACCTCAAGCCCGAAAACATTCTGCTGGACAAGAACGGCCACATCAAAATCACGGACTTTGGGTTCGCCAAAGAGGTGCGCGACGTGACGTGGACGCTGTGTGGCACCCCGGACTACATTGCGCCGGAGGTGGTCACCACCAAGGCGTACAACAAGTCGGTGGACTGGTGGTCGCTGGGCATTCTCATCTACGAAATGCTCACGGGCTACACGCCCTTCTACGACCACACGCCCATGAAGACGTACGAAAACATTCTCATGGGCCACGTGCGGTACCCCTCGTACCTGCACCCGGACGTGACGGACCTGCTGACCAAGCTCATCACCAAGGACCTCACCCGCCGATACGGCAATCTGCAGGGCGGCCCCCAGGACGTGAAAAACCACCCGTGGTTCTCGGAGGTCATTTGGGAAAAGCTGCTCTCCAAGGACATTGAGACGCCCTACGAGCCGCCCATCCAGAGCGGTGTTGGCGACACGTCGTTGTTTGATAGTTACCCGGAGGAGGAGCTCGACTACGGCATTGTGTGTCCGGACCCGTACGGCAAGCTGTTTGGAGACTTTTAACTGGGCGTGTTCTGTCGAGGGAGGGGGCTTGGCTGGACTAGAAGGCTGACTATGACGCCGTGACTGTCTGCAGCCGCGCCGTTGAGCCGGCAGGAGGGTTTACCTTACCGGTAGCTGGCTCTGCCAAAAGGCTCCTTCGCTAGCAGGTTATGTAAGGAATGTATGTATAGATGTATTGTATGGGGAGCAGAGAGAGGTGGTGAACTGGTTGAGGCAGGGTCATCTAGAGGCTGGGAGAGGACCAAACAGCTTTGATGCAATGTATACAAGAACAGTGGTTGAGAAGGAGATTTAGACCACTCAGAAAGGTGGCAGAGTTCCTTTGAACTTACGAAGGTAGGACAGGGCTTTTGATACTCTGTGAGAACTGCAGATAATGTGCAAGTTCCAGACACTGTTGTACAGACACATGGTGCACTTGAGAGAACTGTACGATGGTTCTTTTTAAAGGGTAGTAGTGTTTCTAGTCTCGTATCAAAGTCAGTAAAGGATATAAGTTGTTCTCTCAGGGTGTTTGACATCTTTCTATCTTTTCTTTCCGTAGTAGGAAATAAATGATAACAATGGCATTGTTACAATGGCATTGTTTCAGCATGGTGGGTCTCATTGTTGAATGGCTAAGTTTCCAACATGACGAACAATTACGTATGGACCTGTGCATTCTGATGCCTATATATTTTTATTTTTTTATTCCATAGAAGTTTTCTGCAAAGTTCAGAGATAGTCTCTGGAGTAGACAGAACATGACACTTGTAGCATGTAATAGGGCTGCTACAGTGATATAAATAGTACCATTCGATTTGTCGCGATCTGGGGAATAATATGGTACTGCTTATATTGCTTTATCTCGAATAATGGCGTGGCTAGAGTTGCCTATTTTCCTTCTGAAAAACACCCTACCGTTCCCGGATCCCACCAATCCGCAATAGTTTAGTGGCTAGAATTTCCGCCTGTCAGAACATCTGTTCAGCACGCGGGGGACCGGAGTTCAATTCTCCGTTGCGGAGTGTCTTTTTTGCAGATTCTGGGGGTATTCTTTTTCCTTAGTCAGGTTTTTGATTTCTTTTTATTTTATCGTGAATTTTGAAAATAAAACTTAAAATGGAATTTAATCGGGGAAAATTAGAGGTGGTGTAAATTTGTCGCAATTTACTCTAGTTATCCATTCTAATTGCTCTGGAGATTCTTCCATATGCTTATCTGTTGTTTTTCTCTTTTTGCTGCGTTTTCTGTTCGTATCAATACAGTGACATCTCTTAGCATGCTTAGAACAGGTAATCTGACTACAGTACACAGCAAACTGATATTGAAATGAAGCTGGCTGGATTGATGAAATATATAGTCAACTACTCTGACCAGAATCCTTTTGGTCGCATTTTTCTCCATATCTGTTAACTTTGTGATTTACTTGTACGGCATGAAAACTGGTTGCAATGTCGTGAAGCAGAAGGACGATCGGATGTTTTGTGGAATGAAATCACATGATTTATTGTCTGTCGAAAGAGGACAGTATGAAACCAGTTCAGAGCTGCCAAAGGTGATGCCCCTCTAAAGCGACACTGGGCCATGGTGACAGCACTGGATCGTAGCTCTACTCTAAGAGCAGACGCACAAGTAGATATAGTCTTCTATGCTGTCTGTGTCACTTGCTCAGGTGTCCCCGCTCTTTGTTTTCTCACCTCATTCTTCAGAAGTGTGCGTTTTCTGTCTTTACTAACTGTGCGTTTCTAGTCTTTAAGATCAATATCACGATGTAATGCACACCAGGTGGTATCAGGAGAGCGATGGACAGTATATATTTGATCAATCATCCATGTGGTAGGTGTATTCTTGATCGTGAACAAACAGTTGTAACGACTCAAGATGCTCACCCAACAATTGAGACCAGTCCTTTACTGAGTCAGTTTCTACAACTGTCAAAAGAGCAACATCCCTCAGCATACATCAGTTTCTGTGTTTCGAAAGAACAATATTGGTTTCCAAGTGAGTTATAAACTGAGATGGTTCTGATCCTTGACTCAGTTACAGTCTGAGATTCAAGGCCAAGATCCTACATCGAAAAGTAATGATGACCTTCAGATATCTCCAACACTATGGCATACAAAACAGAACTAGGAGCAGATCCAAGTTTAACAGAAGATTTACAAAGATAGGCTAGACACTCAGCTCTCCTTATCGTACTATCTTTACACAGATAATTGTGGTGGTCCAACTTGAATAGTTCCCTTTCCCTTGGTTCACAACAAACCTCAAGTCCGTTGGAATTAACTCTTACTATGTGACTTCCGCTACCACAGCTACATATCTTATCAGAAGATACTTGTCTTGGAACATCCCCTAACATACCTACCATGTTGTACAACCCTCCACAACACGTGACTTCTCACGTGACCACAACCTCCCCTCCTACTACCCTGCCGTTGATCCGTTAGCCCGCAGCGGTTATTGGAGCTCAGAGTTGTGCTAGTTGCATTAGAGATTTTAGCGTATTTTAGCAGCGTATTTAGATCTATGAAGAATATGAGGGATTTTAAAATACGAGTTGGAGGGGGGAAAAGGTGAGGTAGAGTGATGAGAAGTTGGCAGTTGGATATATAGGGCTAGAAAATTACAATGGTCAACTCTCCGTGTCAATAGCAGTATTATTGAGTCTTCTACAGTTGTTCCTGTTCCTCCTAACTCCCACTCCCCTCTCACTATAACAGACTAAAATACACTAAAAACACACTAAAAAGAGCTAAAAACGGCGTATTAACCCTGTGCTTGTGCGTTGAACAACTGTAGCCAACTTAGTCCACTATTAGCCGGATTTCGGGGTTGCAGTTGCATGTTTTCAGCCATTTTTTCAGACACTGCTAGAAGAGGGGTCTCGCTAGTATGGGGTTGGAGAAGAATGTTGAGATGGAGAGATTGGGAGTATAGCATTTCTTTTTGTGTAACCAGTAGTATTTGTGAAATGAGTGTGTTGTACGAGTACTTTTATTCAGCTTTACTTGGGATATTGTTATACTTTCTTTTTACTTTCTTTTTCCTCTTCATACTGCACCCATTTACTTGACTTCTGGCTAGTTGTACTTAGCATATAACAAACACCTGTCCTTAGTGCAATATGTTTATTAGTCTGGAAAATCAGGAGATATTCGCCCAGAGAAGAAATCCAGACAAAGAGCCAATGAGCCCATAATTCCAGCATTCTTTGCTCCTCAATTGCCCATAGTTTTACCTAGAAGGAGGAGATTGTAGAGAGGGGGAATGTAACTTGCTCAATATTACTCTGAGCGAAAATCTGTAAGCGGAATCACATTCCTGTACCTCAGTTTACCCGGATAGAACCTAGACCGCTTATCTCAATGTTTCTG
This sequence comes from Yarrowia sp. E02, assembly GCA_017639365.1. Taxonomy (NCBI): domain Eukaryota; kingdom Fungi; phylum Ascomycota; class Dipodascomycetes; order Dipodascales; genus Yarrowia; species Yarrowia sp. E02. Next base: position 3,944,015 of record JAAQQX010000002.1, read on the forward strand.
CCGTCCTTTTACCACTCCCTATCTCATATTCCTTTTTCTCAACTAAATACTAACTCTCCAACCAACTCCCAACTATGCCGCTCGTTTACTGTTTGGATGCCCCTTTTTCTCGCTTAAAGTCTAAAACCACCTATCTCTTTTTTTGTACATGGAGCACCTTCTGAAAACGGAAATGCCAATTCTGGCCGTCTGCATATTGTGGGGACCAACCTTATTTGTGACTAAATAGAGTTCACTGATGTTTATGATAAATGTAAATTGGAAAAAAGACCCATCTCACTCAACAACGCATCTGCAACTTTGAGCAGGACACTCACCTTAACTCCTGTACATCATCCCTAAATAAATCACTACACACCTTCCAGACCAAGTTTAAAAGAACGTAGTTTTGCTACTTTTATTTTCTCATCAGATACCAAAAACCTTATGTAATGCCGTTCATAAATGACGTCGAAACCGATAACTCGTGTATTAATCAGATTTTAGCGCTATTGGTTCGAAATACGGCATCTAGTCTCCTCGAGAAACTTCTGGGCTTGATTTCCGCTTTTTTCTGCTTTTCGGCAAGTTTTGAAGATTTTTCGTGGCGGCTACGTGCAGCAAAATACAGCGAGGATGAGCAGCAGACGTCAGAAATGTCCGTCGGAGAGAAAAGAGTTAACGGAAGGGAAAAAGCGAAAATGTTGGATTTTCGGGAAGATTCGGAGAAGCAATTTTGCGGGAGATGGAGAGGTTCTAGAGACATTTTGATAGTACCAGAAGATGCACGAGATCAACCCGAGTAAATTGATACCCTGCATGGCCATATTTACTTCATTAACGCGGTTTTATCTTCCAAATTCTCTTCCAAGTAAAGCCAAGTAAAGAATAAACTTTGTTGATGACACGGTCTCAGTCATGGCCAGACACTGCCCATGTCATGCCCACCAAACCATGACATGGCCCATGTGCCCACCATTCCGTCCATGTCGGGCCACCACATAGTCCGTGTCGGCCCATTACATGGTCCATGTAGTCCCACCACATCGGGCATGTCGTGCCCAACTCCACGGAGGCAGGAGAAAGACACCCAATGTTATTCCAGGCAGCAAGACTACATCGGATGACGAAATAACGCTCATCGATTTATGAGACACAAACAGAAAAAGGACAACAGTCCGATCGTCGGATACGTCCGAAATACTCCTCACTATGCCTCCTTGGCGCCATGACGCTCTGTCTCAGGTAGCATGTCTTTTTCGTGTCTCTAGTGGAGGTGTCTTTATAATGTTCGTTTCGGCTTGAATCGGTTCGGCGAAAAAACATTAGTAAGCAACAAGCCCATTCCTCATCGAATGCACTCTTCAGAATTGTCATACCACGTCTATAGCCCTTTCTACATCCCATTCTAGCCCCCGAACTAACGCGAAATTAGCTCACTGTAGTTTTCTTAAATAGACTTGTTCAAAGTTACAGTTGTTTTTTGTTTGCCGCTTTTTTGAACTATTTAGTGACGTCGCCAGGAGAGTGGGAATCGCGGCTAGTAGGTTGCGAGATGCATGGGGTCATAGGGGCATAGGTGGAGAGCGTTGGCTAGAGTTTGGAAGGAAAACGGGCCAAATCTGAACGAGCTGTGGCGTCGTGAAACAGGTTATGAGAGAATAAATGTGTGAAAAATAGTCGTTGGAAAAAGTGAAGGAACATCTATGTCACGTGTAAATTGTTTATATGGCTGAAAAAATACACAAATATGTACAAAAAATAACCCCAACAAAACCCCACCAACTCCACAGCCTCCATATCTCTCGGCAAAGTTTATTTTCGGTTATTTTTACTTTTTTTAATTGTATTTATTGTTTATTTATTGTGAATATTTATATTAAATAGGTTCGGTTTGGCCACAAATCATACAGTACACGGGATATATGTGGAAGATCAATCCGGTTGTGATATAATATTTTCAGACATTTTCCCTTTGGAATATTCCATTTTATTTTCGATTTATTCCCATCCGAAATGTCCCATCCCGTACAACGTCTGCAGTTACGGTTCATTAAACTTTGTTCGGTGTGTTACAAAATCTGACATATCCTGCGGACAATAACTTTGAGGTTTGGGTTGCATGGACCATAGAGTTTAATGCAAGCCGCTTGATGTAAGTTACGTAGCAGAGGTTAAAAAAGTGTGTTCCAGGAGACGTGAAATGAATTTTGGAAGCAATCGGATCAAGTACAGTGTAACTGTAGACTTGATGGGGCAAAGAGCAAGGAATCAGGTGAGGCAGAAACAGAATAGTAGACAACACAAGTAAGGACACAAATAACAACACAGATAGAAACACAGATAGGAACACATAAAAACAGAGAGAGACAGAGGAACACAAACGGAACACAAACGGAACACAACGGATCATCTTTTGTTCACTCTTTTCTCAAGATCTTTTCCAATTGAGAGTATGTGCTGGTATGTGTCTATGCCGGTATGTATCTACGCTGGTATGTGTGTCTGCTGTTCTGCCTGTGTCCTCGTATTCCTGCCTGGGTCTGTATCTGTCCAAGTCTGTATCTATTGGTCTGCGTCTACATTGGTTTGTGTCTTGTTCTAAATAATATTTTGCAATGTCTCCGAGTTTAACTAACCTTGTTGACAGTTTGACTGCACTGGTGCACGTTCCCCTCAATGCTCCGCCCACGAGGCGGAAGGCGGTTTTGACAGTCTGGGTTGGAGTCTATATTTAGCCTATTTTCTCTCACGGAAACTTTAAATAAGCACTCACCCAAACCAAACAAAGCCCGTGCAGTAGCTTGTTAGTGAAGTGGCAAATCTACTGGGGTATCTTGAGCATATTAGGGGAGAAATGGGCGGAATTTCTGGAGATATTACCCCAGCTTTGCAGCTGTTTCTGCTTCTCATATCCACGGTTTTTCTGCTGCCTCTCCGGCTCGGCATATTCGTTTCCGTTCCGGAGTGCAGCAAAGGGCTGCCCGAGCTGCACCTGAACGGTTGCAGGTGCAGCCGACGCAACAGTGCAGGTCGGAAATAAGTCTGGCACGTGAGCCAAACCTTGATAAGTGGAGTCAGATGGGGCAGAGACTGCAGGTGATGAGTATGGAGGAACGTGACGTGTAACTGGAGGGAGAAATAGGAGGATTGTGATACTGTAGAGAATCATGACATACAGTAACTACTGTAGGTGACACAAAGGACACAGTAAGATGTCACAAAAGACACGATGACGGACCGGGTTAGCACGGGCTAGTGACACAAAAGCCAGCAGATAAAACGACTTTGGACTTGGACTGACGTTTGTGGGTCTGAAAAGACACTAACGGGCTGTAGATGGTGACGTGGTGAAATGGTGAGATGAGACACGCTAGAGGGAGTGATAGCCGTAAAACAGTCTCAGTCAGTGGTAGTTTGCAAACGCCTAACTTCAGTTAGTGACAGAACTGACACCTCATGGATGGGTCATAGAGTAAAGCCACATGTCTATAACAATATGGGCCATGAAAGATACGTGACATGAACGTGACATGAACGTGTCTGTCATACGTTAGACATGTGGATCAGGAGGATGAGTGTCTGTGTCATGGTAGAATGGCAGAGACGTCAGTGGTACCACCAGATAGACGTCTGACTCAGAACGGCGTGACAAACGGTCAACTAGAACGGTCTGACGTGAAGGAAAGGACACGTTTCAGGGACAGGATGAAGTTGACGTGTAAAGGTGGTGACGTGTAAGTGGCCCGTTTGTGTCACTCACTGACATTGAAGTGATGAGAGCGTTTGTCAGCAGATGTATGACTCTGTCTTCATCAGTTTTATTGCATTTGTTGAAGAGACTATTAGATTAAGGGAGTGTTCTCAGATTAAATGCCAGAAGGAATAGTCTGTCTGAAATAACTGTAGTCTATTCAGGTGGTTCTACCATGAGGTCATGACATACAGTATCCACCTACAAGCATGGCCAAGATATATATGATATGGATTCCTCTGATTCATATACCAACACATAAACCATCCAGAGTAATACGTTTTGTATACTCTTTGATGTAGAATACTTTTAGGGATACTATTTGATGTGATACACTCTAGGGTATCGTAGTAGAATTTGACTGAAGGAAGTCTTGAGACTATAGTCTAGTCCGAAGACATGTTCTTTATGGACCATGATTTTACGTGCTGTATCAAAAGGTGTCACGTGATTGGTATCTTCACCTGCTCGAAGTCACATGATCACACGTGACATTACAGGCTCATGGCTTTTTTTTTGGACACTCGTAGTTGTAACTTCAAACTAGATGTGGATGGAGGTATTCAGTTTCGAATGGTTCAAAACCCCAATCGAGTCAAACTTAGTTGAAGGTTTAGTTGGGAATAGTTAGTACGAGACATCTGCTGGGGGTCCTGTTTCGACATCCCCGATAGGCTGGGACTAAACGAATGGTACCTGATGCTCAAGATGTCCGTAGATCCTAACAAATATCACTTTATCTCGTTTCTTCATCATACAAAATCTCGAGTTACATTCGTTTCAAGACAATGTGGGTGATTTGATAGTTGGGACGTTTGTTGGAATCTACTTTAACTCTACCCAGGTCAACTATTCCATTCTTGCAGTGCCAAAACCTTCAGAAGTTGGTCAAAATGGTGAGAAAAAGAATGAAAACGGAAGGAAGGATTAGAAAATCGTCTAATACATCTTCTATGTGTGTAATGCTCCATTTTCTCTTTCTCAGTCTGTCTCTAGTCTATCAACGTGGCCAATACAACATCTCGAGATATGCTATGGCGAGAGTCTGGAGTAACAGTTGATAGAGTGTAGAAATGATCAGCTGACAGAGAAAATTTGGCTGGATCTAACCCACAATGGTTTATACACTCAAAAATTGATTCATGACAACTTCTTTGAATATCACCTACTCTTTTATCATCCAGTCACTACAGTCTCGTTCTAACCAGTCATAGAGCATATCCTAAAAATAGTGTATCGAAAGAAGCAAATAAGTATACAGAACACAACTTCCACCACTCTACCCTATCTCCCCACCTCATCCTATCCACTCCAACCATCTTCCTTTCTTTTCCTCTCTCATTTTTTTCTAGATATCATGCCAGTATGTGGCCTAGAAATCCTCTCAATCTCAGTCCTACTTCTCCCCGTTAATCTCTCCACCAAAAATACACCCAACAAACCTTCACATCCAGTCAACAAACGAAGCTACAATAACGACATATTTCCTCTTCTATTATTCCACTCACCCCCAAATACGACCCCCACACTTTTCTCGTTTTTTTCTCCCCAACCCCTTTTGTGACCCCCACAGAGATGCAGGTGCAGATGGGGAATATACAAGCGAGAACGAGTGTGAATGGGCGGGGATTACGTAACAAGCTCCTTTTCTTTCGTTTTGTGACTTCGCTTTTTTTGCACTTTTTACACCCTTCTTCCCCAACATAATTACGTCACACTCTCTCCTCTATGGGCCCCATTTCTCTGTGCTCCTTCCGTCATACAGTTTTGTCTCTTAATTTTTTTTACACTTAATTTACAGTTTAACCTCAACAATCGCAGTTGAACTTAAACTATACGTTAACCATGCGAGAAAGGAGAAAACAAGATAAAACGATGCCTCTGAAATAATCTCAGATGCTGCAAAACCAAAAAAGTATTCGCCCTAAAACGCAACCCTAACCCGGCGGGTTTGTGTAATATCCCCACAAACTCTAACAAAAGACACAGAACAAACAGTACGGCACAGATTGGAATATCTAGGGCTAGGGAGTCACTTGGCAACACTCTAACCTCCACCCTCACACCCTATACCCCATTCTATTGACCATAACCTGAACATTTATTGACATTTGGGGTATCGCTCTAACGTTACCCTAGCCCTGACGACCTTAAATATTCCGCAAACCTTACACAAACACTAAATCAAACCTTAGGCTGTACAAAGACTTTTTAAGATTAGACTCCTTTTGGGAATGCTAGTTTAAAAGCGTCTGCATCGAGACATTTGCCGATATTTATACTCTGGCACACCCGCCCAGAGTCCCCTCTCTTGCACAACACTACAACCTACGCGCAACTTTTTTACGTCCAGTAAAAAACGCTACGTGGCCCCGAAATCAGTCACGTGGTCCCTATTCTTTCAGTGATTTAATCGCTAAAACCCCGGTGGAGTCTGTCAACAAATTTACGTCAAATCGGCCCCTTTGGTAGATTTGACAAGCCCTTTCTTTTTCAACCCGCTAGCTACGTGAACAGGAAACTCTTCACGTTAGCGGATTTCCGAGAATCGAAACCACAGCAAGTTTTTGTGTCCGTTTCTGTTTCTCTTGTTTTTCTGAGCTTGATATTTGCCACCTAGCAGTATCTGTGTCAGATTGAACAACCCCTTCGAACGATTGTTACTGGTTGTTAGTCGCTTTCTCAGTTGCTAGCTTTACTGTGAATCGTTTGTCTCTTGTTTCTTGTTTCTGGTCTCTGTGTCTCATTTCTGGCTGTCTCTTGTTACTCTCTCAGCGTAACATCTAGATCTACAACCTTATTTGACCCGCAGTTCGATTCTTGAACTAACTGTTCGAAGTTCGATTCTTAAACTCACAACTGTTCGAAGTTCGACTTCTCAGTTCGACTCTCAGTTATCATGTCCATGGAAACCTACCACGGACACGTCAAGTCGGCGATGGACGCCATCATCCTCTTTGAGGCGTGCCGACTGGGAACCCTGCCGCGAGTGCAGCGTCGTTTGACTGAAAAGGAACGACTTTCTATTCGCTCAGGTTCCGTCTTTGTGTGGGATGAGAGAGAAGCAGGTATGCGACGGTGGACCGACGGCAAGAGTTGGAGTGCATCTCGTGTCTCCGGCTCGTTTCTCACCTACAGAGAAATGGAAGGTCGACGAGAAGGAGGAGAGGTGTACCATGTGAGTGCTGGTCCTGTTGAGTCTGCCAGCAACCGGTCTTCTGGAGAACCTGATTCAGGCAACTCTCCTTCGTCTCGAGACCCTTCGCCAGACTCCATTCAGCTCATCACCACGCCGGAAGGGTACAGATACAAGCCCGACGGTCTGATGAAGCAGTCGTTCAGTATCACGACTTCTACTGATCTGCGGCTGCATCTCATTTCCTACTTTAACCGCTCTGCTACCGAAGATGGACTGCTGCAGCCCTGTGAGGATGAGAAGCTGAAGAAGATCAAGATTCCTCCTGGTCTTTATCCCGATGCCAGTGCCTTGATTGACTTGTACAACAACCCCAAGGGTAAGGGACTGGGTACGATGGGAGCTGGAGCTGGTCAGTCTCAGGGCCAGGTTCCTGCTCAGGCTCATCCCCAGGGACATCCAGGTCATGCTCCTGGTCATCCCAATGGTCATGGTCATGGTCCTGCTCCTGGACATCATCCTGCTGGACACCATCCTGCTGGACACCATCCTGCAGGCCATGGTCACCATGGTCCTCCTGCCCCTGGCCATCCCAATGGTCATCATCCTGGCCACCATGGTCCTCCCGCTCCTGGACATCATGCTGGTCATCCTGGCCATCCTGGTCATCCAGGTCACGGTCACCCTGGTCACCCTGGCCACGGTCACCCAGGACACCCTCCTGCTCCTGGCCATCCGTTTGGACCGCCCCAGTACCACCCTGCCCACGCGCCCCAGCCGTACTACCCCAGTCCCGGCCAGCACGTTCCCCACGGTGTGCCGTACTACCATCCTAGCCAGATGGCACCTCCTGGCTACTATCCCGGAGCCAACGGTTACCCTCCTCAGCACGGACCTCCCGGTGACGTGGCTCATCACGTGCAGCCTCCCCAGCATCACGTGGCCCACCATGTTCCTGCCCCCCATCATCCCGGGCAGTCTCCTCATGTGGCTCATCAGCCTGTTCCTTCGCCGCATATGAGCCAGTCGCCGCGGTTGAACGGACATGTGTCTCCTGTTAACGGACACGCAGGCACTCCTAACGGTCACGTGCGTCGTTCGCCTCCTGGAGGAATGCACGTGACTCCTGGCCACCCCACTCCTCCTCCTTCGCACGTGAGTGTCAAGCAGGAGCCTGTGGTTCCTTCACCGCGTGTCACACAGGCAGCAGTGAGCCAGAATCCCAGTCCTGTGACTACACCGCAGCTGGGTTCGACGCCTAAGATGTCACGTGTCTCTCCCAAACGAGAGCAGCAGTCGCCCGCGTTGAGTCCTCCTCACACGTCAGGTCACGTGCGAAAGGTCTCTGGAGGCAGTCATGTCTCTGGAGGTAGTCATGTGCGCAAGTTGTCGCATAGTCGAAGCGTTTCCAACGGTTCTGGACACGCTAGTCCGATTACTCATTCGCCTAGGCTTTCGAAACCGGCTTCTTCGCCGCATTTGAGCCAAGTGCCCCGATCGTCGCTTAAGCGAAACGGTTCGCCTGCTGTGGGTCCTTCTGCCAAGGAGGCCAAGCTGGAGTTGCCGTCGGTCGCGTCTCTGCTCAAGGCCCAGGACATTCCGTATGAAAAGGTGCAGTGGGGAGAGGATAGTAGAGCGATTCAGGCGTTGGATAAGGGGTTTATGTAGGTAGTGCGAGGTACGAGCACTACCGCTTTATGGAAGTGAGTGGAGTTGTACACGGATGAAATATATAGGAAGGAAAAATGTATTATGTTTTTGATTTTAAAGAAGTGATGGTAGTCGAGTGTAGAAATGTGTTCTGTGTAGGTTGGGTGATTTGATTGAGTTCTACCAACAAGGTATACAAATGTTATTGAAGTAAGATGTAGGGGACTGTTTCATTGTGGTGATAAATGTGAAGATAAATACAGATAGAGAAATGCATCTATAAACGAGGAGGTATTAGGCTGTTGCCTGGTGTTAAAGTGCAGTGTCTTTTTTAGTCAAGATACATTTCCACTGTGTTTCATAGTTCTAACATCTCAACCAGGCCCTCTTTGAATAGCCTCGAACCTCTTGTAGCACTGGGACCCCTACTAAAGGCGATATGAACTTACATTTCGCTCACAAATAAAGGAAAGGGTCAGGTTGGGCTATTTCACGTGGTTTATCGGGTTGTAGTAACTTTTCTTGTAACCTGAGCACTTCTGTATCCTTTGGTTTAGGTATATCTCCTGCTAAGGGCAGGGCACGAGATACTTCAAATTGGCAGAAAATGTTACCATAAGCTCAGATTCTTACTCGTGTACTTCTCTGAGGCCAGTGGATTACAACTGTACTACAGTACTAAAGAGTTCTAGGGTATCTCTATTTCTAAGGCCGAAAGCCTCCTTGCAAAATTTTACAGAGTTGTATCCATCTTCACCGATAATAGTGACATCACTATGGGGGTTTCCCCAGTTTACTCCCTGAAGTGAGGTCATTCTAACAATACCACCTATGTAATCCCCGCTATACTTTCACGCTTCAGAAATCGAAACACTCATTTTTGACTTCCAACAGAACTCTTCCTAACATCACCAAAGATACCTATACAGCCAAGACGACTTGACCAAACTATTCCTTGGAGTTGCGAGATTCGTTTCATACCCTTAAAGACTCACATACAGCATTTTCTCCTGTTTATACAACACCATATAATGCTTGCACTCTCATACCTTGTCGATTCTAATGCCAGTCCTTGTGTTGAGAACAGGTTGAGCTTGATGCCCTTTTAATCCCTTGACATTTCACTCTTCACTCATACCATAACACTCCATTCTTAAACCAGCTCGTCTACTCATTATCTCCTTTCTACTTGGTATAGTAGAGAGGCCTCAAGATGTGTACAACCATGAGACTGATCAACTCATTCTTTTCGAGACTTTGATGATGGGAAGAATCGTCAATCTCCCTGGACTCTAGACACTTTCGTATATGTATTACTGTGCAATACTTGTACTTGTACATCCTGGCTATACAGTTGGTGATTGCTTCGCTCAAAGATCATGTTTTAGGAACAAAGTAACTCTCAATCAAGTATCAACATTACCGTGATCTGAGTAACACTTCTAATCCAACTATTATCAGTTACATGGTCTATCAATCTGGAGTCGAAATATTCTCCACTCTTAAACCATCTCCTAGTGACTCTCGTCTACACTTCAGTCTACACTCCCTCCTCCCGTCTAACTTCTATAGTGTCTTAGTTTACATCCAATCGCCTTCTCCCAGGGGTCCCTTTTTCTTTTTCCATCTAATCCTCGTGCTCGCCTCGCATCTGGATTCCACCCTCCAGCACTCTTACATCTCCGCTGTCCACGGCCTTGACCCACTCGTTTTCGACGCGGAAAAAGATCCACATCCACCGCCGCGAAATCTCGAGCAGCTGGAAAACAAAGATGCCGGCCTCGTGGTCGTGCACGTGGCTCCACGACGACGTGAACTTGAGAGTCCACGTGAACCGTAGCACCAGATCCACGATCATGGCGCTGTAGTACCACCATTTGGGGTACACGAGCGTCTTTCTCAAGCCGCCGTTATTCAACTCGCCGTCCCACACGTCCTGCAGTATCGACAGGTTCCAGTCACACTTGATGTCCCAGATGAAGGAGAAGGACGAGTTGACAAGAGCTGCCACCAGCCAGACATTGTGGACTGGATGGGTCTTCATAAGGGTGCCCAGAACAAGAACAGGAAGCGTAGAACAGTACTTGAGGGCGTTAACGAGATGGAAATGACGTCCGTCACGCGAATAGTCCGTCAGACACTGTCTCAATCGAATCAGATACGGAACAGCAGTCACACAGGGGACAAACCAGCTGCCTCCAATACCTCTATCAGGACGTTTAATAGAGGTGATTCCGTACCACAGACCAAGTGCACAAACAGCCAGATCGGCAATGACTCTTGAGTAACTCGTCAGAGCATCAGACAAAATGATATCTGTCACTCTGTGCTGTTTACTCAGACCTCCAATAGAAACCCGGAAAAGCGATTTTAAAAAGAAAAATCGTCCCGAATCCGGAGCACGCCATCCAACACTGATAATGGACACAAACACAATCAAACCAACCCACGGAAACACGTCCAAAACGGTCAAGTTTGTGGCCTGTTGCACGTCAAATGGGGCTATGGACACAGACACCCAAAAGAGCAAAATCCAAAAAACCAACATGATCGACACAAAGAGCGCGAGTCTGTAAACAGGTCTGTACGCTGGACGGGCGTATTTGAGTCCCAGAATGGTTTCCACGTCAATCCCGTACATGCTCATAATCTGAAGATTGAGCGCCCAGCCCCAGATTCCCAGGGTTAGGGCCACGAGAATGCGCAGAATCACGTTGATGTGCACGTCGAACGAGTCTGTGCGTTTTTCGGGCGCTGTTGAGAAGTCTACCATGGTTGTAGAGATGAAATGTAAGGGGGAGTAGTGATTCGGATAAGGTGTTATCGAGCAATGCAGAAAGTTTATTTCACGTGGAGAGGGGGGAGTAATAGGTTGTGGTGGGTTGTGGGGAGGTGTTACAGAGTAGTGAGGGGTACCATAATGTTGCTGTTGTCTGTAGCTATCGATTCCAACTTTTTTCGTTCATTTCCGACTAAAAATGGACAAGTTGAAGGAGGTGTTGTGTTCACAGTAAACGCGTCTAGTTAGTTTAGATGCATGGGGTGAATTGTTGGTGAAAAAAAAAAAAAAAAAAAAAAAAGTGAAAAAAAGGTGTCAGTTCGATTCTGGTATGGCGCGATTTAGAACAAGTAATTTGTCCAAGCAATTAACAACGGCAACGATATAATGTCATTTATGCTGAAAATGGACGTGAAGAAAAAGAGTCTTTGAACTGTTTATACTATTTCGAAATGGTATTCTAAGGTGCAGGTTTAACCTCTTCCCAAGGCTTACTAAGACATGTACGAAAGACCCATTAACTTCCTCAACCAAGAATTAAAATGACTACGAGATTCAATCTAGCATAATCTCCTTGCTTCTAGCTCCAAACTGATACCAATATCTCCTTTCTCACTTTCGTCAAAGTTCCGTCAAAGATCGTATAACCCCTGGGGTTCTCTTCTGAAGAAGTATATAAGTAGCAGGAACGAGACTATACGTCAATTGACTTGTTGGAGCACTTTCATACCATAAAAACTACCTAACTCACCTACCGCACAACCAAAGTCTTCAATATTCCCTTTATTTCACCTTTTTAATCAACAACAATGCCTAATGGCACCCACCACCACCACCTACAACACCCAATACCACTCTCAAATACCCCAGATACTCCAAATACCACCTTGCGATATACCATTCTGTTCCCCTCTTTCTCCTGATTCCAATGGTACCACTCTTCCTCTCCAATTCTTGACCATTCTTCTTTTACTACCAACTTTCTTTCCTACTGTACCTTCTTAGGGTCCACCTTCTTAGGTCCTAAGTCTACACCAACCTGAAACAACGCTATAAACGCCGGCGCTAATGGCCCACGTGTGGTCTAAACTAGGGTTTGATAAGAGAGGTAAAGACGGCAACAAAATCTTCGTTTCTAAGTATTTTCTCGGGTAAACCTCGTTAGAAGTCACGTGAGCACTATCAGAGTCATGTGACCACATTCTCCCTACAAGTCACGTGCTAGTTTCTTCTCTGTTCTTGTCTACTCTGCTGTCAATCTGAAACTCCTTTCAAACTCTGTCAAGTCACTAGTCTACGACAGGTAGTCTATCACAGGTCCAGACTGCTTCGAATATACACATTCTTGGACACATGATCATCACGTGACCTGCAAAACATACTACTAAGCAACTTTTTACTTCCGGACGAACCAAAAGAGTCCAAAAACAGCCACCTCTTATCTCCCACGGCATCAACGTTCAAGCTTTCTTGTCGTCGAGTATTAAGCTTTTATCAGCATTTTGATCGTCAAAACATGTCTTTCTGGGGGGTGAAGGGAGTGAGGGAAAGTGGTGAAAATCGGGATATCCGTTGTTGGGCACAGTACCTTCCTGTTTCTGCAATTTTCCTCGCTCTAGACCCTGTACTAACCGATTTATCATCCCGTTTAGTCTCCTCATTTTCGCTAATTGACTTGGCATGCATCTCATGCATTGGGACATTGAAGTTTAAACGAGATGAGCGTGGATGGAAATGGGGATAAAAGCTGACAGAAAACTGATATAGCAATTCCGAGTTCAGATCTAGATTCCCTTCATCAAGCTCTTTACAATGGTACCCCCCACATCCCCAATTGAGCATTATTCCCCTTTCTACCACCCCCCTAATACCTCTGCACGTGCCTGATCTACTCGACGAGAACGATTGTAAAACGCTATTGAGAATATATAATCTCTCCGGAGCCACTTGTCCCTCTTCAACCGCCATGAAGCTCTCTCTCCTGCTTGCTGCGGGCGTTTCTGCGCTGAAAACAGTCACTTTCAAGGACGCTACCGGCAACAACGTCACGTACGTTGAAAAGCCGACTTTTGACGAGAAAAAAGTCGATGCTTACGTTCGACATACGGAACAAATTGTCAACTCGACGCACATGGACAAATGCGGCAAATGCTTGACAGCTATTGCTCTTGGCAAACAAGCTGCGTTGAATGGAGACGTTCAGCTGATTCCTGCAGTTCTCACACGACTCTGCAAACTGTACAAGTTCTCGAAAACTTGTGACACAGACTACGGAGCCGATACTACTGCTTACGACACAGATGGAACCCATGCTGCACAGACTCTCACTCTTATTGACGATCCCTACGGTACTGACGGACAGTATCTCTGCTACTACAAAGTCAACCAGGCCTGTCCTCTTCCTGAACTGCCCAAATTCGATCTCAAGAAGCTGGGTTGGTGGGGAGACAAACCGGCCAACGTTTCTGTGCCGAAATCCGAAAACCAGACCTTCAACGTGGCCCATTTGAGCGACCTGCATATTGATTTGCGGTACGAGATGGGAGCTGAGGCAAACTGTACAGAAGGAGGAAAAATGTGTTGTACTCCTGACCAGTTTAACAAGGGAGCCAAGGCAGCCGGTCTGCAGACTCCTCTTGTTCCTGCACAGAAATACGGTATGTATACATGTGATGTTCCTGCACCTATGATTGATCTTACTTTACAGACTGTGGGCCAATTTGCAAAAGAAAAGGAGTTTGAATTTGCGATTTTCACAGGCGACATGGTTTCACATGACGTGGCGTCTCAGACCAATCTTGCAAATACTGCTTTATCTGAAGAAGCCATTTATCACGCTTTTAAAAAGTACATGGGAGACGTGCCTGTGTTTATGACTTATGGTAACCACGATACTTTTCCTTATGGACAACTGGCACAGCATAAGAGTGGCTATGGCGACTACTTTGTGTGGAACGATCAACTTTCTGCCCAGCTTTGGAAAGATTACGGTTGGATAGATGCTGAAGCAGAACAGCAGGCTGTACATACTTATGGTTCTTTTGCTACTACAACTAAACGAGGTCTGAGAGTCATTTCGCTCGACTCCAATCTGTGGTACAAAAAGAACTTTTACAACTTCTGGAACACTTCTACCGATCCCGATCCATCTGGCCTTTTCCGGTTCCTTTCTGATGAGCTTTTGGAGTGTGAAAAAACAGGCCAAAGAGCCTGGATCATGGCCCATATTCCTCCTGGAGGCAATATGGACAATTCTCTGGCCCACTCGACCGAAATCATTCGTCAAATCGTCCACAGATTCTCCACAACTATCGCTGGACTCTTTTTTGGTCATGTTCACGAAGACCAGTTTAACGTGTGGTATGCAGGCAACGGATCTACCAATACCGTTGATAACGCGCTGCAAATTGCCTTTTTGGGACCCTCAGTCACACCTCTGACCTACTACAACCCTGCCTGGAGATATTATGAGGTCGATACCAAGACTTTTGAGGTTATGAACAGCCATACTTATTACGCCAAACTGAACGAGACGTTTGCCTTTGACTTTGAACATCCTGTGGAGAAGACTCTGGGCAACTTTACGTACCTTGGTTACCCTGAAATTGCCAACGGTTCTGCTATCAACGGATCTGCTCCTGTTTACCACTATGAATATAGTGCCAGAGAGGCTTATGATCCTGACCATGAGTGGCCTTCTCATGCTCCTCTAAATGCTACTTTTTGGCACAAAGCCGTGGATTATATCGTCAACAGAAACGAGACACGTGACTTGTTTTTGAAATACGAGTACAGACAGAGTCCGTATGTGCCCAAATGTGCCGATGATAACTGTCTGGCTAATGTCTACTGTTTTCTGTCTTCGGGTACGGTTCCTCAGGTGGTAGAGTGTCAGAAAAACCACAAGGGATTCAAGAAACAGATTTATATCAAGAGAGACGGAAGTTATGGAGATGAGCCGGATCATCATGCTCACTGAGCGAACTGAGCCGAAGGCTTAGTGAGCGTGTGAGCTGATGTTTAGTGAGTCACAATCTGGACTCTGTCTCAGTGACATTTAGCTTCTTTTTTTTAGTTCTAGTACGATACTTTTTATAATATACCCTTTTATTTAATCAGCGACAATATTAGTTATAGTGTTCACTCAATACCCTGGCTCTCGTAGAAGTGTCTGTACAGTTACGGAGACTTGGTTGACGAAATTATGGACATCAGAAGGCTTCTCTGTACCATCCTAGTATCTCTTACTACTTCTGACCATCTATTGGTCTCAATTCCCAAAGCAGCATAGCTACACAACTCCACAACTCCTTCAGAATTATTCCCAGATGAACAAGGAGTTGATATTTGGGCTCGCGCTTGTCTGTAGGCTCACTAGAAACTCATTATACCAACGTCCTACTTTTTTTGAGACTTATTTACAACCTCTCAAAACGTACACTCCCTCAGACTGTCTCCAACACCCTCAAAAATACTCGTATTGCTCTGGGGAATTGACCATTGAGATTATCCTGTTGCAAAGATCCATTCAGTTTGTAATCGACTTCATTTTCTCAAGAGTTGTGTGACTACTGAGTCTCCCTTCTCCCACTCTGACGATATTGCTGTTTGTGGAAAAACTAAGATTTACCTGTAGATTTAAAAGGCTGCTCTGCCAAAGAGCCACTGATAAAGTCTTTCACCATTCATAACATTCCGATATTCCCTTATGTGAAGCGTTAAAGACTGGGTTCTTGTACTAGCCCTGGAGGGTACTTCATCCCCCCTTAGTCTAAGTAAACATCAACCAACGTCCCAACAACCAAAACTCAAAAGATATCTTCAAAATGCCAATAACTTGCGATAATATATGGCAAGTTATTGATATTGATAGGTATTTGTTTAGAACATTGATATTCTCCATCCTTTGGATAAACCCTTACACTCCTGGTATATCTGGAACATTGTAATAGGTACCCCCAGCAGACTTTATTTCTAACTATTTCCAACTAATTATCTTAACTAAGTAAAACCTAATGGGTAATACCAATTTCTATACCTCCAGCACCCAAAGAAATCAAATCTGTTCTAATTAACAATGCTATTACTTTATATAGATAGCACTATTCCGTCCCATCATAAACCATCCACCTGTCTCTCATACCCTGTTGGCTAACTATCAACACCCAACCAAAAGAGATTCTTCTTGGGGTTATAACTAACAGTATGAAGCGCCAAATCACTCAGATCGTGTCCCCAAACTCCGTAGTTTCCATCAGTAGTAACCCGATTCATCATATTGGGAATGTTGGTCACAGGAACTGTACTGGTCTCCTCCTCTTCAGCATACACTCTATCGTAATGACGTTTGACTTCTCGAATAAGGTGTCCTCGAGTAAAGCCTCTTTTGTCATCTGGGAACACCTTAAATTCGTAGTCATCATCTAGAGGATAATCCAGAATCAGAAGCACGTATTTAGGATCATCCTCTTCTCCTTCAGGCATCTTAATCTCCTCCATAGTAAGCACAATCTCCTCCTTGTCCATACACTTATCATGGGTAATCTGAAACGAGCCTCCCAGCTCAATATACGGACTCATATCTTCGCCATCTTCATCACTGTCATCTTCGTCTTTTTGAACGCTGAATGTGATCTCAAGCAGCTCAACATGTTCCAGAGGAGACGGACATTCGTCGGAATCAGATTCAGAGTCAGATTCAGAGTCAGATGAAGTGGATTCGGTTACCGTAGCAACAACGTCAGGAGAAGGGTCTGAGAGGATATCTTCTTCTTTGCTGGACGACTTTTTGGTGCCACAAACAAGCAAATCCGGTTCGGTTGTAGACACAGAAGGGTTAGCTGAGCCACCCTTGGAAGACTCGCAATCTGTGGAATCTTTCAGATTCAGATCCTTCACCGCTTCAGTCACCTTGTCCATGTTTTGTGAGGTCTCCAAGCAAGTGTAAAGTCACGATATAATCAGGAGGTTAGGTTCAGCCGCATGAACGGCTGCACATGTGGGGTAAACTTTAAATGGATCTTTAAATACGGGTGAAGGGATAGTCTCTTCAAGAGGTGTAGAATGGTTGGTATTGATATTATTTGACTTAGTCTCGCTGAGCTGATCATCTAAATGGTTTTGGTTATGCTTTTATACTTTCAAGAGTCTCAATTGAGTGTGCCTCAAGATCTCATTAGTTATGCAGTGATCATAAAGTGTTCCAGAGACGCTAGACACTATCTACGGAATTCATCTTATAACTACACCCATAGCTATTTCTCTATCAATTGTACTACAGTAATCGCCTACAAGTAAGATGTATCAAAATGTCATCTCCAGATACAGATCTACGGCCCCAATTACAATGGGGTATGAGATATTCATGCATTTCTATGGACTTTATACAATTACAAAATCTACGATAATACACATGGAGCCGGTCATTGCCAAGTGGCATTAAACTCCAAAATGGAAATGTCCTTATCCTACCCATCCTCGACCTTCATCTTTCTCTCTGATTGAATAAACCATCTGAAAGTCGGAAGAGATCTCAAGAGCACAGTCTTGCTCGGAAATGTCACACTTGGTGGCCAGAATCTCATCGTGATCCTGACCCCAAATAAAGCTGATGGAATTGTTCTTGGAATCCTGGGCACTGACACACTGGGCGCTGGGAATGAATCCCTCTTCCAGCAGAGAAAACGTTTCATAAAGAGCAGTCTTCAAATGTTCGCAGCTGGTGTCTTTGGAGTCACCCTTGCAGCTCATCACAGAGTTGATGTTGTGCAGTCGGATGGGAATGTCAGCCTCGCCCTGGTTGAACATGTGGACGTGTTCATGGGCCGTCTCTGGGTTGTTCCAGATCTGGAACACAACAAGATCTGCAAGGTCTTCGTTGTTTGACTCGTCTCTCTTCATTCGTTGGGGACAGTTAAAGTCGGCAAAGGCTGTAGACTTTTCTGTTTTAGAGTAGGTCTTTTGAGGCCGAAAGTCAAAGGGGTGGTTTGGGGCCAGAGAAGCGTTGCCAGTGGGGTAGAACCACATGGTGAGAGACGCGCACAGAAGGACAACCAGAGAGATGACAAGTTTGGCAGGAGAGGCAGCAGGCTTGGTGGAGGAGGCAGGAACAGGGGCCTTTGTAGAAGAGACAGCTTTGGGATGAATCTCGCTAACAGAGGGACGAGGAGGTTCCCAAACTCGATCAACAAGAGTCTCACCTTCAGGAAGTGAATCCTCTTTGGCGGGTGTACTGCAGTCGATACAGTCACTGAGGTGTCCAGTTTCTCCCAGAGTGTCTGCAAGTTTCTCCTCGGCAGCTGTCATTGTTATTGTGGTGTGTCAAGTGGAAGAAGAGAAAAGTGGAAGAGAGCCTGGTTATATATTTTCTGGCAATGTCGCTTTTTCATCTTTATCGAATATGACCTGTACAAAGTAAAATTATAAGGCGCCACTCTGGTGTGGCACCCAACTTACCTTTTCCTCCACCACAACATGAACGTCGAAACAACCCCAGAGCCACACGTCAACGAAGAGAATTTGCTGGAGGACTTGAAAAGACAGGTGGACGAAGCTGAGACGGAGAAGCGGAAACTGGAGCTTCAGGTGGAGCAATTGCAGGAGGAAAACTGTGCGCGAATCCAGGCTCTGGAGGACAGCTTCAAGGTGATTATGAAGCTGGTTGTGGCGTTGGGCGAGCGAATTGACAGTCTGGAAATGTGACCATGTGGCGCATTTGTGGCTACCCTTTTGACCGAACCAATCAATCTGTTGGGTTGGAAGATTAGTTGGGGCTGAAGAAAACCCCCATCTATCAGCTTTGGCTTTTGTGTTTGTGTTGTTTGGGTCCATTACCCCAGCAACGCCGCACCGTGAGGCAAACCCGCAGGAGAGACAACGAAATGAATGGCAGCAAAAAATATGGGGCAAAATATGCCGGCTGTTTAATTATTTCCGCAGTAATTAAATACATTCAGCTGACTATTTTTAATTTCGCGACAGGTCGCGAGAATGTCTACAGTGTGAACAGGGTGCAGGCCGCGTGAGAAGGATGCAGGATAATGGTATCGCGCTCGGCTATGTTTCCAGAACAGGATCTAAAGTCGATAGATATCGAGACTCGTCATTATCAACACTGATAGATCAACCAAAACAACTTCTCCTGCTTCTTTTCGTTCTCATCTCATCTCTCATTGGTCACATGGCATTAATTGGTGTTGTTTACTCATTTCCACCTCCCTAGCCAGCCTCAACGATCATACAGACCCCTTTCTCTAGAAGAACATATAAGGAGCAGCTTTTTCCACCAGATACCCCTTACTTCATCACCAACTCACCAACCCCTTTCCTCACAACCGACAGCCCCAATGAACCCCTTTGTCAAATCTTTCTGGGCCAAGCGTAAGCTTAACACCCGACCTCCCCCTCAGCCCTTTCAGCATCCTCCTTGTCAATTCAACTACAAGAACTGCTGTCAGTCATCTGAAGAGACCCTCGCTTCGGATGCTGAAGAAAGCATTGCCCCGGAAAAGAACGATGCCGAGGAAAAGAATGATACCCTTGAGGTTGTTGAGTACAACTCCGACCTGGATACCGATTCCGACTCCGATTCGGAAATTTGTTACTCCGTCAGACGGTACATGGAGGTAGCCCGACCCTGTATCCGGCAGGTTCCTCGTGCGACTGGCAATCTAAGAGATTTGGCCAAAAAGTCCGAGAAGGAATGTGCGGCTAGAGGACCCCGAAAGAAGAAGTCCAAGATGTTTGTGCGATTCAGACGGGGTCCCACCACTGGTCTTCCTCTTTCTCCTGTCAAGGCTGTTCCAGCTCGTGGATGATGACTTGCCCGTTATCCATCCTATTTTGATTAATTACCACTTGTACTGTCACTAATATCAGGCACTCATTAGTGCCTATCATATTCTAATCTATGTACAAGAATGCATCCTAACTCATATCTTCTGTAGTATTGACGTGTAGTGCTGTAGCGTCTACTCCTCTTCTTCTCGTAGCTCTTTTCGTAGCTCTTTTCTCTCTTTTCTCGACAGCTTTTTAGTTGTCTTTGGCGGTTCGTCCAAAAAATCCATGTCCAAAAATGTGTCCTCAACGGGGGTGGATGGGGTGGATGAGGTTGGTGAGGTGGGTGAGGTGGAAGAGGTGGAAGACTTGTTTTCTTTAGACGGCTTGTCGAGAACTTCAGTGGTGAAAAAATCGTCCTCTTGTCCGGGCTTAGACTTATTGTTAGGCTTGGGTGTGTTGGACTTGTTTGAATTGTCGGTAAGTTTGTTAGATCTGTTGGTAGGCTTGTTAGACTTGTTGGTAGACTGATTGTCAAACTTGTTGGTAGACTTATTATTATCAAACTTGTTCTTGGGCTTGTTGTTGTCCTTGTTGTATTGTTTGTTGCCCTGTCTGTCCTGTCTGTCCTGTCTGTCCTGTCTGAAATCCTTCTTACCATCTCTAGACCAATTTCCCTTATCCTGTCCCTTCTTTGACGGGTATTCCTTCTTAGCCTTGGTGTTGTTGTTGTCCCTCTTTGGTGTGTTTTCCTTCTTAGACTTGCCCTTTGTCTGAGGATCCAGACTGGCGATATCTCTGATGATTTCCTCCTCAAGACTCGTTTTTTCGCCAGCATCAAACATACGTTCGTTAATGACGTTCTTGCTCGACTTGCCGTTGTTGTAGTCGATAATCTCCTGTTTTCTGGTCTCAATTCGTGCCACAGCTTCTGAGTCCAGCTCACCAACGCCTTTAACGCGAATAGAGTGTCGGTAAAGAACCATCATAAGTTCGGTGACAGAGTCTGATATGGGAATAGACACATTTCCAGCCAGTCCAAACTCAGAGCTAGTCATACCACAACTAGACATGTAGATGGCAGAAACAGCTCCATCAACGTACTTGAAGGGCTGAAAAGACTGAGTAGAAAAGTCGATCACCACAGAACCCTTGGCAGCACTTTCTCCCTCCCCCAAATCCACATATCCAGCCTTCAAAATAGCATGCAGGCTGTCCACCACTTTCTGACGTTCAAGTAAAGCCACTTCCAGCAAAGATTCCTCCTCAAGAACACGATTTCGACCCTGGGTTTGCATGACTCGAACCGAAGAGACCAAGAGCCGTTTCTCGTCTATGCCAAAACCAGCCTGAAATCGCAACAGACCGATTTTCTGGTAAAACTTGGCAGACGCTGCCAGGTCAGAAACACCCTCCAGCTCCTGGGAAATCACAGGCTTGCCGTCAACAACAGGCACAATATGTGCAGCATTCAGACCATCGCCTCCTTCGCCTTCTGAATCACTTTTAATCGACGTAAATTGATCCAACAAAACTCGAGGTAAGATGATATCACTCAAAACGGCTTTTCTGGGAGCTGTAGCCAACATCTGAGCATAGATATTGTTGCGAGTCGCCTCAAAAGCCTCATAATCTGAACTGCCAACCTCAGGAGCAACTGGTCGCTGCAAAAAAGACGCCCGACGAGCATCCCGAGACAATCCAACCCGAGCAGATAAACTACTCATAACCTCGTCAATAGATTTCTGGTAGTCAGGTGACTTGGCAGGCACGCGATACCGCACCTCCGAATTGTCTGCTCCGAACCGATCCGCCTCTCGCTGCTTTTTTCCTTCTCTAACCAACACACAATCTGCAGCTGAGGGCCCCTGGTGATCTCGGCTCATAACCTGTCTCATCTCCTTCAAAAAGTCCATTTCACGTCGCTGTTTTTGCCGCGCGGCTAAACTGGCGCTGCTCTGCGCGCTTCCCAGCTTTCGCTGAGCCCTGATTCCCTGTCTAGCCGATACTCCAGACATTTTGTGAGTGAAGGATTTTGAAAAATAAACCAAATAAGACACAACTTACTGCGAGATAATGGGTTAGGGTTGGAAGTGTGGGAGGTAAATGTATTCCTCAAATCAAATAAAAGAAGAAAAAAAGAATAGAAAACAGAAGGGAAATTGGTTCTTCGCGGTGCCGTTCTTAAATTATGGGGTTTCCTCGAGGTGCGAATTTTCGCATAGTACAAGAAATATATACACTTCGCTCCATACCCTATCAATATGGATACCAAAATAAAGCCCAAACTTGGGCGGATTTACCTGTTCAGTTTTCAGTCACGTGGTGTTGAAACTGGAGGTATTTGGGACGCATTAGGTTTAGAGTGGATGTGGGAACAAAATGAGAAAGATTTTGATCTGTCGATCTGTACCATAGTACGTACGATACGATAGATACATGTATGTTCCAAGAGTGGAATTTATATTATCAATAATTGTCTATTTATTGTTGTATTTCTGAGCCCTCTCTTTTAGTTTCCCCTCATCCATCCTACTTAGCAAACCTTGATTTCATGCACTGATTACTTATCGCAGTAAGATGGGGTGTTTTATATCCAGTAATACCAATCCTAAAAAGCTGAAAACCTGTAGTCCTACTAATCCCGCTACTCTGAGTCCAAATCCAGTCTCAGATTCAAAATCCTCCCAATACCCATCCCCCCACAGCCCCCCGTCGAAATTCCGCTAATGCATGAAATTTTCCCAGAGCTAAATTCTCGACTACCGCAACCTGTTGGCGCCACGACCAAAGATGATCTTTCGGGCATTACGAGCGCAATTGACACAAAGAGGATTGCCGCCGAGGATTGCGGGCGTTCGTTTGCAGAGCTCCGTTGCCGCGGCAACAGGCACCACCCCCACACAGCAGGACGTGACAGCAACCTACAGAGACGTGATGGGGCTGCATTCGCAACCAGTCATGATTCTGACCACGAATGGCAATTCTGACGGCCATGAGCCACGTGGCCTGACGCTGTCGTCGGTGACGTCATTGTCGTTGAAACCTGAGCCTCTGGTGTGTTTCAATCTGCAAGTACCTTCCCGTACGTCTCAGGTTCTTCATGATCGCGAGGTTTTTGCTTTGAACATGTTGCCAGGCACCAAAGACTCTGTTCGGGCGTGTCGGTTCTTTTCTGGTGCCTATGGCAACAATGTGAATCCGTTTGCGGCGGAACTGGACATTTTTACGCAGTCCAAGGAGTTTCACAACTTGCCTGTGATTCTCGATTCCATGGCTATTCTGTACTGTCAGAAACATCAGGTGATGCGGGTTCACGACCACGAGATTTGGGTGGCCAAGGTGGTTGGAGTGGATAACCGGTCGTTGGTTCATGGAGCAGACGAAGCCATGTTGTACCAAAAGAGACACTTTAAGCAGGTGGGCAAGGAGATTGGAGAACCGACCAAAGAGGAGGTTGCGGAGGACGTCAGACGAGGAACTTGTGCATAGCGGAGGATAGAGACTTGTATAGATGATAGACAAGATGTATGGTATTGAACTGGGAAGGGGGGCTTGTTCTAGGGAGGTACTGGAGTGTAGGGTGGATGTAGTACTGAGAGAATTACTGTGGATAAAGTGGCCTTTTCATGATCTACTGGACATCTTTCTATTCTTCATACATTCAAAATGATAAAACGATTGGGTATTTGCTCAAAGGCTAAGGATAGGATCTTATGGAGTTTGTTGACACTGTGAGGAAGGAAAAGATCTTTCAATGGGATGGATTTTGTCTCTAATGGGACAAGGGTGGTATGGGATTGTTAAAACAGGAGATTTGAACTCGTTTATAAGTTTTGTCTCTTTCACGGCCAATATCTATATACAGACTCCTATTGGTGCATCTGCTGTAACTGAGTGTAGAGTTGATGAGTTCAGAATAGGCTGATTATGAATCAGGTGACTAGAGAGGGAAATTATCAGATTTTTCTTTTCATATATGTAATTATCGCTTAGGTAAGGAAGCAGTGATGATAGGTCAATAATCATACATATGGTTCAACAGGAGACTCACTGCAAGGTGTCAGGTGTGCTAAAACCGGGAATAAAAGGAATATTGGAAATCTGAAAAGTGCAAACGAATAATACTTGTAATTGTCTGTGAGATCTGATGACAGCTTTTCACTCATTTCCAGAACGTTTTCATGTTTTCCTTGTTTTCCTTGTTGTTGTTGTTGTAAATCATTTATTAATCAGTCTATTTAACCTAAGCGGCAGCGACTGTTGGTCACAAATAGGCCCCCGGATGCTTTGCGCCCGTTTGCCTACGTCAGTTGTACACGATCTGTCGCTGGAAAGAAAAGTGCCGCTACCCCGAATATACGTAAGTGAATGGAGGTAGAGGGTGGTTGCCCTCAAATAACTCCAAACAAGTAGCCCGACTCCTTGGCGGTGGTTTCCTTGTGTTCTCATTTATGCACACTGAACAGGGATGATATATGATTAATCATGAATAAAGAGTGGGGTCAGATCATGAAAAGAAAAACAACCCAGGAGGACCAGTCATTTTCAGGGCACCGTATTTATCGCACATCTCTTCTTTTCTCAACTGATCTGCTATTTTTTCTCCATAATACACCATTAATAAATTTCAACTCCTCTCGGGAAGATTAATCCTTGCCCTAAGAAGTTCTCAGGCAATGATACAACTGGTGAGCGGTATTATATTAACAGCAACTTGAATCCGCGATATAATTGGTTTATAATATTATCTGATCAAATTGAATCCGAGATATAATTGGTTGATATTACGTGACGGTATTTTATGTTCTCACTGACTATAGTTCTCACCCAAACCAGGAAATGCACATCTATAAGCCCAATTCATGCTCTTCTAAAGCACCAATCAAAAGACGTTGAGCCTCCGCGACTGCTCCGATATTTCCGCCATTTCCGCCTCACCCTCTTTCTCCTTCCGCACTACATGAGAAACGCGCTGTTCCATGCACTGGATGATCCGGGTGGAGGAAAGGGAGATAAGTTGGGCAAAGGACGTATTCCATGCGCCATTAACGCGGAGATAAGTATACGCTGAGGAGGCAGGTTAGAAGCAAAAAGTGAATAGAAAGAACACAAAGTAGAGCAAGAAGTGGCTGAAGAGTCCTGAGTACCACCCTGCATGGAATACGGAGAGCAGCTGACAAGTGTTTGTTGCCGTTGAACTGCGTACTGTACCGAACAACTTTTCGTTTCGAGGCAATGTTTCGCAAAGTTGAGGACTTCAATTGGGAAGTGAGGACTTCTCATGTGGGCTCTTTGGGATCAATTGAGCTAGCAGTCTTGGTTCTGACGTAGTTATGGAGGTTGAAATAACTAGCATAGGTCTATAGTATAGGTCAATCATTGAGATAGTATGCTGCTCCGTCTGAACTTAGGCTATGAAGCAGGGAACGTACCTAGCACGGGGAGATGTGCTTCAAATGGACTGGAATTCGGTACGGCTGATAATATTCCTCATTTACTCCAACATTCATTGGTTGCTCTCTTAATATTAGACTTGTGGGAGTACAACAGAATGTGAAACGTGATATAGAGATGTTGAGGAATGTGAGAAACAAGAGAATGGGGAAGAGTAGGAGTTGATCATCGCGTCTACATACTGCCATACGAGACAATGACCAACTTTATAGGTCTCTCCACGCTTTTTGAAGGGTTTTACTGCATTTTTAAAACAGCTACATATGAAACACAACCTAACAATAGATATAACCCACCAAATAATATTCTGGGGAGTTCAGGAAGTTGATAATCGTATTCCCCGTATCTGATTCAGCCAAGTGATCAACTCCTGAAACCAATAACAACCAAGGTATCACGTCCTACACCTGACTATGTTTCACTCAACATGATGCACTATGCAGTGCTAAAAATATCAGCTGACAAAGAGGCGTCGGAAATGTCGGATTGCCAGTCGGCTATGCGAAATTGACTAGGCGACTTTGGACAATTCGACTTTAGACCGTACGACTTTGAGCTGTTGTTTTTCCATTTACTGAGTTTAACCAGCCCTTTAGAATTCAGTGATACAGGTAGAATACAGTTATGTGGAGGCGTTGGAAAGGTTCAATTAGTGTCTAATAGTAACACGTAAGCCACTGCCAACTCCTACTCCACTTCAAGGGCTGTATTGTACTGTATAGAAGCTGTACCAATATGCTGATATCATTCCCTGCTGGTATCTGAATAATAAATCGTGAAAAACTTGAAACACCAATATCTATTGATAACTTTGGAAGCAACAAGAGCTCCCGTGACCAAGTAGCTTCTGTGGGAGAGTCAGCTCATCTTTTTGGTGTACTGGGACGATGCTAAAACTATCTGGTGAGCATGAACAAGTGATAGGAACAAGTGATAGGTAGCTATGGAAACCCCCTTGAATCACTCTACACCCTGTACCATTCAACTTTGACATAAAATCCTTCTTCTAGAACACTTCAAGACTATTATTTCACTGCACATCTACCCAACTACATAAGAACAATACTGACACGGGTGCAGGTTCTGCAGTGAAGTATTTTAGGCATGCAAAGGAAATTACAAACGTGTTATTTTTACATATTGGTAGCTT
The DNA here is from genome assembly GCA_017639365.1 of Yarrowia sp. E02. Taxonomy (NCBI): domain Eukaryota; kingdom Fungi; phylum Ascomycota; class Dipodascomycetes; order Dipodascales; genus Yarrowia; species Yarrowia sp. E02. Next base: position 3,970,695 of record JAAQQX010000002.1, read on the forward strand.
CTAGCCGCTATCCCTGACTGTCTAGACATGCAGGGACGTACCCTGGCAACTCCGTATACGTTTGGAGAAGCTCGTGAAGCACCGTATACGCCTGGAGAGAGCGTAAAGAGGTGGCTGATGTGGCTGGAAGGAGCGTAAAAGACGTGGGTGACGTACGTGGTCTAGAATTGCGATTTTGGGTTTGTAAAACGTATTGGTCATCATGGAAAATCCAACGAAGAAAAAAGGAATATCTGATAAATGGGAAACCAAAATAACAAAACACAAACAATTAATGCACCGAATCCACCCCACCGAACCGATATAATATACCACTGCTGTTTTCTCCACTTTTCAGCCCTGCACCCCCTCAGTTGTCGAATAATCTCGAATTTCATGCGGCTCATTGTGGCCGAGCGTTTCAAAGTTTGAATTTTAAAAATTTGATGGACAGGGACCCGGTGCAGAACAAAGAAATGCCGTTGAAAGAAGAAAAGACAGGGCGTGCCACAATAATATTGCACGTGTGAAAACGCAGATATTTGATAATATAGCGGAGAAGAGGGTTCTATTAGAGACGAATAATTTGGAGAAATTAAAGCAAATTATGTTGGCGACTAGTGATTATTAATCTTCACTGTGATTATTCATATTTCCAATTCTCTCCGAGGTCGGACGTATGCATACAAAGTCCCCGAGACGAACAATGGGCGTCGTTGCATAACACGAGGAACAAGCCATTGTATTGGTTGCAACGTTGAGCAGGTTTTTCCGGCTGGGAGAAAAAATGTAGATGGAGAAATTGGGGAATTAAACGTGAAAATAAGGGGGCTGTTTGGGATATAATATTGGTGTGATTGAACCAAGATTGAACTATGATGGGAACGAAAAGAGCTGATAACTACAAGGATCTAAATTTGTTTTTGCCATTTTTTACGCCATTTTTACGCCACTTCCCCCTCACTATCCCAATCGACTTACCCCTATTAGTCGGTCAAAAAGCCCGTTTTGGTGCTGTGGTTTGATCGGAATTCTGTCGGGGAAAAACGTTCGCCAAAAATGACCATAAATATCTCGGTTACGCGAGTTGTAGCAGGATTACCTCGTTTGGACTAAACTGCCGGCTTTCTGTAGTCTTCATACTTGCCCCCAAAGTGCTGGTGCAAGAAGGTGCAGGCTTCTATACGGCTGACATGTGCTATGAGAGACGTCTGCAGACCCTTACAAGAAGAGTTTCGGCATCGAAGGCCGAGAAAACAATGGATCTGTGGCATCTTGCATCTGTGCATGGTGTCGGTGTTTCAGTCCCAAAATGCCGACTGCAGGAGGGGAATAGGGGTATGGGAGGGGCAAGTTCAGGAGAAGTTTGGGTGGATGTAAGGATCAAGAAAGTGTTGGTTAAGAAAAGGTGTTAAGAAAAATGAGTAAAAAAGGGAAAAAAAGGAACAGAAAGAATCCAAGACTGAAAAAAAACTAGTTGCCTGAAAGGAATAGAACAAAGATCTACCACCAAGGTTGTAAATCGCTTCTCATCACCTCATGACATTTCATCTCTTTTTCAAGAATGCACTTATGTGCTCGTCCCATTCGGGCAAATTTTCAAATTGGTGCGGCGTAACGGGTTTCAATAGGCAATATGGATTGTATCAATAGCCGTAGAAAAGAGGTGGCGATGGTAGTGTTGATCGGAGGATATAGACACCATTTTATACACTGCTACCCCTCAAATATCCCTGCGATTATTTCTGTACAAGTGTTTCAGAAGTCGGTCTGACCCTGTCGAATGTATAATTATGCTGACTGACAGACGCACAAGTCCAGGGACACGGCTCTCGGTCATTTACCCCCATTCGCATGCAGCAAGAGTTGGCGATAAGGAGGAAATATGGGTAAAAAACGTCTTTCAAGAAATGGAAGATTTTTCTGTTTTTTTGGACTCATCAGACTCAATCGACAGTGCTGTGTTGACAGTATTACAGCCCCGTTATACTCCAGTCAGTTGCACTCCAGTATCTTCATCAACACTAACCCCTAAACTGCTATACGTATATTGGTGTCTCAGATGGAAACAAAAACACCTGATAATGACTCGCTCGTGCAGAAGATGGAACGAGAAAATATTATTTGCACTACTCTTCGTATCTCCAGGATTCTTTGTCTCACTCTTGTCTTATTGTTATGCAGTTGGTGAAGTTACAGTGATTATGGACGGTAGGAATACGTTTAGGGATGGTACGGGGCCTCAAATTGATGGTAGGAAGAAGTTACACGGTCAAATATCGATTGCTCAACATTTTGATCTTTCAAAAATAGATTCCAGCCACCTCCACTTTGTCATAATTCCAGCTCATTTCCAGGTTTATACTTTCATGTAGCTTTTGCAGAACGCATCAACAATGAATACGCCGAATCTCCATTGTCTGTGAGAGAAAGAAATGAGTGCGTGGTACCGCGGCTGTGTTTTATTTGATCAGATTGTGGTGACGCGTTGTGAGTTGAGCTGTTTTCAAGGAGACTTTTACATACTTGGGATTGACTACAAAGTTGAGGTGACTTGGGGCGAATTTAAGGTGAAGGTGATTTTAAGGTGAAACCAGAAGACTTAAAAGATGACTTCAAAAAACGGTCAAATAGACTTACCTCATTACCTACCCCCAGTCAGTTGAATACGACACAAATACGTCACTGGACGGAATCACAAAAGCAAACCTCACCAAGTGCATGTCTAAAGTGCAGATGACAAGTGCGTTGCCACAGGACTCCAGCGCAGGGAGTGCATTGTCCATGCGTGGACCGTTTACCAAGAAGGGGACAAGACACAGAAAGAAAGAAATTGAAAAGGCGAGTGCCAGAAATTGAAAAGTGAATCAAGGTGGTATTAAAAAAGTGGGGATTCAGGGGTGATGTCTCACCAGGAATCTAGGGAATAACTGGAGTTGAGGATGAGAAATGAGGCATTGCCGATCGCATTCTAGCACTCCAGTTGGACTCTCTATCGAGCCAGTCTCGCCTAGGACAGCCCAAAGAAGGACTTAGGCGGAATCCGCTTGCAGACGCTTCCATGCTTCCCTGCTCACATTCTCAGAGGGTCGGCCCGTGGATCAAGGTCTTTGTTCGAACGCTTGCTCCATGTAAAAGAGACGAGAGATGATGAACAGTGCCGACAGAGTCGAGATATAAATACAGCGGGACCACCCCTAATTGTTTTGACCATCACACAACAACATGAAGATCACTCTAGCATTTCTGCTTTCTGTGGTAGCGGCCAAACAAGTGGCCTCGCCTATCACCTCCTTTGCTGTTGGTCAGCCCAACGATGTGTCCAACAAGGAAGGATACTCCAGCAGCAAGTGGGAACTTGACTACACCTTTGCCCTTCGTCCAGAGGACGACGGAGTGGCTCCTGGCGACTTTTTCACCTTCGATGTGGACAGCAAACTCACCATGGAGGCTGGAAACTACGACTTTATGGTGAAGGATCCCAACGGCAACGACATTATGCGAATTGCCAACGAGGGACACAAGTTCACCGCCACTTACACTAACTACGTCGAGGACAAGAACTACGAGATCTCCGGCGACTTCTACATGCAGGCTACTCTTTCTAACTCTGTCGTCACCGGACCCGGCGCTTACACTATCTCCACCTGGTCCGAGGGCTTGTCTTTCTCCGATACCATCTACGTCAAGGCTGCCGTTGAGACCAGCGGTGCCTACAAGTTTGCCCAGCGTGAAGATAACCGAATCAAGTGGACCATCCAGCTTCCTGCTTCTCCCTACGATCGAATGAAGGTTGTTGACAAGCTCAACGACGACGGTTCTTACTACGGTTCTCCCGATGAGCTTCTCCAGGACATGTACCTGCAGTTCTACAAGGGCCTTACTCCTACCTGGGACTACGAATCTGTTGAGAAGATCGAGGACATCGACCAGTACATTCAGCTGACTGACTTTGACAACTACGGCTTCACTCTCTTCGTTAACAACATTCCCCACGACGACATCACTGTTCAGATTGTCTTCTACTCCGACATCATGTACCGACAGGACACTTACACCAACGTTATGGACTGGGTTCTGTGGGAGTACGGATGGGGACATGTTCCCGAGGATTACGGACAGGGTGGAGAGCACGATGGTTCTGGATCTGGCGAGCACGGCGGAGAAATCAGCAACGGCTACATTCGAACTGGTCACACCACTGGAGGTGCTCCTTGGGAGTCTCAGGAGGGTGACTGGGATCTTGATGCTGGAGGAAACGGAGACGGCTCTGGAGGACGAAACTCCAAGCCTCTTCCTCCTTACCGATCCACTTCTGCTGCTCCCTCTTCTACTCCTGAGCCCACTCCTGAGCCCACTCCCGAGCCTACTCCTGAGCCCACCTCTGAGGAGCCCTCTTCTACCATTCCTGAGTCCTCTTCTGAGCCTGAGCCCACTCCTGAGCCTACTCCTGAGCCTACTCCTGAGCCTACTCCTGAGCCCACCTCTGAGGAGCCCTCTTCTACCATTCCTGAGTCCTCTTCTGAGCCTGAGCCTACTCCCGAGCCCACTCCCGAGCCCACTCCCGAGCCCACTCCCGAGCCTACTCCCGAGCCTACTCCTGAGCCCACTCCCGAGCCTACTTCTGAGGAGCCTTCTTCTTCCGAGGAGCCTTCTTCTAGCATTCCTGAGTCCTCTTCTGAGCCTGAGCCCACTCCCGAGCCCACTCCCGAGCCTACCCCTGAGCCCTCTTCCACCCTGGTGCTCACTACCTTCTCGTTTTTCAACTCATCCACTGTCCCTGAGACCACTTCTGCTCCTGTGACCGTATCTGTGTTCTCTTCCGAGCCCGCTCCTGAGTCTTCCTCCGTCGAGCCTTCCTCTAGCATTCCCGAGTCCTCGGCTGAGCCTTCTTCTAGCGCTCCCGAGACCTCCGCTGAGCCTTCTTCTAGCGCTCCCGAGACCTCCGCTGAGCCTTCTTCAACTGCCCCCAGCTCCACCATTGAGCCTTCCTGTGAGTATTTTTAGCTGCATAACAGCTGCAGCCACATGCACATATACGCTCAGCCGTACAAAGATGCATAAACGACACAAACCAAACACAAACTAACTTAGCTTCCGCTCCTTCTCCTTCTCCTTCTTCCACCGACCCTTGTCTCTTCACTGCCACAATCACCTCCGATGGAACCACTCACTTGACCACCATCGATGTCTGCTCTTCCACTGAGCCTGTTGACCCTTGCATGGAGACTGAGGTCGTGACTGTTTCTGGTACCCCCACCACTGTCACCAACGACATCTGTGCCACCACCTCTGAGCCTGTTGATCCTTGTCTCGAGACCGAGGTTGTGACCGTGTCCGGAACCCCCACCACTGTCACCAATGATATCTGTGCCACCACTTCCGAGCCTGTTGATCCTTGTCTCGAGACTGAGGTTGTGACCGTGTCTGGAACTCCCACCACTGTTACCAACGACATCTGCATTACTACTTCTGCTCCCGTTGACCCCTGTCTCGAGACTGAGGTTGTGACCGTGTCCGGAACTCCCACCACTGTTACCAACGACATCTGCATTACTACTTCTGCTCCCGTTGACCCTTGTCTCGAGACTGAGGTCGTTACCGTGTCCGGAACCCCCACCACTGTCACCAAGGATATCTGTGCCACTACCTCTGCCCCCGTTGACCCTTGTCTCGAGACTGAGGTTGTGACCGTGTCTGGTACTCCCATCACTGTCACCAACGACATCTGCGCCACTACCTCTGCTCCCGTCGACCCTTGTCTCGAGACTGAGGTTGTGACTGTTTCTGGAACTCCCACTACTGTCACCAACGACATCTGCATTACTACTTCTGCTCCCGTTGACCCTTGTCTCGAGACTGAGGTCGTTACCGTGTCCGGAACCCCCACCACTGTCACCAACGACATCTGTGCCACTACCTCCGCTCCCGTTGACCCTTGTCTCGAGACTGAGGTTGTGACTGTTTCTGGTACCCCCACTACTGTCACTAAGGATATCTGTGCCACTACCTCTGCTCCTGTCGATCCCTGCCTTGAGACTGAGGTTGTGACCATCTCCGGCACCCCCGTCACTGTGTCCAAGGACATCTGCTCCACCACTTTTTCGGACCCCTGTCTCGAGATCGCTACTGTCACCGTTTCCGGTGTCGAGTCCACTGTCACTGACAACATTTGTGTCACCACCTTGTCTGTCGCTGATCCTTGTCTCGAGACCGTCGTTGTGACAGTTTCTGGAACCGAGTCCACCGTCACCACTGATGTCTGTGTTACCCCCATCCCCACTTCGTCTGCACCCATCACTGCTGACCCCTGCCTCGAAACTGTTGTTGCTTCCATCTCTGGCACCCCCACTACTGTGACCAACAACATTTGCTCTACTGCCCCTGTTGATCCTTGCCTGGAGATTGTCACTGCCTCTGTTTCCGGTTCTACCACTATTGTTACCAACGACATTTGCAAGACTGAGGATCCCTGCATCGAGACCGAGGTTGTCACTGTGTCCGGCACTCCCGCCACTCTGACCAAGGATGTCTGCCAGACCACCGCCGACCCCTGCCTTGAGACTGCCATCGTGACTCTCTCTGGCACCGTCGCCACTGTCACCAAGGATATCTGCACTACCGCTGACCCTTGTATCGAGACTGAGGTTGTGACCGTGTCCGGAACTGAGACCACCGTCACCAAGGACATTTGCATCACTTCTACCCCCGTTGCTGATCCTTGCATTGTCACCGAGACTGTCTCTTCTGGAACTGCCACCGAGGTTATTACTCGAGACATCTGCACTCCTGCTCCTACCCCCGTCATCACTTCTACTGTCACTGTGCCTGCCACCATCACCAAGACCATCACCGTCTGCGATGAGGAGGATTGCACTACTGTTCCCGTCACTCTGACCACCCCTCCTGTGGCCTTCACCACCGAGATTGTGACTGTTGTCGACGAGAAGACTGTGACCATCACTGTGTGCGAGGAGGACTTTGAGACTGCTACTTCTACTGTCACTGTGCCTGCCACCATCACCAAGACCATCACCGTCTGCGATGAGGAGGATTGCACCACTGTTCCCGTCACTCTGACCACCCCTCCTGTGGCCTTCACCACCGAGATTGTGACTGTTGTCGACGAGAAGACTGTGACCCTCACCGTGTGCGAGGAGGACTTTGAGACTGCTACTCCCACCCCTGAGGTGACCACCAAGACTGTGGTTGTTACCAAGCCCATCACCCTCACTGAGACTGTCTGCGACGAGGTCGAGTGCACCACTATCCCTGTGACTGTCACTCCCACCGAGCCCACTCAGACTCTGACCACCGTCATCGAGAACAAGACCATCACTCTTACCCTCGAGACCCCCGTCGTTGAGGTCGAGACCAAGACCGTTATTGTTGAGGAGCCCAAGACCACCCCTGGTGTCGTTGTCCCCGAGGCCCCCGTCTCCAAGCCTGTCACCGAGACCGTCACTACTGTGATTGAGGGCAAGACCCTGACCATCACTCAGGAGACCATTGTGCCTGTTGTGCCCGTCGCCACCCGACCCGTTCAGTCTGTCATTCCTCAGGTCCCCGTTGAGCCCATCGCCACCCGACCCGTGCAGTCTGTTATCCCTCAGGTCCCTGTTGAGCCTGCTCAGCCCGGTAAGCCCGTTCAGCCCGTTCAGCCCGGCCAGCCCGAGTCCCCTGTCGAGTCCACTCCCGAGTCTCCCGTTAACCCCGAGTCTCCCGAGGCCCCTGTCCAGCCTGGTCAGCCCGAGTCTCCTGTCGAGTCTACTCCTGAGACCCCTGTCCAGCCCGGTCAGCCCGGCCAGCCCGGTCAGCCCGGTCAGCCCGAGTCTCCTGTCGAGTCTACCCCCGAGGCTCCCGTTAACCCCGAGGCTCCCGAGACCCCTGCCCAGCCTGATACCCCTGTCCAGGTCACCCCCGAGACCCCGGTCTTCCCCGGCAACTCCACCCAGCCCCAGGCCCCCGGTCCTGAGCCCGTTGCCCCCCAGGCCAACTCTGGCTCCCGACTGGCTGTCTCCGGCCTTGCGCTGATGCCTTTCGTGGCTCTGCTTCTTTAAAATTCTTAACAATTAATTAATTCTGTGTATAGTTATCTGTCTGTGGTACAAGTAGGCTGTCGATCCGCATCGTATTGAGATTATACCCATAAGGGAGCAACTCGGTAGAATATGAGTGACACCAGATCTCGTACATTTACTGTAGAAGACCTGTCCCACCTTTTGTGAATTACTCGAATGTCATGATCGTGCAACATGTAATGTGCTTTTCACTTCAAGTAAATTGTAAGAAAATATGTACATTTAATAAATAATTTTAGCAGTGTGTGTCTACTTGAGCTGAGTCAGCGCTTCTTGGCCACATCGGACAATATGTCTGAATCTGGCTCCTCCAATAGAAACGCCTCCGTACCATCTGGTGACGAGCACGAGCACCCCGTCGCCTCGCTTACTAAGCAACTCCATGAGTTTGCTTCCTCCTGGTGCTTCTCCTCCATTATCGAATCCGCTTTCATTCCCACTTTTCCACGCGTAGATTTGATGTGTGGCTTTTTTCATGGATTTATCTGCCCATAATTGTTGGAGTTTTTCTTTGGCGTCTGATTCGGAGGAGATGTGGATTGCTCGGCCGATAAAGACGGATTTTTTGTCTGTTATGGTCTGTGAGACGGTCCAGGTGTTGCTTGAGCTGCTGTAGGCTCTGTGGAGCGATTTTTGGACTGTTTTCGAGTGTTTTAGCATGTGTTTGGGGTTGAGGATTTTGAAGAATTTGAAGATGTGTGTAAATCAGAGTTTACAGATGAGATGGAGGAGAGAAGAATGAGTGAGATGAGGTGGGTTAGTGGGGTGAAATGTGCTTAAAGGTATTTGTTGGCAGAAGTTGTGGCTGGGGGAGAGGATTTTATTTTTATTAATTAATTGGATTTTTAAATTAAAAAAAGAAAAAATGACCAATAAATTTTCAATAAATTTTCAGGATGTTTGTTTCAACAAAAGTTTCATTAGCAATAAAGTATTTTTGGCGTGAAGTAAAGGTAGTCAGCAGCAAGAATCTTCAATTGTATCGATCTTCAGGCAATCCTGGAATGAAAACCAGAAAATCTATTTTGAGTCGCATGAAGCCGCAGCATTTTGTAACACCTCGCCAATCGAGCAAGTTTAACACGACAAAACACGTCTTTGTTGTACTGCGCCTCCCTACAACATTCAGGTACGAAGAAGGACGAGACTGGAGGGTGATACGAACAAGTAAACAAAAATCTGAAAAGTGCATTTTAACCAGTATCCATAGACGATTCCATTGATACCACTCATATGTCTACACCTCTATCCCCGATGATTTTACCAACACCCCCCTTCCCTTTATCCAAATAAACTCTGGTATCGTGCATCATCTGCACGCCAAACCTCCATCACCAAAAGACACCTCACTCTCATCACCACACCTAACTACACACAAAAATGCCGGAACTCTCGTATCGCGGCCACAAACCGGAAGAAGAGGAGGAGACACAGTTCACGCCACGGTCGCCACAAGGAGGACTCACGCGACTGTTCCACTACCTGACTGGAACGCCTCGAAACAGGTTCAAATTTGCTTACATGGGTGGGCTGATTTTCTTGTGGTGGTTCACGGCGTTTGTGATGGAACGCGCATACCCTTCGTTCAAGGTTTCACAATGTGACTGGTCGGGTTGGGAGCAATGGACAGACAAAAACCAGGCGTATAGAGTGGCTCTGGTAGCTGACCCTCAGCTGGTGGATGATCATACTTATCCCGGAAGACCGGCCAGTATGATGCGACTGACCGAGTTTGTGGTGGACAACTATCTCCGACGCAACTGGGTGTACATTCAGAAAAATTTGGTGCCTGACACTACAATTTTTCTGGGAGATCTTTTTGATGGAGGCCGAGCATGGAAAGATGACAAATGGTACCCTGAGCTGGACCGGTGGAACCGGATTTTCAGCCTGGATCCCGGCCAGGACGTCGTCTGGTCTCTTCCCGGTAACCACGACATTGGTTATGGAGACGAGATTGTTCCTCATGCTCTGAAGCGGTTTGAGAAGCACTTTGGACCTCTTTCCAGAGAGTTTGACCGAGGTAACCACACGTTTGTGCAGATTGACACGATTTCCATGGAGAACAAGAATGATTCGCGCATTTACGAGCCTCCACAGGAGTTTGTGGAGGAGTTCAGAGCATCTCAACCTCGTGACAAGCCTACCATTGTGCTGACTCATGTTCCCTTTTTCAGAAGCGAGGAAAACAGTGATTGTGGCAGACAGAGAGAAAAGGGAAAGAAGCTCAGTTACACTGTGGGCCACCAGTACCAGACGCAGTTGGAGCCTGCTGTGACTAACAAACTGTTGACTGCTGTGAACCCAGTGTTGGTATACTCTGGAGACGATCATGATGCTTGTCATGTGACTCATCCTTATGTTTTCAACGGCAAAAACCAGGTTGCTCATGAATATACTGTTAAGAGTATCTCCATGGCCATGGGTATCAACAAGCCTGGAATCCAGCTGCTGTCTCTTAACACCAACGGAGAAGCCCAGTCGTACCAGACTACCATTTGTCTGATGCCCAACCCCTTTGCTCCGTTTATCGCCTACGGAGTGGTTGGAATCTCGTCTCTCATCTTCCTGGCTCTGGTTCATTACTTCCCTGCCAGCTTGTCTGGTCTCACTCAAAAGTTCAGATACCACCCTCTGGACGAGCACATTCTTCCCGTGTCTTCCAAGCCCACTGTTTTCAACAGATTCAGCAGACACGTGACCAAGGCCTTTTTCAAGGACATTGGCGTCGTGCTTCTGGCCATGGTGGTCATTTTCTGGTACTTTTTCACCTCCATTTACTGGCACACTTAGACATTAAAGTAGTAAAATTGAAAATATAGCTTAACGAGTGGTATGAAGTTGTGTTATAATCAGTGTAGATACGTCTGGATTTATATTTCTGTTCTTGCGGATCAAGCACACTTCATTTACATGTATTGGTTTATCAGTCCCTCAGGAAAGTTAGTTGAAACTTTAGTTGGGATTAGTAGGAACAAAGTTCTGCTGGGGGTACCTATTTCAATGTTGTAGATATGCTAGAGAGGTAGAAGCAATTCCCCAAGATTCAAGATCCCCATGTCCGAAACAAATAACGATTGATAACCTGTTATTGTCATACAATATTGTGAGATATTGACGTTTCGAGGCTCGCAGTTGTGATATTACTGTTGGAAACTTAGTTGATATTTACTTTAGCTTATTGAATTCTGAATAGCTAATCCATCCTCTCCACTGAAGCAAGATCAGGTACTGTAATTAGGAGTGCTGTCATATTATAAACACAACACCATGTGGAGTACATCCAATAGGACGTACTGATCTAATCATACAACAATTACATATTTCCACCTTCCACATCATGCATATTATGCCCCATTCAACTCGTCGGATATTATTACCACACACAAACAGACGCGTTTTTAATTTCCACATCTTCGATTCTCATCTCTAATCCTCATCTTCAGTCTCACATCTTCAGTATCGCGAAATGAGTGAACCCGAAAAAACAACCCAAACTGTCCGTGACCTCAACATTGGAGGAACAAAGGTCCCGTGCACATACGAAGACTTCATCAAGGAAACAGATATGCTCTTCACGACCCAGTGCACTCTGGAGAATGTGGGCAGATTTTATTTTGTTTTTGGTCAGGTCTCTCATGTCATCATCAAGTTTGGTTTTACTCTGAAATTCTACAACTTTGACGAAGGAGTAGTGCACACTTCGCCAGTCATTACATGCTCTGATCCGAAATTTCTGCAGCATCGAGAATGTCAAGCTCTTGACCAGAACACTTTCCTGTTCATGCATTATCTACTTTCTCTGGATAAAGAGTGGAAGACAGCTACCATGGTTCCCATCACTCCTTCTGAGTTGATTCCTTTTCTGACTAAACAGACACATATCCAGTTGAATGGGCTTTCTCGAATCAGAACAGAAGCACCCTGGGACTTCACCTTGATTAGTGATGAACTACAGTTTGTGGAGGTTCATAGATCTGTCATGGAAGGCGTCTGGCCATATTTCAAAAGAACTGTTGAGCATGACCGGCCCAAAAACATCTTGAGGGTGGAAATGCCAAAAAGCACCATTGAGGTTATGGTAAGGTACCTCTATGGCCAAGATATGAAGTTGGGGTTTCAGGATGCAGCCAATCTCCTTGTTTCTGCCCAGAAGTACGAGTTGCCTGAACTACTGGAGCTAGTTGAGGTCCATCTCAAGTGTGTAACACCAACCATTCAGCAGGCCTTTTACTTGTGGCACAAAGCGTTTGAGGCTCAGAATGAGGATATCAGAGTCCATGCCTCGGGTCATATTTTGACTCTCAGTCCCAAGGCTGAAAGCAGCGAGTTTTCCAGTCTGATTGGACAGCTGGACAAAGACGCCATGGCGCGTTTGTTCTCGGATGTCGTTGCTGTCATGGCCAAGCGGTCGCCTGAGTGATGGGAGAGTCGGATTCGGTCTTGAGAGGAGCGGTGACGTCCTAGGAAGCTTTTTGTGGGTTTAGGTGCTACTTTTCATGTCTTATTTCACTTGCACTGGTTCAATGAAAAATGAGGTTCATGATTCAAGATGGATCCAATTCATTGTCTGTGAGGGCAAAGTTTCGCACAAGTCTTCCCATGGGACGAACTGCCATTCTAGAGCATACAGATTTAAGAGAAGTATCTTTCAACAGTATACAGCTTGAAGAGTAATTCAATCACACAGTCCATTGTCCCAATTGGGCGTTCTGTGACATCTGATATTCCGCTAGACCGAGAAAGTTGTCATCTAGAAGTGTCTGAAAGTTGTGTGCTTCTCTCAATGTCACACCCCTGTCCAAGGAAGTAACGTTAATGATTTGACAGTTGGTGCTTAAGTTACGAAACACGAATGACGTCCAGAATTAAGAATTATTGATTATGGCATACCACACTGTTCTGACAAGTGAAGTGGAAGAGTTCTCTGCAAGTCAATCAACAAGTGTCAACAACAAGTATCAGTCGTATACACTATTTCTGCTATACTCTACTACGATACCAGGTACTGTACAGTATCAATCTCTTCCAGTCAACCCAGACTACTTCAAACACTGACTCAGATAAATTACCACCCTCCAATATACCTCATACACAGCCCGTTTCAGGTACAGTTACACTTGTGGAGCCGTTGCCAAGTCGTTGTCCCTACTCATTATCACCCCAACTCAATAAGGGGTAATCGCACAAGCCGTGGCTTGAAGGAGAGTTTGAGTGGGTCATATTGGAGGTTAATCTTCGGGGGCCGAAGACAACTCCAGAGTCGGTACCTGGTAGACACTGGTACGAGTGCCGGTACCTGAATTGATAAAAGACGGTAATGTAGGTGTAAGACACTCGTTATATTCCCGAGTAAGTGTCTTGCGTTACTATCCGATACTCCAAAGGTGACAGAATATCTTCTCGCCAAGATATGTCATCATCAAGTACAGTAGACTAGTCCCTTCTCCACTCTCCCTGCAGCAGGTAATCTCCGACTAGGTGGAGCGATAGGAGTTTGAGATAGCGTGGCGATGCAAGTTGGAGAACAGCCTAAGTCGTTCAGGGTGGATATACTTTGGCTAATGTTTTTAGTCGAGATTGGTGGAGTGACAGGATGGTTGGGAAACGTGAAAAGATGTAAAAGGGGTAAAAGCGCTAGTAGAGAATGGGTCAATTGGTTAGGGGGTCTTACGTAATCATTTATACCACTACTTTTAGCCCTATCAACCCCCTCCAACTCTCTGCGGCTCATAAAACTCTGCATCTGCACGTTTGACTTTGCTTTGTTCACGCGAGATAACCGATTAAGCTCTTGGCAACGGCTCTCAGGTTCAGCCTTTCAATATGACAAACCATTGTGAAAATGTGAACGACGAACAAAAAACTGTTGGTGCCGTTTTGATGCCGTGTCGTACCGTGCCGTGCCGTGTCCAGCGCCGTGCGGTTCGACAAGACGTATATATATATCGTCTTCTCAAGCTCTCAATCTACACCAACCAACATGCGCTTCTCTACTACCCTCCTAGCCTCTCTTCTCTCACTCGCTCTAGCAGCTCCCAGTCACTCCAAAGTGGTGAGTTTTCCGGTCACGAAGCACCACAAAAGCGCCAAGATTGTCCAGGACCATCTCCAAGGCCGTCAGACTCCCGTTTCCATCATCAACAAGGAGTACTACTACTCGCTGGCTCTGACTCTGGGAACTCCTCCCCAGGACTTTAACGTGCTGCTGGACACGGGATCTTCCGATCTGTGGGTCTACAACGTGACAGACACCACCGACTGTACCAACAACGGCTGTGCTTTTACTGGACAGTTCGATGACACCAAGTCGTCCTCCTACGTCTTTCTCAACGACAACTACTACATCCAGTACGTTTCTGGAGACGCCAAGGGCAATTGGGTCACAGATACTCTTGCAGTCGGAGACGTGACCCTGGAGGCCTTCCAGTTTGCTTGTGCCAGCTCTGCAGGAGGTCAAACTGGAGTTCTGGGTATCTCCGTGGAGAACGTAGAGTCTCTGCAAACTGGCCAGAAAAAGTACCCTAACTTTCCTGTGGCCCTCCAGAACGCAGGATACATTGATAGACTGGTCTACTCGCTGTATCTGGACTCTCAGAGCTCTACCACTGGAACTCTGCTGCTTGGAGGTATTGATAATGCCAAATACAGTGGTTCTTTGGTCTACCTTCCTCTAGCTGATACTGACGGTATGGACGTCCACTACAACAGTATCAGCTACGGAGGCAAACAGTATGCTGGAGCTGGAGTTGCTACTCTCGATTCGGGAACTTCCTTCACTTATATTCCCGATGCTGCTTTCCGAAGTCTCTCCAAGGCTCTTCATCTGGGCAGTCTTGCTAACGATGGATCTGACCTCAACTACATTTCTTGTGACTCGGATGTAAGCATCGAGTTTGCGTTTGATGGAGTCACAATTGTAGCCCAGTCTTCTCAGCTCGTTATTCCTGACGGAAACGGCAAGTGTGTCTTTGGTATCCAGTCCACTCGTCAGACTGATGGTTACATTTTGTTTGGAGACACCTTTTTGCGAAACGCCTATGTTGTTTACGATCTTGAGGACTCGGTGATTGGTATTGCGCAGGCCGTTTATACCTCAGCTTCGGACATTGTTGCTGTCACTGGTCCTTTGTAGAGGACTAGGGTGAGGGATAACTGTTTATTTACTATATTACTATATTTTCTTGATTTACAAAAGTAACTTGGTTTTTAGCCATACAGAGAACAATAAAACGTAATTCTCTGTTTTTAACTGAGTCTGAATTTAAGGTCATAGAACTGATACCACCTTTACTATACTCTATAGTAATGTGTTTTCTCCCGTATGGCTGCATTACTTTTTTTCATTTTTTTCATTTTTCATATTTATTCAACACAATTAATTAAATATTACCCTCCAATTACGTCTTATACACAAAGAAAGGCGATCTGTCTCCCATGCGAGCCAGCTCGGCACCGGTAAGATGATCGTACGCTCCACTGAGCACCTTCTTGGACTTTCGCTTGTTGGTAAAAGTGTAGCCAAGATACATGCCAATGACAATGACCATACCAGCAGCAACCATAGACATGGCAATAGTATGTCCCTGTTTGAAAGCAGGAGCATCTGGAGCTCGATAAACGTTTGAAGCAATAGCTCCACCCATATTTCCCAGTCCAATCACAATAGCCATAGCAATAGCTCGTTTGTAGGGTCCACTAACATTGACAGAGATCCAGGAAATGAAACAGATGAAGCACGGTTGCATTCCCAAATTGACAATACAACAGCCAGCATAAGTGACCCAGATTTGTTTCACTCCGTAGACAATACAGAGAATGTATCCAATAAGTCCCAGGGTAAAGTTGGCCATCAAAAACGGAAATCTTTTGCCAGTTTTGTCACTGAAATACGCCTGGAAAACGTTTGCAATAGCTCCTACAAGAGCTGGAGGAGCAGACAGCAACTGCGACTTGGCCACACTGTGTCCCATACTGTTGACAATAATGGGAGTGAAGAAATAGAGAGAATAGAGTGGAACAACAATAAGAATCATAGCCAGAGCTCCCAACCAAGACTGGACATCTTTAAACGCCTGCCAAATAAATTCCTTATCGTTGGAATTGTCTCTTCCAACTGGTTGTTGACCTGTAGCACCTCCCTTGGTAGCCAGATTGTGGTCGTATCCGTCGTATTCAAGCGAATACTGGAGATATTCTCGTTCTTCGTCAGTCAGAAACTTGGCTGTCTCTGGAAAGTCGTAGAGAGCCCAGTAGGCGAAAAAAGCAGCCACAACGGTCGCAATTCCTTCGAGAATAAAAATCCACTGCCAGCCATTGAGACCTGCTGTTCCACGCATCTTTCCAATACCAAAAGCCAGTAGTCCAGAAAACGCTCCAGCTAGACCAGCAGCTGTAAAAAACATGGCTTGTCTATACTGCATGTCTGCTCGACAGTACCACATGGTGAGATAGTAGGTGACTCCTGGAAACAGACCTGCTTCAAAGACTCCAAGAAGAACTCGACACGCAATTAGACCAGCGTAGTTTTTCACCAGTCCCATCAGAGTCATAACAATACCCCAAAGAAGCATGATTGTAGGGAGATAGATACTGGGTCGGATGTGTTTGAGAAGCATGTTGGAAGGCACTTCAAAGGCACAGTAAGTGAAGAAAAAGACGGTGATTGACCAGTTGAACTGGGTGCCTGTCAGATTGAGATCCTGGATGATTCCCTCGATTCTAGCATTACCAATATTGCCTCTGTCTAGAAACGACATGAGATAGAGGACAGCCAGCATGGGAATGATGTGAAGGTCACATTTTCGCAGCAGTTTTTTTCTGTCAATGTTGGGGAACTTTTCAGCGCAAGTTAGGAACCGGTCGACCGACTCCTGAGGAGTTATGTCACCTTCATGGTGCGAGATTTCTGTTTTGAGAGACATGGTGGTGGTGGATACTGATAGCCATACAGCTCATGGCATCTTTATACAAAGTCGTTCATTGTAGAAGTACCAGATCGCGGACCGCCAAGACCTGCACGGACGGATTTTGGAGATTGTGCCAAGTGACAGTGATATCCGGATTGGTAGGAGGTGTACTGAGTGAGGTAGACTGGAGAAGGAGAGATATAACTAGAGAGATGAAGATAGTAAGAAGGGTAGAGAAATGTAGAAAAACACGCATTAGAAATGGTCAATGGTTACTATACCATTCATAATAGGTACTGCCTAAGTTTTTTTCCTCTCTCCAACTCCCCCTTCCTATCTAGCAAAGTTGTATTATTTCGATAAACTCAACCCCACACTCAGCCGCAGCTGATACGACCACTAGTGCAGCGTTAAGGCAGCGTTAAGCGGGGAGATGCGGTTGATAGATCATCTTTATTTGAGATGGGGAAGTAAGTGGACAGGACTATTGAGACAGACAAAGTGGTGTGGAAAATAAAAAAGTGTCCGGTTTATTCCGAAACTGGTTCTCAAGAATATATTTATTCATTTTGCTGTTTCTGCTACTGGAGCACAGCTTGACAGGTGCTACACTACAATCTTGGTTTCAAAACAAGAAGTTAGCCTCTAGTAACTTCATACTCTTTTAAACTCCACAGGACTCTTTTGACTGCAGAATTTGACACTCTGACAACAGTATATCTTGGCTTATTTGACAATAGTTAATTTGGTGCGTTTTGGCTCTCTCTGGGCTACATTCTCCTACCTCTATTTCTTGTCTACCTCTTGTCTCTACTCTCACTCCAACACTACCCAGCCTTGCATTAGACCAAGCCACTGGGCTAGTCTGGGGTAACGTAAAAGGGTCTGTAAATGTGGGGAAGAGAATAGCACTAGTAGCGATGACATGAGTGGGGTTGAGGTTGGGGGTTGGGAACCAATAGATCGGGTCATACCGGGTACGAATACTACAATAGGATGACCCCCATTTCTGGTCAGCTAATGTAGTATTTCCAACCTGTCAAAAATGTCCTCCTTATTGCCATCTCACATCCTGTACGTACCACCACTGGCTGCCTTCCACAACCCAGTTTTCCACCTCTTGGCGTCACCTGACAAGTACCCTCTCCTCTCATTCTTGGCCAGTCTAGAATGAGTGGGGCGGTATTTGAGGTTCGGGGTTTGAAGGATTCGGGGTTTGAATAGTGATGACGTAAACATGGGTATTGTTTCCTCTTTTGTACGTTTCCTCTTTGGACTGTTTTGTACTCTCTCCAGTAACCCCTACAGTAACTCTGAATACCTCTTGTCTCATAACCTTCTCTGATACCTCTCTGAGACATCAACGTACGACTAACTTCCCTAAATTTCGTCCTAATGAAGTCCTTCTGGTTACATACACCTCCCTGGCCACTACCTGGACTACACCTCCCCCCTCTAGCAAAGATAATCAAATCATTATATACATAGATACATACAAGCAAACAAACAAATAGTGTTCCAAACACTTCAATCTCCACGGAACATGGGCAACGAAACAGAAGAACCGTAGTACGCAGCAGGACTAACCTGCATATGGGGATGAGAAGTGGAATGGTTGAGCGAAGGCGCAGTGCCAGACATCATCTGCTGGATGATAGAAGCCTCGTGACGGAGGTTTTCCACACCCTTGGCCATCTTGTTGATGTTGGACGAAAACTCATTCTCCATAGCCTGACGCTTGGCCTGACGCTTTCCTCGCTCAGCCATGAGACGTTGCAGACAGTTGTCGAGCTCACCTCGAATCTCCCGCTCCACACGAGACACGTCGTTGGCAGCCTTGGCTCGTCGGCCCTGGAGCCGGTCCAGCTTGGTTTTCAGCTGCACGATTTCCTGCTGGAACGACGCCTCCTTCTCGTCGGCCTCCTTTTTGAGCTTCTGGGCCTCCTTCTCCAGCTTGGTCAGCTGCTGCTGGCGCTCCTCAAACTCCTTCTTCTTGGCCTTGTGCACGGCACTCTTGCCGCTCACCAGCTCGTTGAGCTCCTCGTACTCGCTCTGCTTCATGGCCAGCTCTTCTTCGAGGGCCGGCAACGACAGCTGCAGCTGCTCAATCTTGTGGCGGCTCTTGAAGTCGTGTTTGAGATTGGACTCCATCTTGGACTTTGTGTTTTCAATCTCCTGGCGAATAGCCGCCAGCCGCTTGGAGTAGTCCTTTCGCAGTTTCTTGGTCTTGGACTTTTCCTCGGAAAGGGTCATTTGAGCTGTAGTCAGAGACTCGAGAAGAGTAGTGACTGGAGAAACAGGACGAGCAGGAACAGAAGAGGGCATGGAAGAGGCTCCAGGGTTACCAACGGAGTTGGCACGAGATCTGCCGCTGTTGGAAACACCCTTGAGTCGGTCCGAGTACTCGGTTTTGACTCCGTGCTTGAACAGCACTGTTTCTCCACATGCAATTTCCACAGCGTACTCGGAGAAGGGAGTGAGACCGTCAACGAACAGAAAGAAGGAGTTGTTTTCCTCCGAACACGTGGCATTCACCTGGGGCCATAACACTCCATTAACAGTGACACTCAGTTCGTACTTGTCGTTATTCGTAGGCGGATCTTCACACATGATTTCAAACACAAAAGCTCGGTCAAACACGTATTTCAAAATACACGGGCCGGCCTGCTGGATGAAGTCGTCGTCGCCAAACGAGTCGTGGCGCGCAGCCAGAATAATAGACGATGCTAGTCCTGTCCAAAGAGGCTGGGCTGTGCGTACAGCAGTGAACTTCTTACTTTGCTTGAAAGAAGAAGCCGGGAAGGAAAAGTCGTAGTTGCGCAGATAGTCGTCGCGCGAGTGGTCGTTACTGACGGTATCGGGCACCGTCAAAGTCACGGGGTCCAGACTGTCGAAATTAATGCTGGGTAGGGGGATGACAGGGACCGAGGGAGAAGTGTGGGTACTGGGCTCCGAGGCTGTGCCGGTGGGCTTGACGGTGCTGAGAAAGAGCTTTTGAAAAAAGGGCACAAACCCCAGCCCAATCACGTGCAGCGCCAGAGCCTGCGAAATCACCACCGGAATGTCTGTAACAAAATGCAAGATTTGGGCACTCGGACTGACCCGGTACAGAATGCCCTTGAGCTCGGGCATGCGGCGGTACAGCACCTGGTTGTCGATCACGTCGAACACAACGTCCCACACGGGACTGTGGTCCTGTTGGCCCCATGCGGCGTACTGTGGGAACAGCAGCATTCCAAACTGTTTCCAGAAGAACTGGAACATGGCGACTGCTGACGTGGCGTAGATGGCGTTGGCGAACGGCGAACGTCCTCCAGCCATGCTACTGGCCACCACGGCCGATGCAAACGTGACCACAAACTGGTACCCACCTCTAGCACATTGTAACAGGAAGACGGACAGCACCATGTCGATGATGATCCATTTCTGAGAGCCGGATCCGGGGTGGTTTTTCTGCTGCACGGGCGCAAACAGATGTGTAAACAGATGCGGTAACGATCGCGGCGAAATCAGCCGTCCTTGACGAATAAATACGTGCCACAAATGCACCACCGCCAGCACCACGTTGGGAAACTGGCAAAACAGCACCAGTAGAGCCAACGAGTCGAAAAACGGCTGCTCGGAGATGACGTGCAGACAACGCCAGTCATCTTCACGCGAGCTGCCGTTTGTCGCAGCCCCACCGGTGCTCTGAGAACCTGTTCCACGAGGGTCCGGAGTCGAATCACTTTTGCGAGCCATGTAGAGGAAGGTTTACATGCGTTGATAAAAGTTAGGTGTAGTGGTGGGGAGAAGAACGAGGTGGTGGTGAAAGGTGGTTTGGAGAGGAGGAAAATGCGTAATAGTGGTTAATGGAGGTGTATGAGGATGATATGATTTCCCTGGATTTTAATCTATTTTTCTGATTTATTCAATTATTCTATTTTTACCTGGTGTATGTTTAAGCTCGGAGTATGATTCAAGACTGAAGGGCTACAAGCAAGTGCTGTTGTACTGACCCCAGAAAAGACACTATCAAGGAATACAGGCTCAATCAAGATACGCGTAGATTCAGTAAATGTCAACTTTTCGTCTCTCGTCCACCAAGACTCCTTTTTGTGTCATTCCAAAGTCTACTCTCAAGTCTGTAAACAATCTGTTATTATGTAGAAATGAGAAACATGTTCCTGCTTATTTCACCAGGGAGTTTAAAATACTCTGTCAAAAAACACTGTCAAATAGACCAGTCGTGGGCATATGATTTGTGGAATATTTAGAGGTTATCTCATGTCACGTGATCAGTCATTAATCCACGTGACATATCCTATCTTCACGTGACCTCAATCAAGTCTTTTCTGACCGTCTCACATCTCGTACATCTCTCACTCCCACCGCCTGACGTCACCCCAGCAACCGGAATCCGAAATTAAACTTCAGCCACCATTGTGAAGAAAAATAGACTAGACGGAGATCAGACGGAGCTTTAGGACAGTGCTAGGAGGTGTGAGGGGGAGGTATGGAGTGTGGTATGATGGTGTAGTGGTGAGTGTGTATTAGTCAGCGTGAGTTTGACGTGTTTAGAATTTAGTTTCGATAGAATTGCTTAATCAGCTAGTCTCCTTGGAGCCATAACTCTTGAAGGACTCGAACTAGAACCTTTGAATTTCATAACTATGTGTACCACGGGACTGTCGTTCTTTTGGCACATTTTTTTCCTTTTCTGAACTCAATAGCATCTGTTGTATGACTGCCCAGTCTCCATTGAAACATACCTTCTGGAAGGCTCGAACGTAAAACTTCCTGAAACTCTCATTATTGTGAGTCTGTATGCAGGTGGCTGGGAATACAATGGGGTGAGTGACTTCAATTTTGTCGCAATTGGTCTGGGAAAGCTCAAGAACATTTACAATGGTGCGATCTGTAAATTTGGGAATTTTTCAGCTTATTCTCAGAATAATTGCGTCGTGCAGGTACGACATGGTCCAGAATTGTATGAGACTAGAATAGAGGAGGAGTTATTTTTGTGGCAGTTATCAGAGTCGATAAGAGTAGTTGAGAAATTGGTTACTAGAAGCTACAGGAACTTACTGGTACCAATTTATTAGTTATATCATCAATATAGCAGTATTTAGATTGGAATCAGTAGAAACATACCTCGGAACATAAAAGACTGGAATTTTAAGACTTTCCATCATGGGTGGTATTAGATGAAGCGCTGTTATCGGTTCGATAGGATGGTCAAGTCCTCCTGGCCATGTCATCATTTTTGATCGAGATATGGACCAAACAGTCTTGTCTCGTACCACACATTCCCCCATACAGGCTTATATTCTGTTTCAATACTCAATAAGCTGTACCAACAATCTGTCATCCCATTAAAGGTATTTACAAACTTTTTGACAACTCTTCCTTGTAGGAGCTCCATAGATTACCAGTACAAATGCTTTCTCTATCTACCTATGCAACTTTTCATTTCCTGAAAGTATCTCAGTTGTGTTAATGAATATAAAATCCCCTTTGCTACGGCATAAAGTAGCTCTTGATTATTTCACAGCCACTACTCTTTCCTCTTATATCCCATGTTTCTCTCCCGTCTGGTGTATGATAGCTTTCATATCAGTTTTAGCATAGCATATGAGGTCTCTCAAAACACTACCAGTACACTTCAAGAAGTAGTACAAGTTCTGGAAAGTACAGTCATGTCTACTCTCAACACTAGCAAGTCATCTACCTCTCTCTAGTCCATAAATACCCTCCACTCCCTCTCCTATTCTACATCAATCACTCATTCACCCCTCTCGATCACCATGCTTTTCAAGAACATTGCCCTCCTCTCTCTCGCCGCCTTTGCTGTTGCCAACAAGGCCGTTCCCGTTGCTGACAACGCCCCCGTCGTCACTGGAGACTCGGAGAACCCCGAGGACATCCACAAGCTCAAGGACCACATCCACAGCAAGAAGTGCCCCAAGCCCACCTGTGTCAAGTCCTCCACCACCATCACCACCAACACCCACACCAACTGGGTCACTGAGACCAAGACTGTTCAGAAGAAGTGCGCTCCCACCCAGGCCAAGCAGCCCAAGAAGAACTGTGGCAAGAACGGTTGCTAGAGTGTCTAATTAGATGATAGCGATTTTTTCCTAGAAAGGAGAGTGTAGATGGTCAGCACTGTAACTGATTGTAGCGGGTCAGTCTTCGTAGATAGCTCATGCTATTCAGACTTCGTAGTCAGTACATTGAAACAACAGTAGAAACATTCTTTAACCTGGAAGTAAGAGTGTCAGTAGCTTAGACCTGAATCAGGTTGAAGTTACAGTTGTAGGTTAGGTTGACATCTAGGGTGAGAGAATAACTCACCTTTTTTAGACTAGTCTCACTTTTGAATATATTAACTGGTTGAAAAGTAATACATCGTAGGTTTATCTCATGAATGAGTTACTGTAGACTCCTGGTCTGGTCCTAGAGAGTGGTTGTAATATGTCACCATGTTCTCATACTCCTTGCAAAAATGTACGCTGACAGTCTTCATTAGCTGAGGACAGAAAGTCTTAAATCTTTCTTTTTCTACCCAATCAGGTTGAATAATTTACCCCTTCTGGCATCAATAGCTATAGCCTCTTCTTTGGTTTACACTTTCCCGTGTCTATACTCTGGAATGGTTCAAGTTTAGAACTGCCCACTTTTAACCAAGTTCTCTTAACTCAATTGGCTCCAAATGGTACCATTCTGATCCCTGGTTCCATGCCAACCCCCTGAGCTAGTTGGCTTTTCACTCTAACTGTTTTCCATTGAGTTGCAGTATCCACAATCTCTCCACTCCTCAATTATGCTTATATTTCATATGCTCAGTTTTCTGGGAGATTTTTCGCTGGGAGTAGTAACGAGTGAAACACACAACACACTTCACAACCACTCCACCCTGACTTGACGACAACCCACATTCCCCTTTTGGTATCTCCGATGACATGAACATCTCCGATGGAGTGACATTTGTGTAACTACCTGTAAGTCAGATATAACAGTCTGAGAACTAGTATCTGTCAATCATTCTCTGTCATACAATCAGATGTTCATTCTCCATCATACAATCATGATTCTTAGTCACTCTGACCACCATACCCTGCCAATCACATGTCCCGATGAGTAACCGGAAAAGGAACGAAGGAACAATGCCGGAAGAATCCAAGCTTGTTGAATAAAGGCTCCGATCAAACTGAAACTGAAACCGGACCCATCGAGGGGGCGGGGAAGTGCTTACATGTGATTGAAGGAGAAGTTCGGTGGCAAAAAAACGGACTGTGTCAAGTCACGTGACTGATTAACAGTCTTAATGGCATACTGTAGTCACTCCACGTACTCCTTTTACTCCGCCCTTCTCGCCACTGCACAGCCGTGAACTCGTGACCTCGAACCGTTTAGCCTTCCATCTCGTATGCATACGATGCATGTGAAAGCGGCTGATCGGAGGTTTGCACTTCCGGGTAAAATGGGAGCAAGGGTGCGGGAGAGTGAGATTAGAGGTGGAAATGACTTGCATGGAAAATATCAGGGAAAAAGAATAAGGAAAAAGTGTAGGGAGATTTCGACGATAAAAATAGGATAAAAAGATCATCGGAAAAGTGGGCAAGTTTATAGTCTATTTTTCTACAAGATAGAAGCCCAGTCTACACCTACAACAATACCATCCAGTTGGTGTTGTTTTTTGCATTGTTTGTTGACATCTGCTCGTATATTTTCCCACTAATCTCCTGATGGCGCGATACTGTTTGGCACGGCTGAGAATGCGCTAACCATGTATTATTGATGCTCTACAAGCAGTGGTATAGGTGGTCCAAAGTGCCCACAATGAGTGATAGTAGGATAAGTAGAAGTCATAGATTTTATCAATATTGACGTCAATACTGACATCTATACCGATACCGACCAAATCCAACACCGATACCGACGTATACCGACACACCTACCTCGGTATGATTTCTTTGCCACTATTGCACTATTCAACAATCTCTGTATGCACACATGCATTTATTTGAAGCATGTGAAAGTTGTCCTCGAAATACAGACACACACTGGTGGCAGTGCGAACGACGTGTTTTGTGGCCAACTAGCGCGGTTCCTTGTGGCAACCGATCGCCTCTGTTTTTTCGTTTCTAAGACAAATTCTCCTCACCCTACAACCCCTCTCTCTCTGTGAATGTCCGCGTCGTATGCTGTCGATCTCTGTCTGCTGATCGTGCATGAAAAGGCGTAAAAAAGTCGGAAAAAGTCGGAAAAACGGCAAATATCTGGCCAATGACCCGGAATGAGTGCAAGGGTACCCGAAAACAAGCCCAAAACACCCCTGGAGACCCTACACTAACAGCCGTCTGCTCAGACTACTTTTTCGCACATGCCAGGCAGCGAAACCTAAAAAGAACCTTACATCATAGCCGAAGTCAATATCAAACCCTATAGTTGCACTCCATGTTATCTATATAAGCCCTGTCAGGATCCTCCTATCGAACACTTTTCTACACATCCACCTTCCACACAAACATGTCCTACAACATCACCGCCAAGGGCGTCTCGCCAACCACCTCCAAGGCCGAAATCAAAAAGTACTTTTCCTTCTGCGGAAAAGTCAAGTCCGTCACTGTGGACGAAGAGACCCACACTGCCACCATCACTTTTGCCAACCTCGAGGCTGTTCGAACTGCCCTGTTGATTGCTGACGGTCAGATTGGTGACTCCAAGGTGTCCATTGAGGTCGATGACGCCACTCTCAAGCAGCTGGACGAGCCTCGAGCTGTTGTTGAGCCCAAGGACGAGAAGAAGGCTGCTTCTACTGAAGAGGAGGCTGATGGAGCACAGACTCCCGACTCTATCTCCCAGGAGCTCAAGCCCCGAGCTGCCATCCTCGCCGAGATGCTTTCCAACGGCTACGTGCTGTCTGACAAGGTTCTGGAGCGAGCCATTGACTACGACAAGGAGCATGGCATCACCTCCAAGTTCACAGCCTACCTGACGGACCTGGACAAGAAGTACCACGTGGTCGACAAGGCCCAGGCCACCGACCAGGCCTATGGCATTACTGCCCGTCTTCAGAAGTACTGGGAGGACGCCCTGAACACTACCTACGGCCGAAAGATCCGAGAATACTACTCCGAGGCTGCCAAGGAGGCATCTGACATCCACGCTGAGGCCCGACGTCTGGCCGATCTCAAGGAGCAGGAGCTGGCCAAGCAGGCTGAGGAGAGCAAGGACAAGATCACCGACGTGACCGAGGAGCTCAAGGAGAAGGCTGAGGCCACCGAGAAGGCCTAGGCTGGCCGGGTAAAATATAATAGTAATATTTATTGATTAATGGATTGGTACAAGTAGCAATGTGTGGTCTTGGTTGCTGCTGTAGCAATGTAGGTGTACATTAGTGCTGCAGATCATGACTGCAAAAGGGTAGAGAAGGATAGGTTGGGATAGATAGACATGTCACGTGGTTCTATATTCAATTGAGGATACCTTTTTTGGTGGTTATAAAACTTCTAGAACAAATACGCCTTCGACGTTATATTGCTAACTCTCATGTGTCGATCAAAAACGTTGAAAGTCGTTTTAACATGCGATTATGGAATTATGCTTATTGGAGTTTAATGACCTGACTTGGATGAGAAGAAAAAGCAAGGTCTTCATGTAGGAACTTTGAGGTGCATTTTGAGGGACAGCTGACACAGAGAAGACGGAGAAATAGTGGAAAAGAAAGTTTGTTGCACTTGCTTCGGCTATGCAGTTATCCGGGGGTTGCTGTGTAGTTAACCCGGTTATCGGCAGTTTAGTTTATCCAAGGGCTATCGAAGCTGTGATCAATAAAAGACAATGATTGAGATATTGTTGGTTCTATAAAACCAGCTCGTTCTAGTCAAAACAGACTAAAAAGTGTAGATGATTCAATTGGTGGATTCTTGTTCAGATTGCTTGGATGTTGTTCATTGGTTGACTTTTAGCTGTGGGGCTGATTACTTATAAAACTTTATATTCAACAATTTCCTACTAATCTCCCAACTATGAAAACTGCCGCTAACCACTTCAGTCGCTGATATCTGTACAATGCACTACTTTTTAAGCCCAAATATCATCATATTGGTTTGGAACAGATAGTCGAAGTATTGGTTCGCTGCATTTCCCCGTCGTCACCTATCCCGCAACACCGAAATAGGTACCCCCAGCAGGATTATTTTGTAACTATTCCCAACTAAAATAGCTTAACTGGGACTGATCATCTGCCAATAACGGTCCAAAAGTGCCAAGAAACACGATCACTAGATTGATTGCATTATCCTAAACCATTGGATATAATGGGGTTAATTGTAGTCTCCTTTATTCAGACAGAACCCTTGGTAGATACTTTACTCCTTTTCTATCTCTACTTATGCTCCACACTTACCTTTAGTGAAGATCAAAGTTCTCCTGACACATCTCTACTCTAAAGTCCCAAGGGAAGGGAGCTTGCATACTGAGATAAATACTGAAACTGAACCCCCTTAATCTATAACAATACAACCACCAATCAGGTAAATCGACCTCAGGGACCTCTAAAAACCCCATATTCCTCAATATCCAACCATTTTCAACTCCCTTCCCCCCTCAAATATTCAAATCCTTCCCCCTTTCAAATTTTGACAATCACTTTCCATTGCTCCATATTCACACCATAAACACCCAATTGAACAAGCATATCCTGATCTCATCCTCCTGTAAAGTTGTCAACACCAACTGCAACAAAAACCAACAGAAACCAACAGAAACAATTCACCCAACCTCAATTGCATCAAAAACACCCCCCCAAAACATCCCCCACGCTCAGCCCCAAAATAATCCACTCCTCCCCCATTACCCTAACCCATGCATATATATCTGCGATCCCTGAAATCTCCAATTATCCGATCTTCTTTTCTATCTTTCTCAACTACAACCATGGCCAAGGGACACAAAGGCAACAAACGGTCTATGAACCCGGCAGATCTCACGCCGGAGTATATTGCCGAGCAACGAGCTCTGCGAGAAGAGCGCAAGAAGAAGAAGCTGGAAGAAGCACTGGCTCGAGGAGAGATTCCTGAGAGCGAAAAGAAGGAGCCTACAAAATTTCTGACACGAGAATATGTGTCTGTGGATGATAATGAGGGTGTTTCTGACCACAAGTTCAGTGTCATGACTTACAACACTTTGGGCCAGACTCTGATTCGACGGAAACTGTTTCCCGAGAACGGAGATGCCTTGAAGTGGAAGTGGCGGTCTACGATTCTCAAAAACGAGATTCTGCATTACAGTCCGCAGGTCTTGGTGTGTCAGGAGGTGGACGTTGAAAAAGAAGGTTGGTGGACCGAGTTTTTGACTCAGGCAGGCTACAAGGCTGTTTTCAGCACCTATGAGGGCAAGAACCATGGTCTTATGTGTGCCTGGAAGACTCAGAATTTCCAGTATGAGAGTCATCGGACCATTGAGTACGACCACGAAACCATTGGTGATCTTCCCGTGCAGTTCAAGACCAGAAATACAGGTCTTATGGTGCAGTTGAAACATGTAGTTACCGGACAGACCATTGTTTTCGGTACTACTCACTTGTTTTGGCATCCCATGGGTTCGTTTGAGCGAACAAAGCAGACCGCCATGTTACTTCGAGCATGTGGTGGTTTTGTGGACCATTTGGCCCAAGAAACAGGCAAAAAACCGATTCTCGTGGTCGCTGGAGACTTCAATTCCACTCCTTGGGACGGTCCTTATATCGGAGCCACTGAGCAGACGTTTGATGAGCTCACTCGGCCCATTTTGAGCGCCTCTTTGCAGTACAAGTTTACTCGAAAGAGCAAGGAGCAGAAGGCTGCTGAAGCTGCCAAGGCGAAGGAAGCCAAGAATGGTGTGGAGGCTAAGGAGGGTGAGGAAGAGGCTGCTACAGAACCTGAACCCGTTCAGGAAGAAGTTGTTCCAGAACCCGAACCTGAAGACGAAGGAGACGAACTGGAGGCACTGGGAGACGTTGTTATTGGCGAGGAGGACGCTGAGACTCACATCAAGACCCTCGAGAAACAGTTTCAGACGTTACCAAAGTTCCTTTCGGCGTATAGAAACTACACAGATTTTGTTCCCGCAGCGAAAAAGGAACCTGCTGCCAAACACAAGAAGGAGCCTCAGTTCAGTAACTGGGCACATGCCTGGCGAGGTCTGTTGGACTACATTTTGGTTTCTTCTGACAACAGAGAAGACGTCAAGGTCAAGAAGCTGCTGCTGATGCCTCTGGAGGAAGAAATGGGTCCGGAGCCTAGTGGCCAGCCTCGAATTGACATGTATCCTTCGGACCATTTGTGTATCATGGCAGAGGTGGAGTTGTGTCAGAAGTGAGCGAAGCGAACGAAGCGAGTTATGCGAATGACACCTGGGATAGAATCTGGTTACTGAGTTAGTACCTCGGATAACAATTTTAGAGCTGGAGGGGTTTAGAAATGCTCATTAAGCAATGGTACATCTATACCTACAGAGACCACTAGATGGTTTTTGGTATACTATAGAATACAATTCCCGTTGATACTTATTGTGATATGTTTGACTACAGTACTGTACATACCGTAATGAATTGGTCAATCGTCATACTAATTTCGGACTATTGTGAATGATGTGTTTCTCAGAATTAGGACCGTTGGTATTAGAGAGAGACTAAATGGTGTTGACTACGATACTTTATGGTGTGCCAAGACAAGTCTGTGAGATGATGCTGTAAGAAGTAGTACAAGTACAAGGTGAAGATATATTCAAAGACAGAGATTCAGATAACGGAGAAAAGTGCCCACTATCACCAGTATCTTGAATAGAATGATTTCAACTGATTCACTCAGTCAGAGAGTGTCTCGTGGACTTCACACTAGATAGACTCCTGTAGCTAGTCTCCAGTTCCCATAGCTAGTCTCCTGATAACCATAAAGAACAAGACAAGACATTAGCAGTCACCTTAGCGAATATATACTTACTTGTAGAAACTATTCTCTAACCCTTCCACAAACACACTTGTTACAGAAGTAAATACGAGTATTGAACACACTTCTCGTTCGTTCATTGGCTCATTTGCTCATTTGAACTTGCTCAAAAGCACTTGGACTTGCTCTAGAAACCGTCTGACACCCTTTCTGACCCCCTTCCACCTACTCTATGGGCAAAAAGAACCGGTTTAAAAAGGCGACGCGAGATCATGTTGGCCGCAAGATGGAACAGTCGCCTACCCTCGTTCTGGACGAGGAGGCTCAACAGGAACGGTTTGCTCGAAACCAGTGGTACCGCTACTTTTCCCAGATGGAGTCGCACAACCTGATGACGAAGCAAGCTGAGGCTGGGTCGATTGCGACACAGACAATGTTGCATGTTGGACAACCTCTCGGCATCAGCGTTGACTCGGAACTCGGTCAAGTTCTGCAGGCCGACTTTCGTGCTGTTCTCCAGGCCCAGAGAGAGGCTGCTAAAGGAGACATCAAAGAGCCTGAAAAGAGCCCCAAGAGTCCCAAGAAAGAGAAAAGCCCTAGAATCCCTAATGGTCCTAAGAGCCCTACTAGATCTTGGAGGACTCGGAAGACGTAATTGGCGTCATGTACTTATATAGATAATAGATTTTACTTCACCTATGTCATGTAACGATTAGAGTAAAAGACACACTGGCCCTGATAAATACAGTCTTGAGTTGTACAATTCTTGACCCTTTAAAACGGAGCATTATTGCTCTATCATGGAAGTGTCCAACCTCAAGTTTAGTCTTGTAGACGTTGTTACAGTAGAAGTAAATTGGACTTGGGAAATGGATAGTCTCTTATTGTAAAGTCACTGTAGACGGATAGTCTATTGTATACGATAGACATGAAGGTAGATTCATAAGACTCACGAAGAAGCCTGAAGGAATATCAATGAGGAGAATGTAACCCTTCTGTCTGATTTACTCCATTTCACTTGGCTTTTCTTCATTCTGAACAATGAACAGCTGTTAAGCCAGTGATAAGATGTGGTAATTAGCAGAAGTCCCGTAACAGTTCAAATATACCCAACATTCATTTTTCTGTCTCCACTGCCCCTGTCTTGCACCTAGTTCATATACCACGAACTTCAACGTCCTTGTAGAGTATCTTTAGGACAAACTGCCCTACCATTAGAGTCATTAGTCATTATTCATGTTAGATCTCACTTGGCACTACTTGGCATGGTACTGAGTAACAACTTCAACCCAGTCCTTCTTCAACTTGCCGTTCTTGGGCTCCACATTGTTAGCAGCTCCCCAGGCCTTGAGTTCGGCCACTGTCATTTTGCCCACCGCTCCTGCAGCAACCATAGCTGCGACCTGTTCGTTGGAAGGAGCTCCTGCGTCAGAACTACTCTTGACCTTCTTCGTAGGCTTGACCTCGGCCTCCACAGGTCGTTTCGAGTTGGCCTGAAGCACCTGGTTCCACTCAGTAATGTAGTCGCCCACTCGAGTATCAATAGACCTGTACTTTGGCGTTGTTTTGTCTTCGGGAGCTGTGGGAACTTCTTCTTGAAGAGCCATGGCTCGAACGACTCGATAGTGCCACTGGAGACGAGGATTAGGGTACCGTTGAGACTCAAAGCCGTTGGGCATCAGCAGACGCGAAAAGATCTTCTTGGTAGCGTCCACGAGTTCCGGAGGAGCAGAAACAACTTCGGTTTGAGGCTCCTGTCTGATATCGTCTGCAAAGGGCAAAAACACCATATGCAGACCTTCAATGTCTTTCGTAGAGGGAATCAGGAGGGCCAGGATAGGTTTGGCGCCCTTTCGAAGAATAACCCAGGTTAGAGCAACCTTGTCTTTCTTCTTGAGACTCTGATAGAGAGCAGAAAAGGCTCTAATTGATCCCACTAGCTTCTCGTCGGTAGGATACAGGAACATGGACGATCTGATACTGTGAATAAAGAGATCGGAGAACTCGGAGTAGTCGTGGAAACCGAGAATTCGAACCACAGGCTCTCCAAAGTACCGAATCTGGGCCAGTTGTTCTTGTGTGAATGGAACATAGTCGTTTCCAAACTTGAAAGTCTTACGTAAGTCGGCTTTATCCACACTTCTGCCACTCTCAATAGTCACAGCCTGGGACTCCAGTTTGACCAGCTCGGGTTTCTCTCCTCCAGTGTAAACCCATGCTTTTCTGGTAGTTGAAGTTGTCTTTTGTTCGGCATAAAGAAGATATCCTCTTACTCCAATGTCCAGACCCTGTCCAAGCTCCATTTTCACGTTGAAAAGCGACCGGTTGAGCACGTTTCGTTTATTGATAAACTGTTTAATGTCTACCGATCCCACTGGCTCCACAGAGGTGTCTTCATTGAACACCAGAGCGTAGAATTTGGACGAGTCAAAAGTCTTGTCTTCCGAGGGATTGATCAAAAGAGGCTCGATTTTCACCTTGAGATGGCTCAAGTCTTCGATTCGAACACGTGTCTTGTTGATATCGTCTTCCTTGGAAGTAGGAGAGTCCTCATCAGTAATGTAGATGATTCGTCTAGAGGAGAAATTAGGCGCCATATTGATGAAATGACGGTTCATGTCGAAAAAAACGTCCATCAGATTGGGGGTTTCTTGCACAACAAACTTTTCGCCGAGATCTGGGTCCTCAGCCAGCCGTTTAAGCCGTTTAATCTGAGCAGCAGTAGGAAGACCTAGTTTGAGAATAAAATGGGTATCTGACTCGTCGTCAGAGTCAGCGTCGTCATCTGAGCGCATAGAGGCTCCAAACAAAACAACTCCGGTGAAATCCTGAGGAGAAATAACAATTCTGTCAGTTACTGCTTCCAAAGCAGCCTCCAGGGCCTTTTGAAGAGTACCGTTGTCAATTGCATTCTGGGTCACGTGAATGGCAATTAGCAGGGCGTCCTTTCGAACCTTGTAGTCCTCTATTTCCAGCACTTCGTCGTCGTTTTCCAGGTGCGATATCCACTCCATTTTGGTGTTTCAGGTCAGTATGGTGTTTTCGTGTTAAGGTCGCGATGTATAGATGGTTGATTCGTCATGCAGCTAAATTAGGGTTTGCGGGGAGGCCGTGAAGGGCCCTTACAACTGGCGATTTAGTTTGTGGATTTGAATCTAAAGAGTGGCAGTAGATAGCCTATCAAAATGCAACCCCACTTGTCTCTTTAAGATTTCAAATATCTCCAATATCCATCGAGTTAAGTTGTATCATGTCCTCCCCCATCTGTAGCACATCTAAAATCCCAGTAATTTTAAACACACCCAAAAATCGAACTCCCAACATTTTCGCAAACTCTAAAAGCGGTGAAATTTCATACATCTCGAACATCTACATTTCCATCCACCTACAACCACCAACACCATGTTCTACAAAGTCACACAGGTCCGATCTATCCTGCGAATGCCGTGGCGAACACGTGACGTGCTCAAGACCCTCGGTCTCGGCAAAATCGGCTCCCAGAAGTACTACAAGGCCTCGCCCGGTATTGCTGGTCAGCTCTACAAGGTCAAGGAGCTCGTCAAGGTCGAGATGGCCGACGAGTTCAAGTCCAAGGCCCAGATCAAGGCCGACCGAAAAACCGAGCCTGGATTTTCCGTCGTTGGTTCCAAGCGGGCCTAGAGGAGAAGCATCAAAAACATCTACGGCCCAAAAACATCTCAAGAGAGATTTCTTTGATCTCGCAAGGTCGAGTCACACATGTATATATCCAATGTATTTATCGAGTTGAGGGAGTGGAGGGGGAGAATGGCAGCAGAAGAAGAGGTGGTGGTTTAGGAGAGAGCGGGTTGGAGATGGCGTAGGAAAGAATCTGAGGTTGGAAGGAGTGATGCACGTTGACTCTTAATACTTGAGTTCTGGTGTTCCAGGAGTATCACTGTTTCACTCTATCTTGTTCTGTTCCGCTTCGTCTCTTGGAATCATGTTTAATATTTTGAGTCCAACCCTGAGATCCGAATCTGAATCTGACGTGTGGGTTTAACATTGTTAGAGGCTTATTTAGGTGAGTATTTTCCTGGAATAAAATGTTGAATAATAAGTAAAAAAATAAATGAAACAAAAGAGCAGAAACGATTGAGGAGGTGGTCACGTGTAGATACTGTCACATGTAGAGACAGAAACTTGAATAGGAATGGAATCTCAGAAACAGAATAATAGTTTATGGCATGGGTTCTTTACTAGAATAAGGTCTAATGTAGATCAATCCAGTTCAACCTGTTTAGTCCTGTTCAGGCAAGTGAGAAGAATGGATAGAGGAACTTTGGTAGAGGGCCGAGTCAAGTCATTTCTAACCATTGACTTTTTTGGCAGTCTAATAATTTACCAGCTGAGATACCATACACTAGCACCCTGATGTCTATACCTAAGCGTACTGTTCTACCTCTTCTCATCTGATCCCACTCTACCCACTCTCTAATACCGTTCTTGCTCCTAACTCCCTATTTCCTGAGTGCCTCTAGTTCACCATCTTACCTCTAATTCACCATCTTACGTCCACCACCTAGCATAGCAAACATAGAATGGACAGTAGAGACAGAGGAGGAAACGACATATTCGTCTCAGCTGAGATTAAGGGGTTTGGAATGAAGAGTCCACACCCTAGAGTGTTTTTGGACTCATTTCAGACAGTTTTCGGACAATATTTCGTACTAGTTGATCTATAATACCACCCATCATCACCCCTGAAAGTCTCCTCCTCTTTATCCCAACTAACACCCCTTCAAACTCCCTTCCAAAATGCTTCTGTTTACTCCACTTCCCCTCACCTATAACAACACTCCCAACAAGCTAGTCCAAGCCAACAAGTAAACTACACTCACCTCATACCACACCCCAAACCTCCTAAACCAGCTATCCACAGTATCCAAAAACTGCTATTCTATCCACGCACCACAACTACACCACCCTCCTCAAACATATAAATACCCCCCTCACCCTCTCTCTATTCTACATCAAGCAACAGCCTCTCTTCTCTATCTACCCATCCAACCACCTCTCCCACCTTCAACAATGCAGCTCAAGAACCTCATCCTCCTCTCTCTGTCCGCCGTCGCCCTGGCCCAGAACGCCTCTCCCGAGTCTGACAACGCCATGGAGGCTCCTCAGGACATCTCCAAGCTCAAGCACAAGTGCCCTCAGCACACCTGCCCCAAGCCCAAGGTCCACAAGCTGACCAAGAACATCACCAAGACCGAGATCAAGACCGTCACCAAGTCTGCTGCTCAGTGCCAGCCCACCAAGTGGTAAGCTGCCCCCATCCTAGAGCTCCCCTAGATTCGCCTAAATTTTAGATTCAATAAAGTACTGATAATAAGAAGTTGTAGTTAGTAAGTTGCCATTGTAGTCGTTGGCTGTGGTTAAAAAATGTTATTACGGTATCTCAAATGTCCTCCAATAATCCCTGTATCCCTCTTCACTCTTACTTTCGACCGGCAACTTGCTGCCGTCGAGAGTTTCTTCTGGGCGAACCAGCGTACTGGGCAGCTACCTGAGCCGCAATTCCAGCAACGTGGGTCTTTTTCTCCTCCTTGACAGTCACGGGAGACTCCACCAGCGACGAGTCCACCATTCGAAGCACGTCCTTGGCCTTGACAGTGCCGGGGTTCTCCCGGTTCACCTCCTCCTTGTAGTCCAGACGAACTCGCTTCTTGGCAGACTCAGGTTCGTCGTCAGGAGAAGCGTCCCGAGACTCTCGAGAACGCTTGGACACCACAAGCTTGGGCTTGCCAGAGAGAATGGAGTCTTCGGAGATGAGACTGTCGCCGAGGAAAATGTCCGTCTTTGTCGACAGAAACGAAAAGACGGGGTCCTTGGACGTATCTCGAGAACGGGGTGGTCGTGCGAGGTATCGCTTGGTGTCACTTCGAGCCAGGATTTCCGTTTCTGTGTCGGCAAATGTGCACCCGAGGGGCGATTCTAGTTGACGAACGTCTTTGGGGGCTGGGTTAGTAAGAGTATCACGAGATTGTCGCTAGGGAGCGTGAACAGAACTAGATCGTGATGATCATGTTGTGAGACAATAGAACGGTATGGTCGCTTCACAGAGATATCACGACAGATTACACTCCAGTGATACCATGTCTGATAGCATGGTATCAGTATGTTAGGGAGTGTGACAGTAAGTATGACATCATGGTATAAGGTATGTCGAGCCATGGGTGTAGTCATGACTGCAAGTAGAAGGTGTATCATACCACGTGAGAGTTATGATGACAAGACAATTAAGCATCATCACAAGCATCAGGCAAAATCAGAGCACATCACATCCTCTTTATCATTGGTATCACCTCAACCTTATATCTTTGTATCACAGCATCACCATACCAATGCCAATGGCCCTCTGTCTTCGGTCATTGCCCCTAGACCAGGCATTACCCTCACGACACAAATCTTGTGTCTAGACATCTTCCATGTTCCCGCCTGCTATCACATCACATCCCGCCTGTGGTTAATCCACAATCATACTCACGATACTTTGGCAACGGGGTATCGTTCTTAAACTGGTCTCCCACAACCGGCGAGGCGCCAACAGGCACCGAATACACCAACGGAGCGTACGCCTTGGAGCCTCCAATGTCCGCCACATGGGCCAGCATCTGATGGACCTTTCGTCGAGGGTCAAACTGGTACGCCTTTTTCTGGGGCTTGTCGCCCTGGGGCCGCTGGTCGCGCGAAAACGGCCGCCGCTGGTTGTTGAACCGATTTGGGGTATGTGGCGTTTTGTACATGTTGTTTTCGAGCAACAGTGGAGGGTGAGAGAGTGCTGTTTACTGGAGACAAGATTGAGTTAAGAGCTGCAGACATAAACATGGAGCTGCACGGGCTAAACGGTGGGGGAAAATAATTTGACGGATTTAGAGGTTATTTGGGGGAGAGGATAACAGGAGGAGCAAGATTACCGTAATAATAAAATGGAGATGGGCACTGGGTGTCGTTTGATAGTCATTTGAAAGCAGCAACCATTTTATAAATGTTGACATATCGCAATATTGGGGTGGGTGTGGTTGCCATAGTAACGGCAGTTTATGGCAGGTCAAAAAGTGATGGAAAAAAGAATCAACGAAATTGATAGAAAGAACGAGTTACAGCTTGATTAATGAGACTATGACATTGGTATGTTTTCTGTTTTACCTACCTCAGTTTTAAGGTGAAATTGAGGTGAGTTTTTAGTTTTTTTTCTTTTTTTTCCTCTTCAAAATACGCCTCTAACTTGACACTCCTTAAACGGTCCCAATACAGTTCTAATCAAATATGAACTGTAACTGAGCACCATATGGAGTATTCAATTCAACGAAAAGTCAACCAATCGAAAAAATAATTACACCAAAAAGATCCCCTCTCAGCCACAACTCCAACGGTACTAACCATTTCCCCATATCTCCTCCCGAACTCATATTAGTCATCATCCCCTATTGACAAACTTAATCTACATGATAACGCATTCCACATCATCACGAACCCCTACAACTCCACCAATTGCACTCCGATCTCGCAATGGACTTTACAGGGTCGCCAGAATACGACATTAACACGACCGAGGGTGATATTGGAGTCACCAAATCGACCAGTCATCTTCTGGCCACAGCCCAAAAACACCTGGACAAGAATGAACTCATCCAGTTCCAAACATGTATCGAACCATTTCAGGAATTGCCACAACTGGTTGACTCGAAATTGCAAGATTTTGTGACCCAGCTGGCGGAAAAGTACACGGAACCCAACCCGAATATCGCCCGAGCTCTGTATACTCTTGTGAATGTGAGAGGAGGCAAGATCATTGCTAGATTGATGCCAAATCACGTGTCTAGACTGATTCCGGTCATGAGTCTCGTGATTAACCAGAATGTGTCGTGGGAAGAGGAATTTATAGTCCTTTTGTGGCTCTCTACCCTAGCACGTGCTCCTTTTCCTCTAGATACAATTGCCGAAACGCTGCCTAGAGATTTGGTCGAATTGGCATGGAAAAGCCTCAAGACACCTGGCAAGTCTCGTGACGCGGCTGCTAGACTTCTCGGAGTGCTCCTTACACGTGACGACATGGCTTCATATCTTTCCTGGTTCTATTCCGAGTCTTCCAAGACTTTTTCTGGAGACCAAGATCACGAGCAGTTTCTCCAGATTGGTATTCTTCAGACTCTGCCTCATTTGATCAAGTTCAAGACCGCAGAAGAACTCAAATGGTACGCTTTGGACCATCAAAAGCTGCTGTATGTTGTCGAAGAATGGGCCAACAAGTCTTCTTCTGTGGAAGCAAACACTCATCGTCTTCTGGTCAAGAATATTTCTCGATTGGCACAGTTGCAAATGTCTTTGGCGACTACAGAAGTGCCTCTTGAGGTCGAGCAAAGTGTGGGGTTTTTTCTGTCTCAATTATCACATCCCAACACTCTAGTCAGATACACCACTTCCAAGGCCATTGCTCGAATCTGTCAGAAACTGCCTGAAGATCTGGTGGCTGAAGTTGTGGATGCAGTTTTGGCTGAAATCGGCAAAGAAAACATTTCTACAGCAGACGCAGACAAGTGGCACGGAGTTCTGCTGACTTTGGCTGAAATAATTAGACGAAATCTGCTGCCTAAAAACGTGATTCCACGACTCTACGATATTCTGGAGATTTCCATTCCATTTGAACAGCGTCAGTTGACGTACTCGGTCGGAAGTCATGTCAGAGACGCCAGTTGTTATGTTTGTTGGTCTCTATTTCGAACAGTCAGAGGTCTTACTAAAGACGTGCAGCCTGTGATTTCACTCTTGGTCAAAGTAGCCTGTTTTGACCGTCAGGTGAACAACCGAAGAGCAGCTTCAGCAGCAGTACAGGAGTTTGTGGGACGACAAGGACCGGTAGTCATGGAGACAGCTAGAGGAATCGACCTGTTGACTAAACTGGACTACTTCCGACTTGGATCGCGTGAAAACTCGTACCTTTCTGTGTCTCATGATATGCAGGAACTTGGCTTTTCGGACTTGTCAGACTACCTGGTGGAACACTGTGTTACCTCTTGGGACCCGGAAATCCGAAGACTGGGAGCTGAGTCATTGGGTGTGTTGAACCAGAGTCATGAGAGCAAGAACCACGTGGTTTCTCTGCTTAGTCAACTTGACATTTCTGAAACAGATGTTCGTCATGGAGCTATGTTGGCTCTTTCTGAACTACGAATAGTCACTCCTGAGGCCCTGGAACTGAGTCAGCAGCTGCTCAATTACGTGCAGCATTCTCATCTGAAGGTAGGACAGGAGGTTTTCACAGCCAAGGCGTTTGTTGTTCTTGTTGGAGCTCTTTGGGCCGATTCCGAGGATACATCAGTATGGGAGAATCTGGAAAAGTTGACCATGTGTCTTGAAATGAACGAAACCGATCTTCTTCCTGCCATTTCTGCTTCTGTCAGTCATCTGAAACTCGATTCGTACTCGGATATCTTTTCTGTCTGGTCTCAGCGACTGTTCGAGACTGGATACACGAGTTTTGCAGCTGCCCTGGGTGCTCTTCCTTCTTCCCCAGAAATTCAGGATTGTCTGTCGTACGTTATTCGAGCCTCTGCACCTACGCATCTGGCTGACTGTGCCACTAAAGCTGCCTGTATTGACGCTCTTAGTCGGTCTGGCAAGTTTGATACCGCTCTCATTGGTTCTTGTCTCGATAACTACACAGTGGACAATCTCAGAGGAGATGTAGGCAAGTGGGTTCGTCAGGCCAGTTTACAGACCATCTCCAAGTACTCTCAACTTGACTGGAGTCAACATGTTAACCAGATTGTTCGAATTTCTGTCGAAACTCTGGACGATTTGAGAAAACTCGCTTTTTCTGTTCTGGTAGAGCTCAAACTCATTTCTGGACCTAGACAGAGTGCTACAAAGTACTTTTCCCAGATGCTTTCTCTATGGGACAGTTTTCCCGAGTCTCGAACAGCTCTTGTTTTAGGTCTCACTAGTCTTGCTGGAGCAGAGAGAGCCAACACCAGTCTCCTAGGACACTCTTTTGACGCCATTGCTTTGTTTCTGGTCGGTTCTGAGTCTCGAACCAGCGAGTTTGTCAGCTTGATGCTCACTAGTATCGACAAACAGAACGTCAAACAGGCTCTAGCAGGTCTACGACTTGTCTACAAGCTGTTTGATCTTGGAATTATTACTCCTACTATGTCTGCTACTCCCGATACTGGCAGACCTCTAGTTCGAGAGATTTTCGTCAAGACTTACAACATGCACATCAACACGGCTTCTTACGATCGTCTGCAGTGTTGTATTCGGGTGTTTGGGTCTATTGCCATGTTTTCCGACTCTCAGCTCCGAAAACAGGTTGTAGACAGACTAGTGGGACTTCTGGGTCATCCTAGTACCGGGGCCAGACTTGTTGCAGCTGAGGTATTGTCTGAAGTGTTTTCAAGCATTGGTTTGGAAGATAGTGCTGTGGACGATTTGGTGCTAGATACGCCCTGGAGAAATATCGACAAGGTGCAGCTGAAGACGAAGATGCAGCAGGTGAAGGAGTTACTCGTATAAAGTACGGTAAAGTACATACAAGTAAAACTAACCCTTGCTCATTGACAATACAAGTATCTAACCCTCACTTTTTTATAGAAAAAATTGCATGTTATAAAATCATCCCCATCTATTCTAGCCATCAGTCTGGTCTTCTATCGTGACCATAAGTTTTGTATGGTATTGATATCAACAACATAAAGTATCAGTAAAAACTGTACATTTCTCTTTTTTTCCCCTATGTTTTCTTTTTCAGAAGACATTCATTGAGATGATGACTTTCTCATAGATCTCATGTTGTCATCCTTAATATAATAACGAAGAGTGATGTCTCAACAAGAAATGATATAGTACTCTAGGTTCTGGCAACACGGCTAGTTCTTCACTGTCTACTACATATACACCTTTCGTACATTCAACATACCTCTGTATCCACTGACTAGCTCTTCCATAATTTACCATAATCAATATCTATCCTAATCCTCTCCAAGAGGAATCTCGTCCTCGAGAATCTTGACGAGCCGAACTCGCAGCTCGGTAGTGTCGTCTCCACGCAGGTTGTCGCTGACAAAAAACGCCTCAACCTCCATCTGCACCATCTCCAAAGAGCCTCGAATGACTCCAGCAAGAACGTTGGAGTACCACAGCTCCTTGTATGCTCGTCCGTCGTCAGGCAGCTCGACAAAGTCGCTTAGCGGGTTCTCCTCGAAAATGAGAGAAAACTGCTTGCCGTCCTGGGCCCAGTTGGCAATGGCAGGTGTGGTATTGAGAAAGATTTTGAAGCCGACCTTGGACACGGCCTCAGCAGTGTCTTTGAAGTTGTGGCATCGGCCAGTGTTGGTTTTGGCAAAGTAGTCCTCAATGAGCCGCAGACCAATGTTGTATCCCATCTTGTCCAGCTGCTTGTTGACAGCCAGATAGTCGCCGTTGTAGTCCTTGCACAGTTGTGCCACTATCGAGCCGTATGTGAGTTTGAACAGTTCCGAGTTCTGAGTTAGTGGTTGGAGTGTAGAAGGTAAGAGCACTGTCGGTAGTACCGACAGTACTTTGAGTAGCTCAGAATATTGGTACTACCACCAGGTAGACTAGATAGATGAACTATTTCAAAAGACCAATGTTCAACTGGGAAAACGGGTATGTGAAGCCTAGCCCAGAGTAATGACAGTTTGCATCCAGACAGACAGTTAAAACATTCACCATATCCAACCCTGTATCCCTGTATCCAATAGAAGACTGACATGTCCATGGTATAGCTCTAAATCTTAAGCTGACAGGGTATAGCTTGTATCATATCCAAGATTAAGATGGTAAGAAATGAAGCTTTCATATGTTCACCAAGGCAGAACCAGGCACTGTTTTCAGGTAGAACATGTTGATCATGAAGCAAGAAAACTTCAAAAGGACACACAGACTGAGTGACAACGGAAATATCATAACCATCTGCGGACAGCAAGAATGAATACCACATATGAACATCTGCTCACAAATGATTATTGTCATTCTCCGTACACATCAATGTTCACCCTTATCCCTTCATCCTTAGACGTAGTTTCACCTAGAATGGTGAACACTGTAACCCGAGCATATTCAGTATGGTCTGAATGGCCTGAAAGGCGACTGCTTAACCACATGAGTATCCAAAGACCTATCCAATGTCAAATGTTCATAGCACCTGATGTCCCCACCACTGAACGTCGCCAGGGCAACCCTCGAACAAGTTACCCAGCAACACCTCAAATACTCACCACCTTGTCCACCTTTGTCTTCCAAACATCTTCGCCTACCGCTCGCATAGCTTTCGACATTGTGTAGTTGTGTTGATGGAGATGATCCGTTCCTATCGCGAGCTGCATGAACAGTATCACACTCGTGTCAGTTGAAGGTTGTTAGTCAGCAGGAGGTGAAAGGAGGGAGAAGTGGATTTTAAGAGATAAAATACATGGAAACCAGATCTATCAGACCATCCGAAGTGTAGTATCACATTTATTTAGTCCAAATGGCGTTTTACCAAGTTCTAGTGCTCTCATTTCTACCCCTTACTTTCAACAAACCTCCCAACTGTCCACTGGACACTTTAAAAAGTGAATTTCAAGGCACCTCGCATTCCTCCCAACGAGATAACTATACCTTAACCATACCTAACTACACCATAATAACACCCAAATTACACTCCAGCTACACTCCAACTACACTCCAACTACACCTCCCATCCTCCTATAAAACAATCCCAAATATCTCCTCAAACCCCCAGACCCCGTTAAATCCCTCCCAGAAGATATATTCCCACTCTATCCACCTCCCCCAACTACCCAACTGCGACTCGAACCCACAGAATCGCAATCGGGGCAAATCGGAGCTCCGCCCAAAACTCCCGTCCAAACTCTCCTCCAAACTCTACTCCATAAGACCCTCCCGAATACCCGTAACTGGCAGAAACTTGCGCGGGACAAAGGTGAATAAAAGGAGTGGTTAGAGAAGAGCAATTGCAAAAATGACCAGATCACGTGATTCATCACTTGACAAAGAACCGATTTAGGTCTTTTCCCGCCCAATTCCGCCCAAAACTGCCCCTGAAACTGCTGTCTCCGCAGAATTACCGAGCCGAGAGGATGCCGAGAAGATGCAGTGGTCTACAGCAAAATCCGGGGTAGTTCAATCCGGTCAGAAGTGGTTTTTTTGGCGTAGTTCGAGATACGAAAATGGTGCTCGTAACCTGTAGATTAACGTGACATATTCCATTCCATCATACCACCTCTCCACCACCCAATAAAACACCCTCTTCTCCTCTCGGCAATGGAACTTCCTTACTTTGGAAACCTTATTTTCCCACTCCAAACGGTTATCGTATAATCTTATAACACCTCCAAAACCTCTTCTCCTCATCATCACACAATGTTCCGACTCTCCACCGCCCGAATTGCTTCTGTGCGAGGCTTCTCCACCTCCGCCAGCGTCGCCAAGAAGGTCGACACTCTTTCCGTCATTGGAGCAGGCCAGATGGGTCTTGGAATCGCTCTGGTGGCCTCCAACAAGGCCGGTCTTCAGGTCAACCTCATTGATGCCAACCAGGCTGCTCTGGACAAGGGTCTCAAGTTCATGGACAAGCTGCTTGAGAAGGACGTGGGTAAGGGTCGTCTGACTAGTGACGAGGCCCAGGCTGTTCGAGGTCGAGTTTCTGGACATACCAACCTGCAGTCTGCCGTGGCTGACGTGGACATGATCATCGAGGCTGTGCCTGAGATCCCCAAGCTCAAGTTTGGCATTTTCCGGGACCTCAACGAGTGGACCAAGAAGGACACCATTCTGGCCACAAACACCTCTTCTATCTCCATCACAAAGATTGCTGCTGCCGCTGGTGCTGGAGCTGACCGAGTTATTTCGGCTCACTTCATGAACCCTGTGCCTGTCCAGAAGGGTGTCGAGATCATCACCGGTCTGCAGACCTCTCCTGAGACTCTGGCCACCACCCTGGAGGTCGTCAAGCGAATGGGCAAGATCCCTTCCATCTCCAAGGACTCTCCCGGTTTCCTGGCCAACCGAATCCTCATGCCCTACATCAACGAGGCCATCATCACCCTGGAGACCGGCGTGGGCGAGAAGGAGGACATTGACAACATTCTCAAGAACGGCTGTGCCATGCCCATGGGTCCCCTTGCCCTGGCCGACTTCATTGGTCTGGATACCTGTCTCGCCATCATGCGAGTCCTGTACGAGGACACCGGAGACTCCAAGTACCGACCCTCCGTGCTGCTGACCAAGTACGTCGACGCCGGCTGGCTCGGAAAGAAGTCCGGAAAGGGCTTCTACGATTACTAAGCGTCAGGTTAGTTAGATTATTGAATGTAGATATGTTATGAGATGTGAGGTGTAGAGACGTAGTGAGTGTGGGAAATTGATGATTAGTAGCATCCAGTACAGCTGGATCCTCTGGATGATAACATGCTAGAAGTACGATATAAGTCTGTCTGAGAGGTGACTGATGAATAATCCTTAAATGAAGGATAGGTAGATGAAATTTTCAGTCCATAGAAGTTAGAGGAGATCTATGTAATCGGTCTAAAAGAGTTATCAAATCTATTATGATATGATCAAAGTCCATCTCCAGTGCATATGAGAGGCTTGTTCAGTGCCGACCTTCTAATGGAGATGGTGGAGAGAGACGTAGAGACTAAAGAGGTGTATTACTACAAGTATCGACTTCTGTATTTTATTGGTAGATTTCACTTGAATTACTACAAGTGGTTGTTAGGAGGTTACTTGTACTCTGTTCGCCGTTGTCTAGTTGGTCTGTTAGTGATGTGTGAGTGCTAAAGGCTCAACCTTCTATTGACATTCAGAGATACCGAGTG
The DNA here is from genome assembly GCA_017639365.1 of Yarrowia sp. E02. Classification (NCBI taxonomy): domain Eukaryota; kingdom Fungi; phylum Ascomycota; class Dipodascomycetes; order Dipodascales; genus Yarrowia; species Yarrowia sp. E02. The sequence goes on from JAAQQX010000002.1 coordinate 4,015,445, forward strand.
AGGTTGTCAGAGTGAAGTTGTAAGAGAGAATACTAGTTCAGCAAGACTTTCTGTTCCAGACAATTCTTTATTCCGTATGTCTTGTCTGTCCATGGTTAGACAAGTACCATATTCCAATTTTACATCGTCCAGTGCCACCTACTCCAAAGACATCGGGGAACGTGAATACTCTATCTCCTTTTACAGTATGATGTGTGTGCAGGGTGATTCTTAGAGCCGTCTGGATAAGGTGATTCTTAGAGCCGAGTATATTATCTGTCTTCAACTTGGGACACTTTGAGAAGTGACCGAAGTGAAGATACCGAGAAAGGAAATAGTGTGTGAGGCATGGATGGGAATATAGAGTAGAGCAAAAGCATCAGGTGATGATGAGGTCTAACTGTACCAAATGATAAGGTAAAGCTTCCTAAAGAAAACTTCAGCTACCTATTCTCCAATCAGATGTTCATAATATCCTTCTTCTGGATAGCGTATCATCACTGCTCATTTAGATGTCTGTGAGCTACTGTAATCTACAAGCACATCTTATGACCTCGTAGCGTCGTAAATATCCACCCAGACCATCTTCCTGCAACTCATCTCCCCTACATTTCCGTCTCCAGATAATAAATGTGAGACAATGCGGTCAAACAAGCTACAGTTATCTTCTGCTTGGACGTTGGAGGTTATTTGAGATTACTGTACTGGATAGAGAAGAGCTGGTTAGGGTAGTCGGTTAGGCAGGTATTTTGGGGTGTTTTACAACGTGACATGCATTCTTAATCACGTGACTTACTAGATCACTTCACCAACCCCACCAAACTATCACCTTCTACCTCCACGTGCCGTAATTTTAAACCCAACGTTTTCAACGTTTTTTGCTGGGATTTTCCAACCCTGAGTTTAGGTCTATTTTGGCTAGAGAGGGTTAGAGAGGGTAGTGTAAAGTGGTGAAAAAGTGGTATAAACGTCCGGAGAAAGGGGGAATTGACTGCAACGATGCAATCCAGTCACATTCCTAATTTTCACCCAGTTTACATACCTCCTCCCTCCCTCATAGAGGTCCCATTTCCCATCCCGCACTCCCGCATATGCGCACCTGCACCCAAGGTTACACCTCTCCTGTCCTCTCGTGCATCTTGGCTAAACCATGTTAGCAATGGGAGCCACTGCGGTTAGCGTCTTTTAAGCCCGCTTCTTTACCTCCGGTGTCCTAGAGATAAACAGAAAGAAAGACGTCGCAGTTCTTCTCTCCACTACCAACATGAAGGTCGCCATTCTAGGAGCAAACGGAATCCTGGGTCCTCCCACCATCTCGTACCTGCTCGAGTATACAAATGTCACTCTGAACATCATCACCGAGCAGCCAGAAAAGGTCCAGAGCTCTGAGCGGATCAAGACGTTCCCCCGAGCACAAACAGCAGAGGCTATGGCTGGAACTGACGTGATTTACAACTTTTTGGGCGTTTTGGCGACCTGGAATGACTACTTGCCTGCCATTGCTGCGTCTGGAGCCAAGGTCTACTTTTTGCCTGATTACGGCATTAAACACGAACAGAGACCCGATTTTGCCGCAATGGTGCGAAAGACGGACCACTACGAACAGGCTGCCAAAATTCCTGGTCTCAAATGTGTCAGACTGCTTACTGGTGCTTTTGCAGACACCATGATTGATCTTCCTCAGTTCTGGGGTATCGATCTGGCCTCGAAAACAGCAGCTTCTATCGGAGACGGAAACACAAAGTTCTCGTACACTTTTGTCCACAAGATTGCCGAGACTCTGGCCCAGGCTGTGACTACAGACTTGACCAAACTGGATCCTATTCTGGAGATCAAAAACGGAGACATTACCCTCAGAGAGTTCTTCCAGCTGTACAGCGAGGCCAGTGGAGTTGATTTGAACATTGTGCAGGCCATGAGCATCGAGCAGGCCGAACAGGCAATCTTTGCTACCCAGAAAACTGATCCTCAGGGACCTGATTATGCTGCTTTGTACGGTCTTACCATTGGTACGCTGTGCAACTCTGGATACGCCGTTATTTCCAACAAAGATAACTGGATTGCTTCCCAGAAGGATGATCAGTGGGAGGAGCTCACTGTGGACACTGTCAAGAAGGTGCTAGCTAAGCAGTAGGGGAATTGAGATAGGTATGAACATGTTCATTTCCTTCCATGTCCATCTCACAACCAACCCTGGAACTACAAATAACAATAATGATGACAGTTCTACTATGATCTTACTAATGAATAAAGTGGAATGATACAAGAGTAAGATCCCTCTGATTAAGAGCAGTAAAAGTATACCTTCTGTTCCTAAGCTGTCAGATACTCGTAGTCACTCAATTGGCACTATGCCATATTGTAAACACGGCAACTACCACGATCATGTATTCCTGTACAAATTTAAGACAGACATCTGTTTATAATAATCCTAGCTGGCTGACGATATTAGCTCTACTCTTCCCTCCAGTTCATATTAAAGTCTTATCAATCCCATCTCAGCATCACAACACCACATTGTAAAACTCTCAAAAAAGCTCAAATCGCAAAACCAGCCGAGAATTACCATCACCGCACCTCCCCTAAGCTATATGCAAAAAATCAGCCCTCCAACCCCCCTTCTCCCCATTCTACACTCTTCACCGACCTTCCCAAAAATACCTAAAATACCGTAATCGTAGTTTAAAAAGAATAGTGGTAAATCAATCAATTCAAGGACAAATAACCACCTACCAGCACACATTCACAACCACCACCAAAACCACCAAAACCACCACAACCACAACCACCACCCCATCTCCACGTCCACCCCTAACCTCCACCAGGTTAGGGTTCCATTAACAATGACGTAAAGCTCTGGACGTGCGTCTGATCTGCAGAGTCCGGCCCTGCTTGTCTTAGCAAGGAAAAGGGAGGGCAGAGATTTATGGGAAAACTGCGGAAAATGTGAGAAATCCACGGGTTCAATTCACGTGACCGCACTCCCCCTACCCTACCACTGTCTCCTCCCCTTACCCTCTCCCCCTCCCCCTACCCATCTACCCCCGTCTCGCTACCACCGCCCAAAGTTACCCTACCGCAATAAACTCCAAACGATCCCACAGTAAAAATCAAGCTCCATTTTTCAAACTGATCCGGAATACCACATCCACCACAACACCACACAACTCCTCTCCAAGATGCCCAAACTGCAGCTGTTTGCTCGCGAGCCCAAGAAAATCACCGTGTCGGACGGCGTGACGGACAATTCCGTCGTGGCATCTCTCGCTCCGGAAACGGGAGCCGTCAAAACATGCATCTACGCGCCCAATGGCTCGCTGTTTGCCTATGCCGTGGCTGACGGAGTGCATGTCGTGGATCCCGACTCGTGTCAGGAAACGCTGCGTCTGGATCTGCCCAACGTGCTGGAAATCGGCTTTTCGCCCCTGGGCTCCTTCATCATCACCTGGGAGATCCCCAAGAAGGACCCTGCATCGGGCAACTTCAAGCCCAACCTCAAGGTGTTCAACTCCAAGACCGGAGAGCACATTCAGTCGTTTGTGCAAAAGTCGCAGACCGGCTGGAACCTGCAGTACACGTTTGACGAAAAGTACTGTGCCCGAATGGTCAAGGACGAGATTCAGTTTTTCGAGTCCGACGTGCTGACCAAGGTGTGGGCCAAGTTGCGGGTGGAAAACTGCGCCGACTTTTCCGTGTCTCCCGGAAAGAACTACTCGGTGGCCGTTTTTGTGCCCGAAAAGAAGGGCCTGCCTGCAAAGGTGCAGATCTACCACGTGCCCAACTTCAACCAGGCCGTGGCCCAAAAGACCTTTTTCAAGGCCGAGGAGGTCGGTCTCAAGTGGAACGCTCTGGGCACTTCTCTGTTGGTGCTGGCACAGACCGCTTCTGACGCTACCGGCAGATCCTACTACGGAGAAACCACTCTCTATCTGCTTGGAATCACTGGTGCCTTTGACAGCAGAATCACTCTGGACAAGGAGGGTCCCATCCACGATGTCGCATGGTCGCCCAACTCGCGGGAGTTTGCCGTCGTCTACGGCTACATGCCCTCCAAAACCACCTTTTTCGACGCCCGAGGCAACGAAATCCACACTCTGGCCGAGTGTTCGCGAAACACCATCCGGTTCTCTCCCCACGGCCGTCTCGTGCTGCTTGGAGGCTTTGGAAACATCCAGGGAGCCGTGGACATCCTGGACCGCCAGTCCAAGTTCGCCAAGGTGGCCACTTTGCATGCGGCCAACGCCTCCCACGTGGCCTGGTCTCCAGACTCGCAGTTTGTGCTGACTGCCACCACGGCCCCTAGACTGCGAGTCGACAACGGCTTCCGAATCTGGCACGTCAAGGGCAACCTCATGTACGCCCAGGACTACCCCGAGCTGTTTGCTGCTGACTGGCGTCCTCTGCCTTCTTCTGAGTTCCCCTCCGGCCACACCATCAGCGAGTGTCCCGAGGCTCATGAGTCTGCCAAGTCTGCCAAGGAGGGAGCCAAGGCCCCTGTTGCCGCCAAGCCTGCCGGTGCATACAGACCTCCCCACGCACGAGGTCAGCCCGAGCGAGCTGCCCGAGGCTCTCTGGCCGCCTCTCCTGACCCTGCCTCCGGCCCCAAGGTGCGAGGAGCTGGAGGCCGAGTGGTGCCCGGAGCTGCTCCCAAGAAGGAGGACAAGAACGGAGCCGCTGCTGCCACCGTGGACGACAAGAAGATCCGAGCTCTGCTCAAGAAGCTGCGAGCCATTGAGGAGCTCAAGGCCAAGCAGACCAGCGGCGAGAAGCTGGAGGATACACAGATCCAGAAGATTTCCACCGAGGCAAGTGTTCGAGACGAGCTCAAGAAGTACGGCTGGGACGGCGTTTCCAAGTAAGTCTGGTGGAGTAGGAGGAGAAGGATGGATAGACAATGGATGGCCGCTTTAGATTGGGGCGGCCGTGTATACTTGAGATACTAGATGTATAGTAAGTAAGGAATAGATGCTGCCGGTGGCGTGTGTCATTGGGGAGCGAGTACGAGTGCGTAGCACGAGTGCGAGAAATATTCGGAGTTTTACAGTGCTTACACTGAGCTGTACTTGTAGCTTGGTGTAAGAGTAGATACCAAAAGATGAAGACTAAGCCCTCCTAGCACAACAGACATTTGTACTGCGAATATGGGGGCACTACTGTAGTATTATCGAGTGTTTGATGGTTTATTTTTCACCTATATCATTAATATTCACCTATAATAACCAGTAATGGATGAAATGCCATATTTGGTACGTCAACGAAAGACGCAAAATGGTATGCGGAGGACTAGTGAGTAGATGGAATGTAGCCGTGTGTGAAATTTGTATAGTTTTCACAGTGCTTTGATGGTATTGGAAGATTCTGATTGTTGCTTTATCTTCAGTATTATGAAAATATCGTTTTCTGAGTCTGTTTGAGATTATAGAACACAGCGACTCACAGAACATAGGACGATAGTACAAGACGATATATACGTTATCTAACAGAAATGTCATCTCCACAAAACTCTTGTCTCATTATTCGGTTTACCAAACGACCCCGTGTAACCCCACAGACGTGCACCAATAATGCTCATATGTGCATGGCCTGCTGCATCCCAGCAAGGGCATCTAATATTTGGATTGTGCAGTGTGAACAGTCAAGTCGAGGTAAGGAGACAGCTATCGTTGCCTCCAAACTGTGGAGTTCATTCCTTTTGTACTTAATACCAGGGGTAGTGGAATGGTGCGTCTTTTTCAGTCTACTGTACTGTACTTGTAGTGTTGATCACGGATTGTTCTCATTATTCTAGATAATATAAAGAAAAAAATACTGTACCAATGGGTTATGGATCGGTCAATTACCCGGTTTAAGAATTAAAAACATATAAAATGTCATTTATTGTACAATTCTGAGTGTCCCATGTCTTTACTCGTCCTTTCCATCTTTCTAATTGACCGAGTCTACAACGTTCTCCGTGGACATCTAGCATTAGCTTACTCTTTCGCACCAAAACCACACGGGGCATTTAAGTCTTGGAAGGGGTATAATTGATGACCTATATCTATAAATCACTTTTATCACATCAAGAAGCCATTATGATAAAAGGTGGGCATATCCTGAAAGAGAACTGAATTCAACAAGCCATACTGTCAACCACGGGATGCTTAAAACTGGAATCTACAGCTCGTACGTTACCCCAGAAAAATAGCTTGTACCTACTCCAGATACAGTATAGCTTGTGTATAGCTTCTTTCTACTAACCAGACACAGTTAGCTCGATAACACGACTTCTAGCCATTCAAAAGCCCTTCCACTATGACCGACCGAAAAACTACCCGCTTTGTGGCTCGACACACTATCGTCGCTCTGTACACTGTGGCTTTTCTGGGCTATTCAGCATGGCTTTTTTACCGAATGGTCGTTCGTCTAAACGACAATAGTGATCGTTGGGTTCTAGAACCAATTGCCATTCTGCTACTGGGCGAAATGGGAGTCGATGAGGCTCTGGAACAGCTTTACGAGCGAGGAAAAACATCAGAAATCCAGCATTGGTGGTCCATGATCTTCAACTTTGCATTCTTCACGGTATTCAGATTGTACTTGGATACAGAAGCGTTTGTGGTTGTGAAAGAAGCTGTTGGAGGAGCGTTTCGATCACCATGGTCTTTGGCAGGACTTGAAGTCTTTGTGTTGGTGTTCGGGTGGTACAGACGTCTTCCTGAATGTTCAGAGGGTTTCATTCGGTTGCCGTAGTCAACACGACAGGAACGACTCCTACAAACTACGGTCGACTACTGTACAGTACATTCAGGTACAGTACTTCTTCTGAAGATAGCAGTTCAACTTCTGTATCATAACACCTCTAGAAGATCCACTACAAACAACTTCTTCATCAGACAAAACTTCACCCCAACTACAATCAGAATCAGACTACAGCCATGGTCATCTACTTCCTCTATTCGATCAGCTCCTGGAAGCTCTACACAACCCCCAGATCACTACATCCTCTCACATATAATAATATCATAACTTATTCAGGTATCTCAATATCCCTCTCTACTCCGTATCAGAATCGAAAAAACTTCTGTCTGGGGAAACCTCCAGTTTTGCAGGACCAACTGCCACCTTGACAGAAGGCACAAACCGGCCAGATTGCCAGGCATATTTCACCTCGGAGTACATTTCATCCACCTGCTCCAAAGCCAGTCCCTTGGTTTCATAGACATAATAGTATACAAACAAAATTGCCAGAAAGTTGCATCCTCCCCAGATGAAAAAGACCTTGGACTCCAGACCCGCAGATCCCGGTTTTTTGTCCACCAGATACGGAGTAGCAAAGGCAATGGCAAAGTTGAAAATCCAGTTTGAAGCAACACTGATAGCCACTCCCTTTGCTCGGATTCGCAGAGGAAAAATCTCAGCGACAACAACCCAGGCTATCGGTCCCCAGGTTGATGCAAAACCTGCGATAAACGTGCAGGTAAAGGCAATGAGCACTTTTGAAGAAACCTGACTGTCCAGAGCTGTTCCTACTGCTGCCACAATCATTTGAGAAACACACATGACCACAGATCCTATCAATAGCAGTTTTCTTCTTCCTACTCTGTCGACAAACAGGATTCCTGGAATGGTAAAAGCGACATTGACAGCTGAGGTGATCATGGAAACCACAAACGGGTCTTTGATGCCTGCATTTTTGAAAAAGTTGGTGCCGTAGTAGAAGATGAAGTTGATTCCGGTCAGCTGTTGAAGAGCCTGGATGGCTACTCCTGTTAGTAGTCGTTTTAGCTGGGATCCCTTGGAGCTGAAACATGCCTTCCAAGACGAGTTTCCGACCGCTATTTCTGCTGCAAAAGCGTCCTGGAGTTCGACAAGCTCCTTTTTGACTGTTCTTGAGTCTTCTGGAAGTCGTCGTAGTCTTGCTAGAGCTTTTGCCGCCTTTTCAGGCTGATGTTTCTTGACCCAGAAACGAGGAGTTTCGGGAAGAACTAAAAGACCAGCAGCCAGAATGACAGCCCAGACAAGTTGAATGGCGAGTGGAATTCTGTAAGAAGATGTGTTTGGACGGTCTTTGGTAGCATTGTTGACAACTGCCGCTAGTAAAAGTCCTACAGTAATGGCAAACTGGTAGATGGACACCACGGCTCCTCTAATCCATTTGGGAGACACTTCTGATTGGTAAAGAGGAACAATGGAAGAGATACCTCCTACTCCAAGACCAGCAACGACTCTTCCCACAATCAAAAGTGCTCTTCCTGTAGTCACAGTCTGAAGAATAGCTCCTACCGCAAAGACAACGCAGTATAATAGCAGACCCAAACGTCTACCTACCGTATCTGCTGCAAAGGGAGCAGCAATGGCTCCTGTAAAAGTTCCCACTGAGAGGATTGATGTTATCAGAGACGATTGTCCAGAGGTAAAGTCGGTCTTGTCTGCATCTGTAAAGTGGTCCTTGACGTATCCCATAGTCATGACACCAGCAATAGTTCCTGTATCGTATCCGTACAAAAGTCCTCCAAAGGCCACAAATACTGCCACGAGAATGGCCATGAAAGTGGATCCTTCCTCATTGTCTGTTTTGCGAATCGATGGAGGAGTTATCAGCCGTATTGCAGGCTTTTGGCGACCAGGATTGTCTGAACTCATGTTGGCGAGAAGAGTGAAGAGGTTAGAAACAAAAAAACGTTGTACAAAATGCATTCCCCACAAATGGGGCACCTCGGCGGTCTCAATGTGGTCTACTCTGCGGACTGCGGTCTATACTGCATATCTTAGCGGTAGTGAGAATCATTTGTTTTGATTTCAATGCATGCAACGGTGAGAGTGCGTGGACATGTGCATGAGGTAAATACGAATATATTGATACATTTATGACTTGTGCAAAAGAACGGAGTAGATGGATTTGTTCTGTCATACAGTCAACCTCTCCAAATGATCTTCCCCACCAATTCTCTAGCATTTCAGCTTTGGTAGCGGAGTAGTTAGATCCAACGCGTTACACGTGTGCATAGCCGACGGAGATGAAAACAAAATCTGTTATAATAGCAGTAGAGTTCAGGGAAGTTGTTTATGGGGTAATATAGGTGTGGGCTGTATCATTTATCAACTCCCCGTCACTCTCTGAACAATATTTCTCCTCATATATCACCTTTATCTTCACTCTCAAACGCATTCTTTTCCCCCCACTTGTTCATTAGGTCAAAAAAACTGTGCTATTGTGGGTAAGAGTTTTCTGACTTGGGCTACAGATGGCGGTGAACTAGTTGTCGAAGCCTTGCCACGCTAGTTTTTACTACTTCTGGGTCGATGCTTTCTACAGCTTGAACTCATCTAACATTCAGAATACAAACTCAGCATTAAATAAGAATACTTGCGAGACTCATCCATCTGTAAAACCCCCCATTTCCTCTTTATACTCTCTTAACATCTTTATCCCGCAACAACACCACTAACGACGGCAAGCACGCGTACATTGCATTAGTCCAGAAACTAGCACCGGAAAGCACATGTTGGGACCTAGAAGAAGTCCGCTGGCACGGATTTTGAAAAGAAGTCCCGGGAAGCCCAGTTAAACACGACAAACACGCTAGAATCAGTTCTTGGACGGTTCTAAATGGCTTCTCTTCTCCTTCTGCATTCTTGCCATCCTTGGTTCGTTCTATTTTCACCCTTGGAAGGGAAAATGGGCTGTAGAAGGTATGGAAAGGAGATCAAGCGATTTGGTTGTGCTTCTTTCATGCTCTCCAGTCTCTAGCCAGTTTAATCAGAAGAATTTCTGAATTTTTATTTTATTTTATTTTAAAAAAACAGAAGAAATATCTATACCCATGACAACCCCACACTACGGATACTGATTCGTTTGAATGACACGATAAATTCATTTCTTTCTTGCAGTTTCCTCACTGCCCTTCTCGTGATTGGAGCAGATTCATTTTAATTTATTTATTTTCCGATGCCTTCGATTAATGAAAAAGAGCGAAAACAATTGTCCAACAAAAAATCTCTTGCAGACGCCTCATTACTCATCATTTAGAGGTCATAAAAGCTTGGGGTCAGGGGCGTCAGAACTGCTCCCATGCGTACCCAATCGTCCAGCGTTTGTTGCATCCTCGTCCTATTACCATATTCATACTCGTCTATGACGTCTTCATGTAAGTTATCCACGCCACCCCAAATTATATCATTTTCCACACCCTCAAAGCACGGTTTAGAAAGATCAATTAAATCGTGCCATTCAGGGTCATTCGACGCCAAGATGTACACCGTGGGTACGTCTTCGTTTGGTTCGATTAGTGCCGTTATATTCAAGAGCGCTAAACAGGCGTACGCTGCCGTGATGTTTAACACCATAGTTGATAGTCGATGAGAAGGAAAAAAACTGGTTTGGAAATTTGGAGATGTAATATAGATCGGCCAAAAATCAAGCACCAAATGTAGTCACACAAACAGAAATGGCGTGAAATCAACCACCCAGGGAGTGGCACATGTGAAATCACAAATAACCGTGATATGCCTTACATAGGTTGCTAGCTTTCAAGCCAACCCCTAAACTTATTCTGAATTTTGATAGTTTCGGTGTGCTTTGCTTCTGTCGGTCAGCATCTCCTTATCATGCAAATCTACAGCAATGTCTGATCTCCCAAACAGAAGATCAACTGTCTTTGAATGGAGCAAAAACAGAGAGAGACAAAAATTGAGAATCAGAACATAGTCACATGAGCAACCACGAAGAATGTAACTCGGCATGGGCCCACTGAAGACATCGGAAAACAGCAATGGCCTGATTGCAACCCTGAGACTCACCAACTGTATCCTGCAGAACCAAGTGTCCCAGCCCCTCACTATGGAAACCACTTTGCGACATCAACATCGGCGCAACAATCAGTAACAGCCATGTGGCCATCGAATGCGAAGAGTCCTTCAATGACATTTGTAAAGCTGTTAGAGAATCACGCTTCCACAAGTTGCCGCAAACACTCAGGAGTGAACCCAAAAGTAGGAGGTTCCTTTCCCACAGTGACGTCATTTTGATCCAACGTAAATTGCGGTGTAGTCGTACTGGGAATACTCACAACAGATTTTTGTATGAATTGATCGACGGGAAAAAGTGTTGCGTATGATCAATGACGACTTGAGACACAGTGCAGGGTGTCATACAGAACCCTAAACCTTCTGAAGAGGAGTCAGATGTGCCCCTGAGACGACGAATAGTGACAAGAGAGTCGTGATGACGAGAGCAAATTATTGCCGAGAGAAAAAAGAAATGCGAAGAAAGATAAATGTGATGTACTCGTACTCGAGTTGAAACAGTGCTGGATGTTGTTCACTGTTGAATTGACGGTAGGCTGTGCGGTTTAGAGAGTGTGCAATTGAATTGGAAGATAAATGCAGTAGAAACCAGGACTACGGAATGACTATACCTTTTGGGACTCATTTGTGTTCGTTTGTGGTACTGTACTCAATTGAAGCACTCACGCGAGCCACTTCGTTACCATAGTAACATATATACTCCAAATAAACCTTAACGGCCGAGGGGTAAATGCTTGTCCTGCAGTGATAACTTTAACCCAAGAAAAAACTTGGCAGAAGCCTGATGTGACCCCAATACTCAACTAGTATCGTGTTAAGTGCTCTGGTCTACCTACTTGACAAGACGAGTGTGGGCAGAAAGGTCCGATTTATTAGAATGGCGAATTACAGAAAGGTATCAAGTGTAATCATTTGTAGGATTGCTCATTTTTGAAAATAAATCACAAAAATAAGACCTATTACAAAATTAAACCCCCATTTCGGATACTGATTTCTGTCCGGATACAGGACACTAGAATATCAGTCCTTTTCGCAGTTTTCTTCACGGCCATTCTTGTTGTGAGATAACTGAAAAAACATACTAGTCCGATTAACCAAAACAAATAGTATCTTCCAAAGTTTTCGTTACTCGATGGGGTTGGGGACTTCGGAGACTCGGGGGACTCTGATCCAAAGAGCTCAAAAGCCGCACCGTTGTTTAGCCAATCTTCCAGCGTTTGTTTCATTCTTGCCTTGTCGCCATTGACATCCTCGTCAGTGATATCACTATCCAATAGACCCACATCACCGTATATCACAGCCTGATTGTCTGTAACGTTCTCAAAGCATGGCTTAGCTAGATCGACCAGATCGTCCCATTCCTCGGTGGTTGACGACTTTAGGTAAACCACAGGATAGTTTCCGTTTTCGTCGGTTTCAATGAGTGCTGTTAAATTGAGAAGGGCCAAACAGGCGTAGGCAGCAGTCACGTTGATTGACATAGTGGATTTCTGTCCTCGGGATTAGGATCTCAGTCGTGAGTGTGAGGTGTTTGTTGTAAATCTACTACGATACGATAGAAGTTTCAGAGGCTTATATAGAAAAAGGGAGATAAACTCTCAGGGCAAAAGTGATTCTCGAAATATCTAAACAACCAGAGATGACATGAACAACCAGCCAATCACCCAATAGTGAGCTACCTGTAAAATGACAATATCCACTGCTTTTACTCTACTTGCTTTTCCTGAAACTAATACACTTTTCCAATAATTGTATGATGATTTTTAGGTGTAATGATACAAGTCACAGCCATCAAACTGAGCAAATAAAGAGAACCAAGTCACCAAAACCAATTCACCAAAACAAGAAGATCTTGCAACGTCTCTTTACGCAAGAATTAGAGATCATAAAAGCTTGGAGTACGCCGCAAGGGCGTCAGAACAGCTCCCATGCTTACCCACTCATCCAACGTTTGTTGCATCCTCGCCCTATCACCATATGGATAGTAATCGTAGTCTGTGATATGACCATGTAAATTATCCACACCACCAAAAGTAATACCATTTTCCACACCTTCAAAGCACGGTTTAGAAAGATCAATTAAATCGTGCCATTCAGGGTCATTCGACGCCAAGATGTACACCTGGAGTCCGTATCGTTGTGGTTCGATTAGGGCTGTTATATTCAAGAGCTCTAGACAGGCGTATGCTGCTGTGACGTTGAATACCATACTCGACGAGAGAGAGGGGGTTGTAAAACATGTTCAAGGAGATCCAGCTATATTTACAATGAGATTTTATTTTATTTTGATTCTAGGAGAGTTGGCTAATAGGCTTTCATGGTAACTAAGCAGCAACATACTTAGAGATGATCAAGTCAACTAGCCTATCAGGAACTAACAATAGAATTACACATTCGAAATCACACAGCCCACAACTCTCATCTGTTTGAATTTGCTCATAATTAACTTACTAATTACCCTTCCAAAGTGTCATTGTGTGAGTATGGTTCTGCTGCCGATCTGCAACTTCTCTAAGTTTGAAATCTGCAAGTGTGACGTGACACTGACTGGTCAGAACTACATTAACAGAAAAATACTTCCACGGGTTCGGGGCACTTTGTGTTATGGAGTCCACAGTAAATATATGTATACCAACTAATAGGCCAATAAATCCACGTGCACGGTTAGACAGGCCAACATATAAATCATAAAAATATCTTGCCAATCTATCAGAGCTCAGAACTGAGTCATGTCTGAGAAGATCGGCTATATTTCGTGGTCAATGACGTCAGACCAATACGAACATCAACAACGTGAGACACAAGTCACGCAGTGCTGCATAACCCTAACCGAACTCGATAGGCGGTCTGATGTGACTCAAATACTCGATTGATGAGTGAAAACAACAGAAATTAAATCCTAATCTGGGGAGAGGCATTCGAGGTGAAATACCAAAAAACTGAACGCTGTGTTTGTCTTTGAAGAATAACGTGTGCCCTATCCAAGTAGGCTGTACTAATGGCCAGGAAAAGGTACTTGAATATTACCATGTATTATACGCTAAGGAATGATTTTTTTGAGGGATGGAACAGATTTGTATAATAAATCTTATATATTCGGATAAGGTACCATATGCAGAGATAACGTTAACCACAGTGCTCGTGGTTCGAATCCTGGTCAAAACGAACTAAGACGTGATATTTTGATGACCACCAGTTCATTCCTCACACGAGTCTGAATTTTTTGTAAACTCATCAAATCCCATTTGATTGCATACGATGACAGAAAAATATATTAGTATTGTTGGTGGTTGTTTGTATTGAAAATAACAAGTCTCAAGTCTCTTGAAAACGACTCGATAATCGAGATTTAGAGGTCATAGAAGCTAGGATCACGCAACAAGGGCATCAGAACGGCCCCCATGCTCACCCACTCATCCAGCGTTCGTTGCATTCTTTCCCTATCACCACGTGGATAGTAGTCGTAGTCTGTAATATCGCCATGTAAGTTATCCACACCACTAAAAAGCGGGGTATTTTCCGCACTCTCAAAGCACGGTTCAGAAAGATCAATTAAATCGTGCCATTCAGGATCATTCGATGCCAAAATGTACACTTTGGGTCCCTCTTCCAGTGGTTCAATGAGGGCCGTTATATTCAAGAGTGCCAGACAGGCATATGCTGCCGTGATGTTGAACACCATGTCGATTTCTGTCAGAATGAGCCCAAGAAAGTCAGAGAAAGAGTATGGTCTCATTCCATATGAAAACACTAATATCCATATTTTGTCTCACTTGGATTGCTGTAGATAAAATGAACTTACGAGCCAGCCCCTAAAGTTAGTTTCAGTATGCTCACCTCGAAGAGTACATTCTGTTTCATTGTCCAGGTATATTCCGTGAGCTATATCATACCAGAACATGTCAATGACGTAAACTTGCAGTTGTAATTTTCCTGGAAACTTAGAGTTGTGCCTCTCAGACCACAATAATAAATGTATCGATTCTCCTGCATTTGGACCTGCATATTAGGCACTAAAATGCTGCTTCCTCAATTCAAGGTTTAGATTCCTATAATTCGAGATGGGTGACGATCCATTTCGAGGGACTATGCCAATGTTGCTATTTGGGGTCAAATCTACTCGTATTGGGTCACTGATCTTGATGACATTCATTGTATTGTAGGATAACGCTTCTACCCCTTTTAATGGATTATTTGATGTCTATAGCAACGCCAAACTGGCATTCCAGACACCAAATTCGGTTTGAATAGAAGATAAAATATGTTCAGTTCGTTTTGCAGCTTTTCTCATTGACATTCTTGTGATGGGACAAGTTACTGCAATCAAGCTAAGCAAATAAACTGATCCAAGTAGCCAAAACAAAACGTCTCTAGCAGATCCGTCTTCATTTGATAAGACGGAGACCTCCTCCTCAGGCTCCAAAAGCGGTCTCAGGGTTGCCCCGCTGCTAAGCCAATCGTCCAACGTTTGTTGCATCCTTGTCTTATCTCCATAAGCGTCTTCGTCTTCAATGTCATACTGCAACATACCAACGTCTGCATAAAGCACACCCTGGTCTGCTGTGACATTTTCAAAGCATGGCTTCGCAAGATCCACTTTACCATGCCACTCGGGGGTGTTTTCCGCCTTTATGTAAACCACGGGATAACCTCCGCTCTCGTCTGTTTCAATAAGTGTAGTCAGATTCAGAAGCGCCAAACAAACGTATGAAGCTGTGATATTGTACACCATGGTTGATTTCTGTTGCAAAACGTCGTTCGTTTGCGAGGGATCGAAGTTCAGGGTGTCTGATCACAGGTCTGAGTGTGTGCGAATAGCGTCTCAAACTTGATAGGGAATCAGAGACTTATATAGGTGGGAGAGAGCTCAATGTGTAGCAACATAATCAAAGACAACGTGAAACCCACTAGCTAATCAGGTAATAGACTTCCACATGAGAAACCTCAATCTCACCAATTCTGTCATTTACTCCGTCCTTTTGCAAAAACCAATCTCACAAATCACCCTTCCAAAATTGTCTGAGGTTTGTTATCATGGCGCCACTGTGACACTACCGAGTGAGGGGTAAAACTTTGCGATGCAATGATAACTTTAACTCAAAAAGGCTTGGCAAAAGCCTGATGTCATCGCAATACTCAATTTCTAGCTATTGGCTTAGTGGCACCAACACTCACCATCAAACACGCATAAACAATATCAATGTCCGCTCTTCCAATGGTGAAAGACTGGCGAACTCGATGAAGGGCATCCACATCGACGCCCCTAGAGTGGCTCCTACAGACCAGCCCATTGGTCAGGACTGATGTTGCAGATTGCTCTCCGGTACTCAACACACGCATTCTGTGATTCCCGGTTAATCAACATATCCTTGGTGATTTCCAACTCCTCGGAGTCAGATACCTTGCCGACCGTGTATTCCACTCCAAACGAATCAGGAACAGGACTAACCAAAACACCTACTGCACGCAATTTGATATTGTGCTGCACAGACGTGGAAAAACTGGACACCAGCGTCGAACATTCGAGACATTCAGGTGGTGCCTCTCATCTACGCTTAGACCCGGCAACTGGTTATTCGCTTTGTCTACCTTCTCCACAACTCTAGCTTAGATGGCCTGTTCAAGTTATTTTACGTCTTCCGTCAATCGTCATTCATATCCCCAGCCAGCGGATATCAGGACAGCCAACACCATCCCATGACAAACATCGGTTGCCATAGCTCATAGTTATCTAATAATTTGCTCAGGATTGGTGTCGAGAAAATGTCTAAATCAATGATGGGTCTTCTACCTTCTGCCATGGTTCCCTGAGATGTGCACAATGATGATCTCCTCAGAGACCTGCTTCTTACTGGATGAGAATTAACAAGAATGTAAAACAATGAAACTGTTGCTTCAAACCAGAACAAGTCTGATACAAAACCCCCATCAACTTTTGAGGATGAGGAGTCTGAGGACTCGGAAAAGCTTCGCAGACGCTCTATAACAGTTCCACTGTTCAACCAGTCGTCCAGTGTTTGTTGCATTCTCGTCTTATCACCATACGCTTCATCGTCTGTGATATCATAATACAACGATCCCACACTTGAATAAGTGACACCCTGATTGCCGGTGACATTACCAAAGCACGGTATAGCAATATCCACTTTGTCATGCCATTCAGGAGTGTTTGCCGCCCTTATGTAAACCACAGGGAAACCCCCGGTTTCGTCTGTTTCGATTAGGGCTGTTATGTTTAAGAGCGCCAAACAGGCATATGCTGCTGTAATGTTGAAAACCATAGTTGATAGTTGATGGGAGAAAAAACTGGTTGGGGAGATATATTTATATATAGAGTTGGAAAGTTCTCCTTGTAGTAAAACAGAAACAAGGATAACTGTAAAAGGCTACTGTATCATTCATAGGTCACCAACAATGTGAAACCCGACTTCGGATACTGGTTCGAGTTTGAATGAAGACACCATAAATTCATCTCTTTTTGTAGTCTGTCCTTCTCGTTATTGGATGAGAATTAACCATGAAGAGTAGAGATAACACTGGCCCAAGTATCCAGATCAAAAAATCTCTTGCAAACGCCTCGTTACTCGTCGAGACCTATGAGGTCATAAAAGCTTGGAGTACGCAACAAGGGCTGCAGAACGGCCCCCATTCTCACCCACTCATCCAGTGTTTGTTGCATCCTCGTCCTATCACCATAGGGATAGTAGTCGTAGTCTGTGATATCAGCATGTAAGTTATCCGCACCACCAAAAACCGGGGGATTTTCTGCACTCTCAAAGCACGGTTTAGAAAGATCAATTAAATCGTCCCACTCAGGATCATTCGACGCCAAGATGTACACCATAAGGGATCCATTTTGATCTGGTTCGATTAGTGCCGTTATATTCAAGAGTGCCAGACAGGCGTATGCTGCCGTGATGTTGAACACCATAGTTGATAGTTGATGAGGGAGAGAAGACTTGTTTGGGGATTACAGTAGGAAATATAACTATATATAGAGTTGGGAAGTTCTCCTTGTAGGAACATAGAAACAGGATAACCTGAAACCAAAACGGCTGTCAGACCAGAGGTCAGGAATAATTCGCAACCCGACTGTCGGATACTAGGTCGAGTTTGAATGAAGATGTGATAAGTTCAGTTCTTTTTCCAGTTTTGCTCATCGTCCTTCTCGTGATTGGATGAGAACAATAAATGAGGAAGAGCAATAAAACTGGTCCAAATGACCAAAACAAAATTTCTCTTGCAAACGCCTCGTTACTCGTCGAGACTTAGAGGTCATAAAAGCTTGGGGTACGCCGCAAGGGCGTCAGAACAGCTCCCATGCTTACCCACTCATCCAGTGTTTGTTGCATCCTCGTCCTATCACCACGTGGATAGTAATCGTAGTCTGTGATATCACAATGCAAACTATCCACACCACCAAAAGAAATACCATTTTCCACACCCTCAAAACACGGTTTAGAAAGATCAATTAAATCGTGCCATTCAGGATCATTCGACGCCAAGATGTACACCATGGGTCCCTCTTCCAGTGGTTCAATTAGTGCCGTTATATTCAAGAGTGCCAGACAGGCGTATGCTGCTGTAATGTTGAATACCATAGTTGATGAGAGAGAAGTGTATCGTACAAGTGGGTCGAGGATTCAGAGATTTAACCATATTTTTGGGAGCCAGCTAATAAGCTCTCGGACTGAAAAGCATGCACCAGATGTAGCAACACCATAGAGATAACGTGAAATCAACCAGCCAGTCAGTAAGAGAGTGCCAGAAGTGGAATCACATTATCCAATGTTGTTACACTGATTGCATTTGCAAGAAGCTAGCTAACCTTTCCAAGATTCGTCTGAGGTTGCTGGCATGGCACCACAGCCTGGCTGCCGATCGCCTATCTCTTTTAAGTTGGATATTTATGCAAATGTGACTGATTCTGTTCTTAAGACAGATCTGCTGCATGGCGCACTCCTGTTTAGAAAATTCTGCATTTGGGCTTGTGGAGAATGCTGTTCATTCCACCGAGTCGGGCTGTATAGGCTTCATGATTGTGAATGTTGACATGACACCAGTGGGTCTAGTTTGGGATTCCATTGGCGTCACCATCAAGTAATAAGACTCACAAGGAAAATGAAACGTACTCAACGACATTCAAGGGCAGGCGATCTCTGAATCATTGGAGTTGATCGTTGACGTTTACGATCAGCTCAATGATAAATAGAAGATGTTACAAACGGCGTAGGTACGATGACGGACATGACTCTCGACACGAGACATTAAGTGCTGTGGTAATTTGGCTCAGAGCAAAATGGATAAGGCGCAGCCAGCTGTGGACCCCGAGATCTTGAGTGATGAACAGAGATGGTGAGAGAGCAGAGCTGAGAGAGAGAAGAGATGAGAGAGAGCAGAGATGATGAGAGACAAATATGACGAAAGAAAAGTAATGAGGAAGCAACGTGACAAAGAGAGAAAACAACGGAGAACGACGATGGTAATGAGACACTCGAGCTGAAGCTGTGCGGGAGTGAGTCCAGCAGAGTTGAACTGTGAGAATGCTGTGCGCTTTGGGGAATGAACTGAACGAAACCCGATGTTTCGGTAGTTGTGTAGAGGACAGGGCTAAGGAATGACGATATCCCTGTAATATCGTTTGTGTCACTCAGGTGAAGCACTCACGCGATCAACTGTGTTTCCATAGTAACAAATTTGACATACAAACTTTAACTATTGAGGGGTACAAGTTCCTATGCATAGATAACTTTAACTCAAAAAATCTTGGCACTGGTTTGTGTTTAATCAATACTCGGTTACTGTCGTGTTCTAGATGTTGGCCAAGTGACACCAATAACACCAGCTAATCCATACATCCTAACGTGACTGTCAGCTATTATGCAACGGGATGGCGAACTAGAAGAAAGCCATCAGCCCCTAAGCGGCTCTTACAAACCGAACCACTCATGATGCCTTCACAGGACTACTGTCGGAGACTACTGGCTGTTAATTATACCAACATAACATTCATCACGCAGTTTCTGTAATGTCGGGAATCAACAATTTGCCCTTATATTGAATATCAACGACCAATATCCGATACGTAGCCGACCCTGGATTCCAGTCCAAACGAACCAGGCACCTGACAAACCAACTATTATCTAAACCACTTTGCAATTTAAATGGTTGCTATATGGTCATAGGCTAATCAGGAACCATCATCTGAAACTCGAAGTGAATCCACATCTACACCTGGCAATCTGATAATCACTAGACTGATTAATAAATGATTTACAACAACAACAACAACTTGTTAACCTTCTAGATAACTTCCGCTTGGATGGTCTGTAATATGATATCACTTCTTCTGTAAATGTTACAGCAGATATCCGGGTGACTAGTTTCATCCCAAGGTTTCAGGTGCCATTTTTCATAGCTAAGAGTTGGCGTCGAGAGCATGTCTTTACAAATGGTGGATTCTTCTGGCTTTTGCAATGGCCCCTGAGATGGTCCTTTGTGCCTCAAGTCACGAGAATGCTGACCAACTGGTTTCTCCAGCGAAAAACACAACTAGCAGCGTCGTTACTGCTCATATTCCCGACTGTACCCCATTCATCAGCGCTTTCCGCCTCTATGTAAGCCACTGGGGAACTTCCATTTTCGTCTGTTTCTATTAGTGCCGTTTTTTAAAAGGGCCAAACAGGCGTATACCACAGTGAAGTTGATTGACATGGTTTGAATTGGATAATACCGAAGTAGGAGACATCAAACGTACTTATTTACCTAGTTAGCAGGGCCCATTTTTGAATCTAGGGAAATAGATATATGCTGTATGTGTTTTTAGTTATTCTAAATATGCATTCTTTTTTTTATTCAGCCTTTTTCTGTTCATTTTTGCGCCTTTTTTGCTCATTTTTGGCCGTGTTTTTTTTTTTTTTTATTCTGAAGATACATTACAACTGTTTTTTTGATTCTAGGGAAATACATTTAGCTAAATAAGGCCTATACAATGTTAAACCCGCACGTCGGATTCGGATTCGGATTTGCAGAAAAGCTGTAAAGACGTAACAAGCGATTTTCGAGTTCGCTGTTCCTCTTGTCCTCGTCTGTTTTTGTTTTTTTTTTTTCTGCTTTTTTTTTTTTTTTATTCTGAAGATACATTTTTTTTTTTTATTCTGAAGATACATTACAACTATATACCTGGCAAGCCAGGCTATTGGCATCCAATGAATCTTGCAAATCGTAATCGGTCTCGGTGCTCGCTTCGTCATAACAAGGGTCGCCAATTCTTGATACTCGATCTCGCGCTCCAATCTCGGTCTCGGTTTGTATGATCATGACTAGGAAATCCAATCAATCCAAAAACATAGGTAAAACATAAAAAGAAAAAACAAGCAAAAATAAATAGTAAAAGGGAAAATAAATAGTAAAAGAGAGAAAAGCATCACAAGCAGAAATAGCAAATGATGGGAAACGAATTCAAGTCGGGGGACTCATCCGCGGGGTGTCGTTTGACTTTTTTTTTTTTTTTTTTTTTTTTTTTTAATTTATCATATTGTGTGCTTTATTGGGCAATCTTTGGTAACAGTGCACTTAGTGCCTGAAATCCTTCCATTTTTTTTTTTTTTTTTAATCAATCATAATATCATCATATTCCTCCATCGGGTTCTCTCTCGGTTGTGTTTAACGTAAGCACGGCTCACGGGTACTCCTGGCGTACCAGCCAATTCCTCCAAAATTCCTCCAAGTTCTCAATCAAAATTCCTCCAGACTTTGCTCCTATGCAGCAGCTCGCTCCCTTACCTCCTTGGCCCAAAGGTCATATCGGTAGGCAGAAGTGACTCGGGTGAATAAGTGGGCATGGTTTCGTTGAACCTCTGGGTCAGTACCCACGAGGCCAGTGCGGCGCATGGTGCGCTCGAACTGCCATAAAGCATGTGCTAGCTCTCGAATGTAGTTGAGAGGGCCTTCCTTGTCCTCCAGTAAGATCCAATCCGCCATTCTAGCTGGAAGGGGGACTTCAATCATGTTGCAGATCGCATGGGAGACAGGACAGTTGACGAAGAGATGTTCATGGAGGTAGCTTTTCTCTTTGTAGAGACGGCAAGAGCTACATCCAATGTCTTTGTAGGCGTAGTGGTCGGTCTTGGGGTACCACCGAGTGAAAGGGAGACGGCTGAGACGAAGCATGTGCAGCGTATCTGCGCTCTTGGCGTCTCGTCGGTAGTGCTTGCCCAAGAAATCGTTTGCTTTGAGCCACTTCTTATCATCTGACTAATCGAAAACTCCTTATGACTAGCTCCTGAACAGGTTAAAAATTCATCCCCAGAGGACGTGGCGTAATGGTAGCGCATTGGATTTCGGTTCTTCTGAACGACGTCCTCCAAAGGCTGCGGGTTCGAGTCCTGTCGTCCTCTCTTTTTGAAAATTCAAAATTGTTTTTTTTTCGGCAGACAAAATAGCTGCAAATATGAGCCATCTTATATCTACACACCCCTAACTAGTATAAATCATATTACTGTACTGATAAATTAATGCTGATTGTAAAAGGTGGGAATACCGTAAAGCACGGGAGCAGCTCCGTTGAGGTACCGCAATAGACACTCGTTTCGAGACTGCGAAAGAGCCATTGAACAGTCCATGGAAGTGTCCAGAGAGTCGTCGTCAAGCACGCCCCATCGGGTCAAAAACTGCCGTCCAAACTTGTCAATGTCCTTGTCTGTCACGTCCCACAGATTGGCCACCAGAGAAGGACATCCAGCAGACATGTAGGCCATAGGAATGCCCCAGGGCTCCAGTTCGCCGGCTGATCGAATCACGCCGGAAGAACAGCCCAAAAGAACAGTGGGACAGCATTGCTCGAGCTTGGCAATCGACGAGTTTCGAATGTACTTGTCTCCTCCTCCATGGCCCATGTAGATCATCACTGAGGACGTCTTAAGAGCCTTGAGCCAGTCAGACTCGCTGGGAGGCGTTCCTACCACACCAGAAAAGGGTGAAAGGGCATCTTCGAACCGGTCTTGGGTCTTGGGAAGGTCTCCACCGGGATTGAGAATGTAATAGGGCTCTCCATCCGGCTCACAAGTGTCCAGAAGCTGGCTGAGAACTTGGAGAGACGACACTCGCGAAACAGACCGGCCACAGAGACTCGACATGTTTTCCCAGGGGAACTGGGTGGTGGCAGAGTCCAGAACAAGCACCGTGTGGGTGTACTTGTGTCTGTTTTTGGCGTCGTCGCTGAAATGCAGTCCAATGGCCTCTTCAATTTCCACAAAGATCTGGTCCGTGTCCAGCTCGTCATAGGCATTGTACTCTCCGTGGAACTGCAGAATGTCGAGCACAAAGTAAACGAGGTCTTCCAGCAGCTCGGGGGCAATATCGTCTTTGCCCATACCCAGAAACAGGGACAGAACTCGAGGATCAATGGTGACGGGCTTGAACCCCTTCTTGCGTCGACCAGTGCCGTTTCTAGAAGGTAAATGTTTGGTGAGAATGCGGTTGAAGGACTTGGCAAAGGTTTCGCAGCCAGAACCCACAGTTTCGCCCAGAATTCCAAGAAAACCGCCAAACCAGCAAAACTCGGCGTCGTGAAGAAGCTGTTTCAGCCGTGCGTCCAGCTCGTGTCTCTTGGCCCACCAGGCCTCCGAGCCTCCGGGAAAAGAGGCGCCGTTTCGGGTCATGGTATCACTTTCGGAAATGATGCTTTTGAGCTCATCCAGACCGTCGGAGAAGAGAAACGGGTGCTCGTCCACATCTCGAGAGTTGTGTCGATGAAGAGGAAGTCGAAGAAGAAAAGGGTCTTGGTTGTAGGCGTACTGGCAGACAATGAGGTCTCCAGAAGTGGGACAAATGGCCAGAGAAATGACATTCCAGGTGTCGGGAAGCTTGGAAAGAAGAGACTTGGCGTTGAGATCCACGTGAGACGAAGCTGAAGGTACAGCAGAGACACTCCACTCGTCCACAGTCATACTGCTGAGCACTCTGCGTCTTTTATCGGCAGCAACTCCTCGGAAATCGAGCCACGAAGTGGTGTAATTGGTGGTACCAAGAGCAGAGACAAACACGTCGAGAGACGACAGGAGAAACAGCGCCTCGTTGATTTCAATCTGCGAACTGGTTTCAAACAGATCCTGAATGCGCTCTCCAAGCGACTTTTTCGCACTACACAGCATTCCATGGGCCGCATGAACGTTGCCATTGGGATGCATGGCAATGTCACAGGTGGAAGCGGAGGGAATACTGATGGCAGACTCTTCCAGCCCCATGAAAATGGCGTCTGAAGAAAGCAGCTTTCGGGCAGAAAACAGGGCGATTCGAGACTCCACCAGCTGATCAAGACACTGGTCGTACTTGCCGAGACCGGAAGAAGCTGGATTGGCAACCTTTTGGTCCTGGGCAAGCTGCAACTCGACCTTGAGACGCTCCACTTGAGCTACCAGCCGTCTGAGACCAGGAAGAACACCTGCAGCCGAAGAAGCAGCGGGCTTCTTGCGTCTCTCTACTCGCAACTGCGACATGTCACGTGAAAGACCAGAAGAGTCACTCATCGAGTTGATCACCTGAAGAGCACGTTCATACTGAGCAAACGACTCTTCCAACTCGCCAGTCTTGTAGTGAAAGGAACCAACGCGAGCGTACAAAAGAGCACGTGACACGTCGTCAATAGTGTCCTGTTCACGTGAAGCACAGGCTGCAGCCAACGTGTTTTGACTGGCTGAATAATCACCCTTCTTCATCTGAAGCCAGCCAAGAAGAGACTGGGCTTCAGACAGCAGAATCACATGGCCCACAGACTCGTGCAGAGCAATCGACTGGGTCATAACCTGTTCAGCTTCCCTCCAGAGTCCCAAATGCAAAAGAGAGGTGGTTGTGAGAATGGCTGCCTGCAGATTGAGACTGTTCATTTCCCAAACATGGACAGGCAGCTGGGAAAACTTGAAAATGCTGCTGCTGCTCTTGCTGTACCGTTTGAGGTATGCTTGAGACAATGAAAGCGCTTTTCTTGCTGTAGCAGCAGCATGTTCAACTTGAGTCTGCTCAAAAGAAAGATGAGATTGAACCAGCCAGAATCGAACCTGGCAAGTAAGACGAATGCAATAGTCTTGAGGCGACTCTGAGTCGGTTTTTCCAGCAGCCAGGTCACGAGAAAGAACAGGATGTGCAGAAACAAGCTGGGTGTGTTTAGTCAGCCGTTTCACTGCAGAATCAAGCTGACCCTCCATCAAAAAAGAAGATGCATGGAGCTGGTGGAGCTGGAGTTGGTGGTAAATGTCACGTGACGGCTCCGTTTCTCCGCCAGCCTCTCTCAGGGTACTTTTGCACCGTTGAACGTCTCCCAGATTGAAGTAGCATTGAGCCAGAGCAAGTTTGTCGGACGTAAACTTGTGCAGTTTCAATTCGAGAGAAAACAGAGACTGACAAGCAGCGTACTGGGAAACCAGAGAGACGATTTCCATGTCCTCTGCGGCCGGTTTGATGGTACCAGAAAGATGCAGAAGATGGTCCAGGTTGGGGTTGTGGAGATAAATGGTCTCTAGAGCAACCAGATGGAAGTCCAGGATCGGAGAACGGTCGATTTTGACACCAACCAGACTTCTGAGCACGTCAACAGACACGTCCATGAGTGTAGAAGCCTCTGCCAGGTTTCTCGTCAGCAATCGAGCCAGATCCAGCCATCTTTCACTGCCCACAAGCACGTCACATTGGAACCTGAACAGCTGTGGAATAACGCCCTCCTTGAGCCTAGAACTCTGGCCAATGACTCCAACCAGCATCTGCACCAGCTTGATCTGCACTAGAGGCCGGCCTGCGTGTTCGGGAAACGTGTACACCTGGTTATCCATGTTCAACAGGGAGTATGCAAGCAGTTTGACAAACTTGACCACAATGGCGTCTTCAGACAGAACCGTCTGGTCTTTTAACGACATCAGAACCGACGAACAGTGTGTCAGACCGTCATTCCAGCGTTTGTGTTCACACAACAAAGTAGCCAGCTTGGAGCACTTCATCAGATACTGCTCAGAAGTGCCTGCAGACTTGTGCAGAGTTGTCGAGAGCTGTAGCAGCGAGATTTGCGAGTCTGCATTCTTGGACTTGACGCCCAGATTGAACACCAGGTTGGAAACTAGCACCATTTTGGCTGTATCCTTGAGTTCCACCAGACTGTCTCCTACAGCCATAAAGCAGCCGTGAACGTGTTCGGTTTTGGCTGACTCGTGACACGTCTTCAAAATGGAACTGGAGTAGTCGCACAAAGTAGGCAGAAGTTTCTTAATGTTGAGATTCTGCACTCCGGTCTTCAACAGGTGCAATAACGACGTCATGGCCTGGATTTGGTCATCGGTCACAGTTCCTCCCTTTTGTGTACTCTTAAAGAACCCCTCAATGGCAGTCAGAGTCGCCTGAGACGCCATTTGCTTGTTGTCGGTGGCCCTGACTGCTTTCAGTAACGTTGGTAGCGAAAACTCTTCTGAGTCAGCCAGAGCTTCCACTATCGACACAGAAGGCGTGCTATCGTCGTCCTCCATTTCCATCACTCCTCCAGGCACTACCAGCTCGTTATCCAGTCCTCCAAGGTACTTGAGAAGGTCGGATATCAGCGAGGTGCGTTCTTCTTCACTAACATTTGCGTCAGTCATCTTCTGAACCGTGTCTGTCAACAAATCCATCTGGGACATGTCGGAGGAACACTCCATGGACACCAGCTGCAGTTTCATGGCGTCCAGCTTGTTGGAGGTGCACTGTCTAGAGAGTGCTGCTGTTAGTTTCGACAGAGTCGTCAGTTTGGCCTGTTTATGGCTGGCTGCAGTCTTTCCAGTCCACGCCACAGGTCCACAGGGGTGTTTCAAAGACGCCACCAGTTGCTGTGTTAGTTTTTTGTACGAGTACAGTACGTGTATCTTCTCGGTATACTCACCTCCATAACTCCATCGTCTACTCTGCTTCGAGCAAAGGCCTTGAGCATGGCCAAATGTAACGAGACGACAATGTTGACGACCGCGGTCACGGTTTTGCGCGGAGGCACGTCCACAAGCAGCAGTTTGCTCAATTGCGCGTCCTGGGTCTCCATTCTAAACACCTCGTGGTCCACAGCAATGCGGCGAAACAGACGCTTGAAAATGACGACAATCTGCTCCAAAGCAAAGCCGATTTCCTTTTCCGAGCCGGACACGAGCTTCTGGATCAACAGCAGCTGTCTGCGGTCGATTTCGGAGCTTTTGACGGCCTTTTTCGACTCAAACCCCCACAGAGTCTCCAAACATTCACAGCCCGTCGAATACAGCTCCGATTCGGACTCGGCAAGCTTGCCCGGCTTGGTGGGGCTCTGGTTCTCCTTGCCAGCAGCCACAGAAACGGGTCCAAGACGAGCAATCACGTCGTCGAGAGCTCGCAAAGTGGCCTCGGGACTGGCAGCAAACACCGTCTTTTCCAACGAGCTCTGAGGTCGTACGGGCCGCATGATACGTGGCGACGCCAGCGACGGACTGGCCCGGCCGATGTTTCCAACTGAGGTCATGCTAGAGTCCTTGGTTAGTCGAAAGAGGAGTGTTTGTCTATTGTAGAAACTTGTTCAGGTTGGTGAAGACTAATGTTTATCTGCACGTGATTAAGGTTGGTGTACTTTAGGTGATGTTTTAGAGTTTGGAATGTAGCGGGCTCGATAGAGTTAGTTAGGTGTAGTTGGCTTGGGGGGTTGGGGGGTGAAATAGTTGGGGAAATGTTTCAGGGGAGGTATGGGGTATTGGATTTGTGAGTAATGTGGTATGGTTTGGGGGGTTGGGAGTTTTTGCAACTGTTTTCGGACCATTTTCGTGCTGTTTGAAGAACGTAAATGACGTCAAAATGCATACACTTTTCAAGCAACACAGCCTGAAGAAGCCCGAAAGAAGCTTCTTTGCTTGGAACAAACAAATGGAAAAAACAAATGGGAGTGTCTCATAAAAAAAACTGGAACTCCGATGCTAGAAGTGCTGAGTCAGGGAGAGGGAGATATAATCCTGGAGAGATATCTGGGTATCTAGACAGTGGTGCTTAGTCATAATAGTATCAGAGACTATAGACTTAACCAAGCTGAGATATCCTTCAAACAAAACACAACTTCTTCATTAATACAGTCCCAAACTGCTATCGTACCTGTAGATACGACGTCCTAAAGACCTCCACACTGAAGAATGAAGGAGCTCTTCTGTCCTTATTATTTCTTACAAAGTGACGGGTCAACCATTATGACAAGGGTTACGGTTGAACAAAGGCAATGTGTTTTTATTCTAGCAACTGTTTGGCAACCAAGGTCAGCTGAGCAAATAAACTCTTGATATGGTGGATACGGTGTGGATAATATCAGTTGGAATTTTTAGAAGAGCAGGCGTGGGAGCAAGCTAACAGGCTCAGAGACGACTATCCCTTTTCAAGGATTTTTTTGTGTTTTTTTATTTCAGCTATTCAGCCTGGAGTAGAGTATTGTGTTGTTTTTTTTGAAGGGGGAAGCAAGGAGCTGGTCAAGGTGGTATCGTAGGATATATTGTACTGTGCAGTATTTTATCCCACTCTCATATCTAGACCTCAATCCTCAATCCCTCTCTTATCGTGATGCCTTGGGCTATATAAATCCGCAACAGCTGATTTCAAACCATCCCCGTGAAACCAACTTTGACTCTGAATGTCGATCGTCGTTTCAGGTGCGCGTAGGGGTAAGTCTTGAATGAAAAGGGAGACAAAAATAAGACATCGTGAATATGAAAGAGTGTCAGTGGTGCGAGCGAGAGCGAGTACCAGTGGTGGTTCGTGTGCTTATATCTTCATGCTACGAGTACATCTTCATGCTTACATCTTCAAGGGGCTGTCTTCCTACCCCTGAGATTAAGTAAATGCCATCTAAACTCAACTAAAGTCCAACAAACTATACTGAAGGGATTGCACTGAGATGCGTTTATCTCGAGATTTTGTGAGGGAAGATATGGATATTTTCAGGTATTTGTTGGAAACAGACCTACACTCTATCGTATTGGCTCATTCTTGAGTTGCTAGAACTCTGGAACACCAAAATGAATACCCCCAGCAAACTCCATTTCTAACTATTCCCAACTAACTTTCAACTATGATATGGAGGGAATGGGGTGGAGAGATGACAGGTGAGAACGGTGCCCTTGAGTGCTGACACAGAGGTTTCAGGACAAAACTGGGGCTATAAGGACTCGAGTGTTCCTCTCACTACAAGCACAGTACAAGTACTCTCCCTTATCAGCAGCTAAGGCGTCTACAGAGTGTAAAGAATAACGAGGCAAAAACTGCTTTTTGACCTCTAGCTAGAATGCATATTCAGCCAACTACAGATTGGAATACGAAACGAAAAAGAATGAGGAGTAGGATGAGGCGGAGTAAAAAAGGCGTTGTAGACGTCATCAAGAATGACCATATCATTCACTCTCTTTACTCTGATTCCAGTTCGGGACTCAAACTTGCCCTTTTTGGAGAAATACCGATCAGAATGTATCGTTCCGGTTATTATCCGAGACTTTCTCTTTTGACACACCTGTTTGACAAGTCGTTCCGTGAACCTACTGTACTGAAAATCAAAAAGCCCACTGTGGAACATTTTACTGCGCCAGAATGACGAAGGGGTACTTTTGAAAAGGATAATAAAAAGAAAAAATACGGGATAAAAGGAAATACGGAAATACTGGGATAAAAATATATGGCTGAGTCTTGGAGAAAGGCGTATACCTGAAAAGTCATTGCCAGCTGTTCATGAAGACTGTCCATATGAACACAGAACATGTCCGCATTCGTCCACCAGGATGTTACTGTATGTCGTTAGTCAAGTGTGTCTTCTTCTCGCCTTTTTCTTGCATCCTGACTGATTATCAAAATCTGCATTTCTCACCTCAGACCACATGAAACAAGATTACTGGCACGTACTGAGTCACCATCTTGCACTTCCGCCGTTGCAGTAGCGCCGCACTAGCGTCTAGACAACGGCGCCCACCCAGTGCCTCTGTCCCAGTAACCAGGGGCCCTGCTGAATCTCGCAGCCCAGCTGTCGGCGCAGCTGTCTTTGGGTTTCGGGAGCTGTGTGTGGGGAGACGCTGCAGCAACAAGGTAAGGGGGCCACCTTGCAACTGAATATCTCGGGGACAGGTCAATGAAGGAGAAACAGCGCAATGAAGGAGAAACAGCGTTGTTATATAATTTTTGGCCACGACACGACACGAGAAGTGAAATGGCCAAAAAGTAGAATCGGTTTTGTACCATCAGACCATCAGGAATTGTCGGAAGAGTGGTCAATCATCATGAAACACAACGGCCTGGACTGAGTTAACTTTCTCGTTTCAACCCTGCCCTGTTACAACTTTGTGCGCAGAAGTAAGTAATAGCAGAGCTACTCCTCACTTGAAGGGGGTCTTTGGAATGTCCCCAGTATGGTGTCATTTGGGAGCGAGAAGAGCTGAAAAAGTGCTAATTGGCCGTAACCGAAGATACAAACAGTAACTGACACCAGTACAATACTCTTCCAGAGCAACACTACCGCGTTGTACGAGATCTCTCTGGTTCTCTAGTTCAACACTCGACTCTCTATGTGATTCCGAAACAAGGCCGCACAAGGTTCAATCTAGGCTTGTCCCCATTTTGAGGTCGCATTGGAGGGGTTAGCAGATGGGCTTAGCATAAAAGCGTTTAAAAGGTGAGAATAATGGGTGCAGTAGAACTGTGTATCAGAAATAGTACTCGTACCAGAGCTCCTGCTTGTAGTACTTTTTGTAGTACCAATCCTACCCTCTTACTTGTACTGGTTTCATGTTCTTTGCCCCATTTGTCCTATCTCACTTCTTCATTCCATCCATTATTCTTATTCCTTTCACCCACACTCGCTTATGCTTAGCCTTGTCTTTACACTTTGCGGTGTGCTAACTATAGAACCACAGATATATAGACCATGGTCCGCTCTTTTTCGCTCTAACGACGGAAAAAAAGCTCCCTCTCACCTCCAACCATGCGGTCAAGATACTACTACGTGGCCATCATCGTCTGCGTGGTCTTTATCGTCCTCCTTCTGCTCTTCTTCTTCTCCCGTCACTGGCTCCAGAAACGGAGAATCAGACTCGAGGCAGAACACATGGACCAAGAAGCCACCAGAGTGATGCAACAGTGGCGAAATTTACAGGAACCGCCTCCAACAAGATCAAAGTACTACAACGAGCCTCTCACGAAATATATCTCGTCAAGTACACAGTCCAGTCACCCTTCCCACTGGTCCTACACTTCAGACACCACTCTTCCGGGATACTCTCATCATAGCGACGGATTTGCTCGGCCGTACTATTACTATCGTCAGGACGAATGGAACTTTTTGCCGGTCCAAAAATGTCACATTTGCCAGCGACAATTTGCAGATACCGATGCTGTTAAACAGGCCTTTGGAGGCTTGGTGCATCAGAAGTGTTATTCCATGGCGAGTTGAGCATGTCCAGCATGTCGAGCTGAGCATGTCGAGCTGAGCGAGACATGCCATTACTGCAAGTAGTTTTACTACGTGTGCAGTAATACTTCACTGCTCTACTAACAAGTCCACACTGCTCCACAACGATAAGTACGATACCACTAACCTCCTAGCACAACAACTTCCACGCCTCTGAGGTACAATACCCTCAGCCTCAGTCTGGAACTGAGATTTAGATGAATGAATGAATTATGAGTTTTACAGTACTCGTAGAATAGTGTCTACCGTTTTTCACCCCAACCAACGTCCTAATTCAGTATATACCACTGGTCTAGACTGTCACACCATAAGTAGTTCTTTCTATAGACGGTTTTACAACGGATTAAGTATCTGTACCCTAGACACTCTACAGACAAAAAGATGCTATTAGTCTCTATAGATCTCCCAGACCCACTCTTCCTCTGCACCAACTCAGACCCACTCAACAGACAAGGGTAGCCACATCCAGGATCTTAAGACAGGGTCTGAAAACAGACGACGGAAAAGATCCCCAACCAACGTCAACCATCTCTTTGTGTAAAATACCGCACTAGCATTAGTCCTGAAAGAATACCCCACGTCACGTGGACAGGTGGGGGTCGGTTATTGAAGGGTTGAGAGTTATGACGTATGTGGGGTTGAGATCGGAGTGAGGTATGGGGGCAGGGTTTTGCTTCTGCTACAAGTAGCTGGTATTTAGGTAGTTACAGTCTAGCTTTTCCAAATTTCCCAGCTTTTCCAAATTTAATCTGATTTAATCTGATTTATCTGATTTTATCTATTCAATCTAAGCTAAATTGATTTAATTTAATTTATGGTGAATAATTTGATTATTCAATAAAAATATTAAATATATATAAAAAACAAACTATTGGATAATTCGATTTTTTTACCATTAATCTGATCATATAAACCTGTGTTAAATCAAATTGTTCATTATCGAACCAAATCCCCCCAGTAGTTCGACTTCTGATATTTCACCCCTCCCCGTGCGGCTCATCAATTATTAAACTTTTAAAACATACGCCCAATTTCACATTTCGTCAATAGTGGCAAACGTCTGATATGGGGCTGAAAAAGTGCTAAAAAACGGTAAAAATGTGAGAAAATCCACTTCGCAATAATCTAGATATCGATATGTTGAAATTCCACCCTCACGTGACCAAGAACAAATGTGTTCGCCCCCACAAAGTTCAGGCGGCAGGGTTAGGGCGGCTCACCTCCACTCTTTATTCTAGAAGATTCACCTGGGGCCTTGCAGCTTGGGATATAAGAGGGCTGCATTCTTTTTTCGACTGCAAACGAGACTCTGAAAAAACACACACAACATGTCTGCTGACGAAGTGAGTACTACAGGGCGCATGTGGCGATGTCGGAGATGCGATACAGACGCCACGGAGGCAGTATCGGTTGAATTGGTTTGATTGGACGAAAATTGGGTGATTAATGAGATGATGTGACGACTACGAGGTTGTGATCTGGCAATGGATTGGAGTACGACAATGTGGCAACGAGAGAAGGTGGCAATGTTGAGTTATTGTGGCAGTTTTGTTTGTGTCGATTTTGAGGTAACTTGGCAGTTGTGTTTGTGTCAGTTCTTTGGTTTTCAATCGATGGACATTCTCACTGTCTTACTATGACCATTACTCTAATGTCAGTGTTACAAGCAAGACCTGTCAATACCTTTATTGTTGACTCTCAATTAAGCTATCCTTTCCTAGCTGTTGTCTTATTACGATTCATTATCGTTATTGACAACTATGTTATAACCACATTGTCAGGGATACAATAACCATTATCAGGGATACTACAACAACCATGTCACAGGCTTCTTACACATCACCCTTACCCGGTTCTGTTCAATAGTTATCATAACCTATGTCCTTTTGCCTACCCTACTAACCCAGCTTAAAGCTCAGGGAAACGCGGCCTTTGCTGCCAAGGACTTCCCCACCGCCATTGACCACTTTTCCAAGGCCATCGAGGCTTCTCCCACCCCTAACCACGTGCTCTACTCCAACAGATCCGCCTGTCACTCTTCTCTCAAGAACTTTGATGACGCTCTCAAGGACGCCCAGTCGTGTATCGACATCAACCCCCAGTGGGCCAAGGGATACGGCCGAAAGGGTGCTGCTCTGCACGGCAAGGGCGACCTGATTGGCGCCAAGGACGCCTACGAGGAGGGTCTCAAGCTGGACCCCGCCAACGCCCAGAACAAGTCTGGTCTGGAGTCTGTGGAGCGAGCCATCATGGCCGAGGCCCAGGGCGACGGCACCACCCCCGATATGGGTCTGGGAGACATGTTTTCCAACCCCGCCAACCTCGCCAAGCTGGCCGCTGACCCCGAGGTCAAGGAGTACATGAAGGACCCCGAGTTTGTCAAGAAGCTCGGCGAGCTGCAGAAGAACCCCATGGCTGCTCTGTCCGGCATGCAGCAGGACCCCCGGCTCATGAAGGCCATGGCTCT
This sequence comes from Yarrowia sp. E02, assembly GCA_017639365.1. NCBI lineage: Eukaryota > Fungi > Ascomycota > Dipodascomycetes > Dipodascales > Yarrowia > Yarrowia sp. E02. The sequence continues at coordinate 4,049,137 of JAAQQX010000002.1, forward strand.
GATGCTCGGTATCCCCACCGACATGCAGGGCAAGGCTGCCGAGGACAAGGCTGCCCATGACGCTCAGCAGGACGTTGAGATGAAGGACGCCGAGCCCGCCAAGCCTGCCGAGACCCCCAAGGCTGCTCCCAAGACCGAGACCAAGGCTGCTGAGCCCGTGTCTGACGAGAAGAAGCAGGCCGACGAGGAGAAGGCTCTTGGAAACACCGCCTACAAGGCCCACAAGTTTGACGAGGCCATTGCCCACTACAACAAGGCTTACTCCATCCACGAGGACATCACCTACCTCAACAACCGAGCCGCTGCCGAGTTTGAGAAGGGCGACTACGAGACATGCATCAAGACCTGCGAGGAGGCCATCACCAAGGGCCGAGAGGTGTTTGCCGACTACAAGATTCTGGCCAAGTCGTTTTCGCGATGCGCCACCGCCTACGCCAAGATGGACAACCTGCCCAAGGCCATTGAGCTGTACAACCGGGCTCTGACCGAGCACCGAACCCCCGACACTCTCTCCAAGCTGCGAGCTGCCGAAAAGGAGCTCAAGACCCAGGAGACCCAGGCTTACATTGACCCTGCCAAGGCCGAGGAGGCTCGAGAGGAGGGTAAGGAGAAGTTTGCTGCTGGCGACTGGCCCGGCGCTGTCAAGGCCTACACCGAGATGATCAAGCGAGCTCCCGAGAACCCCATTGGTTACTCCAACCGAGCCGCTGCTCTCGCCAAGCTCATGTCTTTCCCCGAGGCTGTGGTTGACTGTGATGCTGCCATTTCCAAGGACCCCACCTTCATCCGAGCCTACATCCGAAAGGCCAACGCCTACTTTGCCATGCGAGAGTACTCCAAGTGTGTCGACACCTGCACCGCTGCTCTTGAGCACGACAAGGAGGGCAAGTCCAAGGCCGAGATTGAGGCTCTGCAGTACAAGGCCATGTCTGCTCGATTCCAGGCCCAGGAGGGCGAGACTCCCGAGGAGACCATGGAGCGAGCCTCCAAGGACCCCGAAATCGTGCAGATTCTGCAGGACCCCATCATGTCGTCCATTCTCAACCAGGCCCGGGAGAACCCCGCTGCTCTGCAGGACCACATGAAGAACCCTGAGGTTGCCCGAAAGGTCCAGCTGCTGGTTGCCGCCGGTATTATTAGAACTCGATAAGAGAATCGGAAGTTGCTGGCCTGAGGTCAGAGCACACAACGTTTCTGTTGAAAGACAGGAATTATGTACAGATGTTATTTAATGATATGCTTGAAGATTATATGGTACGTCGTACGTAGTACGATAGTCCTGCAAACATTGGCTGTAGTTTCTGTATTCGTATCTAACGTAAATTAAATCTCCTAGCTTCTTGTAATAGATAGACATCATGATGTTCGACGAAATAATTGTCCTGTAGCAACCTCAAACTGTGTAAGATAAACATGGAGAACAAGTGATTCATTCTCTTTATGTTTAATGGTCCACATATAGATCTTAAAAACACTCCATCTTCTTCTCTCCTGTTTCTAGGACAATTCTCTCTCTCTTCAACAGTTGATTTTTAAAAGTGTTCTTGAGAACTTCTCAGAACATTTATAACTAAAATGTATAGTACATGTTGTTCTCCATCCCTTCTTTATTATACCCCAACTCTTCACTCACCATCAACTCCCTTCTAAGACCCTCAAAATGACCCTTTTTTTTTGATTCTAGGGAAATACATTTAGCTAAATAAGGCCTATACAATGTTAAACCCGCACGTCGGATTCGGATTCGGATTTGCAAAAAAAAAGCTGTAAAGACGTAACAAGCTTTTTTTTGATTCTAGGGAAATACATTTAGCTAAATAAGGCCTATACAATGTTAAACCCGCACGTCGGATTCGGATTCGGATTTGCAAAAAAGCTGTAAAGACGTAACAAGCGATTTTCGAGTTCGCTGTTCCTCTTGTCCTCGTCGTGACCGGATAAATATCAACAATCAAACAAAGCAAATAAACTGGGGAGTCGTGTCACGCAAACCACTCTGGGCAGCTGATTAACGAAGAAACTCAAAAAATCGGGCACGTGACTTATCTGGCCGAGTACTTTGGTCTAATTCTTCTCTGAGTATGGTTGCGGCCATATCCTGGTGAAAATACGGCTTCCCGTCCGATCAGCCATAGTCAAGCACCAGAGAGCCTAGTTAGTATTGTAGTGGGAGACCATACGAGAATCCTGGGTGCTGCAATCTTTTTTTAAAGAGAGCGATTCTATTCTTGCCTCTTTTTGTCCATTTTGCAGGATTTTCCTCTCTATCATTTTTAAGTTTGGGGGTAAATAAGCTCCACATTAAGTTTGTACTAGTGGGTGATATTTGGATGTATCCGTTGTTTTTTGTTGAAGTAGTATTGTTGGTTGGAGTAGGAGATGATTACATGCCATTTTTCAAGCCTTCTCTTATCGATTTCCCCCTCTATACTCTTATAAACCGAGTCCTTCTGTATAACCTTATGACGTTTAAGCTCTATTACGAGTTCTAATGTCGGTAGATCCTCTCAATACTCTTCCAGAACGGTCAGAGGATTCATTTTTTGTCCATAGGGATACCACAACTCGTTATGTGTTAAATTCTGAGTGGTCTGGTACTGTTGTTTTCGTTATAGCTGCATTTTTCATCTCTTTGTACTCTCTAACTGTGTTGTCTCATCATCGATCACATGAGATTAAGACAGTCTAATGTTTGTAGTCTCTACTGGCTCACCTTATTGAAACAATGAACCACTAAAACTACAACACAAGCTGTAACTATCCCTTCTCACATCGCTCTCATGCCGGATCTCGACTCCCAGACCTCGTCTTCGAGCTGTGAAACGGTACTGGAATGTGAGTTGGACCAAATCAAGAAACAACAGCTCACCAAGAAGATCGAGTCTCTCTGTCGACTCAATATTGAACTCGTTCAGAAAATCAACACCTTTCGAAGTATGAGAGTCGCTTCTTCGAACCAGGTACCGGTTGCTTCTTTGTGCGATAAGAAAGACTCCACTAATCGTACTGTTACAGTCAGAGACCTTCTCAGTACCAGTCGAACTCTAGTGAACGACTTGGAAGAACTTATGGACTCCATTTCTTCAGTGGAGTCTTCAGACCAACTCCAACAACTTCACAATACTCTGTTTCAACTCAATGGGCATGTTTCGCGTCAGTTTTCGCTCTGCAAAAAGTTCAACAGTCCCCAGGTCATTATTCAGTTCTACTTATTGACTGGAAACGCTTTACAGACCAGACGTTGCTGTCTTCTCGTTCATAAAGATAGTCCCATTGAACATATCGTTTCTCGTCTTCCAAGAGACTGGAATGTTTCTATGACTAGCACTTTCACACCAGCCAGTGACCAGAAAATCCATTTGGGGGCATTTAATGTCAAAGGAGCTCATTTATGGGAACTGCCAGGTTGGTTACGGTACCTGAATCTCGGAGGACTTGTTTTTGTGGCTTTGAAAGCAACCAAACCTCTGCAAACCGAGTCTCCTGGAACTGGAAAGATTCAAAAAAGCACTCGGCCTAGGAACAGGCGTCGAAGCTGGCAGTCGCCTGAACTTTCTGTGATTCCCGAGTCGTCCAAGGTGATTCTGAGGATTCCTCTTGGTCAGTGGAGGAGTAAGTGATATATGGAGAATAACTATGCGAATAAGTACACACAGTGAGGTATGAGAAAACATGTAACTGTTTAGGCTACTGTAGTACTGTAGTAGAGTAGATTTACAGAAGTCACCATATATCTATCTCCGCTACTTCCGCTCTTTTGTCGGAACGGAACCAACCCAAGTTTATCTCCGCTGCGGAGTTAGTGATGGCGGAGATAGTGCTTGATGGTGGGCTCCAACGCAAAAACTGCACTCACAGACGCAACCACGTATTCGTAGAGGAGAGAATCGTCAGGGTATTGTTTCTGATGGTATCCTTCTGGTTTTGTAGCAGTTCCTGTTCAGTCTTATAACTAGTAAGCTATTTCTTTGGTATAGCCTTATTTAGCTGAAATGTCTTCTCGAATCAAAAAAATCAAAATAAAATCTCTGGAACCCTAGAAAGGCCCAACTTTCTCCAGCAGTCTCATTACAGTATACCCTCCTCCCGATCTCCACAACTCCTTTTGCCCTAAAGATCGATATCGGAGAAAATGTGCACCTCCTCCGAGCCACCCGAGTCATTTCAGAGCCTGGAGCATAAAATGAATTCATTAGTACGAGCACCCAGATACGCGCGGAATTTCCCGTTTAGGAAATGCATACCAAGTTACTAGCGACAAATTTTCTCCCTCGGCTTTGGGGGCAAGCGAGTTCCTTGCTGGTGCGCATTGGTAGTAAAAGGAAGAAAATAAAGCGGGGAAGAAAGAGAGGAATAATTCTATGCCAAGTAAAAAGGAAGTAACGAACATGTGCTCCAACTGCTCAACTTACCCATTGTGTCTGTAAGGGCAGTCTGTGGGGTATTTTGAGTAATCGTACGATTTCTCCACACCCTCAGAAAGAAGACGTCTCCTCTGTATCATGTCGACTCTACATGGTACATCTGTTCAGTATGTCTCTGACCCTGCGTGCAAAAAAAGACGCCGCACTAGTTGGGAGTTATTAGTGCAGGTACAAGTGCATCTAGACGAGATATGGGACTTGCAAAAATGTTAGAAAGAATTCAATAGCACTGAAAGTGCTTGTAAAACTTCGAGTATTGAAGAATCCGCAGCTCTCTGTTCGCATTCTTCTGTTATTTAAAATTCTCCTGTTCATAGTCGAAAATCTGGTTACTTGTAGGAGCTTCTTACTATACTCACCCCGATTATGGAATATAAATGAGGAGTCTGATTTGAAAAAAACAAACAGAAACAAAAGGAGCGGACTTCTAGTGTATTCAAGGCTCCTTGATTCGAAAAATCAACTTCTACTGTGTGCATTTGTTCTATAACTTGTGTTTTGCTCGAAACAATTTTACAGGTCTACATGCACGCATTATGAGCTCTTGAGGAGGTTAATAAAAGTGTAGAGTTGATCTTAACGATGTATCATGATAATTCACCAGGATAGAAAGAGAATCAAGTCTCATTTCTCCTTCTTGAGTATTTTTTTACTCGAATATGCCCTATCACAGGTTTGACGATTTTGGTTGATGGAGCAGGACGGGATACCAGCCACCAGAAATAATAGAGCGTGAAAAGAGAGTCACTTGAATGAAAACTGAGGACTTGAAGTACACACCATCATCTTTTTAGATCATAAAAATACCTCCATAGCTCGCTATTTGACTACATAAGCTGGCAGTCATCTCCAGGAAGAAACTTTTTAAAAGGAGTCTAAAAGATAAATGAAGATAGGTAAGCTATTTTGGGGATATATCTGTCTCTATTAATAACTAATTTCAACTCCCTATTCGATACACGTTTTTTTACGGGCCCTGTGTCAAGTTCTTCATCCTACCTGAGTAGTGCATGTGAAGGTAACCCTTTAAATGACACAAATAAACCACTTGAAGTGTAGAAAAGAGACCACAATGAATAAATTCTTTATATAAACCTCTTTATATCACTCTTCTTGCTTATTTCTCTTTTCTATGCTCCTAAAACCGTCTTCCCTTTCCTACTTCTCTCATAGCTCACCTTAAGCACAACCAAAAGAGATACAGAAAAGCAGCTTTTACTCAGATCCCGTAAACCGGCCATTACCGTACCTCAGTGTTTGCCACGGCACCATTACCCCTCCTTCCGACTTTCCACGACTCGGCTCTTCTTGCCATCCTCTTTTTCTTCAGGTCTACAGGTATGCAGAGCTTCCATGCAGGACAAAAAGTGAAGAAGGCGACTAGGGACGGCTCCAGCCCTTCTTTTTTTCAGTATTTGCAGAGTCTGGAACTCGGGAAAAGTTGCAGGAGATTCTTGACCTCATGTACATATGTCGAAGCAGGCTCTTATTTCCCCTTACAGATAGAAAAGCCGGAGTCCAAGCGAAGTCGGTGAGAAAGTCGGTGAATATTGGAAACGAGTTAAACGAGTCAGATACTGTCATATTCTTGGCTGCTCCCGTATCTACTCGCTTTGTGCAGCCCCTTCCTCCGTATAGAAGATGTCCAAGCAAGAACACACAGGTCTACGTCAATATAGAATGAATGCGTCCATACGTCATTACTTTTGGATACATTCTCGCAGGTGTACTTCTCGGCTTCTTGCTCTTTCCTCCTTTTCACAAGTTGATACACGCACTTCCTACTCCTCCTATGCAGCACCGGTTTCACAGTGAAATACGTACTTGACCTGGTATCGTATCAATTGCAGATAATTTGCTCATCTCCCAGAGTCCAGCAGGAGTGCATTCTTCCAGTGCTTCTTCTCTTTGTCTAGTGCCTGTCAGCGGTGTTTCGATGCAGGTAGGAGGGGTCAAAGTGGAAGAGAGGGGAACCAGAGCGATACGAGCTTAGTCTTAAGGTAACGCAAGATCCCAAACCTCCCAGCAGTTTATATTGGGGATAAAGTGTGTTCTTATTAGTCTATAACAGTACTCAGCACTCACAATACATAGTAACGCTCATAAAAATAGTTCGTATTTTTTACTGACTCACCCCCATTGTCTCGGTAAAGTGCATTGTCTCGAGCCGTTATGGAAACTGCAGCCGGGATATTTTTTGTGCTTTGCTGCACTGCATAAAGTCTGGACTTTTTATCTCCATTAAAAGACAAACAATCCCATTGTAGATGCACGTATCTGGAACAGGAACTGGAGCTATTTGGAGGTGAAGCGGAGTGTTCAATAAACAGCGATTACGTAACAAGGCGGAATTAACAATCAAAGACGATTACCTAAGCAGAAGTCTCTCACTTGCTACCCTCCTTACCATTTGCCACCGACGGTCTGCACTGTGACGTTGTTTGGATCCCGGAAGAGCGTTCCAGCAAGGTTTCAAAAACCTTTTTATCCTCGATATTTTTAATGATCTGCACGGCAACCCAGACCCTTGTCTGCAGCCGGTGCAGAGTGAATCTACAAGGGGTTTGTCTGGCTTTTCAAATATACGAGCTTTGTGATTTGTTTTTTCTTTGTTTTTTCTTTTCTCGACTTTTCATATTCCTTGTTTTGCATACTCCCTCTGGTTTTACACTCTTTTTACCCTTGGGGTCGATCCAACGGTTTTTTGTGGCACTCCAGTCCCTCCGGGCCGAATACCAGATAGGGGTAGGGCGTAAAAAAAAGAGGAGAAAACTAAGACTCGGATAGCCAGTCCCGGGGGGCAACTGGTGAGCGTCATCTTAGAGAGATCGAGAAGTTTTTAGAGGCGCCACTGAGGCGTACTTTGAGGCGCACAGTGAGGCGTACATGACATGCCTTAGCCACAGTCTTGGTGGGATCGAGTACATTTGAGCGCGGTAATCACGGTGTTTGATTCTGTGCTGTTTTGCTGTGGCTATTTGTTTTTCTGTGGCTACTTCTGTAGACTGTAGACTGTTTGCTACCTCGATCTCTGCCATGCCTTCTTCAATGTCTACTCAAGTCTCCACATGCCAAGATGCCAAGTAGCTCCACAGTCTAGAAAAGTTGCATAGCTAGGATATGACAGATTTGGACTGGGATCGACGGAGGCGAGCATGACGTCGGAGACAGCGGAGGTTTTCGTATCTGGAAAACCGTTATTCTCGCGTATACTTGCTAGTTGAAAGAATTAAGCACGACGATCACGACGATCCTAAACTATGTGCGAAAACGCCTTCAACGCGCGTGACGAGATCGATCTACTTGTGAGACCGGTGATGTGGAGATCGACGATAGTGGGTCTGTACTTGTAGTATGAGTATGTCTTAAGAGTATGATTCATAAGATGTACCACTTAACAGACTACGACTCTATGACTCTATGACTCAGCAGTACTTCTATCTGCAACTGCCGTGTTTCTCAATTGCCTCGATTCTTGCCATCCCTGCCGTGCCCCTTCTCCTCCGTGACTAATCCAAGTCCAGACTCCAGACTCAAGTCCATGCGCAGTGGGTCTTGTCTCAAAAGTTCCGGAAGCTTTTTGACCGCTGAGACGCACACATGCACACCTGCAGTCTAAAAAAACGGTGCTCGCGTGCGGCATGCGGGATTGGCTATTATTTCCCAAAAGGATTCTTTTCTCGACTTTTCCGGCTTTCATTTCCGTTGAATTAAATTATGGTGATCATAGATTTGATAGGTCTCTATTCTAAGATCATACAGTAATCTGCCTTTGCTTCGACCTAGAATACTCTATAACCTTCCTGATGTTCTACCTCTACACTTTATCGATCTCATATACCCCTACCAATATCACATTAGACCCACTTGAATACACGAAAAGTGAAGACCAAATATTCCTCTTTGTTCTGCCTGTGACTCTGCTTTGCTTTCTTTTTCTTTATCCTTCACTTTTTACATCTCTAATGCACCCTGCTGGCTCCGCCAGAGATGAAGAATTCTGCATGGAAAAACTGAGAGAAAAAAAGACGAAAAAACCAACGCCACGTACTCCTGCACACCAGCACGGGCTACCGGCTTGACTCCGCTTACGCCCCTTGTACACCCGGCTTTCCAGCAATATATGCGAGTGCAACAATAGTGCATTGTTCGAAGCGAGAACCGAGGCTGAACATATAGAGATTGATACAGATTAATACTGACGCTTCTACATTCTGCCTGAGCGGAAGACACTATCCGGATCGACATCCGGGACGGCTTCCGGCGACTCCACAGTGATCTACAACGCTAACAACGGTCTGGAGTACACCTGGTCGGAGGTGTCGGTGAATACGCTCTGTGAGGTGAAGGGAGGAGTTTGGCGAGTAAAGGACATTAGAGTTTTGCTGTTTTAACAAAGACTTTTTAAAAATAAATGAAAATAAAGTTATTAAAGTAGCTGCTGGGACATCTCTAATGCAGGTTATTTCGGTAGCCCTGATAGCAATAGACTAATGTAATCCCTAGTCAGGGATTCAGGGGAGATCAAACTGGTATATTGATGGATCGATTGAAGGAATTAAATCGGCAACTGTCTTCATCACTTCCTGCAACCCCTCACACGTCAATCGCCACCCCTGCCCGATCATGTACGATCTCTCTCAGTTATGATCGACAGACGGATCATTGCCCCCGTCATGCATCATCGCCATGTTTATCCAGCACTAAATTTGCTCCGACGTACAGCCAGCCCTGCTGTCCATTGTCTGCTGCACGGCGGGTTCTTTGTCTGGGCAGGATCTTTCTTTGTCTGCCTCTTTGCAAAGGGCTCTGTGGACCCCGTATTCACACTTTGGACCCACGGCTAGATGCCCCGGAAGACCCTGCTCTTGCTGCCAGGGTCCAGCTATAAATCAGGGCGCTTTCCCTGCCTTTTGAAACCATCAACCACCTTTCCAGATGCGTTTCTTCCAGTCTATCGCACTACTCGCAGCTCTGGCCTTTGCCAAAGAGGTTGCTTCGCCTATCACCTCCTTCGAGGTTGGTCAGGCTAATGACATGTCTAACAAGGAGGGATACACTGGCAGCGCTTGGGAGCTGGACTACAAGTTTGCCCTGTCTCCTGAGGCTGACAATGTTCAGCCTGGTGATCACTTCACCTTTGATATTGATGACTCCATGTCTCTAGATGCCGGAAACTACGACTTTATGGTCAAGGATCCCAAGGGCAACGATATCATGCGAATCACCAACGATGGTCACCACTTCACCGCTACCTACACCGATTTTGTCGCTTCCAAGAACTACCAGATTTCCGGCACCTTTTTCATGCAGTCCACTCTCAACAGCCAGGTTGTTAAGGGTCCCGGTCCCGTTGTCATTTCTTCTTACTCTGGAGGCAAGACCTTCTCTGAAGAGATCAATGTCAAGGCTGCTGTTGATGCTGGAGGAGCTTACAAGTTTGCTCGACGAGAGGGAAACCGAATCCAGTGGACTATCCAGGTTCCTGCTTCTCCATACGATCGAATGAAGATCACCGATCTGCTTGCTGATGCCGGTTCCCACTACACCTCTCTCGATGCTCTTCTCCAGGACATGACTCTCAACTTTTACCACGGTCTGACCCCCACCTGGGACTACACCTCTTACGAGAAGATCTCTGACATTTCTCAGTACGTCCAGCTCCAGGATTTCCAGACCGACGGTTTCACTCTGTACCTGGTCAACATTCCCGAGGATGACGTCACTGTCCAGGTTGTCTTTTACTCCGAGATTAACAACGTCCAGGAGCAGTACGCCAACAACATGGACTGGCTCATGTGGGAGCAGGGTTACGGCCATCTTCCCGAGCCTTCTGGAGAGCAGAATGACGGATCTTCCGGTGAGGGAAGTGCCAACGTGAACAACGGCGTTTTCCGAGCTGGTCACGCTTACGGAGGAGCTACTTACAATGAAGTTACCGGTGGCAACGATCTCAATGCTGGTGGAGAGGGTGATGGAGAAGGACGAACCAAGACTACTTCTTCTTCTACCGCTGAGCCTACTCCTGAGCCTACTCCTGAGCCTACTCCTGAGACTACTGAGACTACTGAGACTACTGAGTCTTCTACCGAGTCTTCTACTGAGTCTTCTACTGAGTCCACTACCGAGTCCACTACTGAGTCTACCGAGTCCTCTACTGTCGAGCCCACTCCTGAGCCCACTTCTGAGACTTCCACTACCGAAACCCGAACCCCTGTTTCCGAGTTCATTTCTCGATCCAAGGTTCCTGGTGAGTATTACCACTTTTCTACTAACAGCTACAAACACTTACTAACCCTAGGCAACCCCGGCGGAGGATTTGTTGGATCCAAGCCCACTCCTTCTGTCTCTGGTCCTCCTGGCGTTTCTGCTGGACCCGAGCTTTCCACCGAGATGACCTCTACTGTCGAGTCTACCACTGAGACCACCGAGACCTCTGAGGAGCCTACTCCTGAGCCCACTTCCGAGGAGCCCACCTCTGAGGAGCCTTCCAGCACTGTTGAGTCTACTACCGAGTCTTCTGCTGAGCCTACCTCTGAGGAGCCTTCTTCTACTGAGGCTTCTTCCATTGAGTCTTCTGCTGAGCCTACTTCTTCTGTCGAGTCTTCTGCTGAGCCTACTTCTTCTGTTGAGTCCACTGAGGCTTCTTCTACTGTCGAGTCTACCACCGAGGAGTCTTCCGTTGAGCCTACTCCTGAGCCTACTTCTGAGTCTACCGAGGCTTCCTCTACTCCTGGGTCTACTGAGGCCTCTTCTACTCCTGAGTCCACTGTTGAGTCCACCACCGAGGTTTCTTCCACTGAGGCTTCTTCTACTGAGGCTTCTTCTACTCCTGAGTCTACTGTCGAGCCTACTTCTTCTGTCGAGTCTACCTCTTCTGTCGAGTCTACCTCTTCTGTCGAGTCTACCTCTTCTGTCGAGTCTACCACTGAGGTCTCCTCTGCTCCTGAGTCTACCTCTGAGGTTGTTTCTTCTACTGAGTCTTCTACTGAGGTTTCTACTGAAGCTCCCTCTTCCACCGTGGAGGTTCCTGCCGTGTTCAACTCCACCGTGGTCTCTTCCACTCCTGAGCCTACCTCTACCGTTGAGTCTACTACCGAGATCTCTTCTGCTCCCGTCTCTTCTACCGTCTCTTCTGCCCCCGTCTCTTCTGCTCCCGTTGACACCTGCATCGAGACCGAGACTGTGACTGTTTCTGGAACCGAGTCTGTTGTCACCAAGGACGTCTGTGCTACTACCTCCGCTCCTGTCGATCCCTGTCTTGAGACTGAGGTCGTTACTGTGTCCGGTACCCCCACCACTGTTACCAAGGATGTCTGTGCTACTACTTCTGCTGATCCCTGCCTCGAGACTGAGATTGTTTCCATGAACGGAACTGTTTCTACTGTTACCAAGGATATCTGTTCTTCTGCTCCTGTCTCTACCAACACCTGCATTGAGACTGAGACTACCACTGTTGACGGTGTTGTTTCTACTGTCACCAAGGACGTTTGTGTCACCACTTCTGCTCCTGTTGATACTTGCATTGAGACTGAGATTTTTACCAAGAACGGCACTGTTGCTACCGTAACCAAGGACGTTTGCGCTACTACTCCTATCCCTACCGACTCCTGCATTGAGACTGAGACTGTCACTGTCTCCGGATCCGAGTCTGTTGTCACCAAGGATGTCTGTACCTCTTCTGACCCTTGCACTCAGGTTGAGACCACCACCGTCTCTGGAACTGCTACTACTGTTACCAAGGATGTTTGTGCTTCTACCACTGCTGATCCCTGCACTTCCACCGAGATTGTTACCGTTTCTGGTGTCGTTTCTACCGTCACCAAGGACGTCTGTGTCTCTGCCTCTGTCACTTCTGATGCCTGCATCGAGATTGAGACTGCTACTGTCAACGGCACTGTCACCACCGTCTCCAAGAACGTGTGTGACCCCATGGTTACTGCTGACGCCTGCATTGTCACCGAGTACGTTTCTTCCAACGGTGTTATCTCTACTGTGACCAAGGATATCTGTGCTCCTGTTTCTACCGACTCTTGCACCCAGCTTGAGACCTTCACTGTTTCTGGCACCGAGTCTGTTATTACCAAGGACGTTTGCACCGACTCTTGCATTGCTACCGAGATTGTTACCGTCTCTGGCACTCCTGCTACCGTGACTAAGAACGTCTGCACTTCCACTGACCCTTGCACTGAGGTTGTTACTGTCTCTGGAACCGTCTCCACTGTCACCAAGGATGCTTGTGTTACTACTTCTGCTCCTGTTGACACTTGCATTGAGACTGAGGTTGTTACCGTCTCTGGAACTGCCACTACTGTTACCAAGAACATCTGCACTTCTGCTCCTACCGAGTCTTGCATTGTTACCGACATTGTTTCCAAGGACGGTGTCATCTCTACTGTTACCAAGGATCTGTGTGCTTCTACCACCCCTGCTCCTTCTGCTGATATCTGCATCGAGGTCTCCACCACTGTGGTCAACGGATCCACCTCTACCATCACCAAGGACGTTTGCCAGTCTACCGAGTCTTGCATTGTTCGAGAGACTGTTACTGCCTCCGGTGTCGAGACTGTGGTTGCCAAGAACACCTGTGTTGGTACCATCACCAAGACTGTGACTCACTGTGATGGCGGATGCACCGAGCTTCCCGTCACTCTGACCGAGGCTCCTGTTTCTTCCACCGCCGTTGTCACCACTGTTGTTGAGGGCAAGACTGTCACCGTTACTGTTTGCGATGAGGATTTCGCTACTGCTACTGAGACTGCTTCTGCTACTGCTATTGTTACTGAGGCTACTGGATCTGCTACTGTTTCCAAGGCTACGGTTTCCAAGGCTACTCCTTCTGCCTCTTCCGACTCCACCACCACCGTTGTTGTTGCTCAGACTATCACCAAGACTGTCACCCACTGCGACGAGGAGTGCACCGAGATCCCCGTCACCATTGTCGAGACTCCCGTTGCTTCCGAGGAGGTCATCACCACCGTTGTTGAGAACAAGACTCTCACCGTGACCGTCTGCAACGAGGACTTTGCCACCGAGACTGAGGCTGCCACTGAGACCGTTCAGGCTACTCCTATTGTCTCTGCTCCTACTGGCTCTTCTCCTGCTGACTCTACTGCTACTGTCACTCTCCAGACCATCAAGACCATCCACACCCAGTCTACCATGTCTGTTGCTGTTGAGTCTGTCCAGTCCGAGTCTGTCCAGTCCCGGTCTGTCCAGTCCAAGCCCACTGTTGCCTCTACTACTAGCATTACCATTGTCGAGGCTGCTCCCGAGGCTTCCTCTCCTGTTGAGTCTCCTGTTGAGTCTGAGCCCAAGGAGTCTTCTCCTGAGGCCTCTTCTCCTGCTCAGTCTCCCGAGTCCTCTCCTGTGGCCTCTTCTGAGCCCAAGAAGTCCTCTCCTGTTGAGTCTCCCGCTCCCAAGGAGTCTTCTCCCGCTCAGGCCCCCCAGGAGTCCTCTCCTGCTCAGTCTCCTGAGTCCTCTCCTGTGGCCTCTTCTGAGCCCAAGAAGTCCTCTCCTGTTGAGTCTCCCGCTCCCAAGGAGTCTTCTCCCGCTCAGGCCCCCCAGGAGTCCTCTCCTGCTCAGTCTCCTGAGTCTTCTCCTGCTCCCCAGTGGCCTGGTGCCGCTACCCCCGAGCAGGCCAACTCTGCCTCCACCAAGGTCGTTGGAGCTCTGGCTCTGGTGCCTCTCTTTGCATTCCTCATTTAAATTTCCTAACTCCCCATTATAGACTAATTGATACATTTGATAGAAAAATTACTGTAGTAGCTGTTGTAGTTGACATAATTTACTCATGTTGCCACCAAGAAACACTTCTATCCCAACCAATAGGAAGTCCTCAGAAAAATCCATAATCAACTCGCTTACTCTACCGCTTTTGACTCTGTGGATCCTTCATGTATACACTCATTCTAGAAGCATGGTGGGTGCCAAAAAGTGCGTAAGACGCCTTGGCAAATGCAAGTCGGGTTTTGAATTGAAATGTCTTGAGCCGCATCAACTCCTATATCGGCCTTGGGACTTCCTGGTAATATTGGATCGGTTCTGGTTTATACGAAGTTCCACTTCAGTACCTAAAAATGTTTCACTATGTCAGAACTTGGTCAAAACATATCAAAATCAAATGGTGACTTCTAAATCACTTTTTAAGCAGCTTCAGAGATACGTTTCAGAAAAGAAAACCTGCCTCAATATCTCTTCTCCATCGGCGTCTACACCTCATTCGCCTTCCCGAACCATGACGTAGATGTACCTCTCTTGTATCGTATATTATGCACACAAGTAGATGTAAAACGCAAGCGTTAGCAACCTGCGGATTCGCTTTCCATAACAATCAACTTCCCAAGCTCGTACATCTACTCGTACTGTACATACATTTGCATCGATTCGTTCCTTTTTTGAATCTCATATTACTATGCATTACATGATGTAATACGAGCGGATAAAGAGAGCTTTTACTGCCTCTTTGGTAATGCAGGTCTGAGACAAGGACCCGCAGACAATGCGGTTCGCCTACTGCTTTTGCAAACTCCAATTATGTGCTTCTGTAATGTTCAAGTACAAACGGTGCACTTTGCAGATTGCTGAACCGGTGCATACTCGGCTGAATACTCCCCAATGGGTCTTGTTTTGCAGTTTCGTGCAGTGCATTAATTCCGAGAGGATTCCGGGTCCAATCACAAGTAATTCCGCGGGATATCAGCTCTTGCACTGCCTCAGGAAGTACGAAATGACGTATTGTAAAAAATTGAAAGCCATTAAAGGGTAAGGGCATATGAGAAGTTGAGCCATATGATATAAGCGCAACATTTCATTGGTCAAGTTGTTTTTAGGGGCGAATAGAGCACTTTCCAATGTTTTATCGCAATTCTCAAGTAAAACGAGTAAATACATTGAGGTCTAGGGTTATGAATATTACCTCTTTAGGTAACATATTTAAGCTTTTGGCCAAATCAAGAAAATCATTAAGGGTTTGATTTCCTAATTTGGCGCGCAACCCTAATACATCACATCCGAATATATTGAAAGTTCACTTTTTCTGAACATAACCCCGCGCCGATGGTTTAGTGGTAAAATCCATCGTTGCCATCGATGGGCCCCCGGTTCGATTCCGGGTCGGCGCAGTTTGGTTACGGCCATATCCTGGTGAAAATACGGCTTCCCGTCCGATCAGCCATAGTCAAGCACCAGAGAGCCTAGTTAGTATTGTAGTGGGAGACCATACGAGAATCCTGGGTGCTGTAATCTTTTTTACAGTCGCGAAGCGGCTGTATGTTTTTCTTTTCTAACTAGCATTGACTTGGTGGAGAGCACTCTACTCTGTGCAAGAATCGTTTACTCTGACGTTGTGGTTCTCTCACTAACTTACTGTGGAGTCCTACAAAGCACAAGATTGCTGTGATGGTACATGCTGGATGACAGATACTGTATCAGTGATAATAACGACTATTTTATTCTTCTCATTTACTGCACAAGAAAGAAGATGAATGTTTTTTCCTGTACAGGATGACGAAAACTACACCATTAGCTGAGTCAAGAGTTGATGATCTAACTACACGAAATCTGATAGTATAAGAAGAGATATGTTGGAATAAAAGAATACTGGTGTTTACATCTGGGTATTTTTGATTCAAGTGATTACAATTAACCTGAATCTGGCCTGGTTTTTCTTCTTTTTGGCCATTTTTTCCGCGCAATTTTTTTTCATTTTTCAGATATCACCCTTGCAAAACTGGTGTGATCCAACATCCTGTCAGAATCCAAACCCGGTCTCCTCTGCAATTCACCCAAGACCAGCGGGACGCTGGTCTCGTCTACAGAGTACAAACTTGATACTCTGGAAGTTGTCGGTAGTAAACTTGATTAACTAAATACACATAAAAGTCCCTAATATACTGCACCCTGTGCGGGGAAACCTTAAACAATCAGGTCTCCCATTCCAGGTCACGTGCTAGGCACGTGACACCCTCTAGACACCCTCTAGACGTCCGACCGGACGTCTCGATATTCCTCTAGTAAGAGATCACTCGATGACTAATCCTAGAACATCTTATGAGTAAATCTGATCTCTTACACATCCCAAGAGGACGTGGCGTAATGGTAGCGCATTGGATTTCGGTTCTTCTGAACGACGTCCTCCAAAGGCTGCGGGTTCGAGTCCTGTCGTCCTCTCTTTTTGCTTTTCGTAGTGATATTTCTGTTGTATTTCTCTCAGCTTACAAATCTTTTGATGGTGGGCTGCTATGGTTAGCTCTGGTGTAGAGAGTGTCTGACTCTAGGTCAAAACCGGTCTATTTTTTTCCATGTTATTTTGACGACTCGTTGGACCGTGGGAGACCAGTTCTAGCCTCTTTTCAGCCTGTTTACCACTCTTTTACTGGCTTCTTTGTTTCTCTTGGCTCTGCAAGTTTTTCAAAAAAAAATTAGGAACCTTGCATTATCTCAAAACTTAATCGGAAAAAGAAGAGTGCTGAGATAGGTGAAAATATTGCCAATAAATAACAGGAAATGGTCTACAGAGAATCATTGTGTTTTATAAAGCGTTTGACTTGTTTTCTGAGCTTTCCAAACGTATATTGAATTGTACCCATTCTCTACCATCCCGATAAGGCAAGTGCCAATAGTTGCTAGTCTCGAGATGGAAGGTGAGACATATGCAACGTAGATGGGTGCAACGTGGGATAGCACGTGGTGGTTTTGTTGATCAGAGAGGGTCATGAGGCATTTCTTCCTCTATGGTACTACCATGGTATTTGTAGTGATTTCAGAGAATACTTGCACTAATAAAGATGGTACAGGTACTTGAAGGATAGCCAGGTCTGAAAGTTATACTAGTTTCAGTCTTATGGAAGCCGTACAAAAAACACCCAGTTCATCATAGCTCCACTCGTACTGTATAAAGGTTACTGTCTGGTTCTTTATACTAGGAAGTGTAAGAAGCTGCTTTGCGTAAGGACACTATGGCTCTAGGTGCTCATCAGGTACAACTGTCAACCACCAACAGATTCATTTGGTAATCTTTGATCTTCTTTGTCTGAACGGTTCCTTTATGTCTCCTACAGAAGCTGCTACCACAGGAGTACCTGAACTGCCTTAACTTTTAGATATTCTGAGAAGAGTTATTACAATAAAGGACACTACAGCCTAGATCTCATCACATCACAAACTTATCAGTACAGTTATGTACACACCTATATGCTATGTTATGATTCTAGTCTAATATGTGGTGATTATACATCGTTATTCTAAAGCTGATAGATACACTGTCTGCTACAAAATTGTCAGTCTGTTACATTAAATCTGATATATATATCTGTCTGATACAAAGCCATATGTCACAGTCAGTCTTCCAAGTATCCATATCCCTACACAGAGTAACCAAGACAATCGCTCTTGAAGAGGTGGAAGGGCACGGTTCTGTGGGTTCCGTGTTCGGCGGAGATGGCGTCGATTTTGGCGAGATCGTCAGCTGAAATATCCACCTTGGCGGCGTTGGAAATGACTCGCTCGGAGTTGGCGGTCTTGGGGATCACAGATCGACCCTGGCAAACGTGCCAGTTGATGAGAATCGAGGCCGTGGAGGTGTTGTACTTGCTGGCCAGCTCGACGATGGTGGGGTTCTCGTGGAGGTTGATAGTTCCCTGGCCGGATCCCAGAGGCGAAAAGGCTGTGATCTGGATGCCCTCCTTGAGGTTGGCTTCGATCTGGTCCTTCTGGGGGAGCAGAGGGTGGTTTTCAAACTGGTTCACAGCAGGAATAACAGAGATCTCCTTGAGAAGACGCTCGAGGTAGACGGCAGAGACGTTTGAGACTCCAATGGACTTGACTCGGCCAGTCTTTTGCTCGGCCTCAAGACCCTTGTAGAAGGAGATCCAGTCATCTCCCTCGGTAATGTCTATTTCGCCATCTTCTCGTCGGGGAAGGAAACAGTAGTCGTCATTAGGGTCTCCATTGAGAGCCACGGGCCAGTGGACCAGCAGAAGATCAATGTAGTCCGTCTTGAGCAGAGCCAGAGACTTGTCGACCGAAGAAGCGACCTTGTCATGGTAAGTGGGCCAGACCTTGGTGGTGATCCAGAGATCAGCTCGAGAAACAACTCCCTCGGAAATAGCTCGCTCAACAGCATTGCCTACAGCGCCCTCGGTCTGGTAGATGAAGGCGGTGTCAATGTGTCTGTATCCAGCCTTGATGGCCTCGTAGACAACCTGTTCACAGGCATCGTTCTGGAAGGTGCCCAGACCCAGAGCAGGCATGGCTCGGCCGTCATTGAGAGTGATGGTGGAAGTAGTAAGAGACATTTTGAGAGAGAAAGATGGTGACGAGACTATGGTACAGGGACCAAGCTAGATATATAGCCTGTTGACGAGTGACGAAATGGTGTACATGGCTACTAGTTTAGCACATGGCGAGTCAGGGAGATGGACATCCTCAGCATATGTTGTTTATTATTCATGGCTACCCCAATTACTTCTCAAACAGTTCAAAATCAATAAATTCGCTCCTATCGCTCACATGACGAACTCCACATGCTTCAATCTCCACAATAACCCTCCCTGTGACCCCCACTTGCAGCGTTACAGCGTGGCGCTTCTTAGTGCCAGTTTAGTGTGATTCGAGACGACACTAACAGAAGGGAGAGCGGATTGGTTGGATATGGAGCGGGCTGGGTGGTTTCGTTATCGTACTTCTCAGGTTCCGATATCGGTATTTTCGCCGGTCTTGAGACTAAAATGACTAACTGGCTAAACTGTCCTAACTATCAGAAACTGTCAGAAACGGTCTAGTAGCTACCGTCTAAGAAACAAAGAATTGGAACAAACGGTTCGAGAAAAGAATATAAGCCAACCAGCTTTGTAGACCATACACACTTTCACTGGTATGTTACAAAAAGTACAAGTGAGGTACAGTCCATAGATACTCGTACAATACTATGAATCGACTATCAGATCACTCATTTTGGCATGTCCAGAAAAGAACAGAAACAACTTGCACGTATTTTTTCACATTTTTCTAACTCATTCTAGAGTGTCTGCAGGACTCCAACGATCTCAACTTCTAGAGTATGAACTTGTGAACACTCTACTCTCAAGAATACTTTCAAAAACTAGCTACAAGTATCATGCTTGTACTCATATAGGAAGTCACCTGTACCAGCCATCATCTCTTCCTACTCTCACTTCGAACTGGACCAGGATACCACACTTCTTCAACTCGACAAAGACTGTCAAAAAGATGAAGTTCTCAAGAAAAGCTCAATAGTTCAGCATTACTTCACTTCATAAGATCGCTAACATATGACCAAATACTCATGATATTAATTAGAACTGATATTTTAAACAATATTCTCTACAATTAAAGCTACAATCTCAACTACAGTCTCGGATATTCTAACTCAGAAGTTTTTGACTACTAATTTTTAACAAACTGGGATTGCACTAGGTACAAGCAGCTTATTTCTTGGCAGCCTTCTGGGCAGCCTTGGTGACCTTTCCACCAGCCTTGTCGGACTTCTCGACGGACTTGATGACACCGACAGCAACGGTCTGTCGCATGTCTCGGACGGCGAATCGACCAAGAGGGGGTACTCAGTGAAGGACTCGACACACATGGGCTTGGAGGGGACCATCTTGACGATAGCGGCATCACCAGACTTGATGAACTTGGGGGAGTCCTCCATCTTCTTACCGGTTCGTCGGTCGATCTTCTCGATCAGGGTGTCGAACTTGCAAGCAATGTGGGCAGTGTGGCAATCAAGGACGGGAGCGTAACCAGCACCGATCTGACCGGGGTGGTTAAGAACAATGACCTGAGCGTTGAAAGAGTCGCAGCCCTTGGGGGGTCGTTCTTGGAGTCACCAGCAACGTTACCTCGTCGGATATCCTTGACGGAAACGTTCTTGACGTTGAAACCGACGTTGTCACCGGGGAAACCTCCATCGGGGAGGATCTCGTGGTGCATCTCGACGGACTTGACCTCAGTGGTCACGTTGGCGGGAGCGAAGGTAACAACCATACCGGCCTTGATAACACCGGTCTCGACTCGGCCGACGGGCACTGTGCCGATACCACCGATCTTGTAGACATCCTGGAGAGGAAGTCGGAGGGGCTTGTCGGAGGGTCGCACGGGGGGCTCAATGGCATCAATAGCCTCGAGGAGGGTCTTACCCTTAACCTCACCGGCCTTGGTCTCCTTGGTCCATCCCTTGTACCAGTCACAGTTGGTGGAGGCCTCAATCATGTTGTCACCGTTCCATCCGGAAATGGGGACGAAGGGGACAGCCTTGGGGTTGTAACCGACCTTCTTGACGAAGTTGGCAGTCTCCTTGCAAATCTCGAGGTATCGATCCTGAGACCACTTGACGGAGTCCATCTTGTTGATAGCAACAATGAGCTGCTTAACACCGAGGGTGAAAGCGAGCAGAGCGTGCTCTCGGGTCTGACCATCCTTGGAGATACCAGCCTCGAACTCACCAACACCACCAGCAATGATGAGGATGGCACAGTCGGCCTGGGAAGTACCGGTAATCATGTTCTTGATGAAATCTCGGTGACCGGGAGCATCAATAACGGTGACGTAGTACTTAGGGGTCTGGAACTTCCAGAGAGCGATATCAATGGTGATACCTCGCTCTCGCTCAGCCTTAAGCTTGTCAAGGACCCAAGCGTACTTGAAAGAACCCTTTCCAAGCTCGTCGGCCTCCTTCTCGAACTTCTCGATAGTTCGCTTGTCGATACCACCGCACTTGTAGATAAGGTGACCGGTGGTGGTGGACTTACCAGCATCGACGTGACCGATGACAACGAGGTTAACGTGAGTCTTTTCCTTTCCCTGTGGTTAGTACTGGTGCAAAAAAATTGTTGGGGGGCTTGTGTCGAGGGGACCACATTACCAGAGTAATGGGTCACAAGGCAGAGTGTCGCTGTGTCTGTGTCGCTGTGGAACTCACCATTTTGAATGATTCTTATACTCAGAAGGAAATGCTTAACGATTTCGGGTGTGAGTTGACAAGGAGAGAGAGAAAAGAAGAGGAAAGGTAATTCGGGGACGGTGGTCTTTTATACCCTTGGCCAAAGTCCCAACCTCAAAGCAAAAAAATTTTCAGTAGTCTATTTTGCGTCCAGCATGGGTTACCCGGATGGGCGGACAAAGAAACCGGGCTGAATTCTGAACAAGCGTAGATTCCAGACTGCAGCAGTCTACGCCCTTAACGGCAAGTGTGAGAACCGGGGGAACAGCGTAGTGTGGGGTGAAGGAGAGGTGCTGTGGAGGTGGCGAGTTTCCAGGGTCAATTGGGGCTCAATTGGAGCAATTGTGCGGTTTTATCCTGCGGAAATATACCCTCTAAGCTGCTCTTTGGACCACCTTTGCCACTGTTCACCAGCCCCTCCTTTGCAGCCTCTTTGCCAAAGTTTATTTTGAAAATTCGCACGGTTTTAATTTGGGCAAGTTGGGAGCACCAGTGACTGATCTGGCAACGTGGAGGGGGTAACTTGTATGGAAACACCTTATTTGGCCCGGCTATTGATGTATCACTGCGGCAATTGAACTCTCCAAACCAATATCCACCTATAGCCGTTTTTCCCGGCCCTCCAGACCCAACTCTACGGCTCTCCATATTGCCCCATGGCCGCCTCTTTGCTGCACACGAGGTGGATCGAGACAGAACAGAGGATCCGGTAGGGTAACCTGCAGAGAGTGACGTGGTGTTACAGCCGAAACGAAAAGTTGGGGAAAGCAGAAAGGGCACGTTTCTAGCGATTGGTGGGGAGTGTGGTGGTATATTGGTATGGGTGATGTTGTTCTGTTTATATTGTTCTGATGGTACTGGTTCTGCTTTTCTCGTACTTTTTTCTATATGGTCTCTCCAATTGAGTGTACAGTATAGGGATACAGCGTGGAATCTTGGCTCGGCTCTTTTTTGCACTTGAAACTTGCACCGTTGTTGCTTGACTTGCCTCCGGTGTGGACAAAACTTTTCCTCCGATAAGAGCAAAGGTCGGGGACAGCTAAGGTTAGATATGTTGAGGATGTGGAGTAGGTGTGTTTGATTCGGTGGGCAGTGGGGTGGTATGGGATATATTTATACCAAAATGGAGCTGTCGGTCGTGTGATTCTATTTATCTGGTTTATTTTCATTTTCCAGCACTATTCGTCGAGTTGTATTCCCCATCTCTCTGCTGTCGGAACTCCTATTCAAAGCTTCTTTATATTCTAGGGACACTTCCGTTACCCACAATGAGTCTAAAGTGCTGCAGACCGGCATTTGTTGATCCGTGGCATTGGGGTTATAGTGGTTTTTAGGGGACTCTTCTGTCTGTATTCCTAGTAGCTGGTCACAGTACAAAATGTACGGTATTGGTCATATAGTACCTGGTACATGGACATACTGCACATCTACTGATACTCATTGTAACGTAACATGCTGTACGATTATCATCTGATCTGAAGTGACTGTCTGACGCTTATCGCTACGTATCCGCAGTGCAACATACCGACCCACTCATGCAGCTGGCAATCTGAGACTACACCTGCTCTGGCTCATGCACCAGTGACTGTGTAGGGTCAGGGTACAAGCTGGAGTGGTGGTCATCTGGTGAGTATTATCTAGTGACTCATGTTCTTTTCCCCTCGTTTGCCTGGTCATAGTTGCTTCTCCTGATGACTCTTGTCTGTATCCTTCTATAGCCTTCTTTTGGCTCTCTCTAACTCTCCTTCGCACCACTTAGACTTTCTCCCACCTTCACAATTGAACCTACTTTACTTAGCGAGTACTTAGCCTTTGCGGGAAGGATGTAGTTGACCATACGAGTACGACAGTCTTGGCGGAGAATATCCGGATAGAAGCTGGATATTATGATCCGAGCGGCACAGTGGTGCGGATCATGCCAGAATGGTTTTTTGGAAGTGTGGATCTGTTTTGTATTATTTTCAGGTGTACACACTATTGTTTACACATCTTCACAGTGCATCTAACTTGGCGAATAATAGTTGGATTCGGATGAAAATAGCACCATTGGAATTGTCTTTCTTTGGCAAATATTTTGGTATTTTCCATTTCTCAACCCCATATCTCTGGCACATTCTACACTGTCCTTCTTGGCCCACCCTATCCTAATCTTCACTCCACGTAAACAACCTAAAACTGCGCTCTCTGTCTCCACTCTAATGTATGACTCCCTAGACGGCAGAAACAGGTTATTTTCACCCCAGGGAGCGGCTGGAAACGGAATTTCCACAACCCTCCGGGATCCCGTATTTCCAGGACCAGGGGCTAGGGTTGCGGCGAGGACCTTTCGGGTTAGGGCCCCAATTGAGTTGCGCTGCAATAGGCCAGAGAAAAACTCAGCAACATTAAGGTTTAGTCCACACGTGGCAAATTAGGTTACGGCCATATGCAGAGAATAATAACGGTAAAATGGGGCTCATATGGCAAGTGGAGAGGAGAAGTCGATGGGTTGGTGGTTGAGCTGAGGAGGAACAAACATTTTGTGAAATCCAAAGTCACCGATTATAGTCACGTACTTGGCCCGGATGAAAATATGGCACTTGCACTCTTTACACGTCATCTCTACTGTTGCAATATCAGATCCACTGTTCAACCTGAGACCTGATCTGGTCATCCTCGAATAATTATTCACTGGCCGCGAGTTCGATTCTAAGGGTCCGCTTCCTGAAGAAGTAATTATTCCGAAAGCCGAGTCGGAGATGTTGGACTGAAACCTGCTGATGTCCGGAACCGGAGAACCGGATGATTACTAAACGTCTACTAGAAGTGAAAGTATAGGTGGGTGATTCCGACCTCATCAGGTGAATGGGTACTACCAACAGAGCACACGACTAGGATCAACTTAATCAGCCAATTGTAGCTTGAATAAGTTGTCCATACCTCAGCCAGATTCGGATGTTGATACTGAGAACAATACGATACCAACAAGTACTCGTACTCGAAACCTGTGTGTTCACCAACCTCAATAGCGTACTCTCGTCCAGTTGGGGACTGGTCTAAATCATAATTACTTAAAGAAATCGATATTAATGTAAATAATCTTCAATATCGGTTGTGCATACAGGCGTAGGTCCACATACTGTACATTGAAAGTCACCCTCACTCGTTTCATACTGTAGTAACAAACAGTTCTTTCCATCAAGCTACACCCATTAAACCAGAGCAAGTCTACCTAGTTCTCATATCTGCACTAACCCAGGACAGATTCTAGTAATCGTGATCTTGACAGAAGGTGGTCTAGAAATAAAAAATAAATTTACCTGGAGAGAAGGTGATTCCAAGTAGCTAGATTGACCTCTAGTTAACCAAACAGCCCCCCAGGTTCAAGTAAGTCACTCACAGCCCAGACTGATACATCCAGAGTTCAACGTCTAAAAACACCTTTAACTAAAATGTCCTAAAACACTGACAACTAACACGTCCTAGAAGCTAGAAGCGATAAATCCACCATTATTACTCGTACTACCAGGTACCACCTTAACCTCCACAGCCTACATCTACATCCTTCCTACTACTACCCCAAACATGATTTTTTGTCAATTTAACCAAAAAATATCAACTCGAAGTAGCACAAAAACCTCCCCCCAAAACTCCCAATTCTCCCAAACCCCATCTCCCCTGTTTCATCCAGAATCAATCTCAGCACATCTCCACCTCCCAAAATAACGCGCCAACTTTATTTTCTCCAATATGCCATTCAAAAAAGTTGGACAACAGAGCACAGACAGTTGACAGCAGGAGAATCACTTGTGTTGAAATCGAGACGCGGATTCCACCAGACGAAAGAACGCGCATCACGTGACCACATCGAATACCCACGTGACTTACCCTACCCCGAATAACTCCTTTTGATTATCGACAACCTTTCGACGCCAAGACCTAAGCGAAATTAGCGAGATTTGGCGACACTGCGAAAACGACGAGTGAAAGAATCAGCGACACAAACAGTGATACAAACAGTGACACAAACAGTTACCGACACAAACGCTCGTTACACAGACAAGATTCCTACCGTGATCATTATCGTCTATTTCCTTCAGCATTTCATTTGGACTAGGTTTTAGCAGATCCATCGAAAGAATAGACAGAATAAGATCGATCAGGATTTATCAGTCATCAGAACACGACATAGCTTCAAGTCCTACATCCTTGTTACGAAGCTATACTACAACTTCTAACAAGACTATCTGAACACTCAGACTTGTTTTAACCAGGGAGAACGTCTAACTTTGCATACAGTTGAACATTCAGCCTACGGCTTCATATCCAACTATCTTAATTTGTTGAACACTCAGCCTACGGCTTCGTATTCAACATGCACGAAATCTGCACAACCACCTCTCCCAAAACAGGCAACTTTTTCGACCTCTCTCCCCTCTTACACCACCAATGGACAGTTCCAGGTCTAGACTATGGATTCAACTTCACTATAAGTTTCTGCGGCCCATTATCCGCCCCAGACACCGTATACAGCGATCTTGAATCTGATCACGAGGCTCAAAACTCCGCCAGTGCAAGTTATACAGACGCCATTACCGGTCAAACATACTCTCTTGGTAAATCAGATACCCATCCGTTTTTCCGCGGTCGAGAACTGGTTCTGGAGTACCATGGAGGCAGTTTTTGTCGAGATGGAAGCAAAACTACAGGAATACGAAAAAGTGCAATTGTCAACTTCAAATGTGACCATGAAATGACCCATCATATCATTTCTCCTACTCTTGTGGGCCAATTATCGGATTGTGCCTACTTTTTCGAAGTCAAGACTCCCCATGCGTGTGCTGTTTCCAACCAGGAGCAGAGTATGCAACCAGTGACTATTTTCGTCTTCATTGTTGTTGTGGCTACCATAGTTGGACTAGTGAGCAGTCAGCTAGGTAAGGGAGGCAAGTTGCAGTTTGACGGAGGACGAATTGGCGAGCGAGTCAAAAGAGTCGTTATGTTGCTCTGGGTCTTTGTTCTCAGAATCGTCATGGCTCCATTCAGAGGCGTCAAAAGTCGCAGATTGCCGTTGTAGAGGAGTATATATAGCTAACGATAGACATGAAGTCAGTGTAGGTGGAGGTTAATGTAGGTGAAGTGTAGGTTAGAGAGTATGAGAAGTACTAGAAGGTAAGGAGTGACAGTGAGAGATACGGGCTACTCTCTTGTATCAACGTGTAAATCATTACTCGTCTGGTATTGGTTTTAACATGAGTGGGAGCATCAGAATGAGTAGAGTCATAGAGAGATTATAGATGAATAAACCAAGAAGAAGAAATAAAGGGATTATAATAGTGTAGGCACATGTAGTAGTTGCTAACTTTTTACTGTCTCCTTTATTGCAGTCTTGATCCACTAATTAGTGCTGATTCTACTTCTGCTGCTGTAGGTAAGTAGCACACAAAACCTCAATCAAGCCGCGTACTAATCCCCAGACTTGATAAAAATGTTCACAGTAGCTCAATTGACCATCCAACAGAGTCCTCATCCCTCTTTGGCTCATGATTCAGCTTTCTGAGACGTTCATATGCTCCTCGGTGACATACTCCACTTGGATCATTCTGCTTCACAATCCGCAAAAAAAGTCAAGAGAGAGGTTTATTGGTATCATTATGTTGAGGAGAAAACAGGGATTCTGTCAGTACCTGGTACTACTGTTAGAAATAATTGTGCTTTTTTGAACAAGTTAATCACTTGGTTCAAATGACCATACCACCCTCAGTCCTCAAATACACCCCAGAAAACACTTCCTGGAATAGAACACTTCACTTGCAGTATCTATTCACCGTTTCATTCCTTACAAACAACTTCTTCTACATTCATTCTTACTCTGATAGAGCCCCACCTGGTAGTCCTGAGTTGTAACAGTATGTTTTTCGTATATTTAAATATCTTTTTTAATCTTAAATTCGTCATAAAACAGGGCATACTGGTATCTCAATTGCACTCGAGACAAACACCAGTGACTTGAAAGAAAATGAAGTAGACTGATCTCTCACCGTCAAGCCCACACTTTTTTCTTTTTCTCTATGATTCGACTTGTTTACACTAACATTCCCGAGAAACTACAGGTGCACAGTTAAAGGAAAACAACCACACTAAACATCTTGATCTAGAACGAATTGATCTCCATAGAAGTACCTACCGCTACGATACGGTTGTACACCCCCTCTCCAAATACTCACCACTCCTCTCCTCTCACATCTCCCTATAAATCATCAAAATCCCTTCTTCCCTTTATCACTGCATCTTCCTGCGGCACTTCCTACTGTACCACGCAGCAACAGGAACTACTACTTGTAATGCAGTATCGTCCTCAATCGTACAACTTCTAGACCCACCTTAATTCACTCAAATCGCTCAATTGCTATTGGCCCATGTTTTTTTCGGCTTCCCCGCCCACGTGACCGGTCGTCCCAGCAACCAGCAACCAGCAACCAAATGCCCACCAAAAACCCGATTGCGGAGACAAGGCGGCCCAGATCAACAAAGCAAGGTTGGTTGCTGGGTTTCGGGGGGTCGTCTGAAGGGGGAGTCACGTGACCTCATGCACACCACATGCACGTCACGTACACGTGCCACGCGTTTGACGCGCCACGCGCAGCAGCACTGGTTTGGAGGGTCTAGGTAGGTGTAGAAAGAGAGTCAGGTGAGGCTGGAAAGGTAGGGGTTTCGGGAAATGATGACTAATACACAATATACGTCCATTCACGTGACCCAAACAAGTCTAGCTCCTTTTCTACGACTCTAGAACCGTGGTGCACGTTGCAAATGGCGCAGCTTTGGTGTGGTATTTTTAGGTTGCATTGATTGTTGTGAAGTGGAGATGAGTGTGTTTATTTGGGTGTTTCGGGAGAGAGAAAAATGCGGGAAAATGGTCTATATTCATGAAACCAGGGTTAGTGGTTTTTGGTAATTTTTATTTATTTATGCAATTTTTTTATACCCGTTTAACACTACCCCCCTACTGTGGAGCGTTACCATGACAACCAGTCTCACATGACGCAGAGCTTTAAGGTTGACCGATTATGGAAAATCAAAACAATAGTGGATGCTGCACCTCTCTCTTACTATACCACCATTCTCTCAGACCTCGAGCAGTTTCACAAATAGCAGCTCGGACACAAAGACACTTCCTTCGGAGCGACACAGAACCTCCAACACCCCGCTCTCGTTTTGTCTACTTCTACAGCACTCTTTTTGTGCACATTTTCTCACCCACTTTCCCAAGTTACACAAAGGCAGCGTTGCGACACCAACCGCCTATTTTGCCATAGGATAGATATTTCGACAGGCAAGCGCAGCGACCACAACAGGGAATTATAAACGGGCGAATTTTCCAAAGTCACTTTTCACTCCTACATTCTTTTCAGTGACACTACACTCTCGAGGTGACATCCACTAACAACACCGTCCAGTACCAATAACACTCACACAGACACTGAGATCTACACAGACTTCTCATACACTATGGCCCTTATGCAACCACTGGCCAACGAGTTTGAAATGAAGGAGCCAGTGCTCAAGAAGCGTCGCATCGGAGCGACCCAGATGGAACCACAACTCACCATTGTGGAGGAAAACAACCACCCACAGCAATCACAGTCCCAGAGCGCAGGCTCCGTGGCATCGTACCCGGACCACGTCACCAACCAGGTCATCTCGTCACTCACCTGCCCTCCAAACCTGCAGGTGGCCCAGGACTACGCCAACCACAAGACGCCGTCCTTCGAGGTGCAGGCGTACGCCAAGCTGGCTGGCCAGAACTGGACGTATTTCGTGCAGAAGCTGCACGTCATCATCGGCCGGTCCTCCGAGCAGCAGGAGGTGGACATTGATCTGGGCCCCGCCAAGGTGGTGTCCCGAAAACATGCCTCCATCGAGTACAACAGCGAGTCCCAGCAGTGGCAGCTGTGGGTACGGGGCCGAAACGGAGTCAAGGTCGACCGAGTCGTGTACAAGGAGGGCCACGTGACTCTGCGTTCCGGCGCCGTCGTGGACATTGGAGGAGTGCAAATGATGTTTGTGCTGCCCGGCCAAAAGGTGGAGCTCAGCGGAGTGTGGGTGGAGGACGTGGAGCAGCAGCAGCAGGGCCATGTCGCAGACACCTCTGCTAGCCACATGGTGTCTCTCCCGCATCCCCAGATGACCCCTACCCACCACCAGATTGGCCACATGAACTCGCTCACGGATATCTCGGACATATCCATGGCGTCGCACATGTCCATGGATGACTTCAACCATAGCTTCACATCGCTGGCCGACCGGGTCTCCCCCTCGCGCGGCAAGTCTGTCTTCTCTGTGTACAGCGGAGTCGACCATGGAGCGCATGGAGCTCACCACAGCCCCCATATTGCACATGTGCAGCCACAGCAACAACAGCACCAGCAAATGCCACAGCAGCAGCAGATGCCCCTCCCTGCTGGCAACATGACGTCCACATCGTATCCCCGGGGTGTCGCGCTGATCTCGCGGCCCCAGATCCGCAACCACACTAACCACTACTCTGACTACGATCTGTCGCTGGACGATGCCAAGGACATCAAGCCACCGTACTCGTACGCTACCATGATCACAAAGGCCATTCTGTCCGGCGACGAGCACATGATGACGCTGGCGGAGATCTATGAGTGGATCAGCAAGCACTATTCGTTCTACCGGCACTCGAGGACGGGCTGGCAAAACTCGATCCGGCACAATCTGTCGCTCAACAAGGCGTTTGTCAAGGTGCCTAGACGAGTCGACGAGCCCGGTAAGGGTATGAAGTGGCAGGTGACTCCCGAGCACAAGGAGGAATTCCTGCGCAAGAGCAAGGGCGGCGAGCTGGTGAAGAAGCGACCCGCAGGAACTCTCACTCTGCAGAGAACCGGAAGCGGCGGTGGCCACGTCGGAGGAGCCACTGGGGGCAACATGTCGACATTTGTCGTTGCGCCTCCTCCTCCCGGAGGTGAGCAGATTTGCCTGGGCACCGGTCACGGTATGGCCCCGCAGTCTGCCCAGCCTAGCCTAGGAGGGATGGCTGGTGGCTCTGGACGAGAGGGCCGTGGTAGCATCGATGGAGTGAGCCCCAACCTGGCTCACCCCACTCCTAGCCAAGGTTCCACCAGCTCTTCCACCAGCCAGGGTACCTCCAGCAGCAGAAGCAACAGCACCACCACTAACAACAACGGCAACTCTGGTAGCAGCTCTGAGCAAGCATCGGAGCAGCAGTCCAGCACCACTAACAACCCTCTTTCCACGCCTCGAAAGGACCAGTTTGGCGGCGTCGGCTTTGAGGACTTTGCATTCACCCCTAGCCCGCGGTTCAAGGAGACGTTCACGCCCGACCGGCTCAGCAACATTTCTGCCAGCAGAAGCACAGTGAACATGGGCGTGACGGCGGTGAAGACGGAGCCCGGCACCAGCTCGACTCCCTCCGTGGCTGGAGGAGCCACCACTCTGCCCACCACGAGCGCGACGCCTGCTCCTGCGGCCCCCAACCTGTCGCTGGCGCCTCCCTCAGCTCAGCAGCAGCTTCCGTCCTCATTCATGCCCGCATCTTCCCCTGCACCGTTCTGGCGGTTCATGCAGCTCAGCAGTACGCCTGTTCGGGGAGGCGAGGGTTTCAGTCCTGTCAAGTACTCTCCATCGCGAGAGGGCGGGTCTGGGGCTCGAGGGGGAGATGCAGATGGCCTTGGCGATCTGCAGAATATTGATCTGACCCGAGGATTCAAGAACTGGCAGGACAGCCCCGCCAAGGTGGCCAAGTAGGCCGAGCACGAGTTTCGTGCATGTAATTAAGTAACTAACGTGATTTAAATTGAACCTGAAGAACGAGTAGTCTTGTGGAGTCAGAGTAGTCATTAATCGTACGAATCGTTGTAGCACATTTGGTTGATCTATTCATCGATCATCTCCGTACATCAGCTCAGCTACAATACAGTCATCGGAGTTGTGAGGTCACAGATCTCTTGACCATTCCGTGTGGTCCCCAATAAATAAATTAATCTCCTTACATGACTATGCAGCAAGCGCAACGGGAGCCCGACTGTTCATTGTCAACTGCTCCGCCGGCCTGGACCGAGTAGGAGTTTGTAGGCGTCCTTTTGGAGTCGAGCTGGAACGACTCAGGTCGCACCGACACGTGGATCACGGAAGACACGTTTTGGTGCGACTGCGACCCTAACCCGACGTTTTCCAGCGTCTGTGAGTCCTCCAGAATCTTGCCCAGAAAAATGAGGCGGAGTCGGCTTGGGTCTGGGCTAGGGGTGTTTGTCTTGAAGTCGGGCCATTTTGTGGCGATGCACTGTTTGAGCTGGGCAACGGTGGCCTCGTCGCAGGACTTGACTGACAGGTTGTTGGTGGTGAGGAACTGGTCGTCCAGCGCCCATTCGACCCGTTCGCTGGACGACAGGAGAATGGTGATTTTGGGAGTCTCACTGATACTGCTTGAGCACGAGTTCATTGTGACAGGAGGGTAGTGGTGAGGTTGGAAATGCGGCTGCAGAAGACAATGACTTGGTGGATCGATGGGAGAGGTAGCAAGGTCGTAAATATAGCAAGTGGATGAGGCTGGTAGCTTTTTGTGTCTTTTTGTGTCCTTTTTGTGTCGACTTGAGGCTGTTTGTGCTGAGTGGTGTCGTATTAGGTGGCAGAAAAAGCACGGTTTCGCTTGGCTTCTCTTTGTTACCGTGTCAAATCAACTTCTGTTAGCGCTGCAGATCGACTGTCTTGCCTTTGCTCTCAAGACTGTGTTTTTGTGCACTTTTTGGCGGGCTCACAAGTGAAGTGTCTGGATGGTAGGAACGTTGTGATGTGTGGTTACCATGTGATGCATATTATCATGCAATGCGGAGTCCAACCTTGGCACGCAAAGTAGACTATTTACGCAGCCGACATGCAGGAGTGTGGGGAAACAGCGAGGCGGAAGTAAAGAGGGAAGAAAAAATGAGATAAATGGAGAGAAATGTGGATATTGTAGCTGGTACTTATTAATATATAATTACCATTTTTACCGATTTATTCCATAAACAGGCAACGATTTACACTTTGCTTTAGACTCTTTTCTAGAAGACCGATTTTCAAAGTTTGAATAAAATTAATATCGGTAAATGAGGGGAAGTGACAACAAGTAGATGTATGAGAGATTGACTGTAGGGCTAGATGGATAATATTTGGTAGTGAAACATTTGTCTTGTGATAGGAGTCACGTGACTACAACTGGTACTGGTACTACCACTAGTATCAGATAGTGTCAGGAGGACCTGCGAGGGTACAAAGTTAGGGGGTACATTGTAGATCACATCGTACTGATACGGGCTACGATACTATTGGTGACAGACAAGAAATGAGGTGTTTTGGTGAAATGGAGAATTTAGGGGTTTGGGGCTGATGTAGGATGGAAGTATTTTCTATTTCTAGAGGCTGGACTGTTTTAGGGCTATTTTCGTTCTTTATCTGGTTATATTTCTTCGTGTGTATTTGGTGGTTTGAGGGAGATACGAGAGTATGATCTGCACATATGAAAATAGGAATAAACAGTGAAAAAAGAGCCAAAAAAGACAATTAATTAGAAATAGAGAAAAAGGTGAATCAACCTTTGAGCACCTGGTGCTTGTATTTGTAGCTCTACTTATTTGTACTTTGATTATGTATTGGTCTCACTATCTTCTATTGTCCTAGTGAGACTGCAAAGTCACTGACAGATAAAAAGTAGATTGGGTCTGTGGTCATTCGGAGGTGTCTCATCTAGCTATTGTTAGAGGGATATCAGTCCATAGTCAGTAGGTATGCGTTGAGGGTCAAAAATACAGCACCAGATTGTCTGTCAGTGCTCAGATACCGTATCTCGTTGCTGTCAGGACATACAGTAGAATACATTTAGCGTCTAGGTCACATTATTATCTTTTGGGTATTTCTAGTCAATAGTTGAAGGCATGACTGTAGTTGACTGTTGTTGTGTACCTATCCATTAGGTAACAGCTTCTGTCTAGAATATAGTCGGGTATATGGACACGTGAATCAATGAACATGTATTCTCCTCTTGAATCCTGATACTGGTGATAAGGGAAGGAGAGCTAGAGCCCCAGGACTGGATACTCAATTGTTACTCCATACTCAATATTTGTACGAGTACTTTCCACAGCACCTATCCAATGCACTTGATGTTTAAGGATAATGTAAAGGAATGGTTTTGACCAGACTATGTCACACCAGAGAACAAGAGATTCTTCCTGTACCAGATATACTAGACTAACTAACCAACAGCTCCATACCCAAAGTGAGCACATAGATCATGTATCCACCTCTTAAGATGAGCTCTTCTCAGCTTGAGGTTTCATCTACAAGACCATTCGAGCTCTAGTTAAGTCTAATAATAAAGGCTATGTACTTGTACAAGGAACGCTTCAGCCGCTCAGAAGCACTGGAACATCACAAAAACCACTTGGATCACACGCCTAAGAGCTGGAAGGTATTTCTTGACCATAACTGTTGCTTTACAACCTCCTAATAAGCAATATCACCCTACCAACAGAACTAAACTCCTTACTAATCCTCCGATAAGGTGACCAAGACATTAGATCTGATCCGTTCTTCAAGCTCTGAAACGATCAGCAAAGTTTTTTGATTTCATAACTGTTATTTATGAAGAAATTCTTAGTAATCGGTCAAATCACATGTCGAAACCACCGTAAACCACATAAATCAGTTCACGTGACATCCAAAGCCAACCCCTTATCGCTTCTCACCTTTTTCTACGCTAGAAGGAGGTCTGCCAAATGTGCATCTTCGCATTTTAGAACACATGTACGAGGCAAAGAGACCGTTGAAGCGATCACGTGACCTATATGATCGTGTGACCACACTTGAATACCTCCAAACCAATATTTGGACACTTCTAGTATCTTGTGGTGTTCACAGAAGGTGCCTTGTTGGAGATTTTAATTATTCCATTTTTACCGATTTAATTCCATTTAATTTGAATAATCCCAATTAAATCCTCCCATAATTCGGCCGAGTGGGTCTCCCGATTTGGCAGGACAGATTAGGGCTTTCCCAATCTGTACAGGATGGTTAGGGTTGGCACGCTTTTGTCCCAACTCGAAAAAAGCAGTCCCATTATTCACGTGACGCTTTTGCCGAAAAAAGGTTTTGGTCCCAACGGAAAACGACTCTGGTGATTCGTAAAATCAAAATCTGAATCTTTTCACAATTTGTTTACAAGTTCGACAACATTACGAAAATGAGCACCTTTGAACCTGTTGTTGTGATTGACGGTGAGTAACGAAACCTCCATGGGGAGATAATGGGATAAGCGACGACCGCTTACGACACGAATTTGCGACACTCTGGACGTTGGGGGGCTGGATATTACACGAACAGTGTCTTGGACACAAATGCGAGTGCCATCATGATAAGTCATGATAAGGGCAATGCAACGATGTGAATGTACCGTGTGTCACCAGCAGTCCAGATTGTCGACAGAAGAAGGACACAAACGGGTTTTTGTGTCTGTTACACAAACAGAAAAAAACCAACGACACAAACACAAAAGGGAGGATGTGCTTAGGGATGGCGAACAGCGTATCCATTCAACGAGTAAGCAGCTTTCAGATTCGAGCCAGATTCCTGTGGTTTGTGTTGTGGTTTGTGTTGTGTTGTGTGACTTGAGTTGTGGCGGAAGTTTTTCTCGACTTGGGTAATCTTACTTTTTAAACTCATACTAACATCAGGAAAGGGACACCTCCTCGGTCGACTCGCCTCCACCGTTGCCAAGCAGATCCTCGACGGACAGAACATTGTCGTCGTGCGATGCGAGGCTCTTAACATCTCCCAGGAGTTTTTCCGATCCAAGCTCAAGTACGCCGCTTACCTGCGAAAGGCTACTCGATTCAACCGAACCCACGGTCCCTTCCATTTCCGAGCCCCCTCTCGAATCTTCTACAAGGCCGTTCGAGGTATGATCCCCCACAAGACTGCCCGAGGTAAGGCTGCTCTGGAGCGACTCAAGGTCTTCGAGGGTATTCCTCCTCCTTACGACAAGAAGAAGCGAATGGTTGTCCCCCAGGCTCTTCGAGTTCTGCGACTCAAGCCCGGCCGAAAGTACTGCACCGTTGGCCGAGTCTCCCACGAGTTTGGCTGGAAGTACCAGGACGTTGTCGCCAACCTCGAGGAGAAGCGAAAGGTCAAGTCTGCCGCCTACTACGCCAAGAAGTCTGCTCTTTCCAAGAAGACCAAGGCTGCCCACGCCCAGATTGCTGACTCCGAGGCCGCCGTGGCTCTCGCCGCTCTTGGTTACTAAAAATGTCGTCATCCCCCCTTGACTGTTTGTAATATATAATGTTGTAAAGAGTCGAAATGCAAAATTGATTATTTGAACTGCATCTGTAGAGAGAGAGAGAGAACAGAATATACAAAATATACAACTATTAAAAGAATATACAAGTAAAATTAGAGGCTACTGGTATGAAACCGTTGTGGGAGAGCCGTTAGAGTGGGGTGTTACTATAGACTAGAACGTCTCTTATCTCTCAGTTGAACTAAGGCCCAACGTTGCATTGGTATAGAGCCCAATACTTGTAGGATGTATAGCTGATGGAGTCCAATTGATGGTTCCTGTTAGATATACATATACCTTTCACCAGTTGGAGAAGACGTTAGTTTGAGGTCTAGTTGACTCCAAAGATGTTTGAACCTCTTGGTCAAGACGGATCAAGTTTGAGTAGAGTGACGATATCCCCAGAAGGTCAGAGGATGGATAGTATTGAAGACTAGTGGAGTGGAGTGGGTATAGGAAGACCCTTCATCTTGGGATATTCTTTTATGTTTTCATCTTCAGCTCTTGTCTTCAATATCTCCAAGCTCTATCCAGTACTGTAGTCTTTACATGTCAATGGAAAGTGTCTCTCGAATTGGAGATATTAGGGAGATGGGATATACCCTGGTAGAGGACAATATGAACAAGTTGATGGTAACTCGGAGAGGTAAACGTCTTAGTTGAATCAATAAGTCTTCTCTTAGATCTTTTAGATGATAGTACTTATCTTCCAGACATGTCTCAGGGTTTCGTCTGTCTATGATCAAGAGTTGATCAGTCTAAAGATAATTCCAGGACTCCGAAGATCAAATGTTTCTGTCTGAGATATCTAATGAATTCTGGTGACGGAGAACGAAGAGGTCCTAGATCGAGTCCTTATCTGCAAAAGAATCGTCAATTCTCTCTGATCATAATAGTTCTACAGAGCCAGGAATCTGAAGTTGTATTGTGACTGAACAATTAGGGACAATAGGTACTCATTGAAAATGGTGCTCCTACAGTGTGAAGAATAGGACGAGACGTAGTTGGAAGAGAGCCAGATAGCCTGAGTGTATATATCTTCTATAGCCTGAGAGTAGAACGGCTCAGTGTATAGATAACTTGTTAATGATGAAAGAAGTGAGAGCGAGAACTAGTAACCTAGACAATCTTTCGCTCATATATATCCAGTTCTCTGATGTTTGATGCTTGATATCTGCCCCTTCACTCAACAGTAACACCATATACAGTAGAACCCAGTCCAGCCGTCTTACATCACACAGAACTACTGTAGCATGGAGTGTATCGTGATCAATTGTACGAGAAACACGTGCAAAGAAAAACAAAATAACAATTGACCGTGGAACTCAATCAATTGTCAAACACACCCTTCGCAGCCACTTTATCTTTCACCCTTCAATTAACCCTTCGCAGCCTATTTATAACCATCACAAGATTACATTTTGATAAAAGTTAATTACTTGGAAATTAGTTGATGACAAAAGTCCGCTGGGGGTTCATTTTCGGGGTTCCAGATATTCCACGGATATAAAAAGTATACCATCATGTAGCCTCGGAATGCAGTATTCGAACCAACCTCTTAAATTGCCAATAACCCTTTTAAACACTCCACAATATCAACTTCCCACCATCTCCACTTCACCCAATTACTTAGCCCTACTTACCTTAACCTTCAGCCACCTGGATGGATATTATTTCATCTTTAATTTCACACACGATATTTCTAATTTCAGAAACGCTATTCCACACCCAATTGACGTCTAAATGGTGCTGAAATGAGATCAATATCACTACAATATATGACCGGCTTTCATACATGGTAACCTGAACATGTTGAGAACTGCAAAATAAGGTTCGATACAACCCACGTGACTCCACGGCTCCACCGCCACGTGACGTCTAAGCCCCGCCACTAGACCGCGCCTCATGACTGTCCCCGCGCTCTCCCCTCTTGTGTCTCGGCGAGAACCGTTTTAATTTTAGCCGGCGGGGAGGTCACGTGCGTCACCGGAGCCGTGTGACTCTTTGCGGTATCTTTTTTGGGTGATTTGAGCCATTTTCAGAAGGTCCAGAACGAAGAGCAAGTGTTTCATAGACTGTTTTGATGGACTGTTTTTGGATACATTTGTTTTGTTTTGTTACAGAAACGCCTTAGTAACCACCTGAGGGCAACTCACCTAATCATGCAGCAAGCGAGGCATATACGAACCAGGTTTGACTGATACGGCAAGACAATGGTGTATAGATGAGTGTGTTGTGCAGGGTGAGACATGACGTATTTGGAGAAGAGACAAAATCATCTGGATGGTTATGGTTGAGTTTGAGTTAAGTGAGTTAAGAAGAGTGCAAGTGGAGGAAAGTGGAGAGCAATAGGTGCTTCTGGAAGGCCAAGTAATGGTGCTAGAGTGATTAAGAGCATATCAAACTGATGCTCTCGTTCTGGAGAATCGATTGGTGCTTTTTAAAATCGATATTTCCTTATTGTATCTCCAAATGAACCGCTCCCAACGGTTGCAAGCAAACGTTTGTTGTCCGCCTATCAGCTGCATAAACCGGTTTAGCAAGGAGGCGAGGCGTGACCATAACTCGGAACAAGCGAAAAGCGGCTTATTCGCGGATATTACCCAAAAAGACCGGGTGGCAAGACATTGAACAACTCTATCTCGACGATTGGCGAGAGAGAAAAAGCGCAGATTTGAGGCGGAAGGGGGTCTTTTTCCGCAGAAATAGTCGCGCAAATCTGCTCGCCAGGCCCTAAAGACCCCATCTCACGCTTTTCCCGCCGTATCTAGACCCTCTAGACCGTTTTTTAGCCGAGCTCATTTCCGCCCTAATTTTGCCATGCATCGACATTGATTGATTGCACTATATTTACACTGTCAAGATGTGCACCATGGGAGCACAGAGTGAGTAACCACTGCAGCTAAAATGTAGATAAGAGCAATTGTAGGGGTTTGGGTGGGAGTTTGAGGGCAGTATTTTTCACCTCATCCAGTCACGCGATATCTCCCACAGCCTCCCTTACTAATCAACACTCTCTATTGTGTGTCCTATCTCGTCTTAGGTCCGCCTCATCACCTCCAATCATTCCAGACACGTCGCTCCGCAACAAGCCAAACTCTACCCCCTTTGGACACCCAACTGCTTAACGTTTGGAATAGGGCAGTGAGTCGGAAATAGTTTAATATGTCAGGAGATGAGCGTTGAAAGACGAGCTAAAAGGGGCGAATTGGGGGCTGTAGAACGACGGGGAGGGCAGATGGGGGGCTGAAAAGCAGATATTCCGTCTCGTCACGTGATTCTACCCCACTTGCCGCTTTCTCCCCGCCGCCTACGGCTATTTTTAGACATCCAAACAGTCCCTTTCTGCTCTCTGCCTACAGCTAGCATGTCCCTTTGGTGCAGCACTGCACTATTCCGCCCCACACGGTGACCAACTTTATTGGCGAGTGAAATTTCCAACTTGGTAGGAAGAGTCTACAAAACTTGTCTTTCTCCTGTTTCGGACTCTGTTCTTCAGCACCATTGAGATTGCCGACATTTATTCCGTCAGATTTCCGTCTCTATTTTTGTGCACAAACACCCGCTCAGCTTTTTTCTCCAAGCCTAACAAACCCGTCTTCTTTACTCTCATCACCCCCGCAGACTGCCACAGCAACGTGCATAGTCAGCAGACTTGAGTTAATAAGATAGTCTACCAGGTGTAATCAACACACGCACAAACCAAAGATCACAACCAACACAGAACCATCTACAAACGAAAACCACACTTTCTAAACCAGACATCCTGCTCTTGTTTTCCACAACACACACTCAACAAAGAACTCAACACTACAAGACGCTCTTGTCACACAGATACACGTAATCAAACACGTGAGTATATGAAGGGGTATGGTGGATTTCACCACTGGGTACAATAATGGGACACAACATAACGACAGTGATGGATGCACAGATGGACATCAGACTCACGTGTATTGATGCCCTGATCGTGTCACTCTCCGTCTGGGTCCTGTCTGTGTCTGTGTCACCGGCGTCATCGTGTCATTGGTGACAAGTCGAATCTGCCACAACGGAAATGTCACGGTTATTATTCAGGTTGACGAAATGACCAAACACAACGAGGATAGTCAAACACACGTGGAAAATCACGCATCCATCGACGACAGTTAGTTGACGTAATGACACTCTCGTCTAAACAGCACACCGTGGGTATCTTGTCGGCATACTCCTGCGTCAACACACCCACTGTACACTGTTCATCGAGATCAGTCGATGCGGTTTGTCTGATCGTGGTTGTCCGTCTGATCGTGGTTGCCCTTTCGTCTGATCGTGGTTGTCCTGTTAGTCTGTCTCCTGATCAACCTGTTGGCCTCATCCATCTTCATCCGTAGTCCTGGCAACAGCCACCCCCATCCATACTAACCCAGATGTCTCTTGAAATCCCCCTTCAATCCCGACGAATGTCGCGATCCGACGAGCTCGAGGCCGCGGACTCGCGAGCAGCCATTCGCCAGATGGCCAAGCTCGGCCACCACCACACCACCACCGACACGCTCGACTTTGGCTTCTCCCCGACTCCCCCGTCCTCGTTCCGATCCCCCAACATTCTTGCCCAGGAACACGAGCACCACAAGCTCAACACACCGTCGGCCATTTCGTTATCCGGCATCAACGGTGGTGGTGCAGAGAACCGGTCCGGCCACGCGACTCCCTCGTCGCTGTCTTCGTCCCGTCAGCAGTTCTACGGCACGCCTCCGTCCAACCAGGCGTCTCCGTTCTTTGGCCCGGCTTCTCCCTCCAACAAGCCGCCCATCTCGTCGCAGCTGGCCTCTCGAGTGCCCACTGCCGGCCCCTCTGTCTCGTCCCAGAACACCCGTAACACTGCGCACCCGTACAACCCCTCGGCTGCGGTGCACGGCAACACCAAGCGTCGGTTCTCTTCCACGGCCGCCGTTTCTGGTGCTGCTGTGACCGTGGGCTCCGCGCCCAACCCCCGAAGCGCCTCCTTCAGCGCCTCGCAGCGACCGTCGTTCAGCTCGTCCGAGTCGCGATCTGCTGTGAACTCGCCCCCTTCAGGCGCCTCCAGCTACTCCGGCAACGGTCCGCTCAACACCAACTCGCCCGTGGCGCTGGCCGCCGCTGCCGCTGTGACGCCCGAGCGACTGTCGCGGCTGCTCATGGCGCAGGGCCCTCTGGCCATCAGACACCTGACCACCCACCTCGCCATGACGATCCGCGGCTTTGGCGACCTGTCGCTGTCCAAGCAGCGGCGACTTATCATTGCCGCTCTGGACGCAGGCGACCAGACCAACGGCATCACGTTCGAGAAGGTCGGATGGGGCCGATGGGCCGCTCACCAGAACGGCGAGACCAAGATGGAGGCAGCCAAGCCTGAAGACGTCAAGCCCGAGCTGCCCACTGCCCGGGAGCGGGACGTGATCAAGCAGGAGATCGACTCGGCGACTGCTGCCCGGTCTTCGTTGGCACAGCTGGCTCGTCGACGGGCCTCTGTGTCCACCAACGGCGCCCACGGCCGGCCCCCGATCTCGCCGACGCTCAACCCCACCGACCAGGCCGCAACCTATCTCATGGGTGGCCTTGTTGGCTCCAGCACAGCTCCCTCGGCGTGGACCGACGACGTGGACCTCGAGGACGACGACATGATGTTCCACTCGTCGCGCAAGCCGATCGAGAATGCCGTGTTTGACGATGACGACGAGGAGGACGACGTGCGGGACTACGACGGACAGACCCGGCACAGCGAGACGGACGAGGAGGACTGGCAGTCGATGGGTGCGGAGTCGCTGCGACGAGAGTCGATGGTGTCTCCCCCCACTCTGTCGCTGAGCCAGCAGACCAACTCTGCCCAGCACTCGTATGTGCAGTCGCCCACGTTTTTCAACCTCGACGGCCACATGCGGGACAGAAAGGAGATCAATGCCGCGGTGCGCACCAAGGAGGAGGACGCCATCTCTGCATTGGTCCAGCTGCGGTCGTTGTAGGGTAGTGGGGAACGGCCCAGGTCGCCAAAGTTGGTGGGAGGCTGCAGCTCAGCTGCCGGTTTTTTCCCATTTAACTTTGGTCTGCCTGGTTTCTCACGCGATCAGCTCACGGTGCGAGCTTGGTTGAAACAGCTTTTTTGGCTAAATCGGCTTCATCTAACTTTTTTATTGGCTACATTTACTCTTAGCATTTGTAGCGTATCCCCATTCGGACGATACTCATGATTTATACATTAACATACTTTATTCCGACGTGTGGTTGTAGTGCGTGTGTAGTGTATGGTGGTTGCGTGTTTGTGTGGATGCGGCATCATGCAAGCATGGTGGGAATGTGGTGAGACAGTGGAGCAAAGGGAGCTTGATTAGGTCAGGATCTCTCGCTAGGTCTTTTATATTGCCTTATGACACTTTGGTTCGTGGGGTGATTTATGAACCGTATCTTTGTTAGGAGTTATAGGTGTAGAGCTATAGAGGGCATTGAGGGGTGGAAGTAGACGGTGTGGAGAGTGACAATGTGGGTCAGTGGTGGTGGTGCAACTTCTAGCAGACGATCTCAGTACGAGGTAGAATAGACGGAGGTATTCAGGTTCTTTTAGCTAGTATCTCGAACTACAAAAAGGTGGCTCAACCTCACCAAGCTTGATTTGAATACGTCGACTTTAAATGGTAGGTGCTCTGAGTAGTCTGGGAGAATGGGAAAATGGGAATAGGTCACAAGGTATCCTTTTTGTACGGGATCGTCGATGATCGTCTTTTGTGGCCAAGAGAATCCGTATGGGTACAATTGTAAAGAGGGAATGGTGTGTTATCCATACCGACT
The DNA here is from genome assembly GCA_017639365.1 of Yarrowia sp. E02. NCBI lineage: Eukaryota > Fungi > Ascomycota > Dipodascomycetes > Dipodascales > Yarrowia > Yarrowia sp. E02. The sequence goes on from JAAQQX010000002.1 coordinate 4,091,669, forward strand.
TCAAGGATCCGAAAATAGAATAGTCCAACTGTTTTCGTCTCTTGAGCCTGGTATTGGGTGTTGTGTGTAAGACAGTCGGAATGCTAAGACTATCATAAGTCTCTTACCAAGTACAGGTAGTTCAGAGGTGAGATGTGGTTCTCCTTTTAGATATTTATGGACCAATAAGTCCAGGGATGTGTCTTTTCACTTTTGGAGTGTTATCCGAGAGACGTCTAGTATCAGACATAGTCTTATGACGAAGACCACGGAGAAGGACTGACCAATGTAAATGTCATTATTTCCTCAATTAAACAGATAATAGGACCTTGTCCTTTTGTGACTATCTAGAGAAGATAAAGAAACCAAACACTACTGTAATCCACTTTTCATGTAAAGTCATTGATCTGGGTCTCAGAAAGTCTACGTGAGTGTTGTGAGTATCATATCTTCATATTCATTACGTGGCTAGCCTAGAGTATCATATTTCCACCATACAAGTTGCCATGTATACTTGTACTCGTAGTTATCGGGGTAACTTCACCAACTTATTTATACCCCCTTCATCTAACTATCAATACCGAGCCAAATCTCGTTCTTTTCGTAATTGTACGAAATAGTATGAAGAACCAGATCGTCCAGAACATGGCCCCAGACTCCATAGTTTCCATCGGTAGTGGCTCGATTGAGCATACCAGGAATGTTTTCAACCGGAACAGAACTGGTTTCTTCCTCCTCAGCATACAGCTTGTCGTAGGTGCGTTTAATCTCCTTGAGCAGATGGCCTCGAGTGAAACCCTTCGAGACGTCTTCAGGGTAGATTTTGAAGCTGTATTCGTCATCAAGAGGGTAGTCGAGCCACAAAGTGATGTATTTTCCGTCGTCTGTGTCATTAGTGATGACGTCAGAAGGAATCACAATCTCGTCCAGCTCCAAACATCTGTCGTAGGACTTTTGAAATCGACTTCCAAGATCAATATAGGGACTGGTATACTCTTCATCATGGGGCACTTTGAAGCCAATGTGGAGATCCGGAGGACAAACCAAGTCGATGATTTCCTTGGCCGAGTCAATGAGTTTGTCTGACTCTGAGACTTCTTCCTTCTCCTTGACTTCTTCCTCCTTAGTATCTTTCTCGGTCTCCTCCTTCTCCTCCTTCACCTCCTTCTCAGTCACTTCAAGAGTGGCTTTTTCGTCTTTGACATCAGCGACCTTATCGCCGACCTTGAGCTCGTCAATCGCTTTAGTAACCTGTTCCATTGTCGTCAAAAGTGGTGGTAAAAGACGGAATGGAAGCCAAGATATACATGTATATTCTCAGCCGCATTACCCCATGCATATAGGCTGTGGGGAGATAGTTTATTTGGAGGAGAGGTGGATATAAGTTGACAGGAAGAGGTGGAGGAGAGGAGTGAACGGTACGGTTCAATTCCCCACACTCGTGCAAACAATATCCAACTTTCAGAATTGTAACCAGGCAAAAATAGACCAAGTTAACTACACCCCAGTTTCGACATGGTTCATATGCATGCAGCCAAATTTCCACACCATGTTGAGGGAGAAATAAGTGATGGAAAAAGCTGAAAAAAAGCTGAAATTCACTGGAAATGAAAATAAATAAACAAAACACGTGACCCCCTTCCCCAATTCTCCACAAATTCATATTTTGACCCTCCCTTCACCCAACCCCTTCACACTGCTTCCACCTCCAAAACACACTTTGAATAGGAGTCGTATACTCAACGGATAACATTATGATACCCTTGAGAACACATCATCTAAAACACGCAATAACCATCAGAATGAAAAACCAAAATCACCACCAGAGTCCTCTCATCGCATAGACCACGCTCCCGTTTCCCTTTCCTCCGTATCTTCAACATTCCACGTTTTATAGTGACACTAATTTTCCTAGTCAGTCGAAGTCATTATGCTTAATTACGCGATAGTCCAACGCGACATCAGTATACGACTATGAACTTAAGTCAACTTTCTGGCCAACTACTTCATGAGCTGTCAAGTCAAGACAAGTACAAGGACTACAAACACAGAACAACATTTCTGTTCGATAGTCTACAGTATACCAGACGTCTACAGTATACCAGACAGTCTACGATCACTACAGGTTGAGGACACTCGCTACGCTCAAGTCCTCTACAATCACCACAGTTACAGGACATTCGCTACGCTCATGTCTACACTCACAGCACACTCACAGCACACTCGCTTCGCTCGTGTGCTACGCTCGTGTGCGGTCATTCATAATTCGCTCGATTGATTACTCATCGTTCGTTTTGTCAGCATGGCTGAGATAGACTAGTCAAAGACATCTGTCGATGTGGACCATCCGCTTAGGCGCCAAGGGCGGGGAAGTCGGAGGCGGAAGACAGGTTGACGGAGGGAGCCTTTCGCTCCTGGGCTCGGAAACCCTTCTTGTCACCGCCTCGCTTCTCGTCCCGGCCACCTCGCTTGCCTCCTCGGTTGGAGTCTCGGGGGCCTCGCTCGGATCGCTCGGATCGCTCGCCTCGGGGCTCTCGGTTCACGGGGAAAGCAGGCTCGATCTCCAGCAGAACCTTCTCCTTTCGGGCTCGGGTTCGGATGTTCTTGGACTTGGTGCCGGCAACAAGGTCGGCAACCTCGTCCTTGTCGAGCTTGGAGGCCTCGGAGTACTTGGACTCGGCGCCAGCGTTGGCCTGTCGGACAGATCGGCCGGAAGCAAGCTTAGCAGTAGCAGCCTTCTGCTCGGCAAGGTACTCCTCCAGAGTCTTGGTGTTGTCGGGCTCCTCGACGGGGGCCTCGACGGGGGTCTCGGGCTCAGCCTCGTCCTTGGAGGCGATGGCATCACCGGCCTTCTCGTCGGCAAGCTTGCCCTTGGAGTCTCCCCAGCCCTTGCCAACCTTCTTGGCAGAGTCGGACTTGCCGGTCTGGGATCGTCGGTCGGGTCGGGGGTTTCGGGCAGGCTTGCCCTTCTTCTCAGCCTGGGGCTCGGTGGACTTGGACCGGTTCTGGTCTCGCAGAGGCTGGTTGGACTTCTTGGAGGCTCCGAGAGCGGCACCAGGGTCCTTGGGGGCGGCGTTCTTCTTGGAAGAGCCGGAGTTCTTGGTGAGCTCCTTGGTCACAATGACCTTGTTGGAGTCCTCCTCCACGTTGCCGAGGATTTCGTAAAGGTTCTGGGTTAGCGGAGTAATGAGCGAGGAGTAACGAGCGAAGCGAGTTACTCTAAAAGAAGGGTAGGACGAGTTCTATGGAGTCGAGTAACGAGTTACTCAATAGAAGGGTGGACGAGCGAATTGTTCCAAGAAGAGTAACGAGCAAGTTACTCTTCTTGGAGCAGTGACCAACAACCAATGAATTGGAGGATGTTGGTTGCATTGGAAGGCAGTGCACAGCAATGCATCTTCAGTCAATGCAAGTGATGTCATGAACGAGCATTGGAACAAACACCGTTCAGATGAAACACTCCATTTGGAACCAGCTGATGTGTAAATTGCACTTTTGATGGTACAATTTATACACCTCATGGTGGTCATGATGAAGGCAGTGCAAGACAACGATGAAGCGGTAAAAAGTGGTAAAAAATGAGGACAAAAATATCGCTCATCTCAGAATCATCTCCAGAACCATCTCCAGATACATATCCAGAACAACCCATGATACGTGTCATGTTCAATGGAACTCATAATGTTGCTTCATTTGTTGACGCCCGATCTGACGACAAAAAGACACATCAAGCAATCGACATCGACAAACATCGAGCCACCATTATCGAGTCACCATCACCACATCCACCATGTCACCATCACCACCTCCATGCCACCATATCTACCACCGCAATCATGTCACCATCAACACACCCATGCTCATGTGGGGTCGATCTCAACAGGTCACAAAGCCCATGACACCCGACTCGTCGTGGCATCCACCACAGCCCCATCGCCTTCGTCTTCAGATACTCACCTTGGAGACAGACATGTTAGCAGCCCTCTATTATCCTCGTGTTTCGACACTTAAAATTTGGAGCAACAGTTAAAGTGAAAATTTCACCGACAAGTGTGAGTGGGTTGACGCTGACCCAATGGGGGAAGGTAGGGTAAGAGGAGGTGACGTAGGGTAAGTCCCGTGAGTGGTCTGCAACGGGACGGGGGTGAGGGTTAGGGCCACGGGAAAGACGCAAATAGAGCAAACTGGGTATGGGAAACCGTTCTACGGGGCCAAAACAGCGATATATACGCCCCCCGACCAGGTGGTATCTTGTCTCTTCTCCACTTGGGACCTGGATGTACTTTAGTCTACAAACCTAAGACTCCACTAAAGTTTATCGTGTTGAGGGGACTGGGGAAAAGAAGGTCACGTGGAAGGGAGGAGGGGACCTGTGGGGGATAATATGAGGTCACGTGACGTCTCCTGCCCTTTTATTGTCTTCCAACTGCTCTTTCTGTGTCTATTCTTGCCCATCTTGCTGTTCTGACTCACTGCAATCGCCTGATCTGGAAGCTTAACGCAGCCAAAAGCGCACATGAGCACGACAGGAACCATGCCGAACAATGCCCAGTTGAGAAGCGTGTAGAAGGAAGATTCTTGTGGCAGATTAGCAGTCAGACAGTACAAGTAGGAGGGGTTGAACGAGGAATAGGCAAGCGAGGACAGGTGATGTTTGAGATGACCAGTCGAGCTGGTTAGTGGGGTGCTACAGAGTGTAGTATCAATTAAGGCAGTAGACCTTAGTATGACTGACAGCTAAAAGGAGAGAGTATGACCGAAGAGCAGAAGAGCAGAAGAACAGAAGAACAGAAGTACAGAAGTACAAAGTACCAAGTTAAGAAGTACAACCTGTCACTCTCACTTCCAGACAGCTTCCAATTACTGTTTACTTCCTTGTACTTCCTCGGTGACTGCACTTCCTTAGACAGCACTCCTCCACTTCTAGAGCAAGTCACGCCTCCAAACTTAGCTTGGAAATGTGGGGACAGTGCAGTGGACCAATGGGACGGGGTTTGATGGGTAGTAAGCCGTTGGTCATGGGGTAGACGTGGGGGTCACGTGCAGAAACCGAACGGAGTAGTTTGCATTTGGTTATCTCTATGACTGACTGACCACTGTCTTACTCTACCATACTAACATACTCTTCGGACCTTGATGTACACACGGTATAGTGTATACTGAGGAGGGAGTTGTAGGGGAGTTAAAGGAGAATGTTACAGAGAACTGGGGGGAACTAAGGGGATATTGTATGACAAGGTGAATCACGATACCAATCATTGAATGCGAGTCCACCAATCAAACGGTCAAAAATTTGATCCCTTCTTGTCGTAAGTGGAACTGTCGTTTCTTTTCGAGAAACCAGTGAAACACGCACCACGCACCATTCACCGCACTCACAACATCTCTCACAAACGACGCAGTCGCACATACAGCCACACCTCTCGCTGCATAGGGGCTTGCGTAAGCAGCAAGAGAATGGACAGATCGAGTCTTTGGAGTAGATGGTACAAGTATAAGGGGTGAACTGAAGGGTCAGAAGAAGGACAATGGAGATAATAAGGATCGCATTTAGATTGACTTGTGAATCCCAGTCATCTTAAGCTTATCACTGTACGCACAGCACGACACAAGTTACAATACAGTAACATGCAACATACTCATCCAGTCTCACAATGATGTCATTTCCTCCGCTTGCATTCTCTCGTAGCGATATTTTCTGTACGATAACCGACTTTGTAGCTCCCATTGGCTGTCCCCACAGTCTTATCTCCGCTTCTAACGCCTAAAGCGAAAAGTGCGTTGGTGCATTGAGAGAATTGGAGATGGGGATTGAGTGAGAGCCATTGAGAGTGTAGAAGATATACAACCAACCAAGAGCAAAGAACCAAGAACTAAGAACAAGAAGAAAGAATCAAGAACCAAGGACTGTATCTCCACAATGTCATAATCACCACCAACTAGTCTTATCCTGTCACATTCATCTGCAAAGACATCCGAATGTTTTTCTTTTTCGTTTGCTCAAAGGCCGCAGTTGATGTCCATCGCGTCTCCCGCATCTCCTATGCGCTACAATGTCGATTCTGTCTGTTTTTTCAGGCCAAACCTGACGATTCTGTGGGTACGGAAAAGAGATCCGCAGAGTTTCGGAACTCGGAAGAGCGTTGTTGTGGCAGGGCTGAAGAGATGACGATCCGGAATAATACCAGCCAGTGTGCCAGGTCCTAGGTGACACTAATTGTAATTATTTGAGCCCTGACAAATGAAATATTTGTCCTGGGAGCGCAGTCCGATATTATTCATCCAAGTGCACAGTCTCTTGTCACCGTCAAATTCCGAATGTTTGATTGCGTAGAAGTTGTATGCTATCGTACAATTGTAATCCAGCAAATGTAAAAAACATTTGTAATCCAGCAACCAGTTGGGACGTTTGAACAGGATCAGCTTATTCACTGTACTCCCCTTAGTTAGCTCACGGTTGCAAACTAAAATTGGCTAGGATCCGGAACGTTAGACCCACCACTGCGCGTCTATTATTACCCAGAGACTGCTGTTTTTAGTGCAATTTCTGATTACGCTGAAAACAACAGCCCCCGATACCGCCCGCTGTGCCAGGCAGCCTCCCGTGACCGCCCGACGCACCCCTCCTCAACCTCATCTCGCCCTCCTCTTGTTCTCCGAAATATCTCCAGAACCGCCCGGAGACTTCTCGGACTGCTCCACAGGCCAAACGCAGAGTCACAACCCCAGCTGCGTGTGGGACGCACCACCAAGCTCATTTTACCTCAGAGTTGGACGTGCACCATGTGGGGAAAAAGCCTTTAGTGTGTGCAATCTTGGTGTAGTGTTAGCGTGGGGTGGGACCCCTTGGGACGGTGGAAAGGGCACGATAAGACGTCAAACAAAACGGCACATTTTTGGGGGCGCCGTCCCGGTCTGATCGCCACCCTCGCCGTCCCTATCCGACGTCCCCTCGCCCCTCCAGCCTCCGTCTTCAGCCCGAAGTATGCACTTAACCCCACGATTCGCCAAACTCAATATTGCCGGCCACCCGGGGAACAAGATCAAAGGGGGACATAGGTGCGGGACACGCGAGTCTTATATAACCTCCGTCTTCAGCCCAGTCACATCGTCACTGTCACACCTACCCGTAACGACTCTCACCCCAGCCCAATCTCACAATGCAACGACTGTCCCAGCTAGGTAGACAACTCCACTCCACCAAGACCTACGGCGGGTTCATGGCCAAGGGCAAGCTGTCTTCTGGAGGCGTCAAGTCCATGGATAAGACCACTGTGGCCGCCATCCACACCATGCCTCGAGTCAAGGGAGATGACACCGTCTACGTGCCCGACAAGGTGAACCGACACAACATGAACCCGACCTACTTTCTGCCTCGAGCTGCCGAGATTGAGCCCAACGCCAAGGCCTACATCCACAAGGGAACCGACGGAGTTCGAATCGAGCGAACCTACGGCGAGATGGCCGACCGAGTGCTGGGTCTGGCCACCTACCTCAAGAGCAAGGAGTTCAAGCGGGTGGCCATCTGTGGCCCCAACACTCCGGCCCATCTGGAAACCATGTTTGGAGCCGTGGCTGCCGGAGCTTACGTGCTGGGCCTCAACTACCGACTCACCATGGGCGAAATCACCTACAAGATGGAGCTGGGTGACGCCGACTGTGTGGTGGTCGACCGGGAGTTTGTGCATTTGATTTCGCCCGAAATCCGAGCAAAGTGCCAGGTCATTGTTGACGACGATGTTTCTGGACCCGTCAAGGCCCAGAACCCCGGAGAAATCCTCTACTCCAACGTGGTCCAGCAGGGACAGCAGCTGGCCAAGCAAAAGAACACAACGTGGGACAATCTGCACGTGCAAAACGAAGACGAAGACGAAATTCTAGGCTTGTACTACACGTCCGGAACCACAGGTAAACCCAAGGCTGTTGAGTACACCCATCGGTCTGTCTACCTGTGTTCGCTGTCCAACGTCATTGAGGCCGGACTCAACTGCGAGACTGTCGACGGACACAACCGATGCCACTACCTGTGGACTCTTCCTCTGTTCCACGCTGCCGGATGGACCTTCCCCTACTCCGTGACTGCTGTTCGAGGAACCCACGTTCTGCTGCGAAAGATTGAGCCCGACTACATCTGGGATCTGCTTGTGGACGACCGAATCACCCACTTCAACGCTGCTCCTACTGTGAACAACATGCTGGTGAACAACCCCAAGGCTCGACGTCTCCCCCAGACCGTTCGAGTCACCGTTGCTGCTTCTCCTCCCTCGGCTGCCCTCTTCAACAAGATGTTTGACCTCAACCTCCACCCCGTGCACATGTACGGTCTCACCGAGTCGTACGGTCCCTTTGTGCGAAACTACTTCCTGCAGGACTGGCACGGAGCCACTGGAGACGAGCGATACGCTCTCATGGCTCGACAGGGCTTTGCCTTTGTTGGTTCTCAGTCCGTCCAGGTGATTGCCAACAACGACATCAACCAGCCCGTCCCCCGAAACGGCCAGGAGATTGGAGAGATTGTGTGTCGAGGCAACGCAGTCATGGCCCGGTACCACAAGGACCCCGAGGCCACCGCCAAGGCGTTCGAGCAGGGCTGGTTCCACACCGGCGATCTGGCTGTCGTCAACCCCGACGGCTCCATCAAGATTCTCGACCGAAAGAAGGACATTATCATTTCCGGCGGCGAGAACATTTCCTCTGTCGCCGTGGAGGGCGTCATCTGCAAGTACGACAACGTGCTGGAGGTGGCTGTGGTTGGAATTCCCGACGAAAAGTACGGCGAGGTCCCCAAGGCGTTCCTGATCCTCAAGGACAAGAAGAAGCCGTTCGACACCAACAAGATGATTGCTTGGATGCGAGAGCGAATGGGCGCCTACCAGATCCCCCGACAGGTGGCTGTGGTCGAGGATCTGCCCCGAACCTCCACTGGCAAGATCAAGAAGAACGTTCTTCGAGATTCCGCCCAGGCCTAGAGTGGGAGCGACGAGCACTCGGGTTCGGTGGAGACATAGACTGTCCACTTATTTATTGGCACTGTAAAGGTGTGATGATATATGAAATTGATACTAAAATTATGTGTAAAGTACGATACGATAGTATCGTACAATATGATCGAAACAGTAGAGAGTATGAGATGATAGAAACAGGATTGTTGGAGACCACGGAAATGAGATATCTGGGTCCTGAATTAAAAAAAATGAACATGGGCATTGAACCTTTAACATTGGAATCTAGCATCTCTAAATGAGTAACAGAGTGGGAATGTATTTCCCTAGAATAAAAGAAAATAGAGAGCTTGTTTTCACGATGACGATGGTCTGAATTGTGAATCCTACATTCCACTATCGGATATGTTTATTGATGTTATAATGATGAAGAATGGTGTGAGAAAAAGAAGGCTTTCACCAACACATCTTCATATAATGAAATAAGAGAGATAAAGATAATGCATGATGGACAGTAAGAAACAAAGATAAATAGCTATTATCATAGTTGTATCTTCTGTAGTAGGAGTTCTCCATAAGTATTCAGCTAACCAGGTTTGTAGAGAACTTGTCTCCTGGACACTGTAGGAACTACTGAAACTGAACACACCCATCTGCTTATACCCAGATAAGTTAAGAATTATCTTATTACCAGAACACCTAATGTTCTTGGAGATAGTTTTACTGAGTCTTACTACACTCCTAAAACAAACAGTTGGCCCGAAGAGTCTGTTAACCGAGAGACTCGAATACTACAGTAAATAGATAGTCGGAGTATTGTACTTACTGTTTTCGAAGAGTCTCGTTAGTGCTCAGAAACATGTCTACTTGTTGGAGATCATTAAATCTTCCCTCCCTGGTACCATCCCCCAACCCCTCCTGTCAGACTTCATTAACACGTTTATTACATCAATTTCTACTACAGTCTTACTGTCCTCCAGCTCCGCCAGCTCCGCCAGCGCCTCCAAACTTGCTGGCCATCTCCCGCAGAGCAGGGTCGTTCATCATCTCGCTCATGGAGGGCATGTTGCCGCCCTGCATTCGCTGGGCCATGTTGGCCACGGCGGGGTTGCTCATCAGGTTGCTGAGCGCGTTGGGGTCGGACATGAACTTCTGGGCCATCTGGGCGACAGCAGGGTTGTTCATCAGACCGGCCAGATCGGGCATGCCGCCTCCAGCACCTCCTCCAAACATGGAACCGAGGGCTCCGAGGTCAGGGAAACCAGCAGGAGCGCCTCCGGCACCAGCACCGTCGGCAGGAGCGTCCCGGGTGGTGACGGCCTCCTCGTCGACTCGCTTCTTGGCAGTCTCGTAGCCTCGCTTCATGGCGTCAGACACGTTGTCACCCTCGACCTTCATGCCCATCTCGTAGGCCTCAAGGGCTCCCTGGGCGTCGCCAGAGGCGTACTTTGCCAGACCCAGACGGGAGTAGGCCTTGGAGTAGTTGGGATCAACCCGGATAGCGGCATCAGCGTCAGCAATGGCGTTATCGTGGAGCTGGAGCTGGGAGTAGGCAGCAGCTCGGTTGGAGTAGTAGACGGCGTTGTTGGCGTCAATGTCAATGGCCTGGGTGTACAGATCGACCGACTCCTCAAAGTTTCGCTGAGACAGAGCCTTGTTTCCCTCCAGCTTGAGCTTGTCGGCCTGGGCCTTCTGCTCCTCGGTCAGAACAGCAGTAGCAGCAGCCATCTTGGCAGCAGCAGCCTCAACCTTGGGGTCGGAAGAAGCAGCGGCGGAAGCAGAGGAGCTTCGGTTCTTGAAGATCTCCAAAAGAGTCTGCTTGCCGAGAACAGAGTCCTTGGAAACACCCTCAATCTTGAACACGTCTTCCAGACAGTCAATGGCGACCTGGACAGAGTCGTGGTCGTCTTCGGCAATGGTGCCGTCGGCCACGGAGGTTTTGAGGAAATCGACGATTCCAACTGCGAGATCTTTCTTGTCGGACATGTTGTGTTGTGTGAGAAGGAGTGAGGTTGGAAGGAGATACGTATTGTATGCATGGTTTAGACTCGAACGTGGCGAGTACGGAGAACATGGGGTGATTAGAAGGGTGATACAAAGGGTGTAGGGGGGATTTTGGTAGGTATTATTGGTAAATGGGGGCTGGTGAGTTGATATTTGAAGTCAGATTTGAAATATCTTCATTATTGGCCGTTTTAGAGGGTCCTTCCAAAACTACTATTCTACACACCCTTGTTTTAATTAACAGTTTAGTTGACATTATAGTTGCCGGTTAGTTGACACCTACTTGGAGAAGGTTCTGGAAGGGTGGTCAGAAATGCCTTAATTTGACATTTTTGGTGGCAAAATGGATAAAAACGGAATTTTGCAAGTATCTTGAGACGTTTTGACTACTAAGCAGACCCCCCAAGCGGTATTTATTTTGCACTCGTTTTCACGCTGAAATAATCTTGTGGTGTATACCTAATTGGGAATAATACATTTATGCCTGAAATACCCTGATTAGGAAGGCAAACCTTATTTCAACTTATTACCATTTCCCCATTTGGAAACCTTCACGTGACTATGCAGCGTCTTCTGCAGGCAGACTTGACCTCAATCTCAGCCAACATCTACAACTAACACACAATGTGGCCCTTTAGCAGCAACAAGCCCGAAGAGCAGGACGGTCCCGTCGACTTTTCTGCTCCCGTCACGTCCGGCGGAACCATGCTGGACGACACAAAGCCCCGATTCGATCTCGAAGATATCCAGGCGAAAAAAGCAGCTCTTCTCAAGGAGCTCAAGGAGAAGGAGGCTGAGCTGGTTCGACCGCCACCACCCAAGGTGATCAAGCCTGTGCCCGAGGGAGAGGCCAAGATCTCGAACGTGGTTGCTCAGATTGGAGCCAACGACTTTAAGACTGTTACTCAGATTCCTTGTTTCCGAGACGCCATGATCACTGGATTCATTACCGGTGGTTCTGTGCTCGGAGTCATGCTGTCCATGCGACGATCTGGACTTACCGCCGCCAACTGGGCCATTGGCGGTTTCACCATTGGAACCGTGGCCAAGTGGGAAATGTGTCGGTACAACCGAAAGCAGTCGTTTGAGAACGCTGCCATGGCCCAGCAGGTGTATGCCAAGCGAAAGGCTCTGGAGGAGGGTCGGGAGTAGTCAGGAGGAGTGGCTACACACGATGAATGTAAATAGTAATGTATATAGTACCTAACGATGGATTAGGGGTGTAGGTAGGGAGGAGTGTAGTTGGAGTAACTGGGGAAGTATGACGTTGATGGAGACAGTTCAAGACTCTAAATATCGAGGATCTAGATGGTCCAAGGGCGTTATGGCGTTTTTGGCGTTTCTGGAAAAATACTGGTGTTTCTGGAGGTATATTTTTGAATATTACTCGTTCTGGATGAATATTTATTCAATAATCTTTTAAATATCAGCAGCTTTAAAACAGACTATGAATTCATGTTTTTTATTACGATACCATAGACACGGATATTAGTCACGGCTATTAGTCACGATATTAATCACTGGAGGAGCCACTGTCTCAATAATACGACAATCGATGTGCAGAAAGAGTTGGTCATCTTTACCCTGTCCACCAAATATTTCTATAGCAGTATTTCTCTTTCAGCTATGTCTTCCTTCTCTTTCTCTCAATCCAAGAACAACTTTACTCTTCATACTGTACCTACTCAGACATGTCTTGATCTTGTAACAAAGAAAGAAGTCAAGGAAGCTTAAGTGACGTGACAAACGCTCTCAACTCCATGGTTTTGTAATCGCTCCACTTCAGACGTTTTCTTCTTTATTTTTTCTTGCTCGCATCTGAGACGTGAACATGGTTGCGGGTTATCACACTCTATAATACGAGATGTCGATCTGTGGGGAACGAGTAGCACCAAAAATCGCTACTAAACTAGTGATAGATTGCCAAGAATTTTTGACTGTTAATTAGACGTATTCATTGATCTAATTGCGCCGCATCGACTACCATTTCGTATAGAACCTATCTAGCTAGTTCTATACGGATACAATCAGTGCTATCATCGTATCATCGCAATGCATGATATACTGCAGGTTGTATGCTGGAGCAATGTGATGGAAATATCTGCAAGACCAGAACTGTCAATTGTGCAAGTCAATATCTGTCATTGTCCATGTGTCTTTCACCATGCATATTACTGGCTGTTCATGTTTGATTGGCCTCCAATATTACCAGTCGTACAGCTTTGCAGCTTTGTCCTGTAACCCCCACAACCCCCACAACCCAAAGCCAAGCCAAAAGGACGAATATACTTTGCAAATGTAGGATCACAAACGATGGGGCATAAGGTGAGGAGAGGATGCTTGGGGAACATGTACCTGGTCTTGTCGTGAGCTTCTTCTTATTCTTGTTTCTTCTCTCAACATCACACTTCGACACTAGACAACACAATGACCATCCGACTAGTAGCAGCAGGAGTGGTGGCCTCGGGAATTGTCGCCTTTCTCTTCTTTGGCGCCCTGTCTATCCTGCTAATCACGGCTGTTCCAATCCTCATGTTTGTGCCACTCATGATTCCAGTGTACATGGCTGTGGCTTTTGCGCGAGGTGGCAATTCGGGACTGCGACAGTGGATTGGACTGAGACCACAGACACCCACGTCGCGCAACAACGACAAGACGGACGAGGCCATGGAGGCGAAGAAACGACAATGGCGACGGGCCTCGTCCATGCGCCTGAGAGACTACATGGAGGAGGATGACGTTGAGCAGATTGCCCAGCGTGTGCAGGCCATCCGACGCCAGCGAGACGAGCAGAAGACGCTCATGGACGAGCTCATTGAGATCGACGCCCTGGACGGCACCACAGACGCCGTGTTGCAGGCCACTGAAAAGCACCATAATAAGCAGAACCAGCAACACGCAGCCAACATCCTTCCCAAGGCCCCTCGTGCCCCAGCATTGGTCCCCCAGAACGGCAGCGGCGCCCACATTGTCGCCCAGGTGATTGAAGACCCTTCTGTTGCATCTCCGTCCCATGACACAGGGTCTGTCAGCCCTCCCACCCAGCGCACCGAACGAACCGACTTTAGCGTCAAGGGCCAGCCCGAGGTTGGCATGACTTCTCAGAACGTGTCTGCCGTCTTATCGCCAGTCGCAGAGGAGGAATGACTAGTGGACTGCTTCATTTAGCTCGAGGGTGGCACGGGAGCCACCGTAAAAGGATGATCGGAAAATCCTACCAAAAAAAGACCCTTCTGAAGGGCCAAAACTAGAGTGGCAAGTTTAATGCTTCGTTTTGCTGCATGTGGATATAGGAAATGTTATAATCAGCATGACGTAGGGTTGTAGAGGACAAGTGTGATAGGTGAGGTTGAGCCAGACGCTATCATATTCTGCAGGTGCAGTGGTGCGGCTGACGAGGCGTAGCTCATGCATGGACAACGCGTTGCATGAGCTTAAAAAAGTAAAAATAGCCCACCTGATCCACATAACAACAACACATCAAACAGCGACAAACCAACTACAAGTAGCCAGCTCCGTCGACACAGCTTCAACTTCAACACCAGATACAGTCATTTGCTACACACATTCATTTTTAACGACAAACTGCTACTTTCAACATGTCCCCACCTAGATGCACTGCCACGACAGTTAAAGGAGAGCAGTGCAAGAACAAGTCGGTGGTGACTGTGTCTTCTGGTCACTACTGTGGAGTTCATGGCAAGGTGAAGGCTCCAACAACCGGCAAGTACAACCGCAAAATCCTGGTTGACAACAAGCCCAATATCGAGGCCAAACAGGGGTATATTTACGTGTACTCCTTATGCGAAGGCAAAAACAAGGGTGGACGGGTGAATGCCAATCCTCAGATTTTCAACCATGAGAAAGATGCGTTTGAAAATTTGCCTTCAAATCTGACTCTGGTCAAGGTTGGTTTCACGACGAAAACGCCTCGAAAACGGCTTCAGGAGTGGTCCAACCAGTGTCAGCATGCCATTGAGTTGCTTCCCAACGGGAAGTATCCGATCCAGAAGCGGAATCAGGAGACTTATGACGGTTCGGAGAACGGTTGGCTCATTTACAAGGAGGCCAAGTCTCCACAAGCTATTGAGAACCAGGTTCACAATCTGCTCTGGCAGTTGTTTGGCAAGGGTCATGTGGTTTGCGATGGGTGTCATAAGAACATTGCTGATGCCGAGGTGAGAACGCGAACTGATAATGGTATGAACAGACATGTGGAGTGGTTTTGTCTTGATCGTCGAGACATGCCAGTGCTGTACGAGATTGTTGGCTGTTTGACGAACGGAGGAGATCCGGAGGAGTTGCCGTCTGTTATGACGAGACTGAAGCTGAAACCCAAGGTCAAGAAGAAGTCCGGTGGTTGTTGTTGTCAGTAAAACAGGGGCTATTGGTACATCCTCGAGTGACTATGGCAGCTCCTTTAGTGACTACTGGTTCCTCTAGTGACTATGGTCCTTTAGTGACTACTGCTACCTCCTCTAGTGACTACTCTAGTGACTACTATACCTGGTAGCTCTCTGCTAAGGTAGCTGGATATTCTCTCTACATCTCTACAGACTGATCTACGATACAACGCCAGTATTATTTTTTTATTACCCCTTTCTCCACCTCTGCATGCGTATATCGCCATTTATTCACTATAATACATCACTCATTCGTTTCGTTCCAGCGTCAGCTATCCAGTAGCTTTACCATTTGTTAGTTTCTCTGATTTTCGTTGTCTGTAGTCTGCTCAGCCAAGCACTCTGCAGTCGGTCTCCCTACTGGTCATGGCCATTCTGTGGAGCTCGTATCTTGATCTTCCTCTGGATTCTGACGTTCTTCGTCGTTCGACGTTTTCTCGACAACTTTTTTGGTGGTGATCCAGACGCAGCGGGTTGATTCTTTCGCTACAGTATTGGCATAGGATGAGCTTTGAGTCGTTCATGTGTGGGGTGTAGAAGGGTGTAGAGAGTATAGGGTGTGTAGGTGAAAGAGTAGAAAAGTGTAGAAGAGTACAGGTACGACACTTGTACTCGATGGCGGTGAAATTTTACTCCTCAGTCCTTTGTCTGTCTATATATAATAGTGGCCAAAGCAGGGGCCCCATGACCCAGATACAGTTCCCCATCCGAGCTAGAGACATGGCGGGGTAGGCGACTGTAGAATACGCCCTAGGGGCTTTGTTGAGAAAGAGGGGCAATCCAAATGGTTGTTTGGGCGCAAGGAATTATTTCCGACTGGTTTCGGGCATTTATCTTGGTTATTGAGCAGTTTTGATCCCCCCTGTTCTTCTCTCACGCGACCGACGGAGTTTGGCATTTTTTCGGATCTTGTAGAGTTAAATCCAGCCCAAAGTTAAACTAAAGCCTAAGTGCGGGCGCTAAATCAGCTGGAATATTTCAACTAATATTTGCAGACTAGTTGGCCACGTCGGAGTATGTTTCAAATCCCGAAACCGTTGGGGAAAAACAAAAGAGATCGTCGTTCCTCTGACCATTTTGACCCGGTATTGAGCCA
The DNA here is from genome assembly GCA_017639365.1 of Yarrowia sp. E02. Taxonomy (NCBI): domain Eukaryota; kingdom Fungi; phylum Ascomycota; class Dipodascomycetes; order Dipodascales; genus Yarrowia; species Yarrowia sp. E02. The sequence continues at coordinate 4,108,093 of JAAQQX010000002.1, forward strand.
GCCTGGAAGAAGGTCTGAAGTGTGTAAATCAGCGCAAAACAGCCCATGCCCAAAATCTTTTACAAACCAAGCTTCTCCAACAGCTCATAAATAAAATCGTCATATCCCGTCACAGTCTCAGACTCTTCTCGGACGTTAGACCATTGTGAAGGATTCTTTTGCCCACCAAAAAATTCAGCTAGATACCAGCACAATACAGTGTAGATCATGGGCTGGAGTATGGGCTGAAGTGATGGACATGGTTGTGAGACACTGGAGTGATTGTTCAGCGATTTTCAGATATTTGAAACTGCTTTCCTCTTGGCAGGATTATCACTTGTTTCAAAAAGAGATAACGGGAATAACGTCTCAAAGTGTCATTATACAGTGTCTCTTAGCAGACTTGACTGTAGAGAGGAGAGTTAGATGGTAGGAGAATAACTGAACTAGAAAATTGTCTAGGATGATTCAAAGGGAGTCAGTGAAGAGACTAAAAACTTCCTCTGTATACTCTGTTTTACCCCTTTCCACGAAGCTAGATTCACTCTCGGACACTCTACAAACACGGAAAAGAAATTATGCAACCACCAGCATCACCAGCTCATCTGTAGGAGCATTCAGGTAGTGTCATATCTCTACGGTCTTCTATAGACGCATTCCCAACGTCTTCAGACTTTACAGAGTTGGTCCCTTTTAAGGTATTAAAACGATTTAATGTAAATAATACAGTAATTAATGCGTGAAATATCACCAACCAGAACAGGACACTGCAACCACCTCTTTTTGGGGAGCTAGAGAGACCAAAAGTTATCAGCTTACTCCTTGTAGCCTAGAATATGTGAAAATAACGTTTCTATGGCAAAAAGTCACATCCCTGGAATTGTAGTTCATCTTTCGGAGATATTAGTAAGACCTGAGAGTAGACATGAGATACAACCAAGTGCGACTACAAAAACAACCAAAGCCCAGCCAACTCAGCAAAAACAACCACTCGCTACGCTCGTGGCTGTGGTAAAAGATTACAGCACCCAGGATTCTCGTATGGTCTCCCACTACAATACTAACTGGGCTCTCTGGTGCTTGACTATGGCTGATCGAACGGGAAGCCGTATTTTCACCAGGATATGGCCGTAACCGGAGCTGCGCCGACCCGGAATCGAACCGGGGGCCCATCGATGGCAACGATGGATTTTACCACTAAACCATCGGCGCTTATTAAGCAAGAGAGGGTGTGAACAGTTTTCCGCGGAGAATAGATTACGTAATTGCGCGAGAACCAGAGGTCGTAGAGGGATAAGGAGTTGACCATTGAGTAGAGAGGGGATGGTAGTATATTATGGGAGAGTTTTGGGTGTTTCCGTCCTGAAAAGACAGAGTTATGTTGTAATGTGTTGGTGTGAACCGTCTTGGGATCTGAGAGTCTCTAGAAAAAAATAGAAAAAAAATAGAAAAAAAGACTTAATGAACTTGAAGTAGTTGCCATATATGAAGACTACAAATTAAGTATGTGTATATAGCTTCTACGGAGCATCTTCTCCTGTCTACGGTTCTACACTCACTAATCTACTCAAAGATAATAAATAATGCTATATACCAATATGGTTGATTTTAGTTGTCGTGTGACAGACACTCTGGTAAGGTGGACCAGAGTAGCTGTCAGAAGTGACATTCGGGTGCCTTTGGCAGATGATTCTCTCCTTCAAATCTTATGCATAATGTAAAACAACAAGTACGCTCTTGCTGACAACACTTGCTGAACATCTACCCTCGTGATAGTGACATCATCGAAATTGTACCAATGCAAATCTCGTCCCTTGACCATACAAGTGTAATGGCCTGTATTCAGACTTCCATGATGGCATACAACTGCATACAGTTCGTAAACCAGACCAGGTTCCTGAGAACAGGTGTATGGACTCATATCCAGGTACAAGGGGAACTCGACATGGGTGTCAATCTTGGAAGACGACGAGCCAGTGTGTTGGAATCGTTTGAGCTGGACTGATAGCACGACGGGAGGTTTCTTGAGAGCCAGGGTCTTGGAGACGGATTCATGAGACTCGCAGTTTTCGCAAAAGTACTCCATCTGTTCAGGAGCAGTGTACTTGTCTAGACAGGACGAAAGAGACGCCTGGCCCTTGAGAGGAATCTGAAGAGACAAGTCCATGAGGGGATCATAAGTGTGGGAGGTGTGTGAACATCCATTACAGGTAGCAGTGGACTGTAAAGTGCCTCCAAAGGTGCGGTGAGAAATGCAAGTGCAATCAGCAGTGTCTGAGCAGGCTCCCGACTCGGAAATCGAGTCCCACGTGTTTTTGAACTGGACAGGAATGTCGGAAGATGCTCCTCGGTCTTCATCCAGACCTTCTTCTACCCGTACCAGAGACGATCCATGCAGTTCGTTGACGAGAAACTGCCAGAATTCGTGCGCATCCTGCTGCGAGTAGCCTGCCAGCTGTCTGTTAATGTTCCACGACGAAATCATGAGTGAGACAGGACCGTAGCCCTGGACTGTAGCCGAGGCATAAAACTTGGAGAAGCAGTCGTCCAGAGCACAGGCAATGCAGTTATTGGGGTTGGGGGACAACGTGGCGTTGGCCCAGGTGATGAGAGTGCTCAGAGGAAGGTCTCGAGACTCGCTCTGGATCTTTTCTGGCAATTCTTCGTAGTAATCGCAAAAGTCAGAGTATGTGATTGTACCGTCGGCTATGGCTCGTTTGAGAGCACACAGGCCGAGGGAGTGGTTTTGGGAGAGAAAGTCGTTGCGGATCAGCGGATTGTGGATCAGAGTCTGCACTATAACTGACATGAAACATGTGGCTCCCATGTTGACCAGACCTCTGAGACCTCTTGTAGAAGATATTGAGGGCTGTGCAAACGATGAGGGAGTCACACCGTTGCCGTTGCCGTTGGTGACATTGCCGCTGTCGTTAGCAACACTTCCGTTGCCGTTTCCATGACTTCCGTTTGTGTTGGATCCATTGGGAACCACCTTGATACCTCTCCATCGACAGAGGACCTTGAGACGTCGTTTTTCGAGCTCGGAACCGTCCACAAACCCACCACAACTGTAGCAGTAGACGCAGGCAAGAGGCTCGAGGCTCGGCTTGATTCCCAGCTTGATGTCGGTCTTTTTGAAAGACATGTCGATGAGCTGGGTATGGGGAGTGGATTGGGCTGTTTTTTTCGTCTTGAGCAGAAATAACACGACTTTGGCATAGTCGCGCACAAACTGCGAGGCGGTGGAGCCCGTGGCCACCGCTTTGACGTGCTCGCAGCCCCAGTCCATGTTTTTGGCGAGAGCTGTGGTGCAGACAAGGTCGGAGGTCTTGCTTCGCATGCCAAACATTTTGGTTTGCATTGTGGAGTATGATCTGAAGTTTAATGGCCAGAGGGGTGGCATGTGGACGAAGAGGGGGTATGTTGGGGGGTGGATGGAGGTGGTAATGGGGTATGGGTGTGAGGGAGACCCGAGGGCCGCTTTCAGATTTAAAATCGGGGCAGAGATGCACAAGTTGGATGGACATGGATTTGAGGGTGTTTACTTGGGTGTTTAGTTAGGGGAAGGTGAGGGAGTTGGTGGGGTTTCTGTAGAACGTTATTATAGTTGTAGGGGAGTGAAATTCGGGAATTGGAATTATCACGGTATATATAGCAATTATTGATATCTATATATTCTCTCACACTCCACTACAAAGAACCATAGACACCATTCAAAACTCCTTGTAGTTGACATAATAAAGTTATTCCGGCCTAATAGTGAGATATGCTTGGGATTACTTGACCTTCCAACCCCAACACAGCTACATGAAAACACCTGTAATCTGACCAATAACTTTCCAAAATCTTGGAATCTTACAATATCCGACTCCTTCTCTGTATTCACACCACTTCCACCCTTTTTCATCCAAAATTCCCTCCTCTAGATTCACTCTATCCTTCCTCAAAGTAACTCTCCCACTGCACCTCAATATCCAAAAATGTCCTCAAATTATTCACTGAAAATCGCCATTTTCTTTTTGCAACATATGCACAGATTGACAGAGGTTATGACAGAGAATTTGAACAGGCTATGGACAGGTTATGATTGTCGAAAACTACCAAATCACATACTTCAATGCCTCACCACCAAGGTGACTAAGCAGCGGTTGAATGGAATCTTCTTTTCTTCCAATAGTCGGTGCTAAAATCACGCCATCAGAGGGGTCCATTCATCTCGCTGACTAATGCCCCGATAGAAAATCCGAAACCACAAAAATACTCGCCAGAACTAGAAGAACAAAACTGTACCCTGAAACCCCCAATACAACCTCCCCACCACCCTCCAATCACCTCCAAAAACTTCCCACAGTAACCTAAACTTCTGCCGTGCATATATAACCAGCCTTATTCCCTGCACCTCCATCTTCCCCCCAAGTTCACACCAACTCGCTCAGTTTTCGTCCAATCTCCAATCCGACTACACGAATCGACTCGCCTCACTCTCACGAGTCTTTCGGTACCTCTCTCCCCCCCCAGACCATGTCCTTCCTCCTAAATCTCATTCCAGCGATAACGCACGAATATCATGACGACTCGCCTAAACCTAATCATCATGCACACCTACATGATGAACCAAACTCACCTCCATCTTCTCATCTTGTCAACACCCACAAAATGACGAAAACCGAACCGATCGAGACGGTAGATCACTCGGAAGAATCACATGGCCACGGCGAACACGGCCATGTATCTCCCGCGTCCCCTAACCCTGTCAGTAACCGAAAAATCACCATTGCCTACGCTACCGAAACCGGTAACGCTCAGGACTTTGCTACACTGCTGGGAAATGCCTGTACTCGACTGAGATTCGAAAGCACCGTGGTCCAGATGAACGACTTGAGTCCCGAAACCCTTACCCAGGACGTTTCTGTGCTTGTTGTTGTCTGTTCTACTACTGGTCAGGGAGACATTCCTCTGACTGGCAAGAAGCTGTGGAAGTTTCTGCTACGAAAAAAGCTGTCTGCTGATCTGCTGAGTCATGTCACTTTCACTACGTTTGGACTTGGCGACTCCTCTTATCCCCGTTTCAATTGGGCTATTAGAAAGATCCACAAGCGTCTTAGTCAGTTGGGTGCTTCAGAAGTCGGATCTCGAGGAGAGTGTGACGACATGTCCACAGACTCGATTGAAACCATGTTCAACGAGTGGCAGGCGCGGTTCTGCGAGTCTCTTTTGGCCAAGTTTCCTCTTCCTGAGGGAGTTGAGGTGATTCCTGGAGACAAGCTGTTGCCAGCAAAGTACCCGGTCAAGGTGCTTTCTAACAAGCCCAAAAGAGACACCAGTGACGCTGATGCCGTTGCATGTACTCGAAAAGACGTTTTGGAAGGCACTGTGGTTGGTAACGAACGAGTTACAGCCAAGGGACATTTTCAAGATGTGCGATTCTTCCAGATTGATGCGAAGACAGAAGAGGGAGAAGTTGATGCTTTGGCAAGTGACTTTTCCAAGCTTTCCACTAGCGATTCAAGCCGGCCTGTTCCTTCTGGTTCTGATGTGGACTTTTCTACGGGAGATACTGTTTCTCTGTTTCCTCAGAATGCAGATGCTGATGTTGATCTTCTCCTTCGAGACCAAGGCTGGGAAGATATCGCAGACTACAAGCTGGATGTTTCTGCTCTTCCTCCTATTGAAGGAGGCTACGTCACTCCTCTGACTCTTCGGTCTCTGATCACTCATCATCTGGACATTATGAGTATCCCTCGACAGTCGTTTTTCACCTACGTTTTCCATTTTGCCACCAGTGAGCGTCAGAAGGAACGTCTTCAGGAGTTTTCGCAGCCTGGAGAAGGACTGGAGGATCTGTTTGACTATGCCAATCGACCTCGACGTTCTATTCTCGAGGTAGTCACTGAGTTTGATTCTCTCAAGATTCCTCTCAAGTATGTGCTTGACATCTTTCCTCTGATGCGTCCTAGACTCTTCAGCATCAGTCAAAAGGCCCATACCATGCCCATCCAGCTGTGTGTGGCTATCGTCAAGTATCAGACCATCATCAAGCGAATTCGAGAGGGTGTTCTGACTCGATGGCTAGGAGGTCTGACTGTTGGTCAGAAGATTGTTTTTACCAAACATTCGACCCCGATTCCCGATCTCGACAACTACGACGTCATCATGGTTGCTCCTGGTACCGGAGTGGCTCCCATGCGGTCTTTGATTTTGTCTCGAGAGTCTGAAAAAGAGACTGTTTTGTTTTTTGGCAACCGGTTCCGAGAAAAGGACTTTTTGTTCCAGTCTGATTTGGAAAAGGCTGTTGAGGACAAGAAGCTGAAGCTGTTCACTTCTTTCTCGCGAGACGAAAACTCGGGCGGATATGTGCAGCAGGAAATGTACCGGCAAAAAGAGCTGGTTTCCCGGGTGCTTTGTTCCAAGCAGGGAGTTTTGTATGTGTGTGGCAGCAGCGGCAAAATGCCTCGAGAGGTGCGGATTACTGTGGTTACGTGTATCCAGGAGGTGAACAAGTGGACAGAAGAACAGGCCGAAGAATGGGTCAAGGCCATGGAGAAGAGTGGACGGTATTTGCAGGAGACGTGGTAGACCCACCACTTACGTTCTCCCATTACGATTTATGACTAGATGATTTAGACGAATGAAACGATAACGACGGCCGATATCGGAACTCAAGACCGATCAAGACTAACGGCAAGAACACGGGATCAACCGAGGGTGCAAATAAAGGTGAGCGCCATGGCTTGTGGCCATGTGAATTCCAGGCAGGGTATCAGTTAGGCTAATCCAGGCTAATCCAGCAGGTAGGGCAAAAATAACCGAGTCCGAGAAAAAATATGCCGTCTTACATAAGGCAACCCTTGCAGAACGTGTCTAGAACGTCTGTTGCATGTGTGCGTACAGCAAGTCGGACAGTGTAATCTCCGACTAGCAAGTGCAACCGACAATCCGCGTCTTGGCGGTGTCTACGGGTAATGTGCGTTTTCGAAGAAAAAAAAAACCTTTGGATTTTAGGTTTTTAAAAAATGCCCGTTTGGAATAACCGTTCTCCGCATGCGCCTGTAGCCCAACCTTGAGCTTAGTATGTATTTTCATCCAGCCGCATTTTGAAATGGTCCAATAAATGCCACGTAGACCGCGTTTGGGGAAAAAGACTTTGAGCTCGAGATTTCCGAAACCTCCGAGATGGTGCAGTGGTGCGCGGAATACAGCCCTTGCATCAATAGCCTGCGAGCCAGACACTTTGGGAGCAACGGCGTATAGGGGTCTTTCGTCGCAGACCCTACCCTGTTCCGTTTTTCGTTCCGACGCACCTTACAACATTGTTGTGACACGATGCAGAGTGCAGTGCTTGAGGTATGTGATTTCGTCCTTGTGGCATTGACTGCGGGTCATTGTTCGGCACACCGAGCGGGGTTGTGTGGGTCCTGGTGGAGTTGAGAAAGAAGTGTCTAGTTAGTTGTATATGGTTAACTATGTCGTGTTGTGGGGGTCACGAGAAATATTATATAAAGAGCCGCGTCCCACGTAAAGTATCTCCTTTCTGAACGCTTGCAAGTAGAGCACGGTCACCCGACTGGCCTCATGCAGCTTGCGACAGCGCGGGACAATAGCGGTGACTTTGCTTCCCTGCAGACGGAAGGCAAAGAGCAGCATGCCAGCGGCGGGAGGCCAGTGCAAAGAGGGGAAAGAAGGGAGATGCACCGCGACTTGGCCAAGCCCAGGCTTTTAAGAGCCAAGCACAGCTCACAATGGGCGGTTTACCGAAATGAGTGCATTAACCGAGGTCGGCGGGGTACTTTTGGGGGACTTCCACAGACTCTGGCATGGAATGGTGAGTACTGATACAACCACTTATTTTCTTTTTTGGCCCTATCTCTCGTATGTCTTAAAATTAAGACCCGACATGATGCTCGATTTACACTCCTATTGTTCCGATCGACCATCGTATACGGAATGCAAAAGGCTTTTTTTGGGAGAACAATGGCGAATGCAAAAGTCGGAAAAACGGTTGGACAAAGAAACCTTGGAACCAAGACTGCCAAAACCTCTTGGCTGGGGTAGGTCGCAATGTACAATCCGTACGTGTTTGGACGCCCTTGTCCAGCACTCTTGGCCTTTGTACGCACCTTTTTATTGCACCTAGAAGCCGTTACGCTCATTAAAATGAACGGCCAGTGGATTCCCGCACAAAGGACGCCCCCATATGGAGCTATCCCCAACGGTCCTTTGGGAAATTGGCCCGAGATTTGCTCCCAACCATGGAAGAGCCCTTGGATATATACGATGCACACCTGCACGGAAATCCTCTATTGTTGTACGATGACGTCCCCGAGCCTTCTCCCTGAAGTCTGCTTTGGGGGGTTCACGAGCAAGTTTGGAGAAGATGATTATTTTCCAAAATTGTTGACCGGCACATCCGGCGGAACAAGCTTGCCCCTCACAAGGATATACCCCTTGAAATATTATTTGTTGGCGCAATGTAGCCAAGAAGAACAGCCGTCTACAAAGGTTGACGCCATTGTCTCCATTGTGTAGCTTGCAGCTCCGAGTCCATTGTGTCTGCTACAGCGCACTCTACCTCTCGTACTTACTCCCTTCCAGGTCAGAGTTTCGAGGTGTGGTTTCAGGAGTTGGATGCGCTCTCTGTCTGCCAAGAGGGGATTTCCTAGGATAGCCGTTAGGAGGCCGTTGTGCCGTTACCCTAACTGAGTGAGGAGAGAATTTTTGGAGGTTGGTTTTGGGCCTAGAGTTATGGAAGAAATCAGTTCAAAATGGTAGATCTAGTGACAAGGCTGTTTCACTTAAATTCACCGACTTATACGGCTCTCCAAGCCACATTTCCAGTCTTGCTACTCCAACCCACTTTATGATTATCCAAAGTTCAACCTTGATCTAGGCGGGGTGCGTCTCATAAAAATAAATGACGTAGAGGAATACGACGGCGGATATTATTTCGAGGGTGTCTTCCTCCATAATACCGTGTCTCTACCGTCTCCAACTCTAGGGACTTTCATTTCGTCTCCATCAGCCTACACAAGTCTTTTTCGTGTTTGCCACTCAGCTACAGACATAGGCCACAAGTAGAAGTACCGCTCTGTTCATGCTTGCGGTGATTAATTTGCTCACGTACAAAGTCAAAAAACATTGTTTCTCTACCGTCGCAGAAAAAACAAAACGAAAGCTGTTCCGACTCTGAAACTCTTTGTTTTACACGATCTTCAAGATGACGAGATCTGACCACTCTGGGGAAGATGATGTTGAAGGAGAAAAACATTCTTGAGAATAAAAACACCTCCAGCAAACAATTAAAACCACTTCTTCTCACCCATATACACTCCTTTCTACCTCTTCTCCACATATTCTCTCGACTATTGCCTCCTCGTCCAGCCTCGCATATACACATCCGACGTGCATAACGGTTTTCCTCGACAGACGCTTTTATAGAACCACCAGTCCCTGTAGATAGCTCTCCACAATTCAACCTCCATGTTCGGCACCCTCAGTTTCAACACTGACACTAACACCAGTATCCGCGCCTGCGACAATTGCAGACTGCGAAAGGTCAAGGTGAGTCTCTTCCCCTGAAGTTTTCCAATTGTACGATTCAAGACTAACACAGTGTCCTAACGTTTCCAATCTAGTCAAACCTGTGAATGGCAAGTTCCAGCCGTGTGGGAAATGCACGGAGCAGGCTCTCTGTTGCACCTACGACAGAATGACCAAGAAAAAAGGCCCGAAAATCTCTCCTAAAACCCTCGATCTGGTCATCAACCAGCCCTGGGAACTCACAGACCAAATTGCAACTGTTCATTTCGAGAAAGAACAGCAGTTTGTCGTCAATTCGTCTCCTCCACCTATGGAAGTCACGATGGAACAGGAACCCAATCATCAGCTTACCACAGCTCTGACCTCCTACTTTGAAAACAACTACACAACATATCCAATCATTGACTTGGCAGACGACAATGAGTGCTTATTACAGGGTCTGGTACTCGCAAACATGATCCACAGCTACAAAAACCATCTGGATAATGTCACACAAACTTGCCTTCTGGATCAGGTGCAACAAATACACCTCAATCGGCTCTCCAACCCTTCGGATTCAGTCACTCTGCACTCAGTCTGTGACTCCATCTTCATACACATGGCGATGACGGCTCTGGGGAACACAAACAAAGCCATGGTGTATCTCAGCGAGGCCCACAGCTACTACTTTTTGTGTCAGCCGACGGAAAATGAGCCTCGAAGAAAACGAATTAATTGCATTCTCACTAGTCTGAGACTCGAGACAGGAGCACATCATCTGTCTACAGAGATGCCCAGCTACACTTTTGATGAGCTGACTTCTCTGCCCTATTATGGCCCCTTGGCTCATCTCTGCCATGAGACCTACAACCACCAGGTCATTTCTCTGCTTCTTTGGCACACGGCAATGTGTGTTCAGAGAGGCTACTACTTTTATGCCAAGGGATGATACAAGAAGGAAGGAGGATAGATATTGTCATCAACAGTTCGAAAGCATTCATGTAACATCAATAATAACTAACACACGAAATTTCAGACTTGAGCAAGTAATATTGGGCGTATGGCGGTATATGGAGTACAAGTAATATTGGGCATAGACCGGTATATGGAGAACTCTACAGTCTCTCCTTTTACTGAATATACAAAAAGAATATCCCGAAAGCCAATACGCGTACAAGTAGACTTTAAAACCCCAGATAATCTCAACAATCAACTCCACTTTTCTCTCTTTACCCCAGATCCAACAATAATGCACTTTTCTCTCCCTGCCTACTGTCCAACGTGAGAGCTGCTCAACCACACGTGAAATACCTCTATCAGATCTCCGCTTTCTAAAAGATTGATAAGGGCGTAAATAGGCGACGACAATAGCATTCTCGCTGCGCTGTTGAGCAAATATCCCAGGTCTTGAAAGAGCCCTTTTACGCGACATGTATGTCGCTGTAGCCCTGTAACTATACAACTGCACAGACGGCATCAAGCATCAAATAACAAAACGATTGAAGTGTAAAGCGGTATCAAAATGGAGCCATTTGACTGGTGGACTGATTGCGACTGGTTATTTTGTCATTCCACCAAAAGTGGAGCGTTTGCCTGCGAAATACTCCAGTTTACACACTTTTCACCCAAGAAACAAAAATAAACATTCCCCACACTCTCTGGCTTCCAAGCGTCTCAACGATCAGATAAAAAACTCTCCTTATTCACCCCCTCCATTACTTGTTTCCACGTGACTTCTCCACCTAATGTTGCGACGAAACTCTATTTGACACCTCCGAAAAGCGTCCGACGTCGGAGCCGAGAGCCGGTCTTGGCCGAGATTGCGAGTAATCAGGTCACATGCTGAAAAGGGCAAAAGAAGGGCGTAATATGTAGGGTGAGTCACGTGACTCGTCGGCGTTAGTCACGTGTCACATCTCACCCCACATACCCCAGAACTAGGGCCCTTCATCGTCATCTATGAGGGGCATAGAGTTAAAGCAGGTGTGTAGGGTTTTGTTAGCAATCAACCGAGGAAGAGACAGGTCGATGTAACATTGGGTGCTAGGAAAACGGGGTGTTTTAAGGTATGAATCGACTCGTCAGATTTGTGCTATTGAAGGGAGCTCTTTCTCCTGGGAGGGAAACAGCTCCTATATATACTTATCTATAACACACTGGCTATGACATAATCCTCCCCCACAAAAAATTGTAACTTTATCAGTGCATGAAACTAAAGTAGATAATCGGAAACTGAAGTCGACTTCAGCAAAAGACATCACCTTCACTACACTTGGACTGAGCGATGAATTCCTTCAGCAAGCTGGCCGAGAATCTGGTCGACGGAGTCAACGACGTGCTGACCAATCCGGCATACCACGAGTACCTTGCTGTTCTCAAGGGAACTAGAAATGGTGAGTAAGACGTGGTGGTGGTGGTGGAGATGTTGTTGTGGTGGTAGAGATGTGGTGACAGTTTTGGTACTGGCCACGGTGGCATTTTGTATGAAATGTGACGATGGCAATGCCGTGCCTAATGTTGGTACTCTTAGTGACTGGATCAGGCTAGTGACTCACGATATGTTGAGTTAGGTGGATGAAGGGTGGTGTTATAGTCTATCTCAGGCTGGGTTGAGTGATGGTATCTATAGCCTATTTCTGGCTGGAGAGAAGATGTTGGTTAGCAGTTTTGACTGGAAGTTAAGGATGGCTTTTTGAAGGGTTGGGCTGAGCAGTGCTATCGACTCAAGACACCACCTGTCTTTTTGAGATACCACTACTTTAAGGCCTAGCTCATTCAAGTCGGATACTCTCTATTATTGATATCCTCTCAAGATATTAATAATTTGACACGCTGTTCCTTGACGCTTCTGCTCATTTCTTTTTGCTTATCTTGCATCATCACCCTTACCCACTATCTGACACTGAGACAATCGTCAGAAGCAGTCCACAGCAGATTCGTTATTGAATCTATCAGATGAGGAACTGGAGTTAAGATGTTACTGATCATATTGAGACAGAAACAGCCATATCTCTTACTGCCCAGTTCTACAGTGACAGCTGTACCACCTCTCTACGTGCTCAAATCGTTCAGAGCCCACTGCTATTTTCGCTACATTCGTCGTTGCTAACTCAGGAATCGTATATGGAGGACGTCTCCGTTTTTCACACGCGCTGGTCATGGCCCTGCTTTTCCGATCAGGGCCCTGGTCTAAACGATGGGCTTCCATCTTCAAGGCTACAAGACAACACGCCACATCCCTAGGCTCCTTTGTCTTCATCTACAAGAGTGTGTTGCTGCTGCTCAAAAAGTCGCGTGGAGACATCACTGCCAACCTCAAGCACATTGAGCACCGAAACAACGGCATGGACGCCTTCATTGCCGGCATGATTGGAGGCTATCTTGTCTTTGGACGTGAATCTGCGCCCTCTCTGAACCAGCAGATTGTTCTCTACGTCTTTTCACGAGTGATTATGGGTTTTGGCAACCTGCTCATCAAGAAGGTGCTGCTGCCCATGTGGAGACAGCAGCAGATGAAGGACGGCTTCATTGGTGGCGTTTCTGCCCAGTCTCGAGCCACAAAGTTCCGAAACGTGTCGTGGGCTCTGTTTGCCTCGCTTTGCTGGGGTCTGATCATGTACCTGTTCCGAACCGATCCTGATGTCATCCAGCCAAGTATGTTGCACTCTCTCAAGTACTTGTACGTCGACAGTGAGAGCTGGACCGGAATGGGAGATTTCTTCTAGAACACTTGATCTGGAAAGGTAGAAAGGTGTTGTAACATACTACCATAAGACGGACACTGAGACGGCCATTAACAGATGGAACAGAAACGGCCTTGGCACGAGGTCGAAAACGGGACACACCAACCCGCACCTGTACATACACTGTACTGTATTGTTTAGTTAATTTATTGTGACTTTTTGCTGGCCAGATTGAAGTATCTCATGTCTGAATGTTTCACCTTCCATCTGACGCAAGTGTGCATACCTGGGGAAAGAACAATGGCCTGCAGAATCAAATGAAATTGGTTTTCAAATCGGGTATTGCAAATTAATGAACCTGAAACAAATATATGCACCACTTCTTTGTCCCTGGAATCGCTACAGCTTGGTATACGAATCCGTTCCTCTCTTTTTGCTTGCGCTTGTACATGCAGTGAGTCCATTGTAGGTTATGTACAGTTCCTGTGCCTGGCAGCTGGAAACCGTCTGTGGATACACAAAGGCACATTGGAGGAGTATGCAGTCTGCACTCTTGAAACACGTTCTTTCGGCCCGTCTAAGCGGTAATATCGGCTGGAAAAAACGGGTATTACGGCTTTTCCGATGTACGTTATTTTTGTCGAGTTTTTTCGGCGGTTAATTAAATTTATTGTTCGCTAAAGTTTCGGGAAAGTGGGGGGATGTTGTAAGGAAGATCTGGGTCACGAATCAAGTCACGTGAACATAGTCTAAATCACGTGAAATCAATATCGAGTCACGTGAATCATTAATCAACTACCATCGAATGGTCAATTGTCACTTCAGGGGAAGACATTGTCCACAGTCTTGGCTTAACCTCGGCTCGTTACAGGTGACTTTTACGCGCTGTTATGCAGTTGTGCAGGCACCTGAGTCAAGGACAACCGGAGAACATCTCCTCCACAATACTCACCAGCAATAAAACAATTAGTTTTTCACGGAGGACTATATCACAGAGGACTGTACGAATCACAGCTACTCTCCAAAAACTCATTTCTAGATTCCACCGATTGTCCAAGCCTTCAAAACTGTATCGCTTGATGTACATACTGGTCTGTTCTCATATCAATTCCGATGAGGAAGAACTTCGGGGTGAGATAGACTAAATGATTCAAGTGAAGAGGTTCTAAAGACACAACTTGATTACTTGTGATTTCGATAGAGACGTGAAGCTGCAGTGGAAGATAACACAGTCTCCAGTAACCCCACCACAGCAATAAACGAAGCTCAGATTTCCCCTCCTCTCATTTATGAGAGTATAGTCATCTGGTAGGACCTTAAATACAAGGCGGGGTAGTTCCAAGAGTCTTATGAAGGACTTGGAGATCTACTGTACTGACAATCCTGTTGAAGGATAGTTCTAGATCACCACGATATCTACCTATTTCTACAGCATATGGCTTCAAGAATCTTGATGTCGGAATAGAGTCAGGACAAAAATAGCTATAGGCTGGTTGTAACCCCAAGGGTCATCCACTTGAAGTCAGCCCAAACTGTCAGTCAGATTATCTCTACCAACTTTGCTATTGCGGACGGACCAACCACAATTAGACCAGATAACAGATACTCTTTGTTGTTGTCACTCTGAAATTCTTGTATGTGGTTACTCTCTACTGCCCAATGGGTCAACCCTTCACTTGACCTTTACTTTAACCTGCAAACTTCCTCCTCTGCTAACGAAGACCTTACTCGTGCACCTTACTCATCATGTAAAACAGATCATCTCAAACATCATCTCAAACATCGTATAATAGCCGACATGCAGATCCCGTCCTAAGACAGTCTCAGACATGATGGCGGTCTCAGACATCTCAACTCAGTCAACCATCAACCTAGATCAGTTGATGTCATTACTGGTTGGAGTCCTGGTCATGGTCATCCACCTTGTCGCAAGCTTCTCAGCGATAAAATCCTCAGGAGAACTCCTCTGTTATCAATCTTGTCGTGGCTTGCCCACTCGTCGCAAGCTCCTCATGGGCAAGAGAAGGCGTCTCCTAAGGTGGCTTGCCCACTCGTCGCAAGCTCCTCGTGGGCAAGCTGTGTTAAAAAAAATCAACTTTTACTATTTAATCCTCTCTCCATCATCTCCTCTTTCTTCCCTCCCCTTCCTCCGCACGTTCCTAACGTCCAGCCCGGGCATGCCTTTTGGCCCATAGTCTCTCAACCGCACATTTGCACAATCGCAGGGGGCTCCGCCTATTTACATTTTTACTGCTTCTTGGGCACAAAGGGCGTGGCGTTGGCCACGTCAAAGCTCACCTTGGCAGGCTCGCTGGGCTGCTGCTGGGGGACAGGAGCCTGCTGCTGCTGCTGCAGCTGGAGCCCGGGGAAGGCCTCGGCCTCGGGATCGACATCCTCCACCTTGCCGGCCTCATCTCGCTCCTCCAGAGGAAGCACCCACTGCTCCCAGCCCTGCTGCAGACGGATTCGGTCTCCGACAACCTGCAGAGAAGGTGCAAACCGACAGGCCTGCATGAACACGGCGGGATCGTGGGCCAGGGCCTTGACTCGGTTGAAGCCCGCAATGAGCGTCAGAGGCACCAGGCCGGCGCTGTTCATCTGTTTCCGCATAAACAGATCCTTGCACAGGTTTTCCACGCTGAAATAGTACTCCACCTGGCCAATGATCAGGCTCAGGGCGTACTCATAGGCTCCGGGAGGCTGGTAGAAGCCGGGAGCTCCGCCCTGGGGCTGGAAGTCGTTCTTGTAGTAGTTTTTTCGGTAGTTGTACCGCATCTTTCGCTTTTCTAATCCTCCAGCTGCTCCCTCGGCTCCTCCGTCAGAAGAACCGCCACTTGCAGACGCGCCTGCAGCTGCGCCGGCAGACGAGTCGGATGCATCTTTCTTGTCTCCATGGGGTGCTCTGGGCTTGGACTTGCGCCGGGGTTGCGAGCCCTGGGAGCCCGACGACGACTGCGAGCCGTTCTGGCCGGGAGCCTGGGCCTGGCCTCCCTGCTTGCTTCGGCCACCGCGCTTGCCGCCGTTCATGACCAGCGTGGGCGTGTAAGGGACCCACTTTTCGCCCTTGCCCATTTTCATCTTGGGGGCTGCAGGCGACGTGTCTCGCTTGTCGTCAAACGAGGGGGGAGCAACAGCCACCGTGTCACTCTTGATCTTCCACGCATTCACCTTTGGTGGTGGCGCGGGTGTGAGAGACGACACGGCGGGGGTGACGGGCTCGGCTTCCGAGCTCACTGTCGTGGTTGAACTGGTCTTGTCCTCAACTGCGGTCTCTGTCTTGGGCTCAGAACCAGCCTTGTCCTCCTTGTCGACGTTGTGAGTCTCGCCCTCCACTCGCTCATCCTCCTTGGCAACACTGGCGTAGGATGGAGCAGACATTTTCAAAAACAATGTGGGTTCTGCGGTGATGGTGGTGTAAGACTGAAGA
Source organism: Yarrowia sp. E02 (assembly GCA_017639365.1). Lineage (NCBI taxonomy): Eukaryota > Fungi > Ascomycota > Dipodascomycetes > Dipodascales > Yarrowia > Yarrowia sp. E02. The sequence goes on from JAAQQX010000002.1 coordinate 4,124,698, forward strand.
TACCGACGGGAGGGTGTCGTGTGAAAAGTGTGAAAATTGACAAAGCAAAAAAAAAGTTTGTTCACTGAAAAACGACTCGCAGTAGGGTTACCAGAGGTTAGGGTACGTCTTGGGCGTCTCACTGGGGTGTCGAGGTGGGGGGAAGGTGAATAGATATATGGTAATCGGGGTACCACCTGCGCGGAGATTCTATTAGTACTCTTTAATCCCCTCTACTCCTCCTGGATCACAAGATATCCTGCGCTGTTTTGATCCACCCAGATCACTCCCATAAAGTTGACATGGTTCTGAGTCGGTGTTTTTAAAACGCTGTAACTCGAGAAATACCACTCAGATCGAGCCAGAAATTTGTACAGCCATTGTAACCACCCTAACACGTCTTTTACTGCAATCATATCTCCCATCATACCCGTATCTCTCCCCCCACCAACGCCCAAACAGAACCCTCTCACCCAACTCTAATCCAGGACTGGAAAATACACCATGAGACAACACATGATTAAACAGCCATGGAACTGGATCAGGGGGCGCAAAAAGACGCGGAAAACGCCCAGTATCAAAAGTCACGGGACCATGCTCTTTTCCGAACGGAAAATCACGTGAAACCCATAGAGTTCGTCTCCTGCAGTCTATGCCATACATCTGTTGTCACGGAGACGGGGTCAACAATAACTGGGAGAGTGGGTGTACTTGTAATCAGCTATTAGAAGCCAGAGATGTGATCCATCACATAATCTAACCACCGATCACATATCTCCGGGCCGATGGATCACGTGACTCCTCTTCTCCGCTCCTTTCCCGTTGCCATAGTACCCACCATGACTACATTTACCCGTACATCTCCGTCCAAGTCGAGATATGCGGTAGGGTAACTTGCAGGATACGGTGTTGATTTTTTTTTGAGCGGTAACGTTGACGACCGAGTTTCCGACAAGTTGTAGAAATGCCCTGATCTGATTGGATGCATTTGATTGTTTTTTTATTTTGTCGGTGGCTCTGGTTTCGCTGACTAAGCCGAATCTGGAGCAGCGTGCATTTCCAGACTCTAATACCAACCATCACTGTCATAACGTAATACTCACAACATGTTGCCTCGAACACCGCTTTTTCAGGCTGCCAAGGCGTTTGCCAGCAAGCCCAGAGCCCCCCGAAAGCCGGCCATTCCTCTGATTGCGCCTCTGCCTCTCTACCGACAGCTTTTGAGAGCCCATCGAAACCACCTGGACCCCGATAGACGGTCTCTGGGAGACATGTACATCAAGAGCGAGTTCCGGTTACACAAAGACGTTGCGGACCCTCTTCAGATTGTGGGTTTTCTGTCTCAGTGGCAAAAGTATCTCGAGATGATCAAGGGTGATACTTGGCGACAGGAGAAGCTGGATCTTTCTGTGTTGCAGAAGATGACTGATGAGCAGATTGTTCAGCTGTACGAGCTGATGCAGGCTGCTCAGGATGAAAAGTCCGAGTACGGAGTGTTTGACGATTTGGTCGAGAAGAAGTAGCGTTGGAGAAGAAGGTCCATCGCCACCCAATGTATATATTAATTCATTTGTTGAGTGTTACTTGGACGGTGTAGTTGGGACTAGTTAAGGTTGTTGGGAGTGTTTGTGTCGAGTTACGGTCTTGTATATAACTATATAACTATCCTCAATCCTTATATCCAACTCTTCTTCTGCACACCACTTCTTAAAACACAAGCAAAGCGGCGGACGCAATCATGTTATGTCTCCAATTCAGCGCAAGTGTGGCAGGAGTGGTGTCACAGGGGGAGTGAAACCAGTAATTGGACTCAAGGTCACCTACGATGAGTAGATGACCTAAGACACCGTCAACTCATTCAATTGAGTCCATTGAGAGGTAGTCAATTGACTCCTTGGAGTCTTTGAACAACTCTCCACTGCCTGGTCAATTGAGCGACAAGAGGCGCAGTCTTTGGAACGGGCCTGGTGCCTAGCCTCCATGTGGGCTGACGCAATGCTGGAGTAGTGGAGGTGGATACCTTCAGTTAACCACCACAGCTCTTTTGAACACTGATGAGTGTAAACCTCCAAGCCGCGATCATTGCTATGTTCATCACAAGAGGGTGGGCTCTATTCCCAGGTCTATCAGCATAGATGCATCTAGCCTTGTTGCCACAACCACTTGCATTCCAGACTTCAAATTACTCTCTGCAGGAAAGTACTTCTCCACCTCATAGGACAGATCTCTATTTAATTTCATTTGGAGTGCCTCTTGAGGTCTCTAGAGAGATTGAGTCCACTTCAAACAATAGATGAAGAAAACTTTCATTCAACCGATGCACCTCGGACAAGACAGAGATGCCAGAAAGGAGCTAAGAATCTCGTTAGAAGATTATTATTATACTACAACTTTCACTGCTCCATAATTTTCAAAGATATTTATATTTTCTCCAGATAAAATATTTAGGGGAAATTATTGCAGGCATACATCTTCTCTCCAACAGTCCCAATTGAACAAAAACTGTCGTAAAATAACATCAAATGGAGGAAACTGACGTGATTGACCAAACGAGCCCCTCTGATTCTAATCAACCTCTCCTCTATAGCTCCTCATCATCCTTCTACATCCTCCACATCCACCAATAATTAAACTTCCGCTCATCTCTAACGAAACCTTATGCCTCACCCTCATAACCTTAAATGTTCCAAAAGTCGGTTTATCCGTAAATTAAACCTTCCCCCCACAATCATCTTCTCATCTCGTTCTCAGGTCGCTTCCACAACCACCTAAGGCATATCATTTTGATCTCCAAAGCGAGAAGATTCGATATCTGCAACTCCCGACACTCTACCGTCTCTCTACGACATTCTACATCTACTTCTATCCCCACAATGACATTTCTATCAACTGGAGCCACCCTCCAACACTGGGAAAACTGCATTTTGGGCTTTGAAAACGACGCCAATTACCTCCATGAGCAAAACCCTTACTTTGGAGCCACAATTGGGCCTGTTGCAAACCGACTTTACGAAAAAAACGGGATTCTACTGCATGGAGGAAAAGAGGGTTGGGCTTGGAAAGAGTGGAAGAAGAGTGAAGAAGGACACGTGACCAGATTCGAGCTCAAAGATACAGATATTACGGCCCATGTTACCTATTCGCTGACTCAGCCAGACGACAAGACTTCTCAGCTCGAAATTGAGTACTCTGCTAAAACCAATGAGCAAGGGAAGAGTCTTCCAGTTAGCATGACTAATCATGCGTATTTTTGTCTAGATAGAGATCAGGTGACTCAGGATGGATCTCACGTGACTGTCGATGATCATAACCTCTGGATTTGTAACGATCATGTGATTGAACATAAAGATGGACTTCAATCCGAGGCTCCCACTGGAAGATTGGTTGAGTGTGGAGTTCTGAAGGAGATTAAAAGTGGTGAAAACGTCAAGTCACGTGTTTCAGATGACTCACGTGACTTATCACGTGCTCAAGAAACACCACGTGAATCGGTACCGGATTCATCACCTACTCACATATCCCTCAATGGAATCGCTTTGGATCATACTTTTGCTGTTAATAACGAACGTCTTTCACGTGACCCAAAGCTCGATACACGTGACGATCCTCTCGTTACCGTGGCAATTTTGTCACGTGAAAAAACCCGTTTGACTGTGAAAACCACAGAGCCCTGTTTTCAGGTTTATACTGGCGATTATAATTCTGTGGGACTGCTTTCTGGAGAGTCTCGTGAGTTTGGAGCCCGATCAGGAGTTGCCATTGAGTGTTCTCGTCCTACCAATGCTTGGAATGTTCCTGAATGGAAGAATTGGGTCGATCTTGGTCAGGGAGGGTATGGTGCCAAAATTGTTTATCTTTTGGAGAGGGAGTGATGGGTGTGACGAAGAGCGTATCTATCTCTAGCTTTACTACTAGAGGTTGGAGGGAACTTTTGGACATTGTTTGTAAGTAGTTGTATGAATGACTTCTTTCTAGGTTGGTGTAAACTTGAATAGGACATGGAAACAGACTGATTACGGGTTAAATCGATATTGGGGGGGAAGTGAATCAAAGCAGATGCCTCAGTATCGCTGTTTTTCTACTTCTTCTGACTTTCTCGTTATTATTTGTAGTGTTGGGCATTTGGTGATGTGTACGGATGAAGTATAGTGCTACTCAACGAGACAGAAAAAGCACACTGAGTGAGAGAAGAGTTTTAACAGGGAAACAAGGGATGAAGAGAACAGAAATAAGACACCTCTTGATCAGCTATTCTTACGTTTATACTCCAACAAGTGCCTTCATGTCCCAACCCTCTAGGTGGTCTACTGTCCAGTAATACAACAAGAACTTGGAGAAACAGACCACAGAGATAGATGTTCATTTAAATGGATGTTTGTAACAGTATTATCAAGTCTGCGTACTCCACTTATCTTTTTTAGCCCGGAAATAGCAAGCCCTACTCAGTGTCTTGGTAGACGTCAACTCCGACACACATAACTCTTCCAAATATGATATGAGGCAACTGAAGACTTCACCAAAACGAAAATCAAACCTCAACTGGCCTATTTCTGAAGTGACTCAGTCTACCAGGTGACAATAGCTTCTTTCACCCTTTCCTTTAGTCCTATTAACCACTGCCACAACATACACCATTACAGAGTAATAATTGAGAGAAAGAATTTGAGGAAGACTCACATACAACCCATCGCATCAAAATTACATCTATATCCTCTCGTTTACTTCGTAGTCTCCATATTCATCGATTTCTACTCCCTCCTCATTTCCCCTGACCGGTTACAGAACAGCTCACTCAGACTCCCCCCATTCATAATAAATTTTGCAAAAACCACCTCAATACCTCAAAATACCACCCAAAACCACCACCACCCTCTAACACATCCTCCCATTGCCTATTTATTTCTCTTTATCCCATAATTTCCCCCTCCACATTTACTTAACATCTACTTCCCCTTCCCACCTTAATACTTAGCTCCTCCCAACTAACCCTCTCTTCTCAACCACCCCATCCAACTCCCCCAAAACCACCCCAATTTCTCCAAAAAAGGACCAACCATCTCTCCTCCACTCACCAACCACCTCTACAACCTCCATTCACCCCCACCACCCTTTCCCCACCCTCCACCACCTACCCCCATCCATGCACATTTTTTTCCCATCATGCATACCTAAACCTTAAATACACACCACCACCATCAAACCTCAAAAATCAATCATAACTCCATTCTCAAAACAACATGGATCTAAGACTGGTACCAACCAGTCGCGCGAGGGTCAAACGGCTGATATCACGTGACCCGTCGCCCCTGCAACTCCAGCAAAAAAGACGCGACGAATCGAGCTTTGCCGTCCAAGAAATGCTTAGTCAGCGCCCACCTACAGACGTACGCGCCATTCTAAACACGACCGTGGACGCCCTGAGAAAGCCCGAGAGCGTTGGGAAGTCACGTGACCAGTCGAATTCGACGCTATTTGTGGAAATCCCGACCGCTCTGCTGACTAAGCTGCAGATTTCGACGCAGTTTTTGCTTGTCAAAATTGACGATGGCGATTTTTGGATGGAGCGGTTTGGCGGCGATATTTGGGGGATTTTCGAAAGGAGAGAAAGGGTGGAGGAAAAGGAGGGTAAGTCACGTGATGAGGTCGTTAAATCACGTGATATCCCTTCAGACTCGGGATCACAGGTTATGACATCTTCTACTCAAGACACCCAGGAAGATGTAGTAGTACCACCGAGGAAAGACGTGAGTCCACACAAGTTGCTGGGTCGCAGTCACGTGACCGAACCCTCTCGTGCACCTCAATCACGTGACGATCTTCTTTCACGTGCTCCTGTTGTTTCTTCTACCACGAAAACTTCTTCCGATTCCTTCACTTCTCTTATTGCATCTCTACCTCCTCCACAATCCACTGCAACCGCATACATTCCTCTTAATCTGACGAAACCCGTTTCTGCGCTTCCTTTACCGTCCGTTTCCGTCTCTGAGCTGCTTCTTTCGTCGTATCGGTCTCAGTTGTACTGTTGCAAGACTTCTCTGATTTATTTTGCCAAGGCAATGTCCAAGTCACGTGCTTTGTGCAAATCTACGCTCGAAAAACATACCCAAGGCAAGTCACGTGTTTTTTCCGCTTCTCAGATGCGCAAAATGTCGTACAAGTTGTATTCTCGAGAACTGGCCAAGTTGGTACAACCTCTCAGTGAATGGTCTCAAGTTTACGAATACAGCGAGTTTTGCAAAATGCTGACTAATACCAAGGACGAACACGTGGTCCAATGGAAAGACAATTTGCCGTATTCGATTCTGTCTGATTCTGAGAAACTGGCAGTCGAAATCTCTCTTCTCAAATTTAGAGAAATGCAGCTTCAAAGTATTGTTCTTTTGGAGCTGTTGGCGGTTGCCCCGGTAACGAAAAGCTCTGATCCCGCTGAAGCTGCTAAACTGGCCGAGCAGGAAAAACAAAAGAAAAAAGAAGCGCGAAAAATGGGGCTTTACAAGTCTCGAAGGAAGGTTGTGGAAACTGAGAGTGTTGAGGAAAGCAGTACGGACTACAAAACTTTGTTGACTCAGCTTTTTTCGAGTATGTGCATTTGGCAACAGCTTTCTGACTCGTCAACTGATCACGTGCAAGAATTTTGCAAATCTGTGGTTATTCCGTACTTTTCTTCAAGAGTTCCGGAAGTCGTTCAAGACCTGTTGAAGAGAGCAGGTTTGGAAAGAGAAGCTAAACAGACAGTAGGAAAGCTGTTACAGGGGAGGACGGAGGAGACGAAGGTCACGGGATTGGCCGGTGTTTCACGTGACTCTCCTAACTTATCACGTGACTCTACACCTACTCCTTCTCTAGCTCTTTCTCGCGATTCGGACACTCTTCATTCGGACCTCAGTACCAGTTCAGGAGTGTCTCGGGTGAGCAACAGGGCTTCCAGAACGGGTTCTCAGGGCGTGACTGGACTTCTAGGCAAGTCTCAGGTTCGTGGCGGTCTTTTGACGTCTTCTAGGTCTTTTGATTCTCGAACTCAGGTAGGTATGAGATTCAAGGGAACTAAAGACAAGGATGAAGATAGGGAAAAGGAGAGGGAGAAGGAAAAGGAGAGAAGTCACGTGACTGTGGCGTCTGTGGAGACTGGAGGAATGTTTCGCAAGTCTCGTGAAGTTTCTACTTCTCGTGTTACTACTGTTCAGTCTCAGGTTGATGCTACTCCTTTGAAACGAACCAGACCTGTTTTGACGTCTTTTACAGCTGAACCAGACAACCCTTTCATCAACGATAGCAACGTGGTTGACGATTCTCCTTTCGCGAAACGAATGAGAGGCGAAAGTACTGGTCCTAGAAGACGTCTTGGTTTGAGTGATGGCACTTCTGTTGTTTTTGACAGTGCCAGAAGAAGAGAAGGAGGTAACCGGGGCAATGGAAGTACACCCGGTCAAGGATATGTGGACGACTCTCCTGTTCAAAGATCGACAAGCAAGTTCTCTGTTATGGAGTCTCCTACCAGAACTAGAACCGTGGCTGATAACAGCAGTGGAGGACTGTTTTCTAACCGGCCTGGAAAACTGTTTACAACGACTATCAGACCGAGTATGGCTGCTCCTGTGGCTGCTCCTATTTCTGTTTCTGCTACTCCTAAAAGACGGACTCAGCCGACGTTGACTAATGAGCAGTATCCGAGAGAAGATAATCCGTTCTACAACGGAACAGATGATGTTGCCATGGATACGAGTCCTACCAAGAGGAGGTAGCGGGGGAGATGCGATACGTTACTCTGACTACAGACACGTAACTCTGACTACAGACATTGATACTGAAACAGTACGAAAGAAAGGGTTCTGAGCATGATTGAAGGTCTTGAACTGAAAGGTACTAGCTCTACAGTCTCAGCACTACAACTACAACATCCACAGCATGGTCTACGACCAGTATGTACATTTAATTTATTTATGCATTTTATAGTGAAGTCTGGCAGTGAAGAGCTGACAGGTACAACATTTCATAATTCCTGGCCATTGTATTTGCACCACTACATGAGATGAAGACTTGTTCGGTTTCTGTGTGCCAGTATGATCAAGACATTGAAAATACCAATTCCCTCGCAAGTCTCAATCACATTCTGAAGAGTACTGAGGTATTCTTCCGTATTTCACTTATCCACTGGAAGCCTGTCTAGCAGAGGCAATTGGCACTGGAACGACTTATAAATGGCACCATTGGAATCCCCTCGACTCCAGCTACACAATGGTACCAATATCAACACTACAATGTGTTCGGATCAGAAAATAAGTAGATCCTTCCTGACTATCCTCTAGTTCCAGGCTATCCTAAAGTAGTCAATACTGTAGTAAAACAAGTCAATTTAAACAAGAAGAATCCACGCTACACTTCCAATGGTCATTCAACTAGCCCCTACCCCCCCACCATCCCCGTAAGACCAAAATTCGGCTTCTCTCCAACCGATACTCGACATTACTTGACCTCTTCTTCTCCAGTTAACTCCCATTGTCTAACTCTATTTTCCTCGGAAGAAATCGGATCATAAAAATCTTACCTCTTCAACCGTCACTATAACTTGACCAAAACTACTCCAATTACAAATCAAAGCATACCATTTTGTAGATCTGCTCACGACGAATCCAACGGTACCCTCCTTACCTCCATTACCCCACCCCACCCCCTTTTACACCCCGTCCCCATTCTCCCGATAACGCATGTCAAAGTCGTTTGCCAAGTGTCGGGATTTAACGCGGGGTTTGCTAACTGCGTTAGCTTCGTTTTTGAAGATTTTTGGAAGCTTTTTCGTAACATTTTTTCAGGGAAAATTAGACGAAAAAGCACGCCGATATCGGGAGTTGATCCTGGTCGGGGGAGGAGGCCGATCGAGTTGAAATTCGGTATTCTGGTACTATCGACTACACCGAATCGAATGCACTTTTCAGATTTTCCGTACCACATCTCCTCGTCGAGATATACCGACTTATATACATTTTTCTCCGACATCGGTATCTGTGCAGAGTACAGCCGACATGTGCGATATGTGGGTGCCGATAACCGCATGCTCCCGCGTGTGGGAAAAGCGCATGTTTGGAGGTGGGACATTTCAGGCAACCTTCCCGTAAGAGTAAGATTTATCGCTACTTTGGGTCAGGTTATGACGGGGGGGGTACAACAATGGTAGTAATATAAAGGGAATTAAGCTGGAAAAGGAGTAGATCACGTGACAATACATTCATACCTCGTGACAATACCACTCATACCACGTGACTTAACCACCACCTCCTTTTACCACCACCTGCTGCTATCCCCGCTGAAATAAAGTTATGACTCTATCCCAGACGTACAGCTTAAAAACAGTTGCGTCTTCTCTTCACCCTCTCTCCACACAACATGCTTGGAAAACGACTAGCGGGTCCCGTGCTGACCCCCAAGGGTGTCCGGCACTCGTCCATCAGTGCTCTGGCGTACAAGACGCTCCATCGAAACCGATCTCAGCCCAAGTTGCCTGTTATCGAGACTCCCGCATGGAACGCAAACACCGCTGTCTCCTCCATTCTCTACGAGACCCCCATGCCCTCCAAGGCTCCCATCAAGGCCCACGTGTTCAACTGTCTGGTCCAGAACGAGCCTGGTGTGCTGTCACGAGTTGCTGGAACCCTGGCTTCTCGAGGATTCAACATTGACTCGCTGGTTGTGTGCAACACCGAGGTCCACGATCTGTCTCGAATGACCATTGTTCTGCGAGGTCAGGATGCTGTCATTGAGCAGGCCCGACGTCAGATTGAGGACCTGGTCCCCGTGTGGGCCGTTCTGGACTACTCCAACGCCTCCATCATCAAACGAGAGCTGTTGCTGGCCCGAGTGTCGATTCTGGGCCCCGAGTACTTCCAGGATCTGCTGACCCACCACGGCCACGAGTTTGAGGACGCTCAGCTGCAGAACGACTTCCACCCCAACAACATTGCTGCTTCCGAGGCACTGCGACACAAGCACCAGTACCTGGACGCGGTGACCAAGCTGGCCCACCAGTTTGGCGGCAAGATTTTGGACATCAGCGAGCGAAACGTCATTGTCGAGCTGTCGGCCAAGCCCGAGCGAGTCACCTCGTTCCTGCACCTGCTCAAGCCCTTTGGCATTCTGGAGGTTGCTCGATCTGGAATGATGGCTCTGCCCCGAACTCCTCTCGAGACCCCCGAGGAGGACGACGTCAAGAAGGCCGAGGAGGTGGTTGACCACACCTCTCTGCCTCCTGGCTAGACGGTGGGCTGGAATGACCCCACCAAAATTGATAACGGATGTAGTAATAGCATTAGCAGGACTGATGGAGGGAGTGTAGTTTGGGAGTGTTTGTAGTAAGGCAATTGGATGAGACGAAAAATTGGGGAATTGGAGCTGTACTTGAATAATTGAATCTTGTTGGTGTATTTGGAACCATTGTAATTTTAGCTGTACTTTGAACACAGCAATTGACCACGATACTTGTAGTGACCCAAGATCAGAATTCAGACAGTAGAAGTGCTTTATAGGATTGAGTGATTGATGAAGTATTTATGATAACTGTTAAGTGGGCGAGTAGAATGATTCTTACAATGAATCAGCTACTTTAAGATGCTCAGAGGAGGTCTGAGAGTGAGTAGTTCCTCCTGATTTTACGGATACTAAAATGGCTCTATGTGTATGCATTTGATCACAGAAGGATCTGAGCCTCTCTAAAACGAGTTCAGTTTCTCTTCAGGTTCAACTTCATTACCACTATCGGTTCTCAGACCAGACATCTCTTGGACAGATAGTCTGGTTGATCTTGGGACGACTACAGATATCAAAATATCTTAGCAAACGAAGAACCCCAAAGCAGACTCTCAATGGTATTCTGTGTATACAGGATTTGATAAGTTCACTAACTCCAGGCTAATAATGGTCCTATATATGAAGAGACAGGAGATACTTTCTGTAAGCTGTTTTATGTGTAGCTGTATTCACACAAGATAGTCTTTACTGGTTTAGAATGAGCACAGTATGCCTGTACTTGTAGTGGAGGTTAAGGTAGAGTCAATCTGTCCTCACCAAGTCACTAAAAGACTAACCAACCTCAATGAGCCACAATATGACACATCTGATTGAGCTGGTATAGCTTCCTAGGCCTGTCTCATCACCTGTGGAATTTGTACTACGGAATCCTACTTCCTCTATAGTTTGACCGTTTGGCTGAAAGTATACACTGATTTATCATTATTAGATAATTGAAAATATCAAGATGACATCGTCCACCACTCACCTTTCTTCCATTCTAGACCAAAACCAACACACATCACCTGTTCGCCATCACGCGCGATATTCGCGTTGTTCCTGGTGCCTGTACATTCTTGTCTAGCCATTGTCACACATGATCATGAGGGGCAGGAATTGGGCTAGTATTGAGCTTGCAGTAATCGTGGGTGTGACGATATGAATAATTAGAGGCAACCTATGTGACCAAGTTAAAGCTACTGTAGACGAAGATGAAGGAGTTATACCAATACGTTGTGTACTCAGTTACCAGGTACTTACTGGCAGTGTCAATTTTTTTCCTTGTGTAATATCTCATCGTTATTTCCATCCGTTCCAACCTCGGATTGGCTCATTACTAGCACCTTCTAATTATAGCTCGATTGGGTTGTCTAATGGACGGTAGAATTCAGTTGAGAGATAAACGATGTAGTATGAAGAAAAACGAGAATAAAAGAGCACAAACCACTCCATCAGCCAATAAAACCGTCTTCTCACTCCAACACCAAAAAAGAACCGCACCAAACAGCACCAAACCGCACCAAACACTTTGGGCAAATCCAGTCATGGGTCCAGAAAACGCACTATTCCACTTTTGGAATCTCGAGTCGACAAGAAGGGCTAGACTGGTGCACAAATAACGATCAGACCAAAGCAATAAGAAGAACCAAAGCACAGATCACTGGATCAGCATGTACGATGCAAGGGTGCACAAATAACGACTCCAGGGTGCACAAATAACGACACCATTTGTATTTTTTCGTCTCTAGAAAAAAGTCCTTCTCGTCGTCCACCTCGTTCACTCCGAGAAAAAAGAACTCTGCCCAACTTATATCTGGTGGGTAGTATTAGAGTGTCTTATCTTATACCCTAGAAGCCAGAACTCAGAAACCCAGAGAGACGAGGCTAGGTACTTGTACATACAGTGTGTCTCACGCTGCTTTGTCTCACTCCTGGCCACACGTACAAGTACGTCGTAGCAAGGGCTCACTTGGTCTTTTTTTTTTTTTTTTTTTGCTCTCTTTTTTTCAAGAATGTCAAAATCCCAAACCACCTAATCAACTGCTTTCACCTGCCTCGCTAAGCCAACCTTGCCGACAAGTAAATTTCATTCTTTCTAAATTTCATCCTTCTAAATTTCATCCTTGTAATTTTCATCCTCTAAATTTCATTCTCTAAATTTCATTCTTGCTTCCCGACCCCACCAAACCAACGTCGCTAAGACTGCATTAGACGCACTCCAATAATGCACCCGGACCTCGTTACGACTGCCACGATACACATTTTTCCGTTCACGGATTTAGAGTTGGCCTGGGAAATAAATATCAGACATGTACCAAGCGAGATGATCGGCTGAGTTTGGGTTTGAGTGGAGACGTTTGTAGAGAGCGAGGGAATGGGTGAAATGAAAAATAGAAAGTGGGAAAGTGGTCACGTGATCGAGACGAAGCGAATGATATAGGTCACGTGACCCCAAACCCCCCAAACACCAACTTGTCACTCCCCGCTAAACCCCCGCCAAGAATTCCCTGCATGTCACAACGCATCTCTGTGGCAAACTATCAGGCAATTGCCCTGGATCAGGCGATGAAGATTGTCGCGTAGGTCGTGTTCGGAGAGTCGGTGAGAGTCACGTGACGAACGAGGTATAGTGACAAATATACCATACAAAATTGTATCATGTAGATATAGTTAGTCAGGTATGCTACCAGGTAAGTGTATACTATGATAGTCATCCAGACCAACTCTAGGTGACGTTTAGTTCTGACTCACCTTTTTAAAGGCGTATGAAGTCATTTACAGACCGAAAACCAGCTTCTTCCGCTTCATAATTTGTGTACAATAATAACACCAACTTATGGGCTACATCTGCAATACGACGTTGTATCGAGGTGGTTGTGGAATGTTAATAGACAGGGAAAAAACAAGTCTCAGCTCAGTATATTATTGTTGTGTTGTTTAGTGCTGTTTGGACCGTTTCTGGATCATTCAGATAAAGTGAAACTTATAGGTCTCACATTGAAGATCTCAATACAACACTAATATATATAACAGAAGTCATAATAACTACTTAGTACGATAAATTGATGATTACTTGGACGAGTCTATCTAGGGAAGACTTCCTTGGAGTGTAGTAGATTCATATACTCATTATTCTTCACCTACTTGTATGGTTATAGCATCCTTCTCATGATACTGTCTTGAAGTAAAACTAACAGCTTTTTACATCTGTAAAGACAACCATTTAACTGAGATGTAACAACAAGAAATGATGTACAAGTACCTGGTACTTGCAATTGTAGCATACAAGCATGTACGAGTATAGATACATCTCTCTATCTCTCTCTAATGTCACTATACTTATCCAATATATTCTCAATTGCAACATATCCCTATGACTACACCATCTCAATTACTGTTGAAAACCATATGTATGATTATTGATATTTAGTTAATGTTACAACCCACTTCACAGGACACATTGTTCCGATAGTAGTGCCAGCAGGAAGGTGGACACTTGTCCATTCACCAGGAAGAGATTCCAGGCCAGCAGATAGCTCCTATCTACAGGACAGACAGCAGTCAACCACTAGAATCATCACATATACTCATGTGCTGGTGATTCTAAAATTATACCCTAGGTTCTATTTTCACTAAACTGAGAAGTAACATGCAAGGAATGATGTACGAGTACCTGGTACAGTACTTGCAATTGTAGCATATAAGCATGTACGAGTACGAGTACAGGTCTCTCTCTAAAGTCACTATACATTTCAAAAGCAGTCAACTACAACATGTCCCTATGACTACTTCTCAATTACTTGTACAGGTATTCGTACTCGTGGTCGTACTCGTACCTACTTATCATATAGAACGGCTTTACCAAGCCGTTCTCTACACTCTTACCAATCCCAATCAGGTCACTTACTGTACATCGTAAATAATCAAATACTGCCACTCCAGGTGGCACTACACCCCTGACACTATCTCCACTCCTGCTGCTGCTGAGGATGCTGACCCTGTCCCTGTCCCTGCCACTGTGGCGAAGGGTAGCCTTCCTGGTAATGACCATTGTACTGCTGAGGGTTGTACTGCTGCTGGTAGTGTTGCTGCTGGTAAAACTGCTGCTGGGGGGTCATGTGCTGCTGGGGCGAGTTGCCGTGGAAACCGGGGCCGGGGTAGCCTCCGTAGTGGTTCTGGTTGCCTGGAGACTGGTTCTGAGGAGGGTAACCTGCACTGGACCGTCGTCTTCGTTCCTGGGGAGACTGGGGAGGACTCAGCTGAGAAGCCACGGGACCCTGGGGCAGGTCACAGCCAGCGTTGGCTAGTTTGTCAGCAAGCACGTGACCAGGAGTCGACTCCTGCATCCGCACAAACTCCATGTGCACGTTCTTTCCCTTTTCGGCCAGCTTAGAAACCAGCACGTCCAGCTGACGCAGAAGATCCAGGTTTTCCACCTTTTCTCGGGCCTGGTTGGTCCAGCCGGCTCGTTTCCACAACTCCAGATTCTCGTTCACCGTGGAAGTCAGCCACTTGGAGTGTGTGGCAACTTGGTACGTCTTTGTGGGAGACGAGTCTTGCAGAAGAAGAGTAATGAGGTGCGAAATGGCAGCGAGATCTGCTCTCTGGGTCGACTGCTGGCCTTCAAGTCGCATGGACACGTTTCGCGAGTCCTGCAGACCAAAAACAATGCCGTATCCTGCCTTGGCAAACTTGGTGCCGTTGTTTCGGCACAGTCCTTCACAGAAGATGGACATTGTGAGAAGAAGGGTATAAGAGAAAGAGTAGAACTGTAGGTACTGTTTCTAAGATTCACAAGCTAGCAATTAGTGAAGCTGAGCTGTGAAGAGTGAAGCTGAGAGTGAAACTGAGTGAAACTGAGTGATTGACAAGGGTTGTACAGTAACAAGTTGTAACTGTTGTAACTGTTAAATGTCAAGTAATTGTCGTATGAGACTAGTACTGTAGTGAACGTCTAGTCTGAAGATAGTCGTCTGAAGATAATGTCTGAAGTGTCTCAACAATTGTCTGTGACTGTATGTGTAGCAAGATGGCGACCTCCCACTACCGGACCGGGGCTATATATAATGGCTGTGGGGGAACGATACTGCTCTTTCCGAATTGGGTAAAGTTGGCGTAAGATAGCGTTTGAGGTTGTTGGTTAGGTTGGTTTGGAAGCTTAACGATTGTCGGTTCTTTGGACCTTGTTGTGCGGACGACAAGGTCGAAAGAAAAAAACATGCTAGTCGCGGAACCCGGAATGAACGCTGTTTTGGGCCACATGGGGTTCGCGAACGTGTTGACCATGGTTATGACGTTTTCGGGGCGAAAAAATGCTCACAGCGGATTTTGGCCACTTTTCAAAAGTCGAGCAAAATTGTAACGTTTTTCTTAGCCTTCTTTCAGTATTCAGCACTGCCCACATTTCAGAAAACAGACCGAGAAAGAGAGCGGTTGAGCGGATCAGTTAGACTGGACTGAAGAACTTGGCGCTGAAAGATTTGGCGTAACTGTTAGAGCACAGTACAGTACGATAGATGACTAAGTAGGCTGTAGGCTGCCTGTGTTAATAAGCTAACGAGTAAGTCAACTACATGTACTCGTACTGGTACCACTGCTACTTAGTCAGCTTCTGTCACCTTCAAACGTTTCACTTGTCTCCCTGTCTCTCATCACATTGCTCCATCTAGGAGGTGCCAAGACATGCCGATAACGTAGTCATGCACTAGACATGTGGATTAGGAAGTCGGTATAGCCGAGTCAGAAATGAGCCGACAAGTCATACAACTCGAGAGACTCAATTGCTTGTAATTCAATTTTGAAAACTGAGACTTTTCCCGAAAACAAGCCCGACTCAGCCTCTTGTGGATCCCTTCCTTCATCTTCCCCGCCTTGCTCTCGTGCCTGAAACCGTTTGTGTAACGAACTTTACCCCGGCAAAACTGTGTCTCTTCCGTCAACCGTGTTGCTGCTCCCTTTGACCGTTCCTGTTTCGTCTTTGTGTATGCAAACGCATTGGAGTCCCTTACTTGGTGTCCCTTACGTCGCTTCTTTGTGCCAGTGAGGCTGTGTAGATCGTCAAGTAGGGGACACAAATAGAGGCGGTGCAACAGATGTGACACAAAACAACGCGAAAGAGACACACAACAATTCTGTCTTGAAGGACGCCTCAATTACGACCTGAATCAGATATGGTAAACAAGAGTCATATCGTTATTATAACTCCAACAGGATAAACTTCCCGAGCCCGCGGAGATTAGGCTTTGTAAAATGAATTGCTTTTTCCTGAACTCGAACTGCTGACCGGAGTTAAGCGTTAAACCCGGTGAGGGCTGGAGAAGATGTAACTAATTGGATCAGTAAAACTGGACCGAAAAAACAATACTACCAGGCAATGGAGTGTATGTTTCAACCGCTTCGACGTGGTTTCATACCTTTCAATTTGCCCAGTCCTGATGACTAACAGAGAACAGGAGTTCGATTTTGGGTCGTGCGGAAAATCTGTTGATTTGAAATATCAAATATCAAAAATTCAGGGAAATTCTGTACTAAAAAAAAACACTTCTTAGATGGCAGTGGCAATTCAGGATATGGTCATTGGTCATAATCCTATGACGTCTGGCATAGCTTTCTACACATTCTTTCTTTCTCCAGATTCACCCAAACTTATCTCGTCAGTTCGTCCCTCAATCCAAATGTCTGAATCGCCCAAGCTCCCTCTTAGAACCCCTTCTATTCACCGACCCTCCCAGAGAAGTTTGCGTGATACGACACATGTCTGCTTTGTTTGATTGTTCACATTTTTATTGTCACGAGGACAGGAGGAAATACGAATTCGTTTCTTAATTCTATGCAAATCCGCATTCAAATCCAACGTGTTTTTAACATTTTTTAAGCCTTGTTCTGCTGAAATGTATTTCCCTAGAATGAAGAAAAAACAGCTATTATTTCCCATCGTCCACATCCGGACATTCTCTAAAGCGCGGGGTCAGCTGACAACGCTCTCCTGAGCACCCTGCACGTAAAAATGCTCGTATGCGCACCGTTAATGTCAGCAAGCCGCTTGACCTGTTTCCCGATCCGTCATTTGTACTTCAGCCACCTCTGCTACCCTGCATGCATGTGCATTCCCGCATGTATACGGACATGCGTTCTCAGATATTATTTGGCGTTGTGGCTGGTGTTTTGGAGCAGTGAGCAATGTACAAGTGACCAAGTTATCAGCTGGTAGGAGAATGACTAATCCTGGCCTTTTGGCTGTTATGTAATCAAATGGTTAGATATCCAAGTGTCCAAGACACTGTAGAGTTTCAGTAATGAGACCTACCTGTGTTTACTTAGCCAGTGCATTACAGAAGAGAAGTACATATATTGAAGTGTACAAAAAGTACACAGAACAGAAGCACAATGACGACTACCCCTGATACTTCTTACTGTTACTATCTTACAGAGCTACCAGGTGATTCAAGACTCAAATCTTTCTCAAATTGTTGAAACGTAAATTGATATTAACTATATAAATAAATGCAAATCCATGTCTTCCTCCAAGACTATCCTTTTATGTAGCGTGGTGCTCTTAAATGAGCATCATGGCAAAGGCGGCAACAGCGACGGCTCCAAAGGAAGCCTGGTTGACAATGCCAGCGTTAGCCTGAGAGGCGGAAGTGGTGCCGGTAGCCTGGGAAATGGTGGCAACGGGAGTAGAAGACTTGGACTCAGTAGAGACAGCGGCCTTGGTGGTGGTGGCAACAGTGGTCACGGGAATGACGGTAGACAGCTTGGAAGAGACCACGGTGGAGTTGGCCACGGTGGGCACGCTGGTGGACTTGCAAGCATCGTCCTTGCACGAGGTGACAGTCTCCAGAACGGTAGAAGTTCGCTTGGCGGACTCGGTCACGGGAGTGGAGGAGTTGGCGGCAGTAGTAGTGTTCTTCTCGACAGGAGGCATGGGGAGAACCTGAGCGGGGGGGATGCTCTTGGTAGAAGAGGGAGCAGGAGAAGAAACAGCGGGGGCAGAGGCGGAAGAAGAGACCTCAGCGGGGATGGAAGAGGTGGCCTTAGCGGGGGCAGAAGCGGAAGAGGCAGGGGCAGAAGCAGAAGAAGAGGCCTCAGCGGAAGAAGAGGCAGGGGCAGGGGCAGAGGCAGGGGAAGAAGCAGGGGCGGAAGAAGCGGTGGAAGACTTGCCTCCCTGGTCGGCAGAAACAAGATCAAACTTGGTTCCGTCGGCAGGAGGGATGACAGCAGGTCGAACAGGATGGACCTCACCGTTCTGGGCCACAATGGACTGCCAGGTGCCGGACATGTCAGAGTAGACGTAAGCGTCTCCAGTGGAGTAATCCTCAACGTTAACAGACTTGATAAGCATGGGGTAGGGACCGGCCTCGTAGTTGGTGGGTCCTCCAGCCCACATGATGGTGCCGGGGCTGTTAGTGGGGTCTCCACCGGCCCAGACGCCCATTCGGATGTTCATGGGAGACTGGGGGAAGCCGTGGTAGTCGTTGGAAGGCAGAACTCGGATAACCTGTCCGTTGACGGTCCAGGTGATCTGCTCGGCGGTCCACTCAATGACGTAGGTGTGGAACTCGCCGGTGGGGTTGCCAATGGGGTGGAACTGGCCTCGGTCGTAGGTGTCAGTGTTGCCCTTGACGAAGAAGTTTGTCTGGACCTGGGTGTTATCTCCTCCGAGCCACTCGAGGTCAATCTCGTCGAGATCTTCACTCTGGAGCACAAAAGAAGAGACGATTCCGACACCAGGAGCAGCCTGGATCACAGCCTCAACTCGTCCGAACATGAGGTAGAAGTCGGACTGCAGAGTGGGGTTATCTCCCTGAGACTGAACTCGCAGAGAAACGCCATCAGGAGTGTACTCCACTCGGTCAGGCTTGAAAGTGACATGCCAGTCACCCTGTTCCTGGGTGAAGTCGAACTGCTTGGCTCCTCCAAGAGCAGGGTTGGGGTCGCATGTTTGTGTCAGGGGGTTACAAGAAGTGTAAGTCTGGGCCAGAGCCGTGGAGGCCAGCAGGGCGGAAGTAAAGGCCTTGATGAACATTGTTGTGGGAGGCTCTTTGTGTTGGTTCCGTGTCGGAAGTCTTGTTGTTGTTGATGTGTTTGTGTCGACGATGTTGCATTTTAAAAGGGGGAACTAGACTGGGTTATATACGTCTCTGTGTCTGTGTAGAAGGAGTGGCTGGGTAAGTGTGATGTACTTTGGTTTTGTGTTTTTGTGTTTTTGGGGGATTAAGGTTCATGCTGGTTGATGATGATGTGCAGGGTTACAGAGAGACAATGATGTCATGAGCAGAATATAGAAAAATAGAAAATAATGGGGAGCAAAAACGTGCACAAATGGAGCAAAAATAGAACCCGTTTGGGGGGAAAATGTCACAATAATTGTTGAAAAAGAACAACTAAGTTGCAGAACGCCAAAGTAGCTCCAACCTCAGGGGAAATTTTGGCTACTAAAAATAGAACTTTTGGAAGGGATAGACATAACGAGATATGGGGGAAAATTCAAAACAATTCCGAATAAATCGAGAAAACACTTAAAAATCAAGCGGTTTTTACCAATTAATTCGTCTAGGTTTGTTATCCATTATTCTAACGCTTAATAACAGATATCTCTCGTTTTACTCCTTTTATGACCCCTACAACCAGGGCTGTACAGCCAATACTACCCTCGTAGAAACCAACTATAGAACTAGTGCAAATGGGCCAGGCTAGTCCAGTAATTAATTCCGGCGCATAGAGTACGGAACGGGCGAGTTTTGTAGAATGAAACCATTTTAAATGAATATTTAATGAATTTATGCCATAGAGTAGAGGTTTTGTTGCCAAAAAAAGAATTTAAAATTCATGAAAGTAATAATTAAAAACCGGGGAAATCAGTAACAACTCTACAAACACCTGTTCAACTCATCGAAGATCAAACTCTCCTGTCTCTTAAAATAGAAGGCAAGTTAGCGCCATTTTAGCCCAAGGGAGGTTAAGGAATGGGTATTTAGGGGTGAATAGGGGAAAAAGGATTAAAATCATTTAAAATCAATTAAAATCACTAGAGGGAGGGAAAAAATGTACAAAAAATCTGGCTAATCTCACAGTCTCAGATACACCATCTCTCCTCCTCCTCAACCATTTTCCGTCTCTCCACCGTTTTCTCTCCGTTTTACGTCATACCCCGGATGGATTAACTTCCGAGCTTATTAGGTTCAGCCCCCAAAAATAAATTCCCAACCGCCTTCCTATTTGGGCTAAACATCACCAGTTGTAGAGAGAGGGCAGGGTTATATAATGGCTAGAAAGAGGCGCAAGTAGCAAGGAAAAGGTGGAGATCATGTGTGTTACGTGATGCTGACATAATCAACCAATTAACTGATCAAAACCAACAAAAACCTCTCATCTACTCACGTACTAAAACCTGGTTGTCTAAGACCGCAAACCTTAGGTTAAGCAGGGCTACAGATTTAAGCTTTGTTCAATATGGTACGTTTCGCACCACTTTTGCGCAGATAAGGTTTGGGGCTGGTAACAAGCGCTGGGAAATTAACAGATCAAAGACAGATAACAAAAATAGTGGCTGGTCACGTTGACACAGAAGAGAGGTGGTTTGCATGGATAGAGTGGATTAGGCGATCAGGGTACACCGTGCCAAGCTGACACAGCCCCAGTTTCACACAGATAGGTTGGGATGCAGAACGGCACAGCATGCAGATTAATAGATCCGGAATTATACACTTTGGATGCATAACAGGTATAGGGCAAGGAAAACGGGATAGTGGATTGTAGGCGGGAAAAGCTGCTAAATTTAGAAAAAAAGGAGTCATTTTGGAGCTGAGGGCTTGGTGGATGCAGTGGTATGGATCACGTGGCTATAGGACGTTCGTGGCATGTTTTAGAACCTCCTGCGTTGACCCTTGTCTTTATCGATTTTTGAATTTTATCTCTGAGTTATTTTTAACCAATGGATGTAGGAACAGAGTGGAACAGAGTGCCGTAGATGCGGAGCAAAGGTGGGAGAAAAAGATGGGGGTCACCTGAGCAGACTCAGGGGTGGTTGGTTACTATTTTGGTTACGAATAGGTTACTATGGTTACGAATTTGGTTACTATTTTGAGCCTCTTACTGAACTACGAGATGCTACCATTTTTAAGGTGGTTAGTTTGTTAGTACTCGTACTACTCGTACTCGAACTTGTAAGTGGCTGGTTATTATAGTAAGACACTCTGTGCAAGTTGAGCAGGAGACAGGACGTTGATTTTGGTGGTTCCGTAAGTGATCCTTTTTGTACCCTGAGGCGTTTTTTGTGTATTTCTTTTTTTTTTTGTGTATTTCTTTTTTTTTTGGCCGTCACATGTTTCACGATCTGGTTTGTTACGGCACTCTCCACAACGAATTATGCTTATTGTTGTGATATTGAATTGTATGACAAAAAAGCAAAGCTGGTTCCGTAATTCTAACTTGTCACTTGCTCGATAGTCGAAAATATCGATATCGTGTTATGCTTTTGAACAGCTGTTTAGCGAGGAATGTCTTGGCGGGAAAAACAGAAAATGCTGTGATACTTTACATGGTGGTTGTACTTGTACTTGTACTCGTAGAATAGTTTTGTGACTTCTTGACTAAGGATCTTATTGTACTCTTCTAGACTCTGAGTATCCATCTATATCTCAATCTCAAACTAGTACGATACAGTATCTTTAAGCATATAGGCAATCGTAAGACAAAAAAATATCAGTCTCACGAACACTTGTTTTTCACTACAGGTATACAGATATACAGGATGGGAATGGTGTTACGACTCACTACAGGTATACAGACTGAGAATGTCAGTCGTACAGACATACAGAAAATGTTACGTACAATCCGGCAAGAGTTGTTTACACAGTACTGTACTGTACTGAATTGCTCTGGATCGTGGCTAGAGGCTGGTATTGCTCTATGGTATTTCCCTTGCTTCATAACATCTTCACAGCTATCCATTGTCTCTTTCTCAGCCTTACAGCCTCACGTCTTAGTCTCATGTTTAACTCTCAAGTTAAGACAGACCACTTCTCCCTACAGACCACTTCTCTCTAATACAGACAGACGAAGAGATATGACAGATAGCTAAAGTGTCTCGGGAAGGGGCGCTGAAACACTGCACTTTAGGTCTAGTGCATACCCCTTGGGTGTTCAATTCTCGTCAAGAATCGCTTTCAGCATATCTTGGTGTTCAATTAGTAGTACCCTGGTATTGAAGGGGCTGGTTAAATATTCAGATTCTGTAGTAGAATTTATCGGCTGATAGGTGTTCAGTTCTGTGGAGACTTCTGTATCAATACATCCTTTGGTGTTGAGTTCTTCATAGCTAGAATTCTGCTGGTCTATATTCTGCTCTATCTACTTAGCTAGATCTGTTTAAAAATCCCTGTCTAAATTACTGTTGCCGATCTTGACTCCAAATAGTTTCAGACAGTCTGAGAGTACCATTCACCTCGTACCATACACCTCTTTACGCCAAGCCACAATATCCTGCACTTGACAGAATGACGATGACTTCTAAAAACACCCACATGTTCGCAGAAAGTTGATTATCGTATCACCAGCCTGCAGTATCACCAGCCTGCGAGTGTATTGAACCCCTTACGTCTTTAATGCCTCTGTCCTACGCACTTCTTACAGCCTCTCTATTGTGCGTAGAAAGAAATAATTGTGATGTAGCAATAGTCGCTGTACTACTGCCCTCAGAGTGATAAATATCCGCCTAGCTGTGGAGAATTACCGCGGTTAACTACCAGGGTAGGTACCTCGAATGTCTCCTATCTTTTCTACAGCTTTTTGCCAAGTTTTTACCCAACAACCTCATACTGCTCCATACAGTGCACCCTCTAACTCTACCAAAAGTACCTGCATTATCACAGCAACTTAACCAAAGAACTCTTGACGCCGAGGGGATTGTTTTGCTACCAATTAATCCACTCCTACTACTTCCTACCTCTGTTTTCTGAAACCTTCCCATTTCTGAACGTCCACAGAACTGGCTCTGGTTCACTCAGAAATGGTTTCAGATCAAAGATTACTATACTAACACATTCTTTGAATCCATGGCGTCTCAAATTACCCCTTTCTAGTCATTCCCTGCTACCCCCTATTCACTTTTGACACCCACACTAGTATTGAAACTTAACAGAACTACCCCTATCATCATGGAAAATACCCACATCATGGCGGAGACTTTACCACTGTTTTCCCCGCACTCATTTCCCCTTTTGATACCCTTCAAGACTTCCCCATTGACACATTTCTGTCTTTCAAGTGTCCCTTCCAATTCTTCTCACTAACACAACTCTCTACAACTTCACCCAAACTAACCCTGTAGGTATGGCAACTTGATCATCGAGTTCGTATGAGCCGCTAGAACTGTACTGTGTCACCCGCTTTATCACACAACTTCTTCTCCACTTTTGACACCTATTCTCTAAATTCTCTTTCTACTACAACTACCTCGGACTCCTTCAAAAATACTCGCATCGTTCTGGAGACTTCTCCATTACGTTCCCCAGGCTCTAACAATTGCTTTGATACCATCATTGTCTCCTTTCACACCCCATTGCTACTTTTATCCTCCACTGCTCCCAAGTATAAGCTCCTACTAACAGATTCCATCTTATAATCCACCCTTAGAAAATACCCAACCAAAAGAGGAAACTATTCCCATATAAACCAACAGAATCAACATCCATACCAACTCCTTAGTCTCTACTAGGCTCTGGGTCAGTTACTTTTATTTAATTAACAATTTAACAAATTATCAAAGTATTCTTTCCTCTTAACTTGACAGTTACTTATACCTCACCTTCAGAGCTCTCTACTTCAACTATACCTCAACTACACCTCAACTACCTCAACTACCTCACTATAGCTCTTATCGACTCAAATTCTTCTCCCCGGTTCTTTTTCATTTCCCGGAAATCACCTCAAACTTGTACTGGAATAAATTAGACGAAAATCCGCTTCCAAAAACATAATTATTGGTGCCTGCTTCTTCTCTGCTCTCCAGAGTGTGCCTTATCCTTCTCATGCCTTGTTCCCCACATTTAATGCGCTTATAACCGAGCCCAACTTTAGTGTAGACCTCAGTCTAAGTTTACTCCACCTCAACAACCTGGTTCTGGACACTGTTCAAACCGCCGCAATTTGCCTCGAAACGACACACAACCACCGCCATCGTCCTCCCACAGTCGCCAGCTCCCTGCCGATATGCTCAAATCGCCTTTTCGACCTTTTTTGCGAGTGACACAAACACTGTCCCTCGCTCCCGCAACCCTAACCCTCCGCACTGAGTCACTTTGCCAGCACCGAGCCACCGCATACCAAAGGTATAAACCGTCCAACCTGCGACCTTTTTCCCACTCACGTCAAATCAACATGTCTGCCGTTCCCTTCAACACCGATAAGGCTCCCAAGCCCGTTGCCGCTTATTCTCAGGCCGTCAAGGCTGGTGGTGAGTATGATAGATTGAGGCTGTGACATGGACATTGTGGTGTCAATGAGAGTGGCAGTAGAACACAAACGAGAGCTACAAGGAAGAGTCTCAAGTCACAATGGACCAATGACCAAGACACAATTAGTTGGCCCCTGGTTGGAACCATTGATGTTGCTGTGTTCTTATCTCTACCATGTTGTTGAGTGACATTATCGATGACATGCAATTCTGCTCAATTGTGTAGATTGAGGCTCAGATGAATTGTCAGGGGTAGATTGAGGCTAAGATGTGTCTGTCAGACTTCCGTCAGACGACTCACTAGTCTTATCTGCCAATTGAGTAGGTACATCATCAGTGGCGTACCTGCAACATTGCTGCAGTATGTCGCTAGCACATGTGTCTTGAGTTGATGTTGATGCTACTCAATTGAGCTTCTTTCGATGTGTTGTGCCAACTGCCTATGGACTCAATTGGTCTGTCATAGTTGTCCTGACGTCATGAATTGTCTTATCATTAGGATACATTCGTGGCTGCCTCTACTCTCTGCTGTCTAAACATTGAATTGAGGCCCAGTGGTATCTCATTGTCTTGGGCTCTATGCTTTTCTGGCCACTGAACTACTACTGTCTATGGCCTTGTACTTGTCATGGTACAGTACTGTTAGCACACTAATGCCATACTAACTCAGGCTTCCTCTACGTCTCTGGCCAGGTCCCCCTCAAGGCCGACGGCTCCAAGCACGAGGGCACCCTCCAGGAGCAGACCGTGCAGGTGCTGGAGAACCTCAAGAACATCATTGTCGAGGCCGGCTCCTCGTGGGACAAGATTGTCAAGGTGACCATCTACGTTACCGACATGAGCAAGTTCGGAGAGATCAACGAGGTCTACGCCAAGTACTTTGACCAGCACCGGGCTGCTCGAACCACCATTGGTGTTGCTGCCCTGCCTCTCGGCTTCCAGGTCGAGATGGACGCTGTTGTTCTTGAGTGAGATGATGTTTCGGCCGGCAAGGCCATGCTGTAGTGATCAAGAAATCCGTTATCTATATAAATAAGTAGCAGTTGTGCTAGACGCTGCTATGGTAGTAGCCGTTAAAGTCGAGACGGGTGGTGAGGAACTGCACGTCTTCGTCTCGCACGGTTCGGAGCACTCTGAGCAGTGACACCACGCCCTGCTCGAAGCCTCTCTGAACCAGGGCGATTTGTTCCGAGAGTGTAGCCAGTCTCTCTTCGTAGTCGCCTACAGCGCCAGTGAGAATCTGGTACTGGATCTCAAACACTCCGTCCACGAGTCCCGACATTTTGATGGCGTGTTTGAGCAGCGAATGTAGGTCTGCCACGAGATTGTCTGTATGTAGCAGACCCTTGGACATGATATCTTGTAGGAATTGTTGGTGGAGGTTTTGCAGTTCGTCGACTGTTACCTGGGCCACCAGTTTTTCCTGCAGTTTAGTCCACGATGTTTCAATCACCTCGAAAATGATGTAGTATTGCAGTTCGTTGATGAAGTGGATCATTTGGGCCATGGCGAGTCGTAGTGGTGGCCAGATTGTGGAAAGTGAGTTTTCTGCGTTGGCAAACGACTGGATTCGCATTCTTCTCCATCCGTTATTGAGAGCGTGAGAGACTCGTTTGATTCGCCAGAGAAAATTGAAGATTCGTAGGTACGACTTTTTCTCCATTGAGCCCATGAGAATACCCTCCAGAGGAGGTTGTAGATGGTACTCGAGTGTGAACACGTCCCATCCCAGTGCTCCATGTCCCAGTTCGAGAATTCTTGCGTCCAGATTTCGCAGAACCCATTCTTTGTCGAATCTCGCGTTACTTTCTCGAATAGACGCTTCCAGAGCAGAAGTCAGGTCGTGGCGGAAAAGAGTGTTGCTAGGACGTGCCAAAGTGGGACTAATGTTGTCCAGCAGGGTCTGGAAAAAGTCTCCCTGGCCAATCAACAGGTAGGATTTGATTCCCTGAAGATGGTCGTCCAGATGGAACTTGTCTCGAAGCACTGTGTTCAGATAACTCACCACTTCCTGGTAGATTGAGTCGACGAGTTTTTTGAGCGATCCACAAACACGTAGATCCGTGATTTCTTCGGCAGTGAGTTCGATTTTGCGTCTCTCCACCCAGTCCGACAGTCCACAGTCCACTCGCACGAAATAAAGCGATTTTCCGGTGGCAAAAATCTGTTTGGCGACTTTTTCCGGAATGTATTCTGGAATGTTTGTTTTGTCGAATGAGAACAAACCACTTCTGTCACCTCCCTTACCCTGTCTGATGAGCTCCTGGTACTCTGCGTCTGAATCCAGGGTTCTGAAGGTGACGAAAAAGTCACCATATGGATCGTTCAAAACTCCATGACTCAACCATTGTCTGAGAATGGCGTTCCACGAGGCGGAAATGAGAATGAGAATACGAGACGCAAATTTGGACACGGTTTCCTCGCCGTCAAAAGTGAGTCTGTAGACTACACTCAAAATCTGGCCTCCAGGAAGCCCATTACAGTCTCGTAGTAAGCCAAACAAGACCCGTAATGCCAGAGTGGCTTCTTTTAGCAACAAAACACATCTTCTGAGAGTCACGTCGCCCTTGTTTCTGATTTCCGACTCGAGTACAGAAACTACACCGAGATAGTTTCTCAACTCTTGTTCTACCACTCCCTTTAGAGCCTGAGCAGTAAGACCAGAAGTAGGAGTGTCCAGATACTCTCTAATTTGTCTGTACAACAAAGCAGGTTCAAGAGCTTCACTTACCAGACTCACAAGCTGAATCGGCATGTTTTTGTCCATTTCTATGCCCTCAATAGTCCAATCATACGACTTTGTATGCAGACCCTGGATGATATACGGTATATCATGCAACAGCGGTGTGGAAAAGGGGTCTTGTAGCGGATCCATGGTAGTTGCTGTAGCCGAAGTGTTGTCACGAGACATTCGTGCTGCCTGAGGAGCAGGTTTTTCCTTCTTTCTGTTGACTTCTTCCAGCACATCTTCCAAGACACTCAATCCTCCGCCCTGAAGACGTTCCTTGAGTCGTTCCAAAGGCTCAATCAGGCCAGAACCGTTGCCAAACTGCTCGAGTAACACAGAAAGAAGATTCAGAAAGTTGTTGACACCTGGCAAGAACTCAGGAGCAGCTCTCTGGACCTTGAGAAGCACCTCGTCGTACTCCTGGCCGTTGGTATGGCCGGCCCAAACCATGTCGTGCACGTGATTGAGAATCTCGTCATAATCTGTGAGCGACAGCACCGGGTCACGAGGCAGAATCTCGTTCAGCAGCCAGTCCAGCGCGTCTCGGTGGTCCATGGTGGTGATGAGGTAGAGTGGTGAAGTGGTGATAAAGTTTAGATGAAAGGGGGAGGATAGAAGTGGTTGGGGATGGGGATGTGGTAGAGGGGAATAAAGGGTATGGTTTTGATGACTGGGGGATGGGAAGTATTATGGAAGTTTCAAAATTGAAATCGGAGCCGTATTCATGGAGTTGAATGGTGTTGTTGTGGTTGATGAGATTAACAAAGTTACTTGAAGGAGTTGAGTAATTATGCACCAAAAAGAAGACGCGTTGAAAAGTTGAAAATACGCGTTTTTCGGAAGTTAAGCGTGTCCAAGGGTTTTTGACAGCCTTTCTTTCACTATGACTATGTTTTTTTCCTGTTTCTACTTTCCTCGATGTTGATAGAGTGTTTGGTGTATTTTCATGAGTATCGTTATAATTTGACGAGTATGTGTGCTGGAGTGATAAAAAGTGTACTATTGGAATCGTCTTTGAGTGGAGAATCGAATGGACCTGTTTTTGGTGTTTTTGCAGTGTTTTTCGTGCTTTTATGTTCAGGCACTTGATATAGTCACTTCATTTTGATCTCCCAATATCAGAGGAAATTGAGTCTGTCATATATTTTCAAATTTGAAAATAAATGAAAAAATCCCGAGAATCAACACAATAAAATGAGCATTTCATTTCTGTACGAACAATAAGTGAATCACAGCCTTTTGGCTTGGATCGAGTGGTTAATTGTTGAAAAAGGAATCTGATGTTTCTTTAGGGAGTTGTGGTAATGGGTCAAGTAAATAGTAAGTAAAAGGCTAACAAAATATATTTCTGAAAGATACCTCAAAGACGAATAACTCAAGAATATGAGTGAGAACATGTTGTTATTAGCGTATATTAGTTAGATATATGTATATCACACAGCCATTAGGATAAGAACATATGTTGTAACCCTCCTGGAAGGTTGAAATAGGTACCCCCAGCAGACCTTTATATCTAACTATTCCCAAGTAAAGTCGTTAACTAAGATCTGCTCATATTCACGAGATCTCCTGGGTAACTGGAAAAACACCCGATTGACTCAAAAACTTGACCGAATAGTCTACTTGCGGTATAGAACACCTCCAATACCTCAAATCACCTACACAACCCATACATACCAGATACAGCCATCTTCTTTCCCGTATTCGTGCGGCTCATTAATTAAGGTCAATCACTAAATAAAGTTCAACTGATAATGTTCTGATTCCTGCACCCAAATCATCTTATCTTCTTTCCTGCTACTCAACTTCACCTTTACAAGTGACTCAAATTGCGACATACCAGTCACGTATACCAGTCACGTCACAACAATAATCAACCCCATTGACCGAGATCTCGAATTCTCTAAAGGAATTTGATTGAGCTTGACACCTCAAGACATCACAGTTGTGACCACATTGACACAAACTCGCTGTTAAGCTAATTGCTACCGAATTGCCACTACAGCAGCTCTGTCTGTGACGCAACCAGCAGAGTCGGTTATTCTTGTCCGAGTGAATCTTGATGGAAACCAGAACAGCTAAACTCATCTTGAAAACGTCAACCACTCCATTTTTCCTACAATGACCACCTTAACGATCAAAAAGTTTCCCTTCTACATTCAGCTCAGTGAGAGATATGGTATAATATTGGAATCATGTCCTGACATTGACCACCACTCTTACTCGTACCACTACGAATGTTCTGTTTCATTCGTCAGAGATAGAGGACCCAAGGTTTCTTTAACCCTGCAGGCATCTGAGGGGGCCTACGTAGGTCTCAATAACGGCATACAATTCTCCTGGTTCGAATACAATAACGAGGTTGGGTTGAATCTAGGTGGCTATTATTTTGTCATTGAAATGGACACCATCTTCTATAACCCACCCCGAAGAATCGACGAAGCACCCTCACGCTTCTTTGATTTACAAAACACCTACAATTCCTTTACCCAGGCCGTTGAGAGAAACAGACTCCACCTCGAAAAGTCCCAGGTGAAATATCTCAATCCCGAGCTGTCTCCAATCCAGCAGCGAGGACTTAGTCTCGTTCTAGAGGACAAGAAACAGGACTTTGTTATCACAAGCGAGGGTGACGGCCGGTTCCCAGTGCATTCGTACCTGCTAAACGGCCTATGGCCGTTTTTCAAAACCGCAACAACCATTGACATGGTCGAAAAAGAGTCAAAGACGTTGCACCTCCCATACTCGAAAGAATGCGTGCAGGTTGTGGTGGATTTTTTCTACGCCAAACAGATCCTCATGCTGACTACTGACGTGGCATCGGGTCTACTTGTGGTAGCGTCCATCTATGACATTCCAGAGCTGAAAAAACTGGCTACAAAGAGCATCATGACAGAGAAGAGCTGGATCTTGAAACGGCCATGAAAGGATGGAAACGGGCGTTTGAAAGCGACTCGGCCGAGGTACAGGAACTATTTGCACGCTACCTGGCCTTGCACCTGTCGAGTATAGAGGACTCTGAGACGGCTGCAGAGTACTCTGAGGCTCAGCTTCTGGCTCTTTTCTGCCAGGCGGTAAAGTTCCGCTAGACGTACCATTGTACCATTCTATAGAATACATTATATGCGATATAGTAGGTGTTCCGAGCTAAGCCAGGGACCATAGCTGGGACATGCGAACCAGCACTGCACTTTTGTTCATGCTGTTAATCCTCCTCGGCAGCGAAAAAATCTGCCGTTTTTCTCACAAACCCAAGCTTTTCCATCTGCTTTGGGTATCTCAACGTGTTGAAAAACTGCACCAAAGCACGCAGCGCCACCTCCTGGGGGTATGCATCATCGACTTCAGAGGTGACACTGGTGCCCACCAGCCAATCATCTCGCAGATCCAGCTTGCAGTTGAGATAAATCTGCGAAATGATGTCCATATTGGCGTACTTCCATTTTCGGCCGTTGAAGGGAATCTGCTCCTTGAACAGGTTCCACACAGCCTTGTTGAGATCCGGCTGTCGGATGGCCAGCGCCTTTTTGAGCGTGTCACTAGGCAGTTCCGCCACCACAATGATTCGCTGTGTTTTTTTAGACACAATCACCCGCAACGTCTGCACCAAGTTGATGGACGTCATGACATAGCGCTGGTTGAACACAGTCACCTGCTTGACATTGTGGGCCGTGTTGGGGGACACGGGCATGAGAATGGGGAAGACCTGGTCGAAATCGCGGGCGTCGGGATTCTGACTCAGCACCATGCTTTTGTAGAAGAAACCCTTACTTCGGACCTCGGTTCGTCGAAGAGAAGCCTCCAGCGTGTCGTGGGCGTAAAAGAAGCGGTAGACCAGCAGGAAGAACCGCGTGTCAAACAGCAGAGTGGCGAAATGCTCAAACTGCATAACGTGGTTCACCTTGAACCACTTGGCCAGCAGCACAATGACGGAGGAGACAGCCTTGAGCGAGATTTCGGAGCTGCGAATGTACTCCATCTGGTCGCCGTCGAATTCGCCCTCTCCGTCGGCAAAAAAGACAATGTTGGCCAACAGAAACTTGCTGGAGACAGCAACAAACGAGTTGAGATGCTCGAGAGAAGCGGCGTAGATGCTTTCAATCTTTTCCAGAGGCGTAGTGGGGGTTTCCGAGTCCAGAGACAACTCGCCAATCATCTCGTCGACCGTCAACCAGCCCCGTTCCTGTCGCATAAACTCCTTGCGAACGTCCCAGAGCTGTTTTGTGGCCACGTCGGTTCTCACGCGGCTGCTAAACAGCTCCACGGCCTCCTTGATACTTTCAGGAACCGTGTCTCCGTTGTCTGAGGGAAACAAAAACGGGAAAGACTGGTTCTTCTGGTACACGGACCGTTTCACCTTTTGGCCCTTGGCGGACGTTGTGGCTGGAGTCAAGGGAGGAGAAGGAGCAGGAGTGGCCAGATGCACCTGGGGAGCAGGAAGCTGGGTGTTACTCTGCTGCTCGTTAAGAGGTCGAGGAACATGCACAAACGACGAGAGAGACTGTTGGGTATCAATTTCAGCCGGAATGATTGATTTGGGAGGCACAAAAGACGGATATCGTGCAGTCACATCCTGTCTGAACGCCTCATAATCAATAGGAGACGCCGTGACTACCGGTAGACTGTCATCTTCCTCTGGAATGTCGTACTTTTGTCTCTG
This sequence comes from Yarrowia sp. E02, assembly GCA_017639365.1. Classification (NCBI taxonomy): domain Eukaryota; kingdom Fungi; phylum Ascomycota; class Dipodascomycetes; order Dipodascales; genus Yarrowia; species Yarrowia sp. E02. The sequence goes on from JAAQQX010000002.1 coordinate 4,156,801, forward strand.
GGCCGAAGCTGTGTCTTCCAGAGTCTGCTGGTCTCCCAACTCGAGCACCAACACCTTCCACAGCAGTAAATGCAGCTGTTTGAGCGACACCACGTCCTGGCCTCCATACCGCATGCGAGAAATGGAGGCAATGAGTTTGGCCGGAAGATCTGTGAAACCTGGAACAGGAATATGACGTTCCAAACACGACACAGTCACGTGGTACAAAATAGTCAAACACGTGGCCACCACGGGATCGTAGTATGTAGCCTTGGACGTCACCATTGCCACCACGTCTCCTAGCAACTCGTCCAACCTCGTAAACAGAGTGTCCAGTACCAAAGACAGTACTGTTCCTCCCTTAAGCAGCAAATCACATCCCGAATGAAGTCTCTGAATGTGATTTCTGATACCCGTAGAATCTGCAAACGAGCCCTGTGCAATGTACAGTAAACAGCTCAGGTGATGAAGACTAAGGGGAGCGTCTTTATTTTTTGAGCTCGACTGAGCCACAAACTCCAAGTAACTCTTTGCCCCCAAACTTTGCGCCACGTCATCGCCATCCCACGATCTCAAGCCACTATCAACGCCATCTTTGTAGCTGTACCATTCCTCGATTTCGTCCTGAAACGACGACCCTGTCACACAGTACTCGTAACAGATACGTGGCGTGTCTGTGAACTCCGGACCTTGGGCTATGCTTTGTGTTCGAGCGTCCAGTTCGCTCTGGAGTTGTGCGTCTGTGATTTGGTCTGGGGGAGGAGAAGAGTCTGTCACTGGTACTCCGTCAGTCACGTCTGGTTCCATGATGTGTGTGGCGTGTAGTCACGTGATAAGTAGGGTAATAAATGCTTCACGTGATTGGAATTATGCTGATGTGATGTAAAACGTGCCTGTTGTATCTTCCGTTAGGCGTGTTTCTTTTGGTTGAAAATGAGTCTGTCAAAAGTCGAGCGATCCAGGTGTTATTACTGTGACTGTAATATTGGAAATAGACTTTGCAGATTGATAAGGTTGAAATTGTGGGGAGATTTGAGGGTAGGGATATGGGTGGAAGGAGTGGGATTAGAGGTTTTTGGAGGCTGTGGATGTAATGGAATTCATCGGTTTAGTAGGTGTGGGCTTTTCCACGTTGAAAAAGGAGGTTTTGGGGGTAAATGAGGATTTTTGGGTTAGAATCGCGTGAATTTTGGGGCTGAGGTGGTGGCAATATGATGTAATCTGGTCGGAGTATAGGCCTGGACTTCTCTGGATCTTTTACAGTGCTTGTAGCTGTTTTTAGAATGTATTTTGAGATAGCAATATTACGCATTTCTGAGTTAACTATAATCATGAGTATGTTTGTTGGAGTTAGTGGACAGACAAGGGTGTCTCTAGAATGGTCAAAAAGAGTGGGAAATCGTGGATAGTCAGGATATCGACTTATATGGACGTAATAATGGTCTGGTATCAATTTCAAGTCATAATCTGTCGGTTTATACCACTTTTATCTCATCTTCCCCCTCCCTCTGGCAAACTCTAAATACCCAGCAATATCACATTTTTAACCGCACACACTCTCACTTCCACAACACACCACTATGCTCGAACAGAACAAATTCAAGACGAAAAAACAACAGCAGGCCTGGAACAAGACGCTGGCCGGCCGGTACTACAACAACATGGTCAAGCGGCCCTTTCTCTTCTTTGGCCTGCCGTTTTTGACCACCATTTACGTCGCCTCAGTCTACTTTGCTGAGTTCACTGCCTACAGATACGAACTCCAAGACGGCAAGGTCAAGGCTCTTTCTGAGGAGGAGGCGCTCAAGCTGGAAAAGGGACGACGAAAGGTGGATATTAAGGACGAGTTTTACCGACTGCAGCAGCTGGGCAAGCAGGATGACTGGGAGCAGGTCCGAGTTCCTCGAATGAAGGGCGAGAGTGAGAACGTTTTTTAACGAACCGGAAACGAGAGGCCGTAGGTCTCGAGTGGACACGTCATACGTCACACGTCAGACGTAACAGTCTCGCTATGCCACTCGAACACGTTCTGCCAACCGCCCGATATTTATTTGTATATATTGAATACTACTGAATGCATGTTGTAGATGTTAAGAAAGAGCAAGTCTCACCTTAAAGACGAGGGATTTTTTGGTATGAGAGTTGTAGAACATGGTCATGCTCAACCTGAGTAGATATGAGCTCTAGGGAGGTTACTAATGCGTATAAGTTGACTTGGGATTCAATCAACCGTCTGTTTCCAACATTATACCCACACTTCCTGTTTTAGTATGGGAGGTTAATGCTCTATTCTGAACATCCATATACGCGAGCTTAGGGAAGGTCTCAAGAGGACCGCTCAAAACGTCCAATTTGGAACAAAATGAGGTAAAAACGAACTAACTAGGTAAATGAGCTGCTAGGAATGTAGTGACCCACTCGGATTGTGTATAACTCGTTTCTATCGTTTTCTGAGCGAGTACTGTAGTTCCATAATGTTCCCTTCATCTCAACTTGGCTGAACATCTTATTCTTATTCTCATTTGGGAACATTGAACCGGAACAGTGCTCTAGATGCACGCTTGACGTACACGAAAAGTTATGAAAAGAAGAGTCTCCGTTTACGCTCTCTGAGCTGTACTAGATCTCTATATTAGTTTCTTTCGTTTTTTTTTTATATTATGTAGCCCATATTTTGAGACTATACAACATCTGACCAGATATGATTCCCTTCTCACGATTAAACTTGCCCAAGCTCTTTCATCTACAGTCCATGCTGTTGCTTCAGCCCTCAGAGAGTAGACCGAGTCTTGGAATTGTTATTGGTGACTAGAGCAAAGAAATCTGCAATCGCCCTACTTGTACAGCGACTACCAATACAAAAGTATTCATCAGGCTTTCTATACCTGCTCATTCATGTAATATTGTCCCTCTCACATTCCAAGACGTATTCTTCACTCCCTTGGACAGTATAAACTTATCCTTCTTATTCAAGACTCATGTAAGTATATCAACCAGTGACAAGAACTACCAGTAAGAGTAATCAATAGCTCCATCTGTAAATCAATCTATCATTACATAATCTGTTAATTATACGAATTAATTCTTCTAATCAACTTTCCCCATACCCTTCTTCTCCCCAATTACTCTTCCACCTACACACTCTTTACACTTTTTCTCTCCTATCCTTTGATCCAAAAATTCCATGAAACATGACTCATGACTCACCACCTTGAGTCACCGTACGAGTCACGCACCGCCAATCTCCCATTTCGACTCACCTGCCACCCTGCTTCCCTCCCAAAACCGACTTTTTAGTCTCGGTTATTTTCTGCCGCATCTTTTCACTCGCCGAACATTCGCCGAATGTGGGGTATGTCAACTGAAACTAAGTAAACTCCCAACGGCGTACTTGCCTCTACTCCCAATGACTCAATTGAGTCATCCTTCCAACCCAACTTTCCAAACTCTGTTGAACCCAACAACCGACATGAAAAGATTTCCTCCTCCTTATAAAACCCCCTGCTGACCCTCCATCGCCGCTGCAAAGCTCCCATCCATGAATTCGCCGCGCGACAACGATTCTGCCGCTTTCCGCGACGCCGGAAACGTGTCTACGGACTCTCAAGACTACCCCAAAGACGAGTCTCTGGAACAATATGTTTCGACTCAAACTGCTTTTGATCTCGAGTCGGAAGACACACAAAAGGAGCTGGATCGAATCTACCGCAAACTGGACCGTCGCATTATCCCGCCTCTGTGGATTTTGTACTTTTTGACTTCGTTTGGAAGTAGTGCTTATGGAGTGGCTTTGACTATGAACATGGACAAGGGCCACTCTTTGTCCCAGACTCTTAATCTGTCAGCTCACGAGCTATCCGTTGCCTCGGCACTCTACTACGTTGGCTACATTGTTTTTGATGTCCCCATCAATCTGGTTATGACCAAAGTGGCTCCTCATGCGTGGTTGTCTCGAATCGTCATTTCTGTTGGAGTCGTATACGCCTGTTATGCTGCTTTAAACAACGCAGGTGGCGTCATTGCCATTCGACTCATTTCAGGAATCTGTGGAGCAGGAACTTGGCCCGGATTGGCTTACTATGTGTCGTTGTGGTACCCTGCCCATCGTACTGCTCGTCGAATCGGGTACTATTTTACTGCTGCTCAAGTTTCAGCAGCTACAGCAGGTCTGTTTTCGGCAGCATTCCAGACTATCGACGGAAACAGAGGTCTCAAGGGCTTCCAGTGGTTTTTCCTCGTTTATGGAATCTTTACTGTCACTCTGGGAGTCTCTCTACTTTGGTGGCTTCCAGGACGACCTTCAGAATTCAACGAACTTTATGACGAGTCTAAAGAGCGAGATTCTGACGCAACTGGATCTGTTCTAAAAAGTCTACTTAACGGTACCTTTTCAAAACATCCTCTTTCGCCTCTAGAACAACAACTACATGCAGCAGACATGTCCCAGAGATACCTCAATGTGGCATGGACTCTCAAAGATCTACTAAGAGTGTTTATGGACCTGCGAATCTGGCCGCTGGTGATCATGTACTTTGGAGTTGTGGGTACTGGCTACGGAATTGTTGTTGCTGGAACTTCGATTATCAAATCCACAAACGAGTCTCTTACTCCTATTCAACTGTCTCTCCTGTTTTGTCCTATTTGGGTCTGTGATCTCTTGGCAATCTTGGCAATCACTCCTTTGTCAGACAGATACAAGAACCGTCCTCTGTTTTTCTGTGCTTCTACAGTCGTCATTATCGTCGGCATGGTGGTCAACACTTATGCTCCAGGATCGTGGCCCAGGTACGTGGGCTTACTAATCACGGGTCTGGGTCTCGGTCCCACTGTGCCTATTTGCATGACTTGGGCCGCTGAGATTTTTATGCCCAAGTACCAGGACGTTGGCGTTGCTGCTACTGCTGCTCTGGTTTCTGGCTTAGGTAATCTCGGCAGTGTGGTCACTACTTATGCGCTGTACAAAGGCTGGAGTGACGATGTGAAGCGAGGATTCAAGTACTCCAATATGACCGTTGTTGGTATTCTTGGAGCGTCCATTATTGCTGCTTTGGTTCTTGGCTGGACTGAAAAGAGAAGGTTATCCAGGGTTTAGACACTGAGTCTTTAATGAGAACTGAGTGTCAGGACTTTGTTGACGTTTGTTGAGGTTTGAATACTTTTGATAGCTGACTTTTGTTTGATCTAACTTGATGTTTGAAAAAGATAAACGATATAATGATATACGATATAATGATAATGATTTGTGTGCTGAGATTGATGGAGATGGTTACCATTAGGAGTAGGAACTCAGTGCAGTATTCTCCCATCAGAAGGTGAAGTAATGAGTAAGTCTGGTAAGGCCTGTTTCTCGATGTCGATGTTAAAATCCGAGAAAAAGCTGTAGGAGAGAAGTGAATGGGTGCATTCGAATCTCCAGACAAGGATGAATATAATGATCAAGTCGCATAGACAATGTCGGTATTAATGAGGGAGTTGAGTGTAGATTCATGTGCAAGTAGAGTTGGGGGATGGGGATAAATAAAGAGTGAGAAGTGTTAAGGGTGACTAATAGGGTATCATTCGGACCACCAAGCTGAGTGGATTACCCTGATCAAGTCTCCATATTGATTCAGGTATTTCTGGTGGTGTTGGGGACCGTTCAATGAAAAGTAGAAAATGGGTGATTTGATGACGAAAGGGAATGGAAGGTGAAAGGAGAGACTTGAAGGTAACGGGAGCACATTAATGGCAGTATTAATTAGATGGTCAACTCACTATCACACTGAAAGTATTTCTTAGCGTGTTGTGGACAGTTATGAGGTAGACCATGGTTGGGATGGAACTGTTAAAGGTTGTGTTAAGGTAATGGGAAGGAATGACAGGTACAGGTGTAATCTACTGAGCCTGAATAATACGATGATCAACTCCTCGTAACTATGCGGGTATTATAGAAGGAGTTAAGGGGAGCCATGAACAATGAGTATTTATGATTCTGAGTGTATAAGTGAGTAAAAGATGGAAGAGCAAACTTTCAAGATACCAGGAGTATACCCTGACATGTAGGATCCGAATGATTAAGTTGTCAGAACTATGGGAGTATTATTGAGGGAGTTGAATGCAGTTGAGATGTTATGTGGAATGGGAGGGGTGTTACTAAAAGTACGTAGGAGAGAATATAAGAGACCTGTATGGTACCGATAGATTCATCTTAGCCCGGTAAATCCTTTGGTCAGGTCGAAATATAGATGCATGTACTGTTGCTGAAGTTGGAAGAGGTTTTGCGTGTTACTCTCGTTGTTGAGGTAGTTTTCAAAACGACAAAACTTGGTGAGATTTGATGACACACCAATAGATACTTGACCATTTGATTTATCTTGAGAGTGACTTCCAAATGCATCTAGCCTCACCGAAATACCACCCAAACTACGACTGCTACACAGATTTACTACCTCCAGTCTTGGTCAGAATCTAGAAACCTCACAGCTTGTTCATTATTCAAATAAGAACAAAAATAAACATCACAGGACGACTTCAAAAGTGTCATTTAAGCTCTTGTAAACTCTCTATGCAAAAACTCCACCAAATACCCCTTTTTCAACAGTCCTCAAAACTACACCCCCAGCCGTGCGGCTCGGAATTAATTAAGGTTTCAGTGGTTGCCGCGGTAACGAGCATCTCGAGGGAACAATTCTGGACTTTCATATTTTAGTGAATTATGTAATATCAGCATTAAAATAACATAGAAATGCTCGAGAGCGGAACAGTGTCCTTTTTGGTGTTCTGAAGGAATGTTTCTGTCTTACCTTTTACAAAAGACATTTCAACATTCCTCGATCTAAGGCATGCGTTGGAGTTACCAATTGAGGTCTACAGCTTCGAGGGTCTACATCTCCAAGAACAGAGCACTTCTAACACATACGCAGATTGATTGAAGTTGCAATGACGTTGCCACAAGGCAGCCAAAATCACCGTCTCCAGGTCTCAATGTGTTAAGAGTCTGGTCTCTAACACCTACATCCTAGTTAACAATGTATTGTGCTTATGTACAGGCGAGTACGACAGTACCACCTGTTGTTAGTTGAGTTGGTGTATGGTAAGAACCGTACAAGCATTCGGATCAGGATTCGATGACATACGGGATGTTGTCCCTTGTCATACGACCACCAGAGTCACAGACACAGACTGGAAGCCAACCAGTCTTGCTAGTCCTGTCGTCCCGATATCCTTCTGAGATTACAGAAACATGGGATCGTCCACGACATGGACAATGAAGTCGTCCAGGTCCATGTGTCCCTCTCCATAGTAATCATCAGGACCCTCCTCCAGCAAGGTCAGGCTGAATTCCGGAAGACCTCTCAGTTTCGACGCCAGCATTTGTGTCACATCTTCGATAATGGCGTCATGGTCAAACTCGATGGATTCCGGGTCATCGTCTTCGTGTTCGTGGATGAAGTATGCGGAAATCTCGTCCTGGCCAAAAGTCACAGTCAGCTCCATAATGCACAGGTTGGGCGACTGGAACAGGGTGGCGAGCTCCTGCTCTTCTCGCTGCTTTTGTTTCTTGGCTGCACTCATGTTTGTAGTGTTGTAAAGTGATGTAAAGTGATTTGTAAGTGGTTAACTTTTTCCTGAGGTTGTACGGTTAACTTGCTGAGAGAGTTGAGAGATAAACTTAGTAGAGAGAAAAGAGACGGGAATAAAATAGCCAATAGGAAGGCTAGAGAGAAACGGAAAAGTGCACTTAACTCGGACTACTTGGGGCAACTGATCGGTATCGTTTATATGTATTTCCGAGCTACCCACGGCAAAATAACACCCACCTCCAAAATGCAGGCATCACTAAATGACGTCACATGCAACTAAAGCTGCGTGATAAGAGGTCCGGATTTGGACATTATTGGGGACACAAAAGGGTTTGGAAAGTATATATTCGGGTCCATTTCCTTCCCCGTTTCTTCTTTTTGCAGCGTACTTTTTTTCCGGCAATATTATTTCTGTAAAGACCATTTTTCTACACTGTGGCAAATCGCGATCGATGCAAGACCTGTACCTCACGCATAAGGTTTAGGGCGGCAGAACTAGAACAACCAGAACGACATTTAAGCGATTATTAGAACAATAGTTAGAACAATTGGTTCTGGACAGTGGAGTATCATGGGAGTGAAATCCAGTTGAACCCGTTGGTGATTTAATTGCGATTTTTTTGTTTTTTGCTGATTTTTTAAATTTTTATTCGGGAAAAGTTCCACGCAGCCGTAGTAAAGTCAGTTCAAGTCATGGGAGATAGATGCTCACAAAAATAATCTCTATTTTATTGAGACTTTGAATTTGAGTTGACGATTTATTTCCGTAAAATAGACTATGAAAATACCACTTTTATTGTGCAATAATGTTACAAAAATTATATCATTCTATTCCTGACAACTTGTTGATTCTAATGGTACATTCAGAATTTATCTACGAGTTCTGTGGGGTAAGTTAGCTTATATACCTTCCGCATATAAACGCTTCCATCCACACTAGACTGGCACACCTAAACTTGACATCTTATTCATACCATATTCATACCACCATACCACACGATACCACACATTAATACCATTACTAATACCACACTAACACCACTAACACCACACACTAACACCAAAAGTTGTAGACTCGGTACCACCAGGCTTTCTGACTAAGCTCATAGTCCTCTCTGGCAATCTCCTCCTTGAGCTTCTCCAGGTCCTTTTCTCGTCGTCCAGTGTCGATATCGATATCTTTGATCTTCAGAATACCGTCTCTCTTGACGAGTTTGTAGCCAATGACAAACGCCAAAATGACTGGAGCAGCCAGATAGGCCATGAAAAAGGCCTCGGCGTTTGGTTTCTCTCCTAGAGGAAAAAGAGCGATCCAAAACTGGGCAATGAGAACGAGAATGTTTAGAGACAAACCAACATAGGATCCGTACACTCCAAAACCGGCAGAAAAGGTCAATTCGCCGGTGTTTCGGCCTCGGTACTTGAGAGCCTGTCTGAATCTGATATGGGCCAGGTTAATTGAGCCCCAGACGAAAACTGAAGAGAGTCCTGAAAGAGCAAGCAGCCAGTTGAAGACTGCGTTTCTGACATCAGCTCCAGCAGCTGAAATGAAGGCGAAAAGCGAGAAAATGAGAACCACTGCAATGCCGACAATGGGACGGCCCTGACGATCAATGTAGGCAAACATTTTAGGTGCTTGGCCTGCTTCTGCCATACCTGCAATAGTTCGTGAAAAGGCATACACTCCAGCATTGCCTACAGACAGCACAGCAATCATGATAACCACGTTCATGACTGAAGGAAGACCCTTGACTCCAGCTAGACGAATAGCAATGACAAAAGGCGAAGCTGTAGCGTCTGCAGAAGATTTTCCGTTGAGCAGCATTTCGTTATCATAGGGAACCAAAAGTCCTACAACTGTCAAAGCAACAATGTAAAACAGACAGATTCGCCAGAAAACCTGTTTGGTGGCCTTGGGAAGCATCTTTCTGGGGTTCTCAGTTTCCGCAGCAGCCAGACCAGCCAGTTCTGTGCCTGCAAAAGCAAATGCAGCTGTTACAAAGACAGAACAGACTCCCTTGAATCCGTTAGCTAGAGCTCCAGGACTTTTCCACAGTTTTCCGCCCTGGTAAGAAGAAAAAGCTCCGTCTGAAGGTCCTCCTCCTGCTGCCATGACGATTCCAAAAATAATGAATCCGCAAATAGCTGTGATTTTGACAATGGAAAAAACAAACTCGGCTTCTCCGTATCCTCGAACTCCAAACAAATTGATAGCGACAATCAGAGTCCAGAAAATAATGATCCAGGCCGCAGTGTTGATCGACGTGCCGTTGATTTCGTTCCAGAAATTGACCGTCATAGCTGCTGCTACAAGTTCCAGAGGAAGAATGACAAACCAGGACATGACGTAGTTCCAGGACATGGCAAAGCCCCAGCCAGGGTCAATGAAACGAGTGAACAGCGTGAAAAAGCCGCCGGAAACAGGAAAACAAACAGCCAACTCTCCCAGAGCATGCATAGTCAACAACAACATGATACCAATGATACCATAAGCAATCAACAAAGCAGCAGGACCTCCGTTACTAAGAGTACTTCCAGAACCAATAAACAAACCGGTACCAATAGATCCACCAATGGCAATCATCTGAAGATGACGACCCTTGAGGTTTCGTTGAAGAGGCGAATTGGCTGTTTTCAAAGCAGTAATTTCCATAGGAGTCAGACCCGTGAAATCCATGTGGGTCGTGTCAGCAGGTCCAAAACCGTACTTGAACCGTTGCCAGGCACCGGAGGGAGGTACTTCTTCCACCTGGCCAGCGGGAGATTGAACCGAAGAGGTTTCTACTGAGACTGGAGTTTTCACCTCGGACATTGAGTAAGGGAATTGCGAATTGGGATAGCGAATTTGACAAAAAATTACAAAAAAAAAACCAGCCCGTCTGACCTGTTATATAATCCTTATCAGTCGTTTATCAGCCACTTTTTGTCCCCCTTCTATCTACCTCTTCTATCTAACCGTTGTCTGTCATTACGTTGCCTGTCATTACGTTGTCTACTCTTGCCAAGAGATAACAGTGACAAGGAGACAACAAGGAGATACGTGCTGGTACGTACAGCACCAAGACGTCGAAATGGAGTTTGTGTGCCGTACCAAGACTGACTGTCAATATGTCACGTGTGTACAGTACATCTGTCTTTCATCAGTATGCAGTTTTTGCAATTTCTGAACACCACAATATCTACGGTTTTTAGGTGTTGCCTTTTAGGTGTTCATTTAGGTGTTCATTTAGGTGTTCATTTAGGTATTGCTCCGAGTCACATCTAAATCTAAGTCCGGGTACACTAGCGTGGTTTTAGACTGATAACAAGCTTGTTATCGCTTATCAACTGTACGGGTGTGCTGAACTGGTACCAGGAACTGTACAGGAACTGGACGTGAAAAAATCATACTGTAAAGTACGTACTCGTACTTGTATTGGGATACTCTTACATACTGTACCCTTACTTTTACTTTCAATTGTAGCCCTTATTGTTCAGTTCTAAAGTACAGTAAAAACGGTCAACGTTAAAAGCCACTCCTAAATGAAACTACTATCAGTCGTTTATTTTTCAGGGCTAGTCTTGGTACCGTATTCTCCAGCACCACTACTTGTACTCCTATCCCCATACTCCTTATCCCCTTGTACTCGTATCTCTAACGCTATCTGTCAAACGACAGAGGAAGGAGCTGGCGGTAGGCCCACTAATGACAGCAAGCCACAGATAGCAGAGATAAGCTGTTTACACGTCTACAAATGGATACAAGACGATAGCATCTATAGCAGTCTTAAATTGGAAATTCCCTTTTAGGACCGGGCCCTGGGCACTATACCAAACCACACTGTACCACATCACACTATACCAAACCACACTGTACATACCAGTGCAGTCTAACGACTGCCCTGTGCCCTGTTATCACTCCTCCTCAATAGTCTCCACCTCCTTTGTTTCAGAGTCCAAATAACCCCCAATAATACTACCCACACTCTGCTTTCGATCCACAGGGGACTCAACTGCAGGGGCAGGCGAGTAAACCGACGAGGGAGAAGCCACGTCGTCCTGAACATCCTCAACGGCAGCCTCAACGTCTACAGCCTCGGAAAACGGCTGCTCCTTCATATGATGCGTAGCACTCTTGATGACATCGGGCTCAGAAACAGATTCGTAGGGCTTATGATGAGTAGCAGATTTGATCACATCGGGCTCAGAAGCAGAGTACACAGGTTTGTCGGATGTAGAAAATCGAACCACATCGTCGTTGGCAGTGTACAGGGCATCGTCAGGGTTACCAATGCTAGAAGAATGGTCCACAGGAGCAGGAATGTCCTTCTGAACAGACTTGGAGGTAGTATCCACGGGAGAAAGATCAGCAGGAGATTCCTCAAGAACAGGCTTGGTCTCCACAGGCTCATCCAAGCTTCTAGCATGCTCCTCGACCTTGGAAATATCTGTAGTCGACTGTCCGTCTCGCACAACATCCACATGAGTATTGGGATGGCCTGCTGCGTCGAGAGCAGCGCCTAGAGGCTTTCTCACGGCATGAACGTGACCCTCCTCGTTCTTGGGGGCGTCCTCGTGAACAACATGTTCTCGGGCATCTTCAAAGTCTTCATCAGATGAGTCAGCATCCTTGTGATGAGCAATCTTGTGTTCCAGCTCCTTCACCTTGTCCCCAGCCTCATGGGCCTTTTCTTCCACAGCCTTCTTGACCTTGGGAACCAGCTCCCACACGTCAGAGATGACTGAGCAAGACCAGGGAGACACTGCCGAAGAAGGCAGCTTTCGCTTGGGTCCCTTGACTCGGCCCCGTCGAGAAGCTCCTCCAGCTGCTTCCTTCTCCTCCTTGACCTCCTTATCAACACCAATAGCAGGCAGGTCATGGGAAGCTCCTCCTCCTGCTTCAGACACCTCTTCTTCCTCTTCAACCTCCTTCTTGGGCATAGGAGCGCCGAAAACCATGGGTCCTCCTGCCGCTCCAAACATGCCGTCTAGACCCTTGGCCAGGGCAGAAATCTTGTTGGACCGCACAGGTACCCGGGGCTTGGGCTTGAACTCCTTGTCCTTCTCCTCCAGAGCGGCCTGGAACGCAGCTCCAATCTTGGGCTTGGGTTTCACAGGAGGAGGTCGCTTGGCCGGTTTGGCAGGAGCTTCAGGCTCAGCCGACTTGGCCTCTACAGACTCGGTTGTGTCAGATTTGGCAGGTTTTTCGTCAGACTTGGCAGGTTTTTCGTCTGACAGGACCAGATTGTCGCTGCTGAGTCCGACGCCAAGGGAAGAAGACGAGGCGTTGTTGCTGGGCCGTTTCATGGGCCGAGGAGGGATGATGGGGGACTTTGTAGAGAGACTGGAGCCCGTTCGAGACACGGGTTTGGGTCTCACTGGGATGGCGGGGGTGGAGGAAATGGGGTCATCCTTGGAGTCCTTGGAGTCGTCCTTGATCTCCTTCTCGGAGTCATCCTTCTCCTCCTTCTCCTTGCCAGTAACAGCAGCGGCAACTCCAGCAGCAGCAGCAGCAACACCGGCAGTGGCAGCAGCGGCAGCAGCAGTGACAGAGGAAGCCGCAGCCGCAATAGGAGTGGCATTGTCGGCGTTGGGGTCCTCGGCCCTCTCCTCAGCCCTCTCATCAGCCTCCTCCACCTCCTTGGCCTCCTCCTTGGCCTCCTCAATCTCCTCTTCAGCTGCTCCAACACCCACAACGGGCTCTTCTGCAGCAGGCTCGATAATCGCCTCGGACTCGTCCTCCTCGTACTCCAGAGGAACGGTATTCTCCTTGGACACGTCCAGAGACGCTTCTCTAGCCGCAGCGAGGTTTTCCACCGACTCCGAAGCGACAGAGGGTGATTTGGAAGGACGAGCAGGTCGAGCAGGAATTTTCGGTTCAGCAGGAACCTTGGGTTCAGCAGGAGTGCTTTCCTTCTCCTTAAGCTGTTCCAGGCCAACAGCATCCAGGCCAACAGGAACATCCTCCTTCTGAAGACCAACAGGAACACTGTCAACACCCTCCTCCTCCAGACTATGTCTTCGCTTCTCCTCCATGGCCACAGCGTCCAGAGGCACCTTTCGATGAGAGTAGTCTTCCTCAGATGAATCCTCCAGAGGAGTACGGGAAGCACTGGTGGGAAAGTCAGAAGCGTCTCCTGCAATTCCACCGCTCTTGCCCTCCATCATAAGAGCAATATCGTCCTTGGGAACAGCTGCCTTGATGGGAGGACCTGTTCTCACAGCAGTAGGATCAGAAGCTGCCTCGGTAAGAGAATCGTGCATAAGAGCCATATCGTCTTTGGGAACGCCCCGGGCAACAGGTTTGTCCATGGGTCCGAGTCCCACCTCGATTCCCATCTCCTTGTCCTTTGCAATTCGCTCTTCCAGAGCTTCGCTGGACTCTGCAGCACTGAGAGACGGTTCCACGGGGTTCTTTTTGGGCCGGGAAGCCGGTCTCTGCGGTCTACTGGGAACAGTAGGTTCGATAGGCTGGAACGGAGTGGAAGCAGCTTTGTATTCGGCCTCCAAACTGGCAGTTTCAACAGAGGAAGTAACTGGTCTTCTGGAAGGAGGAGCAGGAGAAGAAGAAGCAGAAGTAACCGGTCTTCGAGAAGGAGGAGTCGGTCTGGGAAGTTCCTCTTCTGAAGGGACAGGTCTTCGAGAAGGAGTCGGTCTGGGAAGTTCTTCTTCTGAAGGAACAGGTCTTCTAGCAGGTCGAGAGGGAATAGAAGGAGTAGTCTGTCTTTCGGGCTGACTTTCAGACTGTCGAGCCTCAGACTGTCGAGCCTCAGACAGTCGAGCCTGCTTTTCAGCCAGTCTCTCAATCTCTCTCTCCCTCTCCTCCTCTTCCTGTCGCTTTTCCAACTCTACAGCTTCTGGAGTAGTCATTCCCTTCTTAGGAATCTTGGTATCAAACGACGGTTCATCATAAGTAGCCTCAGTGACAGGAGTAGGCATAAAAGAGGTGCCAGTCTCCCGCTTTGGACGTCTAGAAGGCACCACAGGAATCTTGTCAGGACCTTCATCCAAGTCAATGGGATCTGTCTGAGAACCTGAACCCACCACATTCAGCTCGACATCTTCCACCACAGTCTCCGGGACAACCTCCTCCACAGCAGCAACAGCTCGATCGTGTTCTCGTACAATTGGTTCGGCCACAGAAGCAATTGGAGACGTATCTACAGCTTCCCTGGTAGGTCGTCTGGAGGGTCTTTTAGGAACCACTGGAGTGTCTTCAAAATCAAAAGTCTGTGTTAGAATACGCCAGAATACGCCAGAAGAAGAGGCCACGTGTGCAATTCCCCGTACTCACCTCGGATTCGCTCATTGCGGCCAAAAATCTGTTTTTTTCGCGGTTTTAAACGGGTTTGGTTTTTTGCGAGGTTAACAGAGCCTTGTTGTTACTGTACGTGGATGTGTAGACGTGGACGCTAAACCATGCATGATTGCGTGAGATGCGTAGGGTTAGGGTCTGAGAGATTACAGGGGATGATAGTTGTAATCAGAGTAAAAAAAAATAGTTTGGATGAGATGATAGGAACTTGATGGGGTAGGTATTTTGTATGGGAAAGTGGTGGGGCTTGTTTTTGTCGTTTCTGTGTATCATATGTCGTTTTTGTGCGTTTTATAGCTCTTTTCGGTATGTTGTACACACCCTTTGTTGTCTACACCAACTAAACTAACCATCTAGTTGACACTATTATTAGCTTGGATCCAACAAGGAGCTAAAAATAGTAGAGACATTGCAACACAACACTGTAACTCGACGAGAAGTAGTCTTGGAATATTTCTGAAAACTGTCTGAGACTCCCTGGAATGTGTAGATTTTAATGACACCTTCCCGCCCTGAAATATCTCACTTTTCAAGCACTTCTACAGCAGTAATGTCGCCCATTTCTCCACGTGACCCGCAGAAATACCGCCAAGACTAGCGCCATTGTTCTCGTCTTGTCTTGCGCCGTTTTCAGGTCCCACTATAATACCAGCGTTTTTGGTTGCTACTGTAATTCCGACAGGCAGCCCTTTTTGAGCGAGCCAAAATGCGGTTTTTTCGAGCCGCAATAAATTCGGGAAAATGGCCGTAATTCGTGATTAATCAGCGACAGAAATACCACCATTTTCCCCGATTTCTCCCGCCCCTCCCTCTCCCTTTCTCCAACACACCTTCCCCACAGATCATTCAGCCCACCCAAACCTTGTGTGGAGCATGACGAAAGATTTTACCTTGCGACCACATCTAGCTCGGTTTTCTTCCACTCGCACCACACAACTTACACACACACCAGAACTTGAAACGTGAGTATTTTGGGGCGGAGAAAATGCTTTGCCGGACGTTGGTAGGAATATCGCCGTGTTGCCGCACGGGATCAAGGCCGTGGGCCGATGGATGAAGATGGATCGTCGATGGAAGCATGGAGAAGGTTGGTGGAAGGACTAGGTGGCAGTCGACATGTCATGACCAGCCAAGCGAGGTGACATGACCCTGTGGAGGTATGACGTGGCAGTGAGGATGGGGGAAAGAGTGGATAAGTGGTAGGGAGAAAGAGTGTTGTTGTTGAGTCCATTGTCGTCGTGTATTCTCTGACCTCGGCTATCCTTGTCGCCGCACTTGATCCGCGGCTTTTGCATTACGTCATTGTCGTATGAGAGGAAACAAGAGTGATTAGGATAGAGCCATGGTTAAGGACACAAACACAAACACAAAGCCAACACTACTTTACTTTACCACCCCACAACCCTCCTCTTGTCTCGTCACACTGATACCACAAAACTTGTCGACGATGTTGCCTCGTTTTGGCCGATCCTTTGAGTCACAGATAACACTGCACATCACGCCAAGGAATTGTGCTGGTGAACCGGCCTGTTTGAGTGATTCGACGGATGTCCTTTTGTGTCCACCACTGCCACTCGAGATATCCTCTTTTCCTCCACCGTACCCTCTCCACCGTCGTGATCTGCACTGTCACACGACCGTTGGTCGTACGACTTGTGATTGGTTGAAATGATCCATCGACAAATTCCGCCATTGATCAGAACTGTTGTTCAGGAATGTCCCGTCTGAGCTGTTTTCAGCGTGATGTCTTTGTGTCTCTACATTCAAAGTGTCGTGATACAAAACCTCACACATACCTGCCTACAAGGACACTCTCTCTGACAAGATGCATCATCACTCTTACCTGTTCATTACTAACCCAGATGTCTGAGCGACCAAAGAGAAGCTCAGTAAGCCGAACGGCAGTGCGGCCTGCCAAAAACTCCACATCGATACTAGACGAGGAATCGAAGCGCCTCAAGCAGCTATATCCCACACAACTGGTGACTCTCAAGGAGTTGTTCCCCGACTGGAAGGACGATGACCTGCTGACGGTCCTGTCGGACACAGACGGCGATCTGGAGAACGCCATCATTCGCATTGCCGACGGCCACGCCCAACAGTGGGGCGAGGTCAAGAAGAAGGTGCCCAAGGAGAAACCGGCACCCGCACCAGCAGCAGCACCCACCCCGGCGGTGGCCCAGCAACACACATCCCAGCAGTCTTCCACTTCACAAAAGGTGCCTCCCAAGGGCCCACGAGCGGACCGATCCGCCAAGGTTGGAGGCGCCGCTGCTGCCGGAGCCAAGCGAGCTCCTGCTGCCGCCGCTGCGTCCAAGCGAGCCCCCGCGGCCGCTGCCTCTTCCACAAAACCCGTTGCCGCCCCTCCTGCCGCTGTCGCCGGTGCCGCTAGTGCAGCTAGCACCGAGCACAGAGCTCCCAAGGCTGGCTCCTGGGCTAGCCATGTTGGCGTCGTCGACAGCCAGAAGGAGTCCTCTGCTGCTCACGGCGTGTCGCCCGCTGCTGCCGCCGCCGCTCAGGCCGCCCCCGCCTCTGTCCCTGCATCCTCCGAGTCTGCGCCCGCAGCTGATGTCGGTTCTTCTGCCGCCGTCCCTGCCAACGCCAGTGCTCCCGCCGCCCAGGCCGCGCCCTCCGCGCCCGCAAAGAAGTCTTGGGCCGCCATTGCCACTCCCAAGGCTCCTCCCAAGCCCGTTGCCCCCACCCCCGCCGCTCAGGCCGCCCCCTCCACCTCCACCGAGGCCCCCGCCGTCCAGGCCGCACAGGTTGCCGTTCTGGAGCAGCAGGCCGAGCAGCAGGCCGAGCAGGCCTATGCCGCCGAGCAGGCTGCTGCCCCCGCTGACGCTCCCGAGGCCGTCCAGGCCGCCGACATTGCCGCCGAGGAGGCCTCTGGCGAGTTTGAGACCGCCCCCAAGGGCCCTCCCGGCCTTGACAAGTCTGTTGGCGGTAACCGAAACCTGCCCCGACGACTCAACCAGAACGAGCCCGTTGTTCTGCCCCAGGGCGCTGCCCAGGTCGACCAGGTTGGCGTGCAGTTTGGCTCGCTCAACCTTGGCGGCGAGGCCGCTGCCACCCAGGCTGCCCAGACCGCCGTCAAGGACGAGTCTCACCAGCCCCCCGCTGAGGCCCCCACCCAGCCCAAGGCCGAGGCCGAGGCCGCCGCCGCCGCTGCCGCCGCCGCTACCCAGCAGCAGCAGCCCCCCACTGCCCCCGCTGCCGAGGAACAGCAGCAGCAGGAGCACCCCGACTACTACCAGCAGCAGCCCTACGGATACAACCCCGCCTACCGGTATCAGCAGCAGCCCGGCCAGAAGCAGGGCTACGAGCAGCAGCAGCAGCAGCAGTTTGCCCACTACTCCTACCCCGGCCAGTCCCAGGTTGGCTTCAACTCTGGCTTTGGTGCCCCCGACATGTTTGCCGGCACTGATATGCACCGAGGCTTCTACCCCTACCAGCAGGGCCAGCAGGCTCAGCAGGGAGCTCAGCAGGGCCAGACCGCCCAGCAGGGAGCCCAGGGTGGTGCCCAGGCCGGCGCTCAGACCGGCGCCCAGCAGGCCCAGGGCGACTACCGATCTCCCTTTGAGAACGGCACTCCCTCCGCCCCTTACAACGACAAGCTGTACTCCTCCATCTCTGGCCAGCAGTCCAACACCGCCTCCCCCGCCGGTGTTGCTGCCACGCCCGTGCAGCCCGGTGCTCAGGGCCAGCAGCCCCCTCAGCAGGGCCAGCCCGTCCCTTACGGTTACCAGTACCCTTACTACGGTAACATGTACTACAACTACCCCTTTGCCGGATTCAACCAGGCCCCCCAGGGCTACAGCTCCCCCTCTCAGCAGAAGGGCGGCTACTACCAGCAGCAGGGTTTCTACAACCAGCCCGGTGTGCCCCAGCAGGGCGCCCAGGGCCAGCAGCACGCCCAGATGCAGGGCGGCGCTGCCGGCGCTGAGGCCACCACCAACCAGGGCTCGGGCACCCCCGCTGCCAAGGACGACGCTGCGGACTACGTCCAGTCCAGTGCTTTTGGCGGCAACATGCCCCAGGGAGGCTACAACTACGGACAGTATTATTCGCAGTACAGCCAGCAGCCTAACTCTCGACCTGCCTGGCAGTAGAGTTGTAGCTAGCTTTGCAGCTACGTATGTATGAATGTATATTAGTTTTGGGTAACGAGGATGAATTGTAGAAGTGTCTTAAAGTAAATGAAGTACAAGTACTTGTAGTGGTGGAGCAAACTGTGCTTGTCAGATTGAATTGATGGTGTTGTCCGGATTCGTGGGGCGAATGAGCGATTTATGATGAGCCATTATGGTGAGGAATTGTCAACACTTCCGCTATGGTGTGTGCATTTTGAATGTCTAAATTTGGGGAACAAGTGTTTCAAAACATTGGAAAAAGGGTCAATATCAACAGAAGAAGGATATGACCTGTTTCCCCGACAGATTCAGACAGATTTAATGGCCTTCTTACAAGTACTTGTACAAGTACATTTTTTACAATTTATTTGAATTCTGTACTAGTACGATTTTATAAGCACTTGGTTTTGGAGACTGTTAAATGAGAATAGAATTGCAACCTACTTGTAACAAAAGACACTTGTACAAAAATCAAAGAAAAATGACAGAGTCTCGTAATCGAATGAAAATTTATGGGTCGACAAATAACAGGAGTATTGCTCTAAGTGTCTCTTCGTCAAACCGCCAAAAATTCATCCTCGTTTATGGGGGTGGATTCATTTTTTGTTCTGGAGATATATAAGTGGTACCATTGGAATCAGAAGAAAATGCCAAATGTTTTGACACCATGAAGTATCTGAATACTCCCCATAACCAGTTCTTGTGGCAGTATTTCAGATAATCCTACAACCGCATGCTGCCTGGACAGATCGAACCTTCCATCGCTACCCTAACCCTATAACTCAATTGCTGATTTTCAGCCAGTCAAACGCACTCCACATTTCTACCTCCACCACCCATCAAAATGTTCCGACAAGTCCGACACTTTTCCACCTCGCCCCTTGTGCGAAACAACGTCTACTTCAACGTTTCTGCCAACGGCAACCCTCTCGGAAAGATCTCCTTCAAGCTGTACAAGGACCAGGTCCCCAAGACTGCCGAGAACTTCCGAGCTCTGTGCACCGGCGAGAAGGGCTTTGGATACGCTGGATCTTCTTTCCACCGAGTCATCCCCAACTTTATGCTCCAGGGTGGCGACTTCACCAACCACAACGGAACTGGCGGCAAGTCCATCTACGGCGCCAAGTTCCCCGACGAGAACTTCAACGTCAAGCACACTCGACCCGGTCTTCTGTCCATGGCCAACGCTGGCCCCAACACCAACGGTTCTCAGTTCTTCATCACCACTGTCGACACTCCTTGGCTCGATGGTGCCCACGTCGTTTTCGGTGAGGTGACTGACGGTATGGATGTCGTCAAGGCCATTGAGAAGCTGGGCTCCAACTCTGGTCGAACTTCCCAGAAGATTACCATTGACGACTGTGGCCAGGAGTAGGTCTTTTGATGTGTCTCTGACAATAGTATATAGTAAAGCTCAATTGAGTGTAAGGAAGTTGTAGGCTATTTGTACTTTGAGAAAGCGTTTGTGTCACTCGAGTCTGATAAGGTTTGTGGATTTGGGATTGACTTAGTAGAGAATACGAGAACTTGGTAAAAATGGATATTGCTGATATTGTTAGATATGTGTGTACAGAATCAGGAATGTCAATTGTTCGTGCTCTAGACTCCTAGGACAAAATAGAATCCCTTAGACATGTAAAATCTCTGTCCTTCTATCTATACAAAGTCCCTGTTCTACTACTGCTTCCACACATCTGGTAACAACTCCTTCAAAAATACTTGAATCTTCGTGGGGACTCTACCAGGGTATTCAGGAGCTCCAGACAATTCATTTGATACCACTTGAGACTCTACTACAACCCTCTGGATACTTGTTACACTCCCACCCCAATTCTAACTCCTCACACAGCTGTATCCAACTCCTCCAGAAATACCCGTACGATAATAGCATGTTCAGCATTCAGATCCTCAGGTTGAGCAGATTCCAAATCTACCATTCCCTCGTCGTTTACCTCTTCTTTCACGATTTTCCCTCACACATTCACTTGCCACCAGACCATACAAGTGTCTCTAACTCCTCCAGAAAAACACGTAGAAAAAAAAGAAAAAAGGAGAAGGAATATTATTCGTTCTCGTCTATGTATCTTCTATTATCGTCGACTTTTAACCCAGTTCTATGTAGTACTATACAGAACTCCTCTCTTCTTCAGAACCCACACCTACACAGTAGTAGGAACTTGACCAATGCATTGTGGAATTGTAGGTCTCGTATTTCACTTTCTGACTCTTACGGTTCACTTTTACCGCTTCGCAGAACACAGTATATCACAGTATTGAAACTACAGCAATAGGAAGAGTATTCATACTTGTACACTGCACAGTAAAATGTTCATTATTAGGGCAAAAATCGTCAAGAGGTATAAACAAAGACATATATGGTCTCATTGAAGTCTAACGAGTCCGAGTACTTTGCAGGTTAACCCGTCAGAGCTATGCGGGTATTTTTGAAATAGTTATGGGCAGTTCTGAGAAACAGAGAATGTTGGTAAAAAAGAGGTGAAGTCGGGAAAGATATTAACGGTAACCTGGGTATTGTAGTACACTAGTAAGGGGTGGAATGAGCATAGTGACACATTTCTTTCAGTTCTAAACTTGTTCTGCCGTGGAAAGACACATCAAGTGAACATTCCCATGCTTTTCATACAACTCAATTCCTCCAGAAATGCTCTCAGAGACTCAAGGACTTGACCATGTTGTTACCCAACGTATTTCCATTCTAAAGATACCTTTTACACTTCTATTCCACTTTTTTTCCACTTTTGATACATCCACCACTTTTTCCACTTTTGACTGCGATCCATATCCTAGCCCAACTCCTCCAGAAATACTTGTAGGACCATACAGAGTTGATCATGTTATTCCCCAGAGCTAGGAGAACACATCCGTACCACTTGATCACACCTTTACATCTTTTTAGCAACTCTACAGCTTCACTCTCTGACACTCTCAACTTTACCTTGTCATTACCTAAATCCTCGGGAAATATTCACACCACTATAGCGACTTGATAATTGTTTTCCTCACACATGGGGGATTGTTTTGATACCGATTAATCCTCACTCACTAGCTCTTCCCAGATTTTAGCCCCACATCCATGCTGCACAGAACTCCCCCTATCTAATTCAATAATACAAGTATCGAAATTCCAAGCTGAACAAAAGATTCTCTGAAACGTGACGATTCCAATGGAACCATCCACCCATCCCTTATACATCCTCCCGAGTTTTTACCGCGACCCACTTTTACCTCTAGCTCTTTCCTCCCCTCTCTCCTACAGATGCTGAAGACTTAATTTTTCTTGTGGCAAGCTCTACAACATCGTATTTGAGCTCAAGCTCTGATTCAGTTTAATATCACTTTTGACATATGACTTGAACCACAGGTGCAAACAGTAAGTCCAAACAGATAACTATTCCAATGCTCCTATCCAGTTCAAGCCACGGACATAAATAGTGGATACCTTTAGCGGTGGTATATAGACAACGAAAAAGGTCTAGCTTGTTCAGTCTTTTGTTCAATCTTTTGTCTGTGTTTTTGTCCATGCCTTTATATGTCCAGTCCTTGTTGGGTTAAGCTCTGCTGGACTTTCCTAGAACAAATACAAATGCATTTTTGAGCAGATTAAAGTGAAAAATAGTACCCAATTACGGTAAGTCGTAGGTCCCGGATCGATTCCCGCTGTCAGAATTTCAATATCTCGCAAGCTCACGCAACTGTGGAGACTTTTGCCCTTTTAGGAGAAACAAGAGATGGTGTGTTTCGTGGAGCGAAATACGAGTTGAACGGGGCAAGAGGTTGGTAGAAATGTTGTAGATGCTGTTTTAAGTCATTTAAAGAGTCTCCATGTTGTATGTTGAGAATAGAGTATGACAAAAAACTACAAGGATTTTATTTCTGATTGAAGAACGAGAAGACATAGAACAGAACAAAAAGTAACACAAAAACAAAAACAAAAACAAACACAGTAGCCCAGTATAGATCTAGACAATCAAAATGATATGTGAATCAAGATGAACAATGCTTTCCTAAACAATAGTACACTACACTACTCACAGTATCTTTACTCTGTTCTGAAACAAGGTCATCTTAATATTGAAGATGAGACCATTGCACTGGGCCACGAAAAACGCTACAGACACGCTAGAAACGAACAGACTTGATAATCCTTCTCGCTGAACCTGGTTTATCCACTTTTCAGCTTTTCACGTTTCTCTTGTCAAAATTGCATCTCTTGGAGGGTATCTAGATACAAAAGTCATCTCAACTCAAAGGGAAAATTCAAAGCAGGATTTCTATTCAAGTGAGGGATTATCCACGCCCAAGTCCAAGTTTATCACATTCATTTGCATTTCCACTCAATAATCATATTCACAACTTCCGAGGTACTCCATTTTTTGCTGTGTAATTCTTCAACTATTCCACCTCGAACCTTCGAATAACCATTCCATGACGTAACCAAGGTTTGAACCGGATAGACGGAAAAAATGTATTTTTAACAAAAACTAACTATTCTATGATCGTCAGTCTGTGCTATGATCGTCCGGACTTATAATGACTTTAGTTGAAACATCCAGTGCAGCAGTTAGAGTTTTGACCGGAGAATCGGATCACTCATCCGACTTTAACAAATTCTGAGACATTTTATTAAAAGTTTAAAGGGGTCATATGTTCTTACCGCGGCACAGCCTAGGTTCGAACCCGGATAAACGGGAGTGTCTAGAACCTTCCATCGAAACTATTTTCAACAAAAGCTAAAAGAGGAATAGTCCGGAATCGAAGGGGTAAACTAAGGACTAACGAAATTCGAACTGGTATCTGACTAGAATAAAAAATCTAGTTCCAGGTTCGAATCTCGGATGATGCATTCTCCATCAAAGCCATCTGTTTACAGATAGCCGGAATCCCAGCCCCTCAACCATTACTAAGCACCACGATGCCACTCTGCCTCTTTCCAGTGGCTCTTCGTATGCCCCAAATATGCATCTATGACACAGAGAGGCTAGCAAACCTTATATTACGATCGCCCTAGATTACAAACCTTAAATCTCATATCTGATGTTTTGCGAAATATCAAGTAAAATGGGTCAAAATTTTGTGGAAATCAGAATCGAGTCTTACTGCTCGATTCCCCATCATTCAAGGACTCGATTAATACTAATATCTAAAAAATCGGTGAAATAAATTCTCACCAGCCTCAAAGTCATACCACCACAGTCTCAAAGTCACCCCACAACATGTAACAGGTAACACAGCCACACGTTAAACAGTCACCACATTGGCTATGTCATGCCACTACATTATCCATGTCATGCCCACCACATTTCCAACGTCACCCACAACTTGTCGCATGTCTCACCGTTCTCATGCTAATGCACCCCACAACGTTTTCTGCAAAGACCTATGATGATATCTAGTCCATTCCAACCGCAGCAACGGGCTGAACGCGATTATGTACACCTCTGAATTCTTACCAATTTATTCAATTTAATATAATTTTTTCCCCTCTCTCACCCCTATGTTTTTTCGTTCATTTTTCTTCATTTCCAAAATTCAGTTTAATATTCAAAATCTGAACTTTGTCTTTATCACAAAATATTTCGCTAAGAAACCAAACATACCTCTAGAACCCTACATTTTACGATCGTCTCAAAACAGCCCTAAATCACTCATTCTTTTTTTTTATCAATCAATTGTTCCTATAACTGGACCCTCCAAAACCACCTGACATAATTATAACTCCGGTGTCTTAGATTATAACTCCGGTCTTTATATGAAAATCCCAAACCCTATCAAGAACTCTAAACATAAGCCCTAACCCGTGGCGCCATATCCGGACCGTTCCTAGCCCGGATCAGCCCCAACCGGCCAGACCATAACCCTCGCCGCCCCTACCCTCGGAAGCCCTAGCCCAGGTCCGGCCAACCCTATACCACCCAATACGTCTTTTGCGGAAGTGGGTCCACGCAACAAAGACATGACATTTCGATCCAGGAAGAGACATCGAGATGTATTTCGACCCCTGACATCTATCATGTCTCTGTGACATGTGTTTGTGACCCTAGCCTTGACAGCTATTATTTTCGCAATATTTGATTTTGTGATTTTTCCTAAATTTCATAAATATTTCATTTCGCAGATTAGACATAGCCGCCGTGCAAAGCATAAATATTAACGGTGAAAAACATGTACAGTAGAAAGGGAGGGCGGAAAAATTGAAATAAAAATTCAAAAGAACAGAAACACCGCAACAAAAATCACCCAAAATTCTGTATCACCTCTTAACCACTATTCCATTTTTATTGACATTTTTCCTTGTCATTAATCAAGCTTGACTCATGGGCTGAGTCAAATCGGACAGGTGGTTAAACCTAGTTTCAAACTCTAACATAAACGGCACCGCCACTGTGGCTAGTGAAACCAAACCGGCGATTTCGGAGTTAAGAGCCGATCAGACCACTTTAGGTTTCCCCCAACAAACTCACTAGCCACTTTTCAGCCACAGTTACGAAAGCTTAAAAGTGAAAAGACCAAACTCTAAATATGAATTGGAAAAAACCATGTATCAGACAGTTCGCACATCTGAACAAGGTCAGAAATAGATTTCATACTAACAGACACAATCCACAAGCTGCATGAAAAGTGCATGGATATGCACACGCCTCACCACAAATGCGACTACGCAAATATGGGGTATTTAAGCGAATTCAACAAGCGAAAATATTGTTTGAAATATATATTCGCTCAATCTCACATAATGGATTGTTGGTAAGCAGTATTTGTGGCGTTAGGGCGTTGCCAAGGCTAGAGCGAGTCGTTTCGGCCGAGACTCTCACCTGAGGGTATTAGTAAGGTAGCTGAGTCAGCGTAAATGTTGAGCTGAGTAAGCTGAGTAAGCTGGAAAAAACCGCCGGGGAAACTTAGTAAGCTGAAAATCAGACAACCTGCAATCGAGTCAGCGATGCTCACTGTATTTTTAGCAAGCTCCTGAACAGTTCGTGAAGCCACTAGATGGTTCCATGCATAAATTAAACCGTGCGCCACAAATGGCCGAGGATCGTATTAGAGTTGAGAGTTTGAAAAAGATAAGATTTTTGAACCTGCGGATAACATGACTTTGAGTGACGTCAGTAGGGTGTCAGAATAGGTATTTTTTCGAGAAAAGCAGGAAATCGGTAGCTGAGAGTGTGAGAAAACGATTTGTAAGCTCAATTATCATTTATATTCAGTATTATCAACTTTTTTACTGCATTTCCCCTCCCAAGCACAGTTATAAAAGCGTATAGATTTAAACTCTTCGTAATCTAAGTTCGGGACATTTTTGCCTCTTTAGGAAATATACATAGCTCTAGTGTGGCGGTATGCATGTATTCTGCTGTGAAGCTGCTCTGGAACTTTTTGCCTTTTTTGGAAAATCAAAAAGGCGGAAAATAGCCGACTCTTCTGTCCAGGTCACGTGCAGTATCTGGATATTCCGGGGATGGATCGGGTTAGGGTAGGGTAGGGAAGGTCAGGGTACGGGGTACGATTTTGGGGGTGTTTAGGGCTTAGGGATAGGGCTAGGAGGGACCCATCCACCTCTGATGATCCTAATAATATCTCCTTGCCTAGGGTATTCGGATCAGAGTCTAAAGTTTAAATTGTCTTGAAATAGAAAGTGGAAGGGAAGGGGTTAAAACAAAGAAAAAATATATATATAAATATGTAAATATTTTTCCAACATCAATCAGGGCCGAAATCAATTATTACCAGCTCCCTTTTTTTCCAGCTATTTTTCCGAATTAATGCAAATATTGCAAGTCGGATCCTTTTCGGCTCATGGAATTAAACCTTAACCTAAAGAAACCTTACTCATGCACTACTCATCGGTCTACTGTATAGTGGTTCGCATAATCGCACTTAAACGAGCGTCAGGAAATAGCGGAGGTGGAGGAAAGATTGGTAAGCAGATTTGAAATTCGGGGTGACGTAATCAGTTTTGCTGAGTAAGCAGTCCCGTGGCGTTACTAATATTTTCTCCTCTGTAATGTATCTTCAGCCGTTTCCATGGATAATAACTGATTCAGCCGCAGGAAGGACTTCCCCAAGCGGAGCAGGTTAGGGTTTGTCCCTCCGGGTCGAAACCAGTGGGCGTTCCGGTTAGGGTTCTTTGGGCAGGGTTAGGGTGCGCTGGCGTTTACATCACGTGGAAGACAATCAAGGTTCAAAAAGCCAAAGACTTGCTCTCAAACCTAATGCACGTGTGATCAAGGTTTACACCTCTGTCACGGCTCTTTGTTATCCGGCCTCTGTCTCATGCGTTTTTTGACCCACATATATACCTGGCTAACCCATCACATCACCACATCATCGACTTTACCCCACGACATTTTTCTTGCAACGTTCAAGCAACATGTTCTACACCAAGCCCGACCCGGTTGTCGACTACTCACGACTCAAGGAGATGGACATGTATCCCGATTATGACGGAGGTTCTATGCCCAACTTTTCCAGCATGAACATGAATGATCTTTATGACACAAGTATGATGCAGCCAGTGGCACAGGGGCATCTTCCCATTTCCCAGATGGGCGGCATGGCGGCATTGAACATGCCCATGGGAATGTGCCAGATGCAGAATCAGAACCAGCAGATGCAGAACCAGCCGAATCAGATGCAAAATCAGATGCCAAATCAGATGCACATTCAGAGCCAGAATACCCACAATATGACGTCGCCAAACGCACACCACGGCGCCAATGTGACCCACGACGCCGCCACCGTCACCCCTCACAACGCCAATGTTGGTGGTCACGCCGCCTCCGTCACCCCTCACAACGCCAATGTTGGTGGTCACGCCGCCAATGTCGGTCACGCCTCCAACGCTACTTCTCCGGCAACAACGCCGGCAACCCCCTCTTCCACCGTGCCGGCAACTTCTCCCCAGATTCCCTTCACCGTGGCTCCTCCGGCCCCATCCGGCAAGTATGTCACCGACGATGAGCGGTGGCAGGCTCTGGTGGACAGAGATCCCGAGGCTGATGGCGCCTTCATCTACTGCGTCACCTCCACAAAGGTCTACTGTCGCCCCACCTGCTCTGCTCGTCTGGCGCTACGCTCCAACATTGTCTACTTTGACACCATGAAGGAGGCAGTGGCAGCAGGCTACAGACCTTGCAGACGATGCAACCCTGATGTTAGCGAGATGAACTCACAGCGCCGTGCAGTCGGCTCCGTCTGCAACCTCATCCACTCGCTGGAGCCAGACAAGGTGCCACGTGTCAAGAAACTGGCAGAGTCTGTCGGCCTGACGCTATGGCACTTCCACCGACTCTTTAAGAGATACACCGGTCTGACGCCTCGACAGTACATTACCGAGTTTCACAAGCGCAAGCGGCTGGGTCTGCCGCAGCTGCAGGTGAGCAAGGTGGTGACCAAGAAGAGCTACGAGCGGCAGCAGCGGCGGCAGGGCAGCAATGGCTCCACGCCGCAGCAGTCGCCCCAGGTCGGTGCCTCTTCTCCCGGCGGAGATGTTGAAGCCATCAAGCTGGAGACTGAGAGTGTGCCTACTTACTACGACAACGTGCCCCACAACTCTGGCACCCACAACACTGGCAACGTGACCCACAACTCTGGCGGCATGACCCACAACGCCGCCGCCGTGACCCACAACACTGGCGCCGTCAGCTCCACAGCCTCAACCGCGTCGTCTGTCGCCACACCCATGTCCAACACCACCTCGCCGGAAAACACGACGCCCGCCCAGGACTCGGCCTACATTATTGCCCATGGCTCCAATGCCGCCAATGCCGCCAATGCCGCCAACGCTGCTGTGCCTCCTGCTCCTGCCTCTGGCGAAAACTGGATCAAGACGGAGCCTTCGCTCGACTTTATGCCGCGGTACGAGCCCCGGTACGACCAGTCCATTTCCATCGATGCCCCCATGTTTATTCCCGACTCGAATGAGTACCACCATGGCGGCGAGATGCTTGGCGACATGTGGGGCACTCTGTAGCGTCGATACCAACTTGCCCTTGGTGTCGTTATACCATATTTAATTTATTGCATATTTATTGAAAGAAAAACTGAGAAAACTGAGAACAAAAGAGTAATTACATTGGAGGCGTGAGGGGTCACGGTGGCAGCGTGGGGGGTCATGCCGCCAGTGTGGTGGGTTACTTGGGGCGTAGGGGCTACATGGCGGCGTAGGGGCTTGGACAATGTTGCTGGCCCCATTTGTTCAGCAAACAAGGCCATATCGGCTGAGTGTCACACGATCTCTTTCGCCCCAGAGTCTGTATCTATTACTTGACTTTTCTTGCTTTTCTTGCTGTCCATTTTTGTCCGGTGTTTCTTGCTCAGGCAGCATGTTTCGTTTCATCTTGTCTTGAGTCCTAAAACGGCAGAGTCAAAAGCGATCTGCTGATTATGTAATCGGCAGCAATATTTGGTGCTTTTTACTGCAATATACCGTCTTTAGTAACAGTTATTCTTCTTATTGTTCAACAGGTGAGTCTCAAAGCTAGTTTAGGTCCAGAGATAGAAACGGAAAAATGGCTTAAAAAAGAAAAGAGAAAAAACAGAAACACAAGAAAAACAGAAAAATAAAAAAACAAGAAAAAAATACTGCTATGGTAAAAGAAAGGGATAGAGTACACAGGCTAGACTGTACCAGCTTGTGCCTTTTTTCTGGTCACACACAAGTGTTTTGTCACTGTAGTAAAATACTTAGCATCTGTTTATCCTCCCAGTTTAACAGAACCCAGTTGGATGTAGTTTTTCCGAGTCTAAAGACAACACAAAACACGTACACTTCTGTCTGATGAAAGTTGAGTGATTTGCAGACCTCAAGTGCCGATTCTCCGCTGACGTAGATTTCCAATACGGGTCGTACCACATTTGTCCGTGCTGTAGATCCCAACATTATGGCACAAATGGAGCCTGAGTACTTGTACAGTGTTAGCGTCAACGATGATAGAATAGCTTTCAGAATATCGTATCGTACTTGTAGCTTTCGAGACTATAGCATTAACATCAAGGGTAGAAGAGTGTTCTCAGATACAACTATGAGAAGAGTGCATAAATCCCAATAATAAGGGTAGATATTCTCAGGGCTTTGTGTGGCTACTTGTACAGGGTAACCTCGGAAGGTAAAAGATGAAACAGGGCACGTTTTACGATGAGCTTCAGAATGAGACATTGGTCGGAAGAGCCTCCAAGAGAGAGCTGGGTTAGGGACATCGCAGTTTCACACATACAAGTACAAGGTACCACTTGTTACAAAACATGAATAATCGTTGCTGGCTCTAGGAGATGTCTGATCATGATTTGAGGCAGAAAGGCTTGTTTAAGTCTAACTAAAAAAAAAAGGCCTGTTCAAGTCTAACTAAAAAAGGCAGTAAGCCAAACCAGCCTGTGACTCTACAACACATAAAATACAACACCACCTCAAACGAGATATTTGGTACATTTCCTGAACCATTTCTCCTCCAACTCTCACCCATAACCCTTCATCTCCAATTTCCGTTTTATTTTATTTTTATTCTGACCATCTCACCCAATCTCTGTCACTGCGTTACTCTGCATAGAGGACGTCATAGATGAACTACGCCTGTACTCGTCCCCAAAACGGGAAAAGACGTTAAAAAACGGTAAAAACTCTTATTAAACCAAATACCGCCCTTAATACGTCACTATCGTCGCCCCTAAAACTGCGCCTTTTTTACCCATTCCATCAACAACTTATTACTTTTTCCCGATCTCATCCTTAGGTTGTTATCGATCGATGAGGAGTAACTTAGGTTGGGAAATAATACCGATAGAGTGACAAGAACAGCACCATTCGGTCCGTAGGATCGAGGAGACTCGATCGCCCCTATCCACGACTGAATCGGGCTGGAACTGGGTATTTCCAGTCCACTGACTAAGCGTCATAATTAATTTTTTTTATTTTCTATTTTTCAATTTAAATCGCCAAAAAGAGCCAAAATTCGCTCCCTCCCAATACTCTGGAAACAGGTCCCACTTTTACATGTCTTCTAACGAGTGGCCCTCTCCTTCGTTTGTAGTAACCCTGCGGGTCAGCTGCAGAGAACAAGGTGGTGCAGTTACTCTGCAAGTTGAGGTAAAGCTGCATGAGTGGAGAGGAGAAGCACAATATCCCCAGTGACAAAAAGACAAGATGGTCGTACGACTGAAAAAGAGGGGATTGGAAATGTGGGGAAGTGGCAAGAAATGTGGAAATTGGAATGGACAGAAAATGCCCAAGACGGCCAGAATGACGGATCCGGATGTGGAATGGGCGGGAGCGATCGATCGAAAAAGTAACCGCTGCATGACGATGCAACGGGTAGTTGACTTTAGTTGGAGTTAGTTGGGGAAGTCAAGTAAATTTGTTAAGTGAATTGGGGCATGTACTGAAATAAAAGGGATCTTCACAATGACCCACTTTTCCCAACGCGTCTAGATCACGTGCAGTTCTCTCGGCGCATATCAGATGTTTGGACGTTTCAGACGACCCAGAGAGTTGTGTACACAAACATTGTTGTTTTTGTGTCACTTATCAGTTTCATTTCTGACTCCTTTCTGTGATATGCGCTCTGTCGCTCTCTGTTTTGTGCGCTTTCGGCGGTTCTGCATTCTCATTTCTGATTCTCACTTCTCTCGCTTTTTGTTTTCTTTCCAGCAGCAGATTTCAGGTATAACATTAGCCTTTTGCCGAGGTGGAGGAGACATGGAGGCATGGCAGTAGAGGCCAAGGTGGCGGAGGAAAAAGAAATCAAACCAGAAAATCGTACCCAGCCCGTGAATACGACCCAAGTGCCTGTTTCTCCCTTCTTTCTCGACCCACAGCCACCCCGTTACCCTCCCTCCTCCACTTCCCCTCCACACCTTGTTTCAATGAAAACAGGACCCCTGCGAGCAGAGCAAAAGACGCGGATTAGACGGGCCAGAAGCCGCAGAAAAAAGAAAGCGAAATAAAGCAGCAGAAAAAAGAAAACGAAATGAACGCAGACAAACAAAACAATGCCCCCAGCATGTTTGAACGGCACCATGGCAGCATAGTAGCATCATGGCCGCATCGCTGAATCATGGCCGCTTTGGAGCCCCTCAAAAAATACGTCCTTTTTTTGTCTGTCAAACTTTGCCCACCAGGTGCGATAGTTCGGGTCCCAAAGAAATACGACACTAGCCGCTCCGAAGGTTGCGGACATGGCGGAGTATTTCTGTATTGCAAAACCGCGTAACATTTGGTTAAAAAGGAGTGTGGAGCAGTTTCAAAATTACCTGACAGACGCTGCCGTGGGTTTCATCTCCCTTTTTTCTCCCCGGAAATCGATTTTAATATCCCCTGGTATTACTCCTGGCATGCGCCAAGCGGTCAAGCCAAGCCGGTAGACATTAAAATGAATGGGATCAATGTGGAGCTGATCCAACCAGCCCGAAATGGAACCATGAAGCAGCCCCAATATGAAGCAGCCCCAATACGAACCTGCCCCGTATCAGCACCACAGCTCCAACGCCTCGGCTCGTCGAGAAATTGACTCCTTTTGCTCCCCGAAAAACGCCCGAAGACGCTTTCTCCCACGGAGCTGAGAGTTTGAAAAGATGTGACACAAACCTTGGGCTTTCGAAACCCAGATCGAAACGCTGTCAGAGGCCGCGATGGGCTGACTGGCTGGAAGAAGACAACTCAGTTGGGCCCAGCAGAGCATAAGAAAAAGCGGGGTTCCGTGGTGGACATTTTTTGAAGCGAAAAACGGCAAAAACGGCAAAAATGTGCGCCAAGGGACGAAGAGTGAGCACCACGTAAACAGCTGTTGTCAAGGTGACGTCCCACGTATTCGTTCGCAGGGATCTGCAAGGGACTGTATCGCTTCTGGTACGACACGCATGGTATGGTGACGTACGTGTGTCATTGGAGGTTGTAATTGGTAGCATGGCACCATAAGATAACACCTTGATAGCGCCAAAAAACCAATATCCCCACACTCAAACCATGGCGCTATCTCACCAACAAACTCATAGCCGCATAGAGCCATCGCTAGCTCGCATAGCTCATTAGCTCGACTTGGCACGGCGCTCGCATACGAGCTGAGGCACAGACACAAGCAGGCAGAGACAGAGCAGATCAACGGCAGGAGCAACAGGCAACGCGCAAGGGGCAATCATAGGAGTGCAGACGTAGACAGCATGTCGCCATGTCGCCATGGCTTTGTGTTACATCAATGGCTTTGTGTCACAATGACTTTGTGCCAATATTTGTGTCGCAACAACAACCATGGTGACGCAGACATCCACTCACCCGAAACCGAAACCCCTAGGGTTCGGATTGGTCTTTGTCGTGGACCAAACTCAGCGCTAAATCTGATGAACCGTTCGGCCCGAAAGCAGAAGTCAAAAAAAGTATAAGTGAGAAGAGCAAATATATAAGACAAGATTGAGTGAAAACGGACACAAGATTCGTAAAACGTAGAGTTGAATACGACGCAGAAAAGCAAGCCACAGCGATAAGACAGATACAATAGTCGACCAGTTATGAAGAAATAAAAAGGAAAGTGAAGGTATCAGCCACATGATTGATGAAGGTATTAAAACAAAAACAAACTGGAGTAGAGTTGTGGCGGTGAACGAAAAGTGAATTGAGGTGGTTCGGTGGCTAGTGATGTGGTTGTGGCGGTGTGGTTATTATTCTTTTGAGGCTCAGTAGTTCCGGTATAGTTAAACTATACTTGGGAATAGTTGAAGGGAAAGTTCCGCTGGGGGTTCATTTCTGGGGTTCCAGAGGTGGTAGGGATTCGAGAATGATACAAAAATGCCAGATATATCCATTATCCTAACAAATACGAAAATTCGGAATAATGTTACTAGCAATATTTTGAGTTGTGGGAGTTTTAGAGGGATGTACTAAGTATTTGTAGTTGGGAGTTTTGTTGGAAGTTACTGGAATCAGAAGAGGAGTCTTACTTAAAACCGAAGAAACAGGAAAATTGGAATAAAATGAACCAATTAGTTGAGAAAGTAATATGGTAGAAATTGTAGGCCCGGAAAAGTCAGAGAACAAAATATTGAACGTTTCTGACTAGTTTTAAATAACTTGTGTACAGTTCTAAGAGTGCTGGTTGACTCTTTTTATTTCTATTTTAACCCAAAAGAGGTCCAGATCACTTAAACCATACGAATCTCAAATCCACTTTAATCTCAAGTCCACTTTAATCTCTTATTCCTCTTCTCTACTTTGAAGTTCACCAAAAAGATACACAAACAGCGAAACATACCGTCACTGATACCAGACACTCAGAGACACAGATACCACGATATCAGACCACCAGTGATACCTGACACAGAAACCCGTTTCGTTTCCTCTCTCATTCTGATGTTACACTACCCATGTCACTAGCCTCACCTCATCACACCTCTCACAGCTCTACACACAACCCCACGCTGATGGTCTCCGTACGGTCGCTGACGCAAGTGTTGAATGTGGACGAGTTGCGTAGGAGTGTGACAAGGAGATGGCAGGTGTTATCGCAGGGTTGCAAACATCACAGTTATACCGCACAATGACATCACTTTGGTTATGGGTTCCTAGGACAGTAGGACAGCTGGGAGGTAATATCTTGATTGATCCCTTCATGAAGCCACTGTGTCAAGTCTTTCTCGATCTGTGGTGGTACTGGCATTACAGAATCCAGGACTTTTTACCTCTGCCAACGCCACAGTCTTCATGTTGTCTGTCAACTCTTTTCTGGAAAACCTGCTCTTCGGGCTTCTTCTGGATGCCATACGAGATACCACCGCGAATGATCTACACCACTACAAATGGACAAGTCCTACGTCATTTCACATAGCAACCGTCGTTGCCATACACTGATGAAAACGATAAATAAATTGTGCACCATGTGGTGACTGACAGTGTCCGAATATGGCTTCTGCTGACGCCTTTTTTTGTCTAACACCGCTCAAAGACTTTGTACAGACTCGGCATAGAAGTGACAACAACAACACCCTCCTCGACGCTCGAATGGGCAATGTACTGGTCTCGCATCTTCTGAAACAGACGAGTCACCTGAGCACTCTGGTCCACCGACAGAGTAAAGAGGTTTGCAATCACATGGCACACGTCGTCAAAGCAGTTCTTTTCATTGTCGAAATTGCACTTTGCCAACTGCGCAATGAACACTCCCAGCTTGGCGACATCGGGGGTGTATCCTGACAACAGCGACGGCAGGGTCACCAGCTTTGAGTCCTCGAACCGGATGTTGAAGTACTCAGCCAGCATGTCTTTGTTTTGCAGCAGGATCTCTCGTTGTTCTTCTGTCCACACGTTTGTCAGCTCGAAACTGAGATCAAAGGTACCATAGTTGTTAAAACCCTGGAGAGCTCGCTGGTAAAAAAAGTCGTTGGAGAGTCGTGCATAATCGACCAGAAGGAGCTGCAGTTCGTACTGGATGCAACAGAGACGTTTCTCGGGGTCCACTACGCCCACAAACACGTGATACTTGATGATTTGGGTGATTAGGGCCGAGTAGGATGCTGTATATTCGTTGTACAGTGCGTGGATGGATTTGAGGCGTGTCAGTTGGTATTGGCTCGCTGGTTGTGTGGAGTCGAGCTGCTGGGAGGCGTAGGACGAGACGTCTTCACGTGGTTGGTCACGTGTTTCTTCGTGGCCTGATTTGAACTGTGTCAAGTCGACTGCCCCGGATTCGCTCAGTTTCACCTTTTTGAACGGCAGATGCATCTGAGAGTAGTCCGTTCGATTCTGCGAATGGGGGTACTGCGAGGCTGACGGTTTTTGTGTGGATGACACCTTTTTCGCGTCCACCACGTCGAAAACACGTGACTCGTCGATGTTGCTCAGTTTGTCGTCCACCAGGTTGCTGAGAAACTCGACGATTTCGGCCTGGTGCAAAAACCGCACTTCTTGCTTTGTTGGATGGACATTGACGTCGAGGTTTTCAGGGTCGATGAAAAGGGACAGGTAGACAAAGGGGAACGATTTTGTGGGCAGGTATCTGCTGTAAACAGCCACTAAGGCCTTTTTGATGGGTTCACAGGTCACCAGACGGTTGTTGATGAAGATGATAAAGTTGGATTTTGTGTTGGAGTAATTGGGGTTGGAAATGAGCATGACAGGAGGTTTGGACAGGCCGAGGTTTGTGAGAAGAGACTGGTCGATGTCGTTGTCTCCATCAATGTCCACAAGACTGCCACTTACGCGTGAGCCATACACCACTCTGATTCTGTCTCGTTTTGAGCCCTTCAAAGTGAACAGCATGGAGCTATCGTTTTGGCGGCGAAACGAAAACTCGACAGCCTCGTTATGGATTCCGTACCTGCTTACCAGATCGACACACTTGGTATGGCAGTCGGCTTTGTTCAACGCTCGTAATCTCTGGGGAGTGTTGAAAAACAAGTCTTGGACCGTGATTTGAGTGCCAGTGTTTCCTGCCTGGAGGGTTTGTTCTGAAATCTCACCCAGTTCATATTTGGCACGTGACGCCGCCGCATCCTCCTTCTTTTTGGTGATTACAGTCACGTGTCCCACGTGCGAAATACTTGCCAGGGCTTCTCCTCGGAATCCAAATGACGTCAGAGTGCGCAAATCGTCGTGGGTATCGATTTTCGACGTGCACCAGCGTCTACAGAGCAGTTTGAGGTCGTCTGGCGCGATTCCCGAGCCGTTGTCGGTCACCTGGAGCAGTTTGACGCCTCCATCTTTGGTTATCACGTCGATACGCGTCGCGTTCGCGTCGATCGAGTTTTCAATGAGTTCTTTGAGCGCGTTTTGCGGTCCCACCACGATTTCTCCGGCCGCAATCTGGTTAATTGTCGTGCTGGACAGTTGGTGGATCATGTTCAGTGGGATGGTGGAATGGTGATAATTTGGTGTTAATTTAGAGTTGGATGTTGAAAGAGAGTGAGATCCATAACTAAGCCTAACCAGTACAGTTAACCTTACTCTCCCAACCTAGCACTGTCATCTTTTGTTGTCTTTGGTTGTCTACATCAGGATATTGTTTACACCATATATTCAATAAATACCCATTCTACCTCATTCTCACCTTTACTCCATCTTTATGAACCATGCTGAAGGAAGACACTTTGGGAGGCGGATCCACAACCTCCATATCCAATTCCACGGTCTCAAACTCTTGAACCAGTCTCACAAGAGTGTAACTAGCCTCCATGAGCGCAAATTGCTGTCCAAGACAGATTCTAGGACCTCCATTGAAGGGCAAGTACTGCCATCCTTTTCCCACACCTTCATTCCATCTCTCTGGCCGGAAAACAGCACTGTCAGCTCCATAGAAGTCTTCTCTCATATGAAGAGCGAAAACTGAATAGGCCAGTTTAGTTCCTCGAGGACAGTACAGGGGAAGAGACTTGTCTGGACCTCCTCCACTAGGCAGAAAAGTGTCTCGTGTGGCAACTCTCTGGTTCATGGGAACAGAAGGATAAACACGAAGAGCCTCATTGATGACTGCACGGACGTAGGAACATCGTCTTATTTCTTCAGAGGTCACCTTACAGCCTCCAGGAAACATGTCTTCCACTTCCTGTTTCATTTTCTGCCAGATTTCAGGTTTTCGTCCACATTCATAGAGAATCCACGCTAGGACAGCAGCAGTGGTATTTCTTCCGGCCAGCAGAATTCCTAAAAGTTGGTCTCGAATGTACTTTTTGTCATCACACACTTTGACCAGCTGGTTGGAAATGATGTATCTGTCTGTTTTTTCCTGGTTCTCAAGAGCTCTCTCAACATAGCCATCTACCAGACGATGAACAGTGGCAATACTGTCCTTGTACTTGGAGTTGCTAGGAGTGAGTAGCCAATAGAACTGCTGGAGACGTAGTCTGATGGCAGTAAAGGTAAAGGCGAGTTTGAAAGCCTGAGCAAACGACTCTGCGTCTTCTCCTTGTTGAGTGAGAAGGTTGTCATCGTCGTCATTGTCAGCAATCAAACTAGACGTACTTTCTCCAAACAAAAAATCACTGGCAGAATCAAGAGTGAATTGAAAAAAGTACTTTTGACAGTCAAAAGTGGAACCCTGGTACCGTCTAAACACGTCAATGAGTCTTTTCACGTGACATTCTAGATCGTCAATGTTAGAAATGGAATCTCGTGCGAACTGAGGACGCAACATTGCTCTAGAATGAGTCCATTGGTCACCCTCCACAGAAAAAATGGCATTGCCCAAAACAGGAAACATGGCCTGGCGTCGGAGTCCGATACTCCAGTCTTTGAAGTTTGTGGCCAGCACTGTTTTGATGAGCTCTGGATCACAGGTTATGACATTGTGTCTACCAAAGGTGCTTGTCTTTAACACGGGGCCGTATTTCCGAAAGTTTTCATTCACAAAATCAACAAAATGGTGGCCCTTGGCTCGCTGGAGAAATTCCACAAATTGCACGAGTCCAAAGGGGTTGAGGAAAAAGTTGTTGTCGACTTCAATGTCTGCCACTTTTTGGCCCTCCATGAATTTCCCAGAAGAAATCCATTTCTTGTACGCGGCGTTTTTGTGTTGATAGTATGTGATGCGTTTGTGTATCCAGTACACGGCCAGCAACGTGAGCAGAAACGGGATGATCATGTTGGTGTAGAGTAATGGCAGTGTGACAGCAGTGAGAGGTTCTTATACACTGTTTTAGTATGAAGGTTAAGTATGTCTGGGATAGATATTGACACCTAGTCATATTCAACATGAGGTTACTGAATGCATTATATAAATATGTGTATTTGTCTCTATCTGGAACGTTACCGTTTTATTTCTCCTTGGCATGATTTTTTTTCATTCTCGTTGTGTTGTGTCACTGGAATATTTTTGTTTTGTTATCAAGAAAGACTTTTGACACATCTCCTCGGTCCAAGGTTGCAGCTTCACTACAAAGCTTGGTTACAGAAGTCTCATTGTGTTGTCTTGTTTGACCCCAGATTTACACATGCATTACCCCACATGACTGCAGGGAGATAAGGTAGGTTGCGAAGATCTGAGATGTCAGACAGGAGGAGGTATTGGGGTTGGATCTGGTATGTTAGGATATTTTATGGATACTCCGTGTCCGAGGATTATCGCATTGCTTTCAGATTTCGATTTGGAGCAGATTTCAAAATTTCGGTTTCAAAATAGTGGCCCAAAACGAATTTTTCTCGAAAACAAAAACTGACACTGTCATTAAACAGAGCTCATCGGGACGATCAAAACGACACCAAACACTGATATATTATGTTTCCAGTTTCATTATATTTCTCGTCAACTCTCATTCGGCCAAGTCTAGAACCAAACCCAAACCTCTAGACTGCGAAAAGTTCTAGATCTAAAACAGCCTCACGTGAGCGAATACTAGTCCATTGGTCCAATATCGACTGATCGGGAAACCAATATGGCGTTTATGATACGAGAGCTATGGTGGTGTGAGTGGTATGAGTGAGTGTATGAGTGATACTTTTGAAGTATGTACGATACTGTAACTCGAGTAGAAGGTATATTTCTTTGATAATGACAGGTTATGAACTCCTCAGTGTTACTTAGGGCAACTCCCTGAAACATCAGCTCGTTCTCATATGACTGAATGCCTTCCATAGCTATCATCTATGGTCTCAGACTAGTGTTAGTCTTAATTGTTGGCTTGGTGAGATGGGGAAATAAGGTGGAGAGAATGAGACAGTGTTGAACAGTGGAGTTATAAATAGGAAGACATTCATATATACTTGTATTAACGCACTTGAGATGCCACTAGCTACCACATAAACGTTCTTGTCACTCTTTTTAATCATGCTACAAGTCTTAAAAAAAAAAGTAGACATCCAATCTCGCATATCGTTAATCTAGTGATATTGGCAGTCTAGTTTAGACTTAAATATGTACTAGAAAAATGTCTGAGAGATCATAGCACCGAAACCAGCTTTTCAATAATTCTAGCTGACTGTATCCGGTCTGGTGTCGTTTCCTTTTCCAATTTACTAGTCTTGTAGATGTGGGCTAGTACCCCAGGAAGTACCCCAGGTCTCTACTTAAACGGTGGAAAGGACTCGTTTCATTCACCAATGACTCCTACACTTTTTTCCCTTCTTGTGCTCTCCAGCATAGCGTCTGCAGCTCAACTTGAGAGAAGACAAGATAACCCTACAAACGGCAACGGAAATGGAGTAGGAAACGATCCAGGAGGTTACAACGGACACAATAACGGCCAGGGAAACGGTCACAACAACGGAAACAACAACGGAAACAACAACGGACACCACAATGGACGTTTTACACGATCCGAAGGAACAGTTTCGATTCCCGTTCCTGACGAAGTTGTGTCTATGATTGAAGCTGCGGATTTGCAACTAGGCACCGTTTCTGCACTTGGAGACATTGCTCCGATTTCCATCGGGCCTCCTATCGCGCCTAAACCCGACTTTTTGAACCCGGATTCCCAGTCGGCACATGTCCAAGGTGACATTCAGGTTTTAGGTGATACTCCAGAGTCAGCAGTAAAGCCCGAGTCAGAACCTGTAAAGCCTGAGTCAGAAGTGTCAGAACCCATGTCAGAGTCTTTAAAGTCCGAGTCAGAATCTGAGAATACACAGTCCCAGTCAGCAGAACCTGTTTCTCAATCTCAACTTGTAATTGTCCCTCCTCCAGCTCCAGCACCAGCCCCTGCTACGTATGCCCCCGTACCTCCTATTCTGGAAGCTCCATCTTCTGATAAACCTGCAGCACAACAAACAGCAGCTGTGTCTGTTCCTACTTCAGCCCCAAAGGTGATTCCTACTGCTCCCCATGCTCCAGCTCTGAAAACTGAACCTGCTACTGACCCTACAACTTCAGGAAAAGGTGTTTTCCAGGCCAATGGAGCTGCTGGAGTTGGGTCTCACTGGACCAAGTTGTCTGTTGTAGCTCTCGTTCTTTTGTTTTAGTTTAATTGATTGAATGGTTAGTCAGGGTTATTTTAAGAGGATGAGCCGTAGATACATTATGATCTTCGCAGTATCAAAACTCAATCTTGCGATAACATCTCTGGTGCATATTAAAGTCTTGGCGAACTTCTATAACTGGACTGGATAGTCAGGGTTAGTCAGGGTTATGACACTGTATATCTAGTGACGTTTATATTTCAGTTACCCTTCTAATATTGACGTTTATATTCAGTTACAGTACCCTTCTAACTTTTCTTCAATACATTTGTTACTGGAAAGAAATGGCGTCAAATTTGATGCAACTCATTTCCTTCAAACGTCAAGTTACTGAAGCTTCTATACCGTTGAGAACTGATACTGACTCTCTCTCTGTCTCTACAGACTCTGACACTATGAGTTCAGATAGATGTAAAATAATGAAATTTGATGATGAAATCAGTGTTGACCTACAGTACAGTACTGTACTTGTTCATGATACCGTCGTTTGTATAACATTGTATAACGTATAACTTCCCTTGGAATAGACTAGGACCATCTTGGACACCTTAAATAAAGAGCCATCTCTTCAAGGACCAAGTTCCCCACAAATGGTCCAAAACGAAATATAAAAAAAATATATTTTAAAAAAGGCAATATTTCATTGAATAAAACCGTATATCTGGTAAACAGGGCACCTCTCCTGCGCCCCTTGACCTTATCGTTCTCCTTGTCTGAATAAGAGACTATAACTAGCTTTCTAGGAAGTAGAACTGTTCGGCTTCCAAAGCTGAAAAAAGGCAGTAGGGATACATGAAGGGTGTTAAAAGAATCTTCAGAAGAAGAGAAATCTAATGGTCAACTCGCCTTGGTGCCATGGATATTTTTGAAGGAGTTGGACCAGTTCTGGTTACTTGCATAGTGAATGACAACTATAGCTTTGATGGGGTGAATAATGATGTAAGTAAAAAAGGAGTGGTATCGTTGGATGCGTTGGACAATTTGGAACAGTTTGTCGAACACCATAAAGCTATGTCAGTATTTCTGGTGAAGTTGAGTGCAGTTCTGTCAAATACACACCTCCTGATTTTATGTAATTGTACGATAATGATCCAGTTTTATAGAAGAAACACCAGGGTGATACAATATGAATGGTGAGACTCTGATGAACACATTGGTCAAGTCCTCTTTTAGATATAAGTATTTTCCAAGGAGTTGGAGGAGTTGAAGTTCAGCTCAGAGTGTAGTAGAGCTAGAAGTAAAGGCTGTAAAAGATGAATATGGATAGCTAACTGGTATTATATAGTATTGTTGGAATCAGAAAGCTCTGGGTAACGAGCCGATCAAGTCTTCTTGACTGTGTGAGTATTTCTGGGGGAATTGGGTTCAGTATTTTTTCAAAATTTGTGAGAGTGTGGGTAAAAAGGATAACGAGAGATGGAGAAAAAAATTGGGCGGTACTATTGAGCTCACAAAGCCTTAAGAAACGCAATGGTCAAGTCTGTATCTTTCAGGTAGCATTATTGGTGAAGTTGTAGTGAGTATTTGAACTCGTTACAGCTGTATTATTTTTCTTTTCTAGAACATTGAACAAGTAATTACCAAATTGGCACAAGAAGGGGAACCAGAATAGAACTGTAAGGGTCTCTTTATACCAATTACCCATTGGTAAACTCCCCATATTAATATGAGTATCTCTGAACAAACTTAGGCGAATCTGGAAGAACTGGAAAGTGAGTGTGTAGCTCTTGGGAATGGTAAGAAATAAAAGGAGAAGTGGGTGGTCAGACCTTCTAGCACTAGAGAAAGCTATTTAAAACTCCGCTTGAGTTTATGAGTATTTCTGGGAAAGTTAGAGGCAGCTGTGTGGTCATGTAGAACTGGAGGATGTTCAGAAAGTGGAGATGGTTAGAAAATCAGTCGAACGTGATACTGCTGGAATCTGCTGGCTCTGGAGAATACGCAGGTCAAGTCCTCGTGAGTATATAAGTATTTTTGGACGAGATAGGGACTCTTGGCTAGAAACGTATACTGGGTGTGTCGGTTGTAGAAGGTGAGGAGACACAACAGATGAGATTTGTGTGCTGTCAAAAGAGATAATAGAAGCTGTATAAGAGAGTGGATTGTTTGTGGTTATTCTAATGGTATTTATAGGAAGTCAAGGCAAGTCTACATGAGGTGGTATCAGGTCATCGTGCTAATAACTGTGTGAAGGTAAGAGTTGGGATTACAAAGGTTTCCCAGGTGATACATGATCTAAAATAAACACTAGTTACATCTACTTGGCACTGTAGGTATTTCTGCACAAGTTCCTAGCACTTGGGTGTGGACATAAATTAGCAAAGGTTGCCTTCAAAACAGGTAAAGTAGCAATAGGACATATGGGAAATGCACCAAGGGAATCTCCAGAGTAATAGCTACTAAATGGTCAACTTTTTGTTGTAAAGTGGGTATTTTTTCAAGAGTTATATACACTTGTGCAAACCGGGATCGGGGTAGGAATGTTAAAAGCTGGAATTGGATCGAGGGAAGACCTTACATGGTATCAAATGAATCACACGACTTAGGAGAATACTCGGATTAAGTCGCCATGGTCATGTGGGTATTTTTGAACAACTTGGAGCCGTCTTGTAAAACGGTATCCGGTCGTGTTTTACAAAAAATAGGTTTTAGTGGTAAGAGAGAGTTGGAGGGATCTTGTTGGTAGCTGTTTCTTACAGGTATCGTCGTAGATTTTAGAGCACTAAATTAGTTAGTCGTTTTTCAGAACGTGAAAATAGGGTATCTACAGGAAGTGAAACCTCTTCTAAATCGTACAGTTATAAATGTATTACAACTCAGTGTAAGTAGGTGCCTCCGGTTACAGAAACTGGTCGAGGAAATACGTCCAGAAGTAGAACTTGTTGCGCTTGTAAGCATGATCCCGATAGAAATCATACGATCTGGGATCGTTCCACTGCAGAGGCTGGTACTCGCTGCTTTCAGAAATGAAACATCTCACTTTTCCGTCAGGGTCGATCTTATCGACATTCTTTTCACACATGAATACCCTGGCATAGGCCAGTAGGGTCATGATGAGAGTAAGCATGAAGGGCCACGAAGAGTGGGAGACTTTAAAAAGTAGTCCTCCAAAAGAATTAATCCATACTGGAGCAGCGAAATACCACCATGGAGCGTTTCCTTCAACACTTCGTTCGCCCCATTTAGACACCGGCGTCCAGTGGCTGTGAAAGTAGACTGGAGCCCATTTGATTTCGTTCTGAAGTAACGAAGATAGGAGTAAGGTTGCAACCGGAGTCAGATGACCGTTGAGGTCTGTAGGCACAGGATGACTACACAGAAAGATACCAAGCAGGATAAGTGATAGCACCTGGGCGATAGCTGTAAACTGACCTGCAGACATTCCCATCTTGTGAATGTGTTGTAGCGTCAGTTTGGGACGGGTCCAAAACGGGACAATGGAAGCCACCAGGAAAACTAGTGTGTAGAGCAGAATATGAGCCACCCCCTGATCACTCATAACAGCCATGAGGAACACCTTTGTCCCAAGGGCAAGGTGACGCAGGATGTTACCTATCGAGATGCAACGGGAGACGGGCATGGCATTCATCGATAGGAGATGGGCGATGGAAGTGTCGGGGTCAGACTGGGAGGTAGTCTCGCGATTTGCCTCTTTGTCTTCTATCAAAGGT
Organism: Yarrowia sp. E02; assembly: GCA_017639365.1. Lineage (NCBI taxonomy): Eukaryota > Fungi > Ascomycota > Dipodascomycetes > Dipodascales > Yarrowia > Yarrowia sp. E02. Next base: position 4,201,320 of record JAAQQX010000002.1, read on the forward strand.
GTGCTCATGGTGTTATTGAGGAGAGTTGTGGAGAAGAGAGTATCTCATTGCCATTTGAACCCTAAACATGTACGATACTGCAACATTAGGTTTGTATCACAGTTAGGTGGTTGAGTAACTTACAGTACAGTACAGTAGGTTTCTGGCCACAGAAACCCTAACGAAAGTAAAAGAGGCGTACTGTAGTCAGAAACGAGAACGTAAGAGCGAGAGAGCGAAGAAAGCGAAGAGAGAAGTCGGATGTGAGTGAAGTGAACAGCTGTATCAGTTCCTCCGTAGCTCTGCTATTTGGTCACTGTAGCAGCGGCGGTCTCTCGTACTGCGGTTGAACTTGATGGACGACAAGCAGACAAATAACGAAAGAAACCAGAAACAAAGATGATGAAATAACTAAGTACCAGGTACGAGTACTTGGGCTTACTATATACTCTGGGATTGTGTTTGTGTAACATAGTGGCAGCGCTCACGCGATACACTACGTAACCGTAGTAACGAATTGGACTAACAAACCTAACAACTGGAAGTGGATTGTCTCAAATCTAGAGAATATAGTTAGCCTCGAGAACTTCATTAACCCTTTCGGTTTCTAGTTCTTTTGTTATTCACCCAGGAAGAACATTTAATTTGGCCCAGTTCATTTCTTCAAGTGCCAAGATACTAACATAAGACTCTCATAACTTGACTTGGTATTCACAATTGATGTCTTTTGCTATACTATTCAATCACTTGTGTTCTCTTGATCTGAACAACTCTGGGGATATCTGTGAGGAGTGGAAATAGGGGTGTATCTTTTCAGGAGTGGTAAGAAATAACATGTGCGATGTGGATGTATAATCAGCTTTCCTTAGAGAATACTATTCAGAACTCGGCTTAGGAGTATCATTATTTCTAAGCGAGTTAGATGGGATTGTGTCTTCACGTATAAGTTTGTGAACGACCTAAAAGTAGGGAAACCGTAGGAAAATAAACATAAATGATACTATTGGAATCGGTAGGGCTGGGTGATTACGCTGGTTAAGTCCTCGTGAGTGTATGAGTATTTTTGGACGAGATGGAGACGTACTAGGTATCAGGTACGTATTGACACTGGGTGTTTTGTACGAGGTGTGGAGATATAGTAGGTGAGATTAATGGGCTACCAAATGTGATAACGGAGGCTGTATAAGATTCTGGGCTAGTTTGGTTATTTTGAGAGTATTTCTGGGGAGTTGAGGGCACGTCTGCTTAGGGGCGGTATCAGGGTGTGGTCACTAAAAACTGTAGGAAGATGGTAGTTGATATGTGAAAGGTTTCCAGAGATGATAAATGGTCTGGAACATAGAATGGTGAAGTCTACTTGTCTCTGTCGCCATTTCTGTATAAGTTGCAGACACTTGAGTGCAAAAGTACAGTTGCAAAGGCTGGCTCTAAACTAGTCAAATAAATAGCAGGAAATATATGAAAGGTACCAACTGAGCATCTAGGAAGCTAGCTATGAACTGGTTACCTTGACATTGTCAAGTGAGCACTTTCTCAGGAGTTATGGACATTTCTTTTATTCCGAAGAATTGGAGTGGAAATGTGAAATGCTGGGATTGGGGTAGAGGAGGGGCTTACATGGTATCAAACGGATCACACGGGTCTAGAAAATACTCCTATAGACTCTCCCTAGCTACGCGGGTATTTTTAAACAAATTGGGTCAGTTTGTCCAAAGGTGTTGGTAAGCTTGTGTTTCTACGTGTTATCATAAATCACATAACTGTCTTTAGAATGGTCAAATGACTACGACAGCTAGACCAGTGTATTCCCTATAGACAGAGGATTCCAACAGTACCAAACATGATTACAGTACTGTACCCATTTCCACGATATTACATCTCTACCTCCAATTCTACATCAATGCACAACTTCCTCAAGCCTTGCCAGGTCAGCACTAATCTGAACAGCATACCGTCTATCAGGCTATTAGTAGCTTCAAAATCCTCTGAGATCCTTTATATATTTCCTATATTCACTAAGTATCGTTTAATATCCAACCACGCTACCTCTACCTATCATGTAACTGACCCCAAATTCTTCAAAAATACCAGTATAGCAGAGGTGAGAGGATTAGGATGAACCTAAGACCAAGTTGTTTCTTACAAGACCGTCCAATATCTTCTTATTAGGCCACATCTACATTTGGTACCAAAACCTCAAATTGTGTTGAAAACAAAACTTCTTTAAATATCTGCCTAAAAAGATCTTCACGTTATGGTGAGTCGAAAACTACATTTCCATGCGCATGAGTATTCCTATGATAGGCGTCTTGCTCCCTCAGAATACTTCTTCTAACATTTTTGCCCAGATCCCAAATTCTACTTGTTCACAAAACTTCACCTGACTCATCCAACAATACTCTTTCTGCTAAGACGACTTGATCATTCTATTGCCATAAGTTGGGAGACTCGTTTGGTTACTTTTCATACCTGATTACTCCATTTTCTTGCTGTATATCACCAACACTGTTTTTCTTAATGCACCTCGAAACTGTTTCTAGTTTCCCCAGAATACAAGGGTAACAACGTGGAGTGGAGAATAGTGGTATTCTAATCGAGTTATTGCCAATGACACCGTTTGTTACCCTGCTACTATCTTACATCTACCTTTAGTACTGTACGATGGTAAATTAGGAAGAGAAAATACAACAGAAGATGCGAGAGAGTCGAATGATATTGGATAAGTCAGTGATTGATGCCACCTGGATACTATCTAGGTTATGATCAGATATCTTTCTTGGAGTACACTCTTGATCGGTTTATAAACCAGTTATCAGTGTCTAATACTAGAACACGTTATCTACATTGTAACTCCTTTGTCCCCTATCTAACTCACCCCAACATGGTCAATAATGCCTGTACAAGTAAGGGGAGTTGACGGGAGTATACTCCAGATTGTCAGGACTCTAACGATACCATACATTTGTCTGTTACTACCTCTAATCTTCGTTTAACGCTCATCCTCTCAGTTCTACTTCTCCACACAACTGTCCCCAAAATCACCACAAATACCAGCGTCGTTAAGATGACTTGGTTATTGTGTTAAAATGAGTAATTCAATCTCAATAGCACCATTATTGTATCATTTTCTTTTTCCAAACGACCTCACTGCTTCTATTTTCCGAATCTCTCAGTTTTCTTACTGTACTTGTCCCTGAACTCCATTCAACTCTGTCAATAATACTCGTATCACTACAGAGACTTGACCAATGTCTTCTTATGGGGCAGTATATTACATTGGTGTCACTTGATAGCCCTCACTCGACTCTTGACTACTTCTAGACTTGAAACTTAGGTGGATGCAAGTGTCCAAAACAGTAGATTCAAAGGTAACCAACAGAACCAATATTGAACACATGCGTGGTAAATTGTGGTAGTCCATTCTATTATCAACTTTCACTCAACATATATATATATATAAACATTTCTTCCACTTTTGTCCATGTAGCTACTTGAGCTGGTATCTACACTGAACCTCCTCTGTAGCTACAAGAACTCTTGTACATCAAAGTTGTAAATGTATTACAATAGTGTTAGTAGGCTTCCCGGCTGGTTACAAAAACTGGAAGAAAAAGTAATAGCAAAAATTGAACTTTCCATGCTCGTAAACATGGATCCGATAGTACTCGTACGATCTGGGGTCGTTCCACTGAAGAGGCTGGTACTCGCTGCTTTCAGAAATGAAACTTCTCACTTTTCCGTCAGGGTCGATTTTCGTCACAAACTTCTCACTCATAAATACCCACACATCTGTAAGAAGGATCATGATGACAGAAAGAACGTAGGGCCACGGGGAGTGGAAAAGAGTCGAAATTGATCCTGGAACGACGAAAAAGAAAATAGAACTTACTCCTCCAAGATTTCTTTCGGCCCAATTGGACACAGGGGTCCAGTGGCTGTGAAAGTAGACTGGAGCCCATTTTATCTCGTTCAAAAGTAACGAAGATAAAAATAAGGTTGCAATCATACCCAGAGGATTTCTGAGAGCTCCTCCAGAATCTGGAACTCCAAACTGATAGGTACCTACTGCAAGCAGGGTAAGAGATACACCCTGGACAATGGCTGTAAACTGGCAGGCAGACATTCCCATCTTGTGAATGAGGTCTAGCGTCAATTTAGGACGGGTCCAAAACGGAACAATTGACGCTACCAGAACAGCAGCTGCTTGCAGTAGTGTAACAGCCACCTGACGCCCACCTGTTTCTTTGCGAGCTTCTGCCACCAACATAATCACCTGTACTGCAAGAATAACTTGACGGACGTAGAGACTTATCCAGATACACAGGGAGACAGGGGCGTTGTTTACGGACAGTAAATTGGCAATAGAAGTGTCTGGGGCTTCGGGGTCGGTAGAGGAAGTGTCAGGGGAGGCCACGTGACCTGACTCTTCGTCTTGCATTTCCATCAAAGGTGTGCTCATGGTGTTGTGAGGAGAAATGTGGAGAAGAGATACTTTTCGTCGCCGTATGAACTCTTGGCAAAGATAAGGTTGCAGAAGGTTGTGCATACGGCAGTGTTTTTGGGTTGTGGATGCAAGGGTGGGCTTGGTACTGTGCGATGATGTCATAGGAGGAGGGAGGAATATTGGAAAACATAGAAAAACATAGAATATCAATTGTCTGGTATATTTAATGATTTCTGACACGTCATGTTCTACTATGTTATCCTATTCTCTTGGGATGGAGATATACTCTGTCCAGAATAAACAACGTGAGACATAGTGAAGATAATACCTGGTAAGGTATTACCTGTCATATGAGGTATTTGCCAGGTAGTCCCCCTGGATGTGGAATCTTGTCCACTGATCTAGAATCTCTTCCTAGTGAATGATCAAGTACACACCCTTCTGGTGTGCACTACTATCGGAACGGGATGTCCCTAGAAGTAGGTTGTAAGTCGTTACATTAACTATAGCTAATAAATCTTCCATATGGTTTTCACTAAGACAGAGTCACCTCATTGAACTGATTTTACTCCAGTTTTCGAACAAAACCGGAATATTCATAGCGGTACGAGGTAGGTGATCTGGTATGAGTTTAACGACTTACTAATGTGATTGGTTGTTTTTTGTTCTTTTCTGGGCTCATTCGATTTGTGTCGTCAAATACACTTAGTTAGACTCTTTAGTTGGATTTACTTGAATAAAAAGTCCGCTGGGGGTACCTATTTCGGTGTTTCAGGGGTGGTGGAGCGGGAAAGATGATGTTAATAGGGGCTTTAAGGTCAACTTCCAAACTAATATTCGGTCATTTCCGCCTCAGTGTGATTATCGAGCCGGTAAATCTCGTTTCCGTGTTGAAATGGAATTATTTTTGATAAGCTATTTTAGTTGGATTTAGTTGAGTTGAGTTGTAGTTTACTTGGTCATCAACAGAACTTTTTCTTGAATTCTACGCGACATAATATACCATAGAATATCTCCTATCTATCTTATCTCAACACCTACCTGTTTCGTTTATCGCAGATATAACACTGTGCTGAAATTGATATCTTTCTGCTTACTGTAACCAGGTATGATATATATAGTCATCATAGTTCTGCAACAAGATGTAAACAGCCTGAATACACTGGAACCGTCACAACTCGAAACATTGTATGGCAGGAGATGTCTTTGAGTAGATACTAGTATCAAAACTACCAACCTCCATCCAACCATTATCTTCACAAGTATTTCCCGCCTCAGATACACCAAATATATACCCCCAGCAGAATCTCTGCATCTACCAAATCCCTAGTCTACGATACACCAGAACCAAACCAAGTCACTTCCACACCCACCCCCACTTCTGAGCCAGATTTCCCACGCATACCCCTCCTCCTCATCATTCATGCCATTCATTAATCTCTACTAATAACATAGAACCATCGTTCTACAATAACACCATCGCTGGTCCTATAACATGTGGTCCTCCTCTACACCTTCCAAAGTCCATGCGTCATCTCCGCTTAGCCTCTCAGGGCTCGCAGACGCTCATTAAGAGAATCCTCCACCTGAGCCTCGGCCTGAATCTCCCGAGGAGCAGCCTCCATGTTATGCTGCAGCTCAAGGCCAGCCTCATCGGCCACCTTCTGGAGCAGCAGGTCAACCTCCTCCTGGGGACGTGCCTGCGAGTCTGCCGCCATGGTGGCACTCTCCATGTAGCTAGCACTCGCGTCCATGTCCTCAAACTGCTGCTCAAACTTTTCCATCACCATGCTAATCTTTTCCAGATTCATGCTTTCCATGGCCCGGTCCATACCCTTGACCACCTGGGCCATGTTGCCGGTGACCGAGCGCATGGTAGTGGCTGTTTGGACGCGGGACGCCACAGACTCGACCCGCGACGCCAGCTTGAGCAGGTTGAGCCGCTCGGACCGCTTTCGCACCGCGTTCTGCGCGTACAGAGCAGCAATGTCCTGGTTGCCCTGCTGGATGGCCTTTTTCACCTTGGCCTTTTCGCTCTCCTCCTCCTTGGCCGCCTTGTTGGCCTGTCGGTTGAGCTGTTTGGCAGTAAACTGGGTTAGTATGGCTGGAGTAGTGAGATATTGGAAACAAGACTATGGAAATCTAGCTGTTCACCTCCAGTAGAGATATGATTATGTTTCAAGAGGGCACTGCACATTCATGTTCCATATCTAATTGGCACAGCTGATCAGATGATAAAGCATGTGGTGAAGTAAGAACTTTGGACATCGCCACTGACGGTCCAGTGAAGCAGTCCATTTAAGCAGGTCAAATAGTCAGAATCAGAAACTTCACCTGACATGCGATAATTCCGAAAAAAAAAACACAATAATGACACCACCGCTGCCACTGCACCTAGATCTGGCTGAGATTGCTGGAAATACCTCGGATAGGTACCTTCCATCGAGTTGGCAGATCAGACGAGGAAACCAGAGAGACCTGGCTGTAATTGTTACAGTGACCAGAACATACAGCTTCACATTGTCAATGGTAAAGCAGTTGCAGTAACTCGATCAATCACCTCAATAGTGAAGTGACTCAATAAGCATGTCCTCTGCACTGCCACTCTGAGATCTTAACACCTGACTATCGCCACACCAGCAGCGTAACATTGCACAAATGTTACAAAAATGGCTGATAAACACAGAGAGTCATCAAAAAGTATGAAGACACAAAGTCTGAGGCAGTCTTAGGAGCACAAACAAATGGCATCACCTTCATCAATAAGTCCATCATCTCCACAAGTCACCGCCACTGTAACTCGCTCAAAACAGTCATCAAGACTCCGCAGTTTTTGCCACGTCATCATCTTCACCCTCGTATCTCACACAAACAGTAAATACTCACTTTCAGCTGGAATAACGACTTTTCGAGTCCAGACATGTTGTGTTGTAGATTGAGATAGGAAGGACCAGAGGTAAAACTGACCACGGCGATAATGTCAGCTTAGGGTTAGGGCTGAGGTAAATTAGGTGGGGGGGAGAGATGACTGGGAAAGATTGTTTTGACGAAAGAGTGGATGACAGTGGTAGAATAGTAGCACAAGTGTTTTCTGTGAATCTCTTCTTTTTCTGTCTTTTCCCTAACAATTTTGGTCACTTTGAGAAGTCTTTTATAATCGATTAGATGAACTAAAATGTCAACTGAAATAGACTATGGTAAGTAAAGGTAACTAACCTCAAGGTTATCTTTCCTCCCAAGGGTGTCAAGTAAAATGGTTTATTTAGTGGAGCAGTTCAAGTAAAGAGGTGTTTGTAGGAGTCCATCCAAAACGCTCAGTATTGGTTCAAAGCACTTGAAGTCAAGGATATACTATATTTAAGCGGTAGTAAATCGTTTAAACTGATTTTCAGCAATATAATATCTCTCATATTCATTTTAAACACTCCTCAATTCTCCCTCTTATACTCAGGTATCCAAAATAACCTTGTTTCACTTCTCCTGATAGTAAAAGTAACATCTCCACTTCCACATCAGTCACGATATCAGAAACGACAGAAAAACTGAATAATCGATACCACACAGATACCGCAAATACCTCAGATACCACTCCCTCCTACTCATAACCTGAAATGGACTTTTTACTAAAAGACAACTCGTTTCAAGACTATGGTATTGAGCTGGCGAAAAAAGCAGGCGCAGAAATCAAAACATATGCCACAGACGAACTACTGCGCCAATGGATAGAACCCGATGACTCATCAGGTCCTGTTCAGACACAAACACAAACGTCGCACAGACGCAATTCGCCACTTATAGTGCCGTTCATCTTACTAATCAAGGCCACGTTTCTGTTTCGGGACGTGGCTGTGTTTGTCACAAACACGCTCTATGTCGTGCTCATTTTTCCGTTGGACGTTTCCCTTGTTTTTTTGCATTTTGTGACCACCAGAATGGCTGGAAACGCACCACAGCACTCTAATATCATGCCACTGCATTTGTCGCGTGACGTGTTGTGGTCTGGAGTTCCAATCAGTACAGGAAGGGGATGTCGTGAGTTGAGTCTGCCTCAGTCTTTGGTTACTATTGACACAAAAGGGGGTAGTCGTGTCGTTAAAGACAATACCCGTTCTCGAGTCCGTTTTCCGGCCTCTGGGGCTCTCAATACTGTTGTTAGACAGTTGCGTCGCATTCCCATTGTGTCTCGAGTGTTTCCACAGGTTGAAGTTGAGGAGGAAAAGGCTCCTGTAGATTACCATACGGCTATGGGTTCGTTGAA